>CM031237.1:208050688-209255688 GCA_018340775.1 Taxus wallichiana var. yunnanensis | reverse complement strand
TTCAGTTGTTAGGTTTCAAATCAAAAGAAAAGGAAGAATGGTCACATTAGTGTGTTTCTTTTCCAATGACTTTTCTTAGCTTTAAATATGAGCTTAAGAGATGGATTTTAATTTATTTTGGGAAAAAAATTCAACATTATTGGAAATGAGAATTATTTGAGCTGGATTGGGATTTTGATGTGAAACCCGAGATGCATGTTCCATTTTAGCAAAGCATGTTCATTTGTGGTGGCTTGTCAAATCGAGGAAGATGGACATAAAAACACATGGGGTCTTGATCCAAAATAATCGATTATTACTACCCGATCTCGACCCTTATAGGCTTCAATTATTTGCCGATAATTTACTCCTTTTAAGTAACCAATTTAAAATAAATGCAAGACAATAATGACAATTGCACAATGCATTGTATTGATTATGGAGTTCGGAAATTGCCTACGTCTCTGGGTTCGTGGTCGAACCGTTCCACTAGTCAAAACTTGTAAGTTACAATAGTACTTTCACAAGAAAACCTAATGGAAACTTTTAAACTTTCTTAGAAGAATAACCAGCACCTTCTGGATGACAAGGGTGAAAAATAGCACCTGACTTCCACCTTCCCTGCGCATAAATCTCCTTTGGCTTCGATCGGCCTTCCCGACGCTATCAATGCAAAGCTAGCACTCTGGTCGACAATCCAGGATTTGCAAGTAATTGGTGTGGCTCAATAGGCCTATTGGGTAGTTTATAATTTACTCCCAATCACAGATATTTTATCTACTATTGCCTAAAATAATAGGCCAATAGACAATACCATGGCCTTGACACATCCCACAAATAAGCTTTTTCTTTCAACAAATAATGAGTTCGGGTTGTGTGTCCCCACAATGAACTAGGTATCCTATTTATACAATTTTAGAGCCCTCAAATAATGCACTTAACATCATCCTTAGGCTAATATTAGACTTACTGTACATAGAAATTGGGATAATATTCTATGCATTTTAAAAGGGATTGTTTCCCATTTTAGCCGATTTGCATTTGATAAGGGATAATATCCCAAATGAGAGGCTAAGGAGAAGTGGGTATATCCCACATTTTTGGTTGATATGCTTAAGGCTTTTAAATAGCCTTCCCATGCACATGTTTGAAGTGGTCTCAGATCCACTCCAAAATCACACACACGAACAACACAGTGAAATACAGGATAAATTTTTTTTGACTTGCTTGACACATAACATGACGCAACATGTCGTCACCAAGGATACAACTAACACTATGAACAAATTGATACAAGGATGGCCATAAAGGCAGAACGGAAACGTTCACACCTATCAAGGACAATTTACTTTTATTTTTGACAAGACAACATAGAAGTCCAATCATATAACACATTTACAATTAGGGCCAACCACAATGAGATATTCTAGAGGGTTATTTATTTTAAAAAACATCTTGCAATTCTTAGCTTACGTTTTTAAGGAGGCTCAAGATATGATTCAGTATAATTCAACTTGCCAAGCAAAGTTTATTCCTTTGACATTAAGTAATTATCTTTAAATCTTCTCTATTATGACATTTATTTGCTTAATTCGTTTATCAAGATAAAAGAGTATTTAAATTCCACAAGGCCATCTGCTCACCACTAACGCTACTAAGATTCGTTCTTGCCCACAAGACAACATCGTTTTAAGTTCAACACACTTAAGAGAAGTGATACAAGGTGCCTTGAAAAGGGTTAGAGGGAGAAGGTCAGATGAAACATCTTTAGGACCTCATTAGTTATTGTCAAGTATTTAATTGAAGCTAGAGATCTTAACAAGAATTATCAACAACTTTACTTAGGCTTCGCTAAAAGTATTAACAAGGAGTAAAAATTTACTTTCCAAATGGCGGTGAGAAGATGGTGAGGTCTCCAATTTTGTTTTCTCTGGCTTATTAAATCTTATCATCTTCAAACAACTAACAGTTCATATTATCTTAGGGTTATTTTACAAATTTCACCATAAAAGGAATAATGTTCACTAGAAGAGCTAGGGTTATCATGTTATAAAGTTTACCTGCAATGATAGTCTTGCCCTTGATTACTTAAAGAATTTCTTGCTCTCAAGTTGGTGACCCTTATGTTACTTTATTTGAATACAACTTTTAATTTAACTTCCAGAAGTATTAAACAATCCCATGTTAGTTTACTTATGACACTTTATTACTAAGTCATGTCAAGGTTTAACTCAAAATTTATTCTCAAGGCAAGGTCAGAAGAAACACTCATTTACAAGAACAAAACAAGATTACATCAATTCTTAAAATACTGATATTCCAACAAAGTCACTCAACAACAATAACCAAATTTTCTTATAATTTCAATGATGGTCAAACAATACAAGGTTTCCAAAGTTCAGATGACAAAGTCCACAATACATTATACTAAAACATTAATCCTCTTTTAAACTTTCCACTGGATGTTAACAACAGTTGAACAACATAAAAAGGTTTCGAGTAAAGGAACTTCTCAACTGAGGTTGATGACAAAAGTCTACAAATCTATCCCTCATCTACACGCAAAATCCATCTGCAGCAAATTTTCTACAAGAGTCAGTTCACGAGAACTGAGCAAGATAAGGCTACACAAACCCACCATCACTGTTATCTATCAATATCATGAAAAGAAGCACTTTATTACAAGAAAAGGGTCAAACCTCTAAAACACTAACAACACATCAAGTTATAATAAAATCTCCATCATGCCAATCAAAGAAGGAGAAGACCTTGTACTTCACTTAGAGCAAAAGAAACGAAAGTAACAATCATATGAGAATGGCCTCGGCCCTATAAGGAGAAGAAAACAAACTAATCTAAAGAAAAATAATTCCCATCAACTAAGTAATTAAACCATAATTACAAGATTAAGATTTGATATATACACCAACCATCTAGAAATTTATCAAAGGTACCAAACGCATAGACTAAAATAATATATTTCTAAAAGAACAAGAGTTGATCGCCCAAGAAAGGGGAACCACGGGTTTTTAAAATTAACATAAAAATCCATGTATAATTGAGTTTCAAACCGGAAATCAATTAGAGTATACACACAACATAAGTTTCGAAGCGAAGGCAAAAGTATACTAGTTTTGACCATTAACTACAAAGATTTTCCAATCATCCAAGAAGGGTCAAAGTCTTACAGGCTAGTAGCAAACACGCGAGAGAAGAAGGGGGTTCCATCCAACAAGAGTATACAATAATGTCATCAACAAATTTTTATAACACTAAAGATTTGCAAACCTCCACTACAATACTAATGTTTGGTTAACTTAAAATAAATTACCCATATCCCAAAACAACCATATTTTACGAAAACCCTTGGTAACACAGTCAACCGTCGCACAAATAGATACAAACATAATTTCTAAGTGACATTATCAAAACAAAACCTTCCGCTATGAATCCATAAGATTATCAAATGAAAGTTGAGTTTTTCCCGAAGATTAATCACATTTAAGGAAATTTCCATCACAAACTATTACGGTAATTACGTGCATAAAAACCGACCAATATTAATTAATAGCGTTAACATCACAAGGGAGAAAAATAATGCCAGTTAGGAAAAATAGAAGAGCGCCATCAACAATAATTCTGAGAGGGGGATTAGACCAAACTATTCTAGTGTCAACGAGGTACTGGATTTGCACAATGAAACTTCCAGCTTAGTTGATCCGAAAAGCTAGTTATGGTTCAAGTTGATAAGGATGGTCAAGATACTTCTTGAGGATGGCCTTAAAAGCCTAGAAACAAGATGAAAGATAGTATAAGAGTCTAAACACGTGAGACGGAAAACACATTGCACACAAACCTTTTCATTCTACCAGTTTTAATACCAAAACTCTAAGCTGGCTAGCCCACGCATTGCTCACACAATCCTACAACCTTTCTTTCTCGATGCCAAAAGGTTATCAAAGGGACTTGCGAAGGGGCTAACAAAAAATGTCAAAAGACAACTTGGGTGCTAGGGAGGAGCTTCATAGTTATCGTAACTTACTTCCATAATATCGAAAATACTAGTTGATCAACATAATAACTTGCAACTCAATCACAGAGAAGAATTAATACATAAACAAACAGATGAAGGTCTATCATTCGAGTAAGAGAAACATAAAATTCAGAGGAGAGGGCACACGCATCCTTTCAACCCACATACCTGTCACAACGATAAAAGCTAAAACAAGAAGAAACAAGCAAAAAGGGAAATCTCCCATCATGACATCCAACCGACAAATCAATGCAAGGAAAAGTGGTTCGATTTCACAAAAATTTTAAATAAAATAACAGAGAAAAGTGTAGAAATATCTTGCCTCTGCTTTCTCCAGCCTTCAACAGTCGTCGTATTAATCCACACGGGCTAGCATAAAAACAATAGCATGAGACAAAGATGTGAGTACTGGCAAGCATTGGCGATGTCACCGGGCCAAATGTGATAACTGGATAGATCGATGGGGTAGAAAATTTAACAAATGAGTCCTTTCGCAAATCCACCTCACACAACACGCCTCCTTGTAGTGTCACCTAGAATCCCTTAAGCTTCCCATTTGGAAAAACAGCCAACACCCATGGGTGGGACTGATATAGAGATGTCGTACTATCACCATAACCCCAAGCATCAGTGTTCCACGTAAAGACATGCTTGCCTGTTCGCTCGAGGGAACCACTACCTTCTCCAGTGCCATATAAAGAAGAGCCATGAGGGAGCTCAATGGTGACAACTTGTTGGCCATGCACGCACTCACAAGATGGAATATAATCTGGCACCCCCGACATCCAATCTTAGGTTGGTAGAATAGATGAACATACTTCAGCTTGTAATAGAGGAGATATGTTGTACATAATGTCACTTGGGCTGCATATATGTCTCAAAATATTTCGCTATTGACTTTACTAATAATTATTTTCATATTATTGTCAACCGCAAAGAAAGACAACTGAATCACCAAACAATTGCATTGATGCTGCTGGTAAACATACTTCAACGATCTACCATTACTTTTGAGGACTAACTATTCAGCCAAAGCTTTACTATGCCCATAGGGGTCAACATGATCCTCCAGAGAAAATATCGCAATGCTTCATTGCCATTAACAATCTCCTTTCCCGCATACACAACATTATATGTGCTTGTATATATAAGTCTCCTCACACCATACTTAACGCAGGCATCCAATACAAGGCAAGTCCCATGATTTGAAGCTCGGACACAAGACATAATGATTACATCATGCTCCTGGCTCTGAAAGGCATCTACCGTAGTGATATATAAACCTTTTCCTTCATCAGATTTGAGGACAGCATCAAACTCTCTTGGTGCAAACATTTCAGCCGTAGGTTGTAAGGTGTGATAATTCCAACAGTAAAACTTTATGCCTCGCCAACTTGGTGACTCGTCAAGAAGCTCATATAATAAATCAAAGCAAATTGTGTTTCATGAATATTCTGATATGAAACAGATCGGCCTCTATGAGGTTCTCTTCCATGAGTTACATCGTAGAACAAGTAAGATCTCAATAGAGAATCTTTGTAAATAATTTTCATCAGTCTCATGGTAACACCTCACCGCCACATAATCGATTTTGAAGATACAGACTCAAGACATGTTCTCGATCTGAAAATATCCTCGCTACCTTCATCTCCCAAGACATTTTCTCCAACATTGCATAGATCTCCTGTGCCTTTAACTTGGGAATCATTGCAGAGAGCTAATGCAAGGGTGCTCTCTTACGCCGCCTCCGCCCATTCCTTTAATCCCAACTATATCAACGCTATTCGAAATGTAATTTGTTTGACAAATTGATGACATTACTCAATCCCACAACAAAGTTTGGCAAATCAGGGACATGGGCACTGCAGCCGATGAGATCTTGGGCACCGCCACTTGTAGCATCATCCTTGCTAAACAGAAGTTGATCTGTGCTCATTTGTTGAAGCATACGATATTAGAAACAACATCATTAGTCATTTTAGCATTGACACTATCAATTATATGGCGACCCATTTCCTCAAGGCACTGAAAGCGCTTGCTGTAGCCATTGAAATCCACATCAAGCATAAGGCTGCTCATGCCTTGTGTGAGCATGAAGTCGTTGACATTCTTTTCTAGCTTGAGGATTTTCTTTCCATATCGATATTTTCTGTAGAGATTAAAACTGGCGAGTTTCTCCAATTTCTTGACGAGGTGAAGGCCATCTTGCAGTTGGGTTTGAAAGTCTCGTGAAATGGTCGACGATTATTCCTCAGGAGAGATGTGTCGAGCTTACCTTGAGATTTCATCGATGGTGGACTACAGCAGAGTAACTTTTCTTTGAGTTCTTTTCAAACTTGGATTTATCAAGATGATGATGCTCATGATGGTTCTGGTCACTACGAAGAGCTCGCTGAATGTAACTCCGATGATGGTGCTGCTTACAGGATCCATACTCTTCCTCCCCACTCCCTTCCCGAGCCTTGCAGCGGCTCCCCAATAAAAACTAGAGATGCGCCTACCCCGATGCGTACAAAGTCACGAAGGGATGCATTCATTACAGAACAGACAACAACAGAGTTGGACAACCTGCTTGCTGGAAGCGCTCAAAAAGCTTCTGTCAAACTGCAACATGCCTGCCACCTGGCTAGTGTGTACTGCTATCTCTGAGCAGATATCTAAGCTATCACGTCAACCCAGACTGCACCCATTCGCATTGAATGAAAAGATCAAAAGGAGATCCAGGTGAAGAAAAAATGCCTCCACCGACTCCCATCTCCCTCACGCAACGTATAAAACGTGACAGTCATAATAGTTGGCAAGTTGGGTGGTTGGGAGGAGACCAAGGTGGCAGTGGAGGGCAGGTAGCAGAATGGAATCCGATGCCCAACGGGCATTACATTCTCCTCCCCTTAAGAAAGCATCGTCCTCGATGCGACATAGCACAACGGAAAAGAAATGGTTTGCAACCAAGAACAGGTACAGGAGAAAGTACACCCTATGGTTTAAAATTTTAGTTGATTAAAGCACGGTCACAAGGTAGCCTTAGGAACATTCGGTAGAAATTTTAACTTTCAAGGTTCTGTGAAGATTGGCAGTTCTTTCTTGTTCATCATTTCATTAGTCTCTTTCCATTATCATTATTTCTAGTTTTAGTTTCTTTTAAAATTTCATCATCAAGAGTTTTGGTTTATTCCTTATTGTGGGTGCCCAACATGAATCAAGCTAACACAACACCCTATCAGTTCAAAAAGACACTACAGATTCACAAGCACACAAGTATATACTTCATGATTTTATTACACCACAAAAGGTCACTCAAATACGGAATGGAATAGGCATACCACATAACATAGTACTCGCCACACATCTATGACTCGATATATAAAATACTCAACCCAAAAGAGTACTACAATCCACCAGACATTTCCTCAATTTACATCGATGAAATGAATTCACATAACACCAAACAAATGCTACATGTACATAGTGTCCACAAGGGGATCAATGACATGTCCACAACATCACAACACATATCCATCTGACACGAGTAACACATACATCAAAAGACCACTACCAAACATCACAATAACTCAACATATATCCTGAAACATCAACCATACATGCATTTAATATCATAAACCTCCTCAAACTCTTATGCCTCCCTCAAGTCTCTTATGCCTCCTCAAACTCTTATGCCTCCTCAAGGAGGCCGGCTGACCCTATGGTCCAAGACACATAGAGTTCAAACACTCCTAACCCAAGTGACATAATAACACGTGGTTCAACAACCCGCTAGTTATATGTAACTCCTTGGGGCGTACCCCCATACAACGAAGCAGGTCCATAGGTCCAACCAATCCATGGTGCATCCTATGACCCTATTCCACACATAACGACAATAGAACCAAAGACAACAATCCAATCAAAGTACCAAGTGGCAAAGTACAAGCCTTGGGCAAGGCGGTAAAAATTCAAAATTTAAAAGAAGACCCAAAATCAAGCAAAATAAATGGCCAAATAGCCATAGTTAGTATCAAAATCCCCTTGTTAGTGCCACAAACCAAGGAAATGCCCAAAATTGTAAAGCATGGAAATCAAGAAAAGTTGCTTTGGTCCTTACAAAATAAAGTAAAAAGCTCAATTTACGAATAAAATCAACTTATAATAATGTCACATTATGATAACTGTGTGGCCTTATCTAGCCACCAAAGGGGTACTCAACGAGTTGCTAGCACTCAGAGCATCGAGCCTCAGCTTGCAAAATATGTATCAATAATACAACTGTCATCACCTCCATCTGAATCATCCCGCCACCACTTCACACAAGGCTAAACATAGTCATAGTTTCACTTAGGTTGAATACATACAACCACATAGGAGAGAGGAAAGATTCACATGTTATCTACTAAACCGAGTTTCGCTCAAGTTATTGACCCATGGTACACCATTCCTCACTCTCAACATACACTTCTACCGATTACCCTCAGGGTCGGTTAGTGTAAGGTTCACAACATAACATACAACAACATCACTAACATAACGGTGGCACACACATAACTACCATAACATCTTCCATATGGTACATATACAGGTAGATCACGATCATACATTCACCGAGTGTAACACATCACTTTACCACTTTCACTCCAAAGTGTAATCACCATACAATAGGGTTCATACACTCACCGTATGACCCAAAATAACAACATGAAGCATTACATATTACACACAAATCATACATACGATGAACATAGTACATCACAACATAACATCCATTGCTACATAACAAGGTGGTACACACATTTCTTCAAAACGTGGTAAAAACATCATGATACAACTAATTTCTTTTAACACCAATCTAGTCATATAACACATTGATACACCTACATATCACAATATGCCACAATGCTCCAACACTACGTCATCCACATTATAATTCTTTTCACACATCACAAACAGTAATTCACACGTGAAATCTTCATAGAATCCACAAGAAGGAGAGAGAATACTCCCATCCCGACATATCAACATGATCACAAACACGCACAAGGTGACATACACATCACGTGCGTTCACAATATCACAATTACGACAATAATCACATCACGCTTAAAGCACATTACTCTTCCAATATAAATCATCATCATGCAATACCATCATCTCCATGAAACAACACCATGTAACACCATCACCATCATGTAACATCACCATACAAAACCAATCTGGCCCATAGGTTCGATAGCATGAACCTACGCCCGATACCAAGTGTAACGACGCAAAATCACACACACGAACAACACAAATGAAATACAGATAATTTTTTTTTGACTTTCTTGACACATAACATGACGCAACATGTCGTCACCAAGGATACAACTAACACCGTGAACAACTTGATACAAGGATGGCCATAAAGGCAAAGACGGAAACGCTCACACCTATCAAGGACAATTTACTTTTCTTTTGACAAGACAACATAGAAGTCCAATCACGTAACACATTTACGCTAGGGCCAACCACAATGAGATATTCTAGAGGGTTATTTATTTTAAAAATACATCTTGCAATTCTTAGCTTACGTTTTCAAGGAGGCTCAAGATATGATCCGTATAATTCAACTTGCCAAGCCAAGTTTATTCCTTTGACATTAAGTAATTATCTTTAAATCTTCTCTATTATGACCTTTATTTGCTTAATTCGTTTATCAAGATAAAAGAGTATTTAAATTCCACAAGGCCATCTCGCTCACCACTAAGGCTACTAAGATTCGTTCTTGCCCACAAGACAACATGGTTTTAAGTTCAACACACTTAAGAGAAGTGATACTAGGTGCCTTGAAAAGGGTTAGAGGGAGAAGGTCGAGATGAAACATCTTTAGGGCCTCATTAGTTATTGTCACGTATTTAATTGAAGCTAGATCTCTTAACCACTTATCAACAACTTTACTTAGGCTTCGCTAAAAGTATTAACAAGGACTAAAAATTTACTTTCCAAATGGTGGTGAGGAGATGGCGAGGTCTCCAATTTTGTTTTCTCGGCTTATTAAATCTTATCATCTTCAAACAACTAACAGCTTATATTATCTTAGGTCATTTTAGAAATTTCACCATAAAAGGAATAATGTTCACTAGAGGAGCTAGGGTTATCATGTTATAAAGTTTACCTGCAATGATAGTCTTGCCCTTGATTACTTAAAGAATTTCCTACTCTCAAGTTGGTGACCCTTATGTTACTTTATTTGAATACAAATTTTAATTTAACTTCCAGAAGTATTAAACAATCCCATGTTAGTTTACTTATGACACTTTATTACTAAGTCATGTCAAGGTTTAACTCAAAATTTATTCTCAAGGCAAGGTTGTAGCAACACTCATTTACAAGAACAAAACAAGATTACATCAATTCTTAAAATACTGATATTCCAACAAAGTCACTCAACAACAATAACCAAATTTTCTTATAATTTCAATGATGGTCAAACAATACAAGGTTTCCAAAGTTCAGATGACAAAGTCCACAATACATTATACTAAAACATTAATCCTCTTTTAAACTTTCCACTGGACGTTAACAATAGTTGAACAACATAAAAAGGTTTCGAGTAAAGGAACTTCTCAACTGAGGTTGATGACAAAAGTCTACAAATCTATCCCTCATCTACACGCAAAATCCATCTCGCAGCAAATTTTCTACAAGAGTCGGTTCCTACGAGAACCGAGCAAGATAAGGCTACACAAACCCACCATCAACTCAAGTTATCTACCAATATCATGAAAAGAAGCACTTTATTACAAGAAAAGGGTCAAACCTCTAAAACACTAACAACACATCAAGTTATAATAAAATCTCCATCATGCCAATCAAAGAAGGAGAAGACCTTGTACTTCAGCTTAGGAGCAAAAGCAATGAAAGTAACAATCATATGAGAATGGCCCTTGCCCTATAAGGAGAAGATAAACAAACTAGCAAAGAATAGAATTCACATCAAGTAAGTAATTAAACCATAATTACAGGATTAAGATTTGATATATACACCAACCATCTAGAAATTTATCAAAGGTACCAAACGCATAGACTAAAATAGTATATTTCTAAAAGAACAAGATTTGATCGCCCAAGAAAGGGGAACCATGGGTTTCAGAAATTAACACAAAAAGCCATGTATAATTGAGTTTCAAACCGAAATCATTTAGAGTATACACACAACATAAATTTCGAAGCGAAGGCAAGTATACTAGTTTTGACCATTAACTACAAGATTTTCCAATCATCCAAGAAGGGTCAAAGTCTTACAGGCTAGTAGCAAACACGCGAGAGAAGAAGGGGGTTCCGTCCAACAAGAGTATACAATAATGTCATCAACAAATTTTTATAACACTAAAGATTTGCAAACCTCCACTACAATACTAATGTTTGGTTAACTTAAAATAAATTACCCATATCCCAAAACAACCATATTTTACGGCAACCCTTGGTAACACAGTCAACCGTCGCACAAATAGATACAAACATAATTTCTAAGTGACATTATCAAAACAAAACCTTCCGCTATGAATCCATAAGATTATCAAATGAAAGCTGAGTTTTTCCCCAAAGATTAATCACATTTAAGGAAATTTCCATCACAAACTATTACGGTAATTACGTGCATAAAACCGACCAATATTAATTAATAGCGTTAACATCACAAGGGAGAAAAATAATGCCAGTTAGGAAAAATAGAAGAGCGCCATCAGCAATAATTCTAAGAGGGGGATTAGACCAAACTATTCTAGTGTCAACGAGGTACTGGATTCGCACAATGAAACTTCCAGCTTAGTTGATCCGAAAAGCTAGTTATGGTTCAAGTTGATAAGGATGGTCAAGATACTTCTTGAGGATGGCCTTAAAAGCCTAGAAACAAGATGAAAGATAGTATAACAACTAAACACGCGAGACAGAAAAACACATCGCACACAAACCTTTTCATTCTACCAGCTTTAATACCAAAACTCTAAGTCAAGGCTAGCCCACGCATTGCTCACACAATCCTACAACCTTTCTTTCTCGATGCCAAAAGGTTATCAAAGGGACTTGCGAAGGGGCTAACAAAAAAACGTCAAAAGACAACTTGGGTGCTAGGGAGGAGCTTCATAGTTATCGAATTTACTTCCATAATATCGAAAATACTAGTTGATCAACATAATAACTTCGCAACTCAATCGCAGAGAAGAATTAATACATAAACAAATGATCATTTAAGGTCTATCATTCGAGTAAGAGAAACATAACATTCGTGAGGAGAGGGCACACGAATCCTTTCACCCACATACTCACAACGATAAAAGCTAAAACAAGAAGAAACAAGCAGTAAAGGGAAATCTCCCATCATGACATCCAACCGACAAATCAATGCAAGGAAAAGTGGTTCGATTTCACAATAATTTTAAATAAAATAACAAAGAGAAAAGTGTAGAAATATCTTGCCTGCTTCTCCAGCCTTCAACAGTCGTCTATTGACTCCACACGGCCAAAGATAAAAACAATAAAGCATGAGACAAAGATGTGAGTACTGCTATCAAGCGATGTGAATGGGCCAAATGTGATAACCGGATAGATTGATGGGGCAGAAAATTTAACAGCTTGAGTCCTTTCGCAAATCCACCTCACACCGCCTGAGTGTCAGCTATAATCCCTTAAGCTTCCCCATTTGGAAAAACAGCCAAAACCCATGGGTGGGACTGATATAGAGATGTCGTACTATCACCGTAACCCCAAGATCGTTGTTCTACGTAAAGACACGCTTGCTCGTCGCCGAGGGAACCACTACCTTCTCCAGTGCCATATAAAGAAGATCCATGAGGGAGCTCAATGGTGACAACTTGTTGGCCATGCACGCACTCACAAGATGGAATATAATCTGGCACCCCCGACATCCAATCTTAGGTTGGTAGAATAGATGAACATACTTCAGCTTGTAATAGAGGAGATATGTTGTACATAATGTCACTTGGGCTGCATATATGTCTCAAAATATTTCGCTATTGACTTTACTAATAATTATTTTCATATTATTGTCAACCGCAACGAAAGACAACTGAATCACCAAACAATTGCATTGATGCTGCTGGTAAACATACTTCAACGATCTACCAAGACTTTTGAGGACTAATTGTTTAGCCAAAGATTTACTATGCCCATAGGGGTCAACATGATCCTCCGAGAAAATATCGCAATGCTTCATTGCCATTAAAAATCTCCTTTCCCGCATACACAACATTATATGTGCTTGAATATATAAGTCTCCTCACACCATACTTAACGCAGTCATCCAATACAAGGCAAGTCCCATGATTTGAATCTCTGACACAAGACAATGATTACATCACACTCCCCGGCTCTGAAAGGCATCTACTAAAATGATAAATAAACCTTTTCCTTCATCAGATTTGAGGACAACATCAAACTCTCGGTGCAAACATTTCAGCTGTAGCTTGTAAGGTGTGATAATTCCAACAGAAAACTTTATGCCTGCCAACTTGGTGACTCGTTGAAGAAGCTCATATAATAGCAAAGCAAATTGTGTTTCATGAATATTCTGATATGAAACAGATCGGCCTCTATGAGGTTCTCTTCCATGAGTTACATCGTACAACAAGTAAGATCTCAATAGAGAATCTTTGTAAATAAATTTCATCAGTCTCGCTGCAACACCCTCACATGTCACATAATCGATTTTGAAGATACAGACTCAAGACATGTTCTGGATCTGAAAAATATCCTGCTACCTTCACCTCCCAAGACATTTTCTCCAACATTGCATAGATCTCCTATGCCTTTAACTTGGGAATCATTGCAGAGAGCTAATGCAAGGGTGCTCTTGCCGCTTCCGCCCATTCCTTTAATCCCAACTATATCAACGTCATTCTGGAATGAATTTGTTTGACAGCGTTGATGACATTACTCAATCCCACAACAAAGTTTGGCAAATCGGGGACATGGGCACTGCAGCCGATGAGATCTTGGGCACCACCACTTGTAGATCACCTTGCTAAATGTGGTTGATCTCGTGCTCATTTGTTGAAGCATACGTATATTAGAAACAACATCATTAGTCATTTTAGCATTGACACTATCAATTATATGGCGACCCATTTCCTCAAGGCACTGAAAGCGCTTGCTGTAGCCCTTGAAATCCACATCAAGCTTCCGACATCAAGCATAAGGCTGCTCATGCCTTGTGTGAGCATGAAGTCGTTGACATTCTTTTCTAGCTTGAGGATTTTCTTTCCATATCGATATTTTCTGTAGAGATTAAAACTGGCGAGTTTCTCCAATTTCTTGACGAGGTGAAGGCCATCTTGCAGTTGGGTTTGAAAGTCTCGTAGCTGTCGATTTCTGTGGAGAGATGTGTCGGAGCTTACCTTGGAGATTTCATCGATGGTGGGCTGCAGGCGGAGTATCTTTTCTTTGAGTTCTTTGCAGTTGGATTTGCTGAAGATGATGATGCTCATGATGGTTCTGGTCACTACGAAGAGCTCGCTGAATGCAACTCCGATGATGGTGCTGCTTACAGGATCCATACTCTTCCTCCCCACTCCCTTCCCGAGCCTTGCAGCGGCTCCCCAATAAAAACTAGAGATGCGCCTACCCCGATGCGTACAAAGTCGCGAAGGGATGCATTCATTACGTAATGCATAACAACAGAGAGTTGACAACCTGCTGCTGGAAGCACTCAAAAGCTTCACAAACCGCAACATGCCTCGCCGCCAGCTAGTGTGTACTGCTATCTCTGAGAAGATATCTAAGCTATCACGTCAACCCAGACTGCACCCATTCGCATTGAATGAAAAGATCAAAAGGAGATCCATGTGAAGAAAAAAATGCCTCCACCAACTCCCATCTCCCTCACGCAACTTATAAAACGTGATGTACCATAATAGTTGGCAGGTTGGGTGGTTGGGACGAGACCAAGGTGGCTGTGGAGGGTAGGTAGCAGAATGGAATCCTATGCCTAACGGGCATTACATGGTCAAAGGGCCATAAGAGGTATAACTTCCCCATCTCCACGTGGATTTGGTACCACGCATGGCTTAGCCCAACAACCACTTCATCCTCCCATCCACGTGGTCATAGCCTATGTTGGTGGTTAATAATACTAATGTATAAACATTAATATGTATATATGTGGTTTGGCATATATGCGTGCCATTTGGAAAGTGGACTTACCAAGATAATATAATTTCGACCCATACAATGTGGCATAGAAATAATTAACTCGGTAATCCTGTAGTCCACTTTTCGTCTCCCGATAGGAAAATTGAGTGAATTCGACGAGTGTTGGAAAGCCACGTGTCACAAAGCAGTAATTGGTCCAATATTGACCAGTTGACCATAGTTTGACTTTCCCGATGTCTGAACTTTGACCGAACATATCTAGAGCTCCCGATGTCCGTTTGTCGCATTCTCACAGTCGTTGGAAAGCTCTCGAGATGATATTCTATACTAACACCATTTAGGGATGTTTAGGGAAATTTCAAAAATGATCCTCCGATCACACCTCCCCACCGAGAAAGATTTTTTTCCCAAAAAGCTTCCATATTGTCCTCGAATCAAGAATTTTTCACACACCTCGGAAGTGCTGCGGTAGTAGACCCTCGGGTCTTCTCCTCCAACCTTCTCACTTCCAAAATCTACTCCGATCCTCGGGACCTCGTGGGTTATGGGCCCACGACGCTCCGTAGCGCCACTGATATCCGAAGAAGACCTCCATGCCTCACATGGAGCTAAGTTTCAATGAAACCTCAACACTCCTTCTATGCGGTGCTAAGCTTCTTGATATGTGACATCAAGGATCTTCTTTTACTCTATAACATGCCTCCCGGCTCCGAGTTGATTCCGCAGAATCCAAACCGGCTCAAGGAACTCCATGTTACGTAGATATTTGATTGATCCGATGTCGGTGATGGACAATACCTTGTCTCTTTACTGCACTCAATGCCTCTTATGCATGATGCTAAGCCTCTTTCAAGACCTCAAGCCTCCGATGCACGATGCTAAGTCCTTTGGCTGCACTCAACACCTCCGATGCATGATGCTAAGCCTCTTTCAAGACCTCGAGCCTCCGATGCACGATGTTAAGTCTATTACAGACCTCAATGCCTCTAATGCATGATGTTAAGCCTCTTTCAAGACCTCGAGCCTCCGATGCATGATGCTAAGTCTTTGTAGACCTCAACGCCTCCGATGCATGATGCTAAGCCTCTTTCAAGACCTCGAGCCTCCAATGCATGATGCTAAGTCTGTTATAGACCTCAACGCCTCCGATGCATGATGCTAAGCCTCTTTCAAGACCTCGAGCCTCCAATGCATGATGCTAAGTCTGTTGATCAACTACCATTTGTATGTGTGGTCGTAATGCCTTGACACCGAATGACGTTCCGAGCTAATCCTTTGAGAGCTCCTCTTGTTGACATACTAATATCAGGTACCATTCTGCTGCACTGGTCCGCAATGCCTCTACACAGAATGAAGTTCCGACCTGACGTCAATGCCAACGATGATTCAGCTACCATTCTACTGCACGGTCACAATGCCTCTACACATAATGAAGTTTCAAGCTGATCTTTTGAGAACTCTATTGTCTGCACAAATGGCAGATCAATCTCTGAGCTTTATATGAGTCAAATCCTGTATCCAAGCTGTAACAGGTACTCACAAGCTTATTAGGAGATATGTTTGGAGCATTAATGAAATTTTCTAAGTAAGAAAATCCACTGAGTATGGTAAACCTTTATCTCAAAGCATTTCTTCATAGAATCTCGATCTCCAAACTTAATACTGCATACGATTCATCAATCTAAATTATGCAATATATAATTGAAAAATTGTTGACTTACCCATTTTAAAGGACTTTCACTTTCGTGTATTACCCGGTCCTCGGGTTGAATTTTCAACCGGTGGTGAAGTAGAAACCTCCTTTTCCTTTTTACAATAGGCCTCCATTCCATCTTTGGCTTGCCATTACTCTGATGGCAAGATGGATGCGGTTCCAAGCAATTTTCCACCCGATGCCCATTCCTCTGGCAATGAGCACAAAAATTCCTCTTAATCTCCTTCTTCTGGGATGAGGAACTTTTTCTGCCATTTCTCAACTCTGCATGATGAGATTTGTCTTTCTCCACCGCATTGCAATGTGGATTGACTTCATTTGTCTCCTCCCTACCAGAACAATGACTAAACAAGGAAAATATACTGCATTTTATGGTGTTAGAAAATCACCAAAATAATTGCCCTCCGGGGGTCTTACCAATGCAAGTATAACAGAGTACAAACATTTCCTAGAATTGGGTCTTTAACTAATGTGCCATGTCTGGTTAGATGTATACAAACGTTTCCCTCAAAGGGGTCTTACCAATACATTCTACCTTACACATTAGTTTTCAGTTTTATAAGAGCATTAAATAATGCTCGATAGCCTAAAACAATAGTTGAGCAATATATCAACATATTATTACACCTTAGATTTCTTACCAGATGTAGAATCCTCGGTGTCAGCTTATCTCAATTTATGCCTTATGGATCGTCGAATGATCTTTTATCTGCATATGAGATACAATGGATTCATCCAAATAGAAATGCGAGAAAATTACTGAGTATGTTAAACCTGTCTCTCAGTCTATCCCACCAATCTGGAAATCCAAAAGTACAAGCCAATGCCATCCCTGTCAAAGCAACTTGTACTGATTAACCTGCTCGATACCAACTTGCTTTGAGATTAGTAAGTTTGCAGGTGTCGATTACCAGCTCTGATACCAAACTTGATCCGAAAATAATCAGATTATTACTACCTGATCTCGGACCCTTATAGGCTTTAATTATTTGCCGATAGTTTACTCCTTTTAAGTAACCAATTTAAAATAAATGCAAGACAATAATGATAATTGCACATAGATTGATTACGGAGTTCGGCAATTGCCTACGTCTCCAAGTTCGTGGTCGAACCGTTCCACTAGTCAAAACTTGTAAGTTACAATAGTACTTTCACAAGAAAACCTAATGGAAACTTTTTAAACTTGCTTAGAAGAATAACCAGACCTTCAGGACGACAAGGGTGAAAAATAGCACCCGACTTCCACCTTCCTGGCGTACAATCTCCTTCGGCTTCGATTGGCCTTCCCGACACTATCAATGCGAAGCTAGCACTCCGGTCGACAATCTAGGATTTGCAAGTAATTGGTGTGGCTCAATGGGCCTATTGGGTAGTTTATAATTTACTCCCAATCACAAATATTTCATCTACTATTGCCTAAAATAATAGGCCAATAGACAATACCTGTTGACACATCCCACAAATAAGCTTAACAAATAATAAGCTTGGGTTGTGTGTCCCCATAATGAACTAGGTACCCTATTTATACAATTTTAGGCCCTCAAATAATGCACTTAAAATCATCCTTAGGCTAATATTAGCCTTACCCGTACATAGAAATTGGGATAATATTCGGGTTGCATTTTAAAAAGGGATTAATTCCCATTTTAGCCGATTTGCATTTGATAAGGGATAATATCCCAAATGAGCGGCTAAGGAGAAGTGGGTATATCCCACATTTTGTGGTTGGATATGCTTAAGGCTTTTAAATAGCCTTCCCACGCATATGTTTGAAGTGGTCAAAGGGCCATAAGAGGTATAAACGCCCCATCTCCACGTGGATTTGGTACCACGCATGGCTTAGCCCAACAACCGCTTCATCCTCCCATCCACGTGGTCATAGCCTATGTTGGTGGTTAATAATACTAATGTATAAACATTAATATGTATATATGTGGTTTGGCATATATGCGTGCCATTTGGAAAGTGGACTTACCAAGATAATATAATTTTGACCCATACAATGTGGCATAGAAATAATTAACTCGGTAATCCTGTAGTCCACTTGTCGTCTCCCGATAGGAAAATTGAGCGAATTCGATGAGTGTTGGCAAGCCATGTGTCACAGTGTAACTGGTCCAATATTGACCAGCTTGACCATAGTTTGACTTTCCCGATAATGTCCAACTTTGACCGAACATATCTAGAGCTCCCGATGTCCGTTGTCACGCGTTCTCACGATCGTTGAAAGCTCTTAGAGATGATCTTATGCAATGACACCATTTACGGATGTTTAGGGAAATTTCAAAAATGATCCCCGATTAGGTCTCCCTTTGTATCACGTTCATTTTATTGGTGTTTCAGAATCGCTTAGTAAAAATAATCACCGATGAACAAGATAAAGATTTGAAATTAAAGTAATAATATTATCCTTAACGAATGGATGTCGAGTGGGTGCAATCTATATATAATATGACCGTAAAATATGCTTTCGACGTAATAAATATTAATGTTGAGTCAGTAAATGTGATCATGTTGTTTTTATGTTCTTGATTTTAAGACTCCTTAAAATTGAATGTCAACACACATTATGTAATGCCCCATTCAAGCATTACCCCGCATTTTTTCCCGAAGACCCTATTACTAACCCCCGGGAATGTTGAGGGTGTGCTCCCGTTGACCGTGAGTTGACCTTGTCCTTACGTAGTGAAGATTTAGCACCCTCCCTCTCCATCTTGCATTCTCAAGTCGTAGTCGACACCTCCGGGCCGAGGACCTCAGTGGGCCCCGTATGATTATCCTATTAAAGGAAAATCTTGTTCTCGCTTCTTCGAGATTTCCTGGTTGTCATCATTAATAGGATTAATAATTATTATTATTATTTTTTTTGGTCGAAAATCATAAAAATAATGTTAATAATAATATTATAATTTAAATTTTCGATTGATGATCATTTGTTTTAGTGTCAATTTTTATCAATATTGTTATTGATTACCTTTAAGCTATTTTATTTTAATGTTGATTACTCTCATGCCCGAGCCTCCTTTCATGCAAAAGAGGAGGAGCTTGTTGTTGGTGGCACCTTTGTTTAGGATGTGGTGTTCATGTTTAATGTTTAATGTTCCTCCTCGTCAGTTTCAGGCGCTATCGCAAGCCTCAGTAAATTTAGCCTTTTGTTGATAAAACATTTTTTGTTTCTTGTTTATGTGGAGGCATCCACCCACCCCCACCAATTCCTTCCCCAAGTTGGCCACATACACTTGATTTAAATTGTTGAAAATACCTCGACCATTAGTAATGCATGGAAGAAGACCATCTACCACTTCTTTTATTTTAAGGAAAGAAGTGTTGGTTTTTCTTTGGTTTGAATGCCAAGTGGGGGGTGGCCGCCCTGCTTTCCCCGGCTCTTTGCTTTCAACCACTTCGGACTTTCTTACCATTTATGACCTGCTCTACCTTTTTTGACTTCCTCACGCCTTGTTTTGGACGCTTTTTGAGGGAAGGAAATGCCTGTTTTGGGAGTCTAATCGATTGGGTTTTAACTTGTTTATTCAATCATCTGTTAGTTCCTTTTTGTGGCTGAAAATGTTGTTTTCGGGCAAAGTGGGATTCTCGGTGAAGGACTGTGTGGGAGATTGTTGCCAAGCCTTTGAAACTGTTGTGTTTGTTTTGTTGGGTGCCTATTTCCTTTACCAATTCTTCTCTTCTTTTATTTACCTGCCCTAGCCTTTTTGTAACCTATTCGCGCCAAGTTGGTTATGATCCGCATGGAAAAATTTTCTAAGATGGAAGCATGGGATTTTTGGAGTGGGACCACATCTCTTTGGGGAAATTTGTCGTGCGAGCTTCACCTCACTCTTACATTTTTTTCTCTCCATGTTTTATAAAATATAAGGTGTCAGAATCGAAAGGTGGGGATGAGCAAGTCGAAAATGATTGGTTGGTCTTATATGGTGGAATCAGAGTCTTAGATCAAGCCCTTTTGTGCACAAATTTCTATCATTGCCACCCTAGAGACCACATTTCCTTCAGGATATTGTAAATCAATGTTTTGGGGGACTCCATACCCTGGCCGTAACCTGCCTATGCCAAAATTGGCTATGAGAAGAGTGTGGACCACCTAGCAAGCTGGAGGATAGTGGATTTTGGGCTTGAGATGTCATTGCACTTGTTCGGGCGTGTGCTTGATCATGGGGAGCTTAATTCAGAACTATATGCCCTATACCCTTGAGTCTTATGTTGTTATTTAAATGATTCATTAAATGACCCTGCTCTTCATATAAATGTATCGTGTGATGGTTTATTGTGTGGATTCTTCCCTTACTCTTTCACAATTTGTGGGAGGATATTAATTTCTGGCGTTAGAAATGATGTGTTGTTTGAAGCCTCTTATATTACTTTCTAGGTTTAATAAATACCAGTTGGGTCAATTTTGTTCTTAAGATTAATAAAAGGAACAAGGGGGTTCTCTGTAATGAAAATTTCTATTTCATTTTGATGGTCTTATGATTTGGTTGCTTTATCAAATATTGTTGTTTGACTCGATTTTATAGTGCCTGTTTTTGGATTCTTGTTTTGGTTCATAATCCTTCATTTTGGACCATGTTGGGTATTTGCAAAATAGTATTTGAGCACTGTAAGTGCATAATGTATAGGTGAATAATGTAATTTATATCTCTATATTTTCCTTTAGTTCTGCTTCAGTTCTAGTTACCCTTCTCAAGTCGACTTAAGTTTGTGCTACTACTTGACCGATATTTTGAATTGAACCAAGTTGGTATTACTCTCAAACTAGGTTAGTTATTTTTGTTATTTGTAACTCTCTCAAGAACTATTTTATTCTTCAAGTGTCATGCGTGATCATCATAATTTGGTAATAGCTTCTCATTCACCTTTTGAGATTATTGTATTTGGAATCCTCACCTCCCTTGGTGATTGTTGTATGCTTTAAGGAATGTAGTTGATCCTATGGAATGTCTCCTTGAGATGATACTCACATCTTTGGGATAGCTTAAAATTTTGGAGTAAATACTCTTGTTCATACCTTGATTTTGTTTCACATATGTTGGAAGATGCGAGATCTACTTGATCATTATTAAGGAAGTTTTCAAATCTTAAAAATGGGATCTTGGTTTTATGTGTAAGAAATTACTCTACGTTTTGCTCCTTAAAAATGTTTAGATTCCATTCTCTTGTAGCTTAGAGGTTGGTGTATTTGGAATTTTAGTGGTTTTTTGGTTATCGTGATGCACGTTGTGACACGACCTTCTTACTGTCATTTTAGTAGAATGGTTATGTGTTGATCAGATAGGTTCATGTCAACTTGTTGTTGATGGCAAATCCTTTAGAGGCTATGTATCATATGTTGGGTTCTTATGAATGGTTGAGTAAACCTCCTGTGAGATATATAATGGTTATGTTTGGTGTCTCAAGTTTGTTCTTTTCTTAAGGAACTCTCTTGGATTAGAAGAAAGGTTTTGATAGTAGGATTGTTAGGACAAGATGTGGCCCATACTAGGTCATTTGTGTGTTCCATCCTTTTCTCTAATTTTATTTATTCTGTACTGATATAAAATTAACTGTTATAGGCACAACATCTTAATATTATTAAGTCATTGTGTTTTTTGATCTTTTCGTGTTGTTTGATTGTTTGGGAATTGACAAGGGGTATAGTGAATCTTTGGTTTGGTGAACTAACTTAAACTAATGGGGACAAATCATGCTTTGAACTAATTATCTTATCAGAATCGCGGTTGATTTTTGAAATGTTATCATGTTAAAATGATGGTCATTATTGTGATATAGGTGGAATTAATTATGATAGTTTATTAACTTCTCCTATGAGCAAATGATACTCAAATGGTGTTAGTGTCTCCCTTTTAATTCGGCATTTTATCCTTTTGGGTAACCTTTTAATTACTCTTGTTTTGGACACTTGGATTATTTCATAAACAATAGTGTTCTTCCTTTTGAAATAGTTAGATAACAACACAATGTCTTAATGTTATAACATTTATCATGCTCAGTTCTCGCGAACTAACTTAGGTGGATAATTGGTCGCAGATGGCTTGTGCGAGTAGATAAAGGAAAGAACATATATGAAGTTCCTTGTACGTATATCTATAGTGTTGTAAATTTGGGAATGGTGCTTGTAAGGGAGTTTGGCAAGCCTCTTGCATTGGATTTTTCTGTAGATGTGAAATAAGGTTATCTGGTCCTTTGTAGAAAATATTGTAATTATTATTGTGAGGATTTAAACTTGATCATCACCTTGTTATGTGTTTTTTTATGATATTATATCAATCATGAAATTTTGTATCGTGATTTGACAAATTGTTTCACTTTCTTGTTCTCTCGACAAGTAATGGTAAATGCTTCCTTCGAGCCATAAAACCTTCTTGTATGTTAACCCTCCATGGTCTTGGCATGGTTGTAATTTTAGGCATAATCGAGTGGGTTGGAAATCTCAGTAAAAGTTAATCAAAAATAAATAAATGAACAAACAAATAAATAAAATGAAAATAAAAATAAAATATAAGAATTGGTTATCTCGTGGATAAAATCCCGATCTTTAACGGAAGAAGAGGAACTATCTACTTGTGCAAAAAGGAATTACTTTCCACCCCTAGGATAAACCTGTTAACCTTAACCTTATGGTTGTGAAATGATAAATGGTATTAAAGTGTAAACAATATCTAACCCTTGGGAGAATTCTAGATCTTCATAAGTAAAGGGAATAGTTAAGAAACTATAAGTCCGGCTCTTCAATTTTTGAAACCTAATTATATTACTTGCCAAACTTAATAAAGTAAAACCTAGATGAAACTTGAACCCCTCTTGATAAATTCTTAGCCCCAGTAAAATATTGGTCTTTATCCCATGAAATTATGATGATGAACTCTATTTAACCTCTTACCCTTAATCCTTGCCGTAGACTTTGTAACCCTTTTCTAAGTTATGATAAAATGTTAATCCTTGAACAAAGAAGATTATGGTTCTGAACCTAAATAATACTCCACCTCTTTTGAACTTATGCTTGCTTCCTTATGCAAGGAAGTATGAAATAAGTCTCAGTAGTGTGGGTTTGGATAGAGAGCCTGGTGGAATCGATTACCTCCTGGTTTTGTAAATGAATTAAATAAGTAATTGTCATATTAGAGATGATCCTAGGATAGACCTTAATAGTATAAAAGAAAAAGAAACCTAACCCTATAAGAAGAATTGTAAGAATCATAACATGAACCTTCTAGATTCCAAAGTCAAGTCTTGGAAGACTGTTAGTGAATAAATAACCTTAAGAAGATTTTCACAGTGGAACGTCTTAAGCCAAATATGTATTGTGGTTGGTCTTTTGTGGTGTCTTGTCAAAGAGAAGAGTGAATTGTCCTTGAGGGGTGTGAACGTTTCTATGCTACCTTTGTGGTCATCCTTGTGTCAAAGTTGTTCATAGAGTTAGTTGTAACCTTGGTGATGACATGTTGTGTCGTGTTATGTGTCAAAGTCAAAAAAATTATCATATGTGTCTCGAGTTGGTAGTTGTTACACATTAATATTCCATGGGCTTAATTGAAGTTAAGTTGTTAGGTATAATCGGTGTAGCAATGTCATCACACATAGCCTATAAAGAATGTGCAGATCGAGAGTCAACCTAGCAAGAATTTTTGTGATTTAGGACATTGACGATGATGGTGATATAGAGCAACATACCAAGCTAGGGATGATTAAAATAATATTATTATCATTGAAACATGAATGTAAGAGTAGGGTGCGTGTTGTTCGTATATAATTTGACTATAAAACACACCGTGGGCGTAATAACGAGCTTTATTAGAATAAATATATAAATAATTAGACTTATTGGCCATCCATATACACCATTAGGTGTTGTTTCTTAATTGATCTTTCCCAAGGATTCCCATAAACATATGGTGGAAGTTATTCGACAATATGCTCACCTCCCATAAGCGGATGTTTTCAATTCTCATACTGGACTACCTGATTACTCCAAGGACTCCATGTCTCGGTTACTTTTCCATCGCAGCTATCAAACTAAACGTAATAATAACCAAAGGTGTTGTTGCTAAGAATGGATTCCGTGGGAGTAAGTTTGGGTTTAATGAGTACATTATGCTTCGCATTCACAAATGACAATGCTCTTATGCAAAGAACAAGAGGTCATATTGACATCAAATTAATGGGTCAAATCTAGAATGGTTAATGGGGTTGTCGTGAAAGTTGTTGATGTTGTCTACAACCCGAATCACATCTCTGACGTGTCATGCTTTGTTGTTGTCAAGTTCAATAAATATTTCAGGACTTCACGGACATCTTCCATTCAACTTATTTTCCCATACCCCTCGCCACCGTAGAAATCATCAACAAATCCCACTTAAAATGTCATGGGGCCTATCAATCCATATGGCATCAATAGAAATTGGTCACATTGATTTCTAGGGCTAATATTTACTATAATCTCGCAAGTACATTTCTAAGAGACTCCTATACATCTCACCCACTTTTACATTTGAATGTTATGTGATAATGATGTACACAAAATATGTTAGAAGAGGAGGCATGTCTCGAGATCTACAATAGTTCCTACTCATCTACAACATCTTTAGGGTATGTCCATCAAATATGTTCCCCACAAATATTGTATTAGACTACGTTCACAAAATAAATGACTCTCAACATTTGTATATCATACTACCTTGTTGTGATATACAATTCGAGAGTCTACTAAAAGTATGGTGAAAAACAGTCATATTCCTTTACAAGCTAAGTAAATTCACAATTTCACTTGTATTTATACAAATAATACATTGTTCTTCCCGTGTTATTTCTTAGTTCCATTGTTAAAAATAGCTTCAAACTGCCTAATTGCATAATAGTTTAAAAACATCCATGTCACAACTCAAATTTATGGAGCAAAATTTATCAAAGAAACATATTCCACATTGATATATAATTGTGGAAAAAATCTAAAATAAATACAAATACATAAACGTGTTCAAAATCTACAACATAAATCATTACCTATAATTCTACCATACAAACAAAAACTAACATGGAAATAAACACATTCAGATAACATATTAATTACATATGAATGGGAATTGAATATACAATATTGCAATATATGCACACAATAGTATAGCACATAGTTCCCCACAACAACACAAACTCGTAATATATAATCATTGTACTATACATATATGCTCATTTGTTTAGTACCTATATTTGCAAAACATTTCCAGATAACCATTTACATGTGTATAAGTATTGTATACGATTTGCCAATTTACCTAACCTTCCACATTCTCCAGCATCTTATGATCAAAAACATAACATCATTATCCACTCCCGTGTAGAATGCAACTCCTATTGCTAAGTTTAGCTATTCCAAGATTATCCCATACTTACTTCAATAAATGCCCATTACCAATAAAATGTTTGCCTTGGCCCAAGTAAGTTTCGAGTTCAACATTAATCGAGACGCACAACAAAATTGTCGCAGTCATTATTTATGCAAGACACTGGAATGTTACCGTAAATTGGGGACCTGTTATCTTTGTGACTATCAGCTTCAGGTGTTTTTAGTTTTAATACAAACCACGCAACTACTCCAGAGACTGCAGTTTTTTTCGTTCATTGGCATTTCTCCATTGCAGCGGGTGAAATAAACAAAGTGGTTGCATGACAAGGATACCCTGGGAGTCGGTTTGGGTTTAATGTCATCGTGTCTATCTATAGTCGGTCGATAATTAGACTATAATTTATTTGCTAATGCGAGCAGATTCGTAGCGAAAGACGATGGACTGTATGATCAGTGCGATGCTTATCGGCTCTCTCCATGTGGTGCTTTTGGGAGCTGCCTACTATGTTTATGTCCAGGAGCCTTCCAGTTTTATAGGCAGGGACGCCCTGGGATGCTGAGACGGAGGCGGCATGAATGTTACCTGGTGGAATACAAGATGCCCGATAATCTAGAGCTAAAATGAAGAAACAGACGGGTCAAGTAACTAGTTCGACGACAGGATGGAGGAAATGTTTGATGAGGTCCAGGTGGAGCTGCAAAATGCTTCGGGACCCTTCTCGATTAACAGGCCTGCAAAATCTTGCAATGTCCAGACACTGGGTAACAATGTTCGCACCACGTGGACGGCTAAAAACATGTCGTACATCAACGATTAATTGAATCTCCGCCCTCCGTTTATGCCGTGTGTCAGAGGCCACAGGTCTCACCTCACTAAAGAATGCCTTCGGCGTAATTACCGTTTTTTGGCTCATACATGGATTTTGCCATTTTTGGAAAAAATGGGATGTGATTTCTTTGTCGCAACTGTGAGAAATATTGGCTTCTTGATTTGAATAAATGGATTGGTGCATGTTCCAACTTGAAATAGCGTAATCTTGTCCGTTTGGCTGCAAATGAATTATAAAACTTAACAACAGAAATACAACCTCTAATTTCTTTATTGTTTCTTGCTTTATGATTTACCATTCTTCCTCTTGCTGAAAAAAAAACACATGCTACGATATGCCTTCAACTCAGGACAATGTATTGGGTACAGGGTCGGATTAAGGGTTTTGAACGCCGTAAACAAAATTGAGTTAATGCGTTTATACATTAAAAAATATAGTAAACAAAATAATTAGCCATGACTAAATATTGTATTACTTGATATGTTATTCCTCTACCATCTAAGAAAAACTTGTTAATTTTTTTTTATTTATTACTACCTAATATCCCCAATTAATTATGTAACATATAGTCTATCATAATCCTCCTTTTCTCATATATTTCCCAAATTCATTACATATGTAAATTTAATTTAATTTTGAATGAAATGAATTGAATTGGCATGTAAGGTTGGCCACTAATTGCTACTAGCATATATGGTTAATAAATTTATCTACTCTTCATTAAAATCGTAACGAAATTAAATAAATTAGCGCCCCCTAAATGTTGGTGCCCCGGGTAGTTGCCTAGTTTGCCTAGGTCTTAATCCCCTTGTTTAGTACAAATCTTTAATAGTTACATGAAATAGTGTTGGCTTTGGCATTTGTTCTTTCAAAGTGTTGTTCCACTATTAAATATTGAACATTTGTCTAGAAACGGCTGCACAAATTTAGAAAAATAGTATGAGTTTGATTTTCTTCATGTGCCCTTTATACCGCTTGTGTTTGTTGTAATACAATCTATTCAAGGCTTTACTAGAAAAAAATAAAACTTCCAAAGTGTTCTTCCATTATAGCATGTTTAATGTTTGACTAGACATGCAATGCATAAATTTAAAAAAGCAAAGATGCCTTTGTTTTTCTTAATTATGGCTTCATGTTGATCATTTTTTCCTCGAACACAATCTTTACTAGGCTCGTGCATGGGAAAAAATTGACGTTTGCTAACTATACTTGTTGCAGTTTATCCTGGAGTAGTTGCACATTTCTCTCGTAGTTACGCTCATTCCGGTGCATTATTCCTTCCTCTTGGGCGGAGACCCTCGACAACCTTCCGCAAAAGAAAGAGCGGCTCATAGAAATGAAAAATGTAGGCTTTGGTACCAATCAAACAAAGAAGAAATAAATAGAAAAAGGTGTGAAAAAGATAGTTGTTGGCTACACGAGAGGAATCCTCCCACCGAATGGTGCGCCCAGTGATGTTGTCATTACCACTTCAAACCGGACATTCTTTACTGCAACAAGGTGATCTTCAAGTTTTCCCTATACTCATGATGTCCAACCAAAGACAACAAGATTTAAATAGCCTCAGTAAATCTAGGAAACCCAACTTCGATTCTCGATTAAACAGATATCAATAGATTGTTGTGCTCCACCACATTCCTTTTT
Organism: Taxus wallichiana var. yunnanensis; assembly: GCA_018340775.1. Taxonomy (NCBI): domain Eukaryota; kingdom Viridiplantae; phylum Streptophyta; class Pinopsida; order Cupressales; family Taxaceae; genus Taxus; species Taxus wallichiana. The sequence goes on along the minus strand of CM031237.1, from coordinate 209,226,994 downwards.
TCCCGGAGAAGTACACAGGAATCAAGACTCATTTTTTCCCAAGGATATCCCTCTTGCTATTGATGCACTTCGGAAAAGACGGCCACAAAGTGTTCTCTCAATGGAACAATATGGACCTAGGGAGTAGCCTCTTATGTTGATCATTTTGAGCAAGGTTGAAGAAATGTTGATTGCAAGGGTTTCCCAAATATTTCAAGTTAGATAAACTCTGGGCCAATACAAATACAATGGCCACAATATATGTGCTTCCCTCAAGATATCAATCAAATAGCTAATTGCTTTTCACGCCTCATTTTAGAGCTCGATGTCTTGATTGTATGGAAAAAATATGTAGAGCACAAGACATATAACTTCTATGTTTCCAGGTCACACATTTTTAATGCCATGCAATGCAAAATTTCTAATGACCCCTACTACAATGATGTGGAAATTGATGAGCATGCATTGATTTTATTACCTAAAGTTTAGACCAATATCTTTCCTTTACTACTAGTTCCGAAATTTTATATGAACCTTGCTACAATATGTTTCCTCCCTCTCATTAGCTTTAACACTTTCCCCTCAAAGAAATCCATCCAGAGGCTTCTTCTTTCGTCTCAGCCCAACCCAACATGTGTATAGAAATATAAACTCTTTGGTCCTTCCTTCATTAGTATGCAACTGAACAAAATCTTTTCATGTCATGGCCACATGTGAGTTCCTCTCCTATCAATGATGTAATTCTAAAAGGTTATTCTCAATGGATTTTCCATTCCTTTTCCCTTATGGCCAAGCCATGCCAGAACAACCGCGTGTGAAATAGATTCAAGTGTGTGAATACACCTCCATTTGATGCGCTATCATGAGGGGAGTTTTGGCATGCACCCGCGATTTCCATATTTCTTGGAGAACATTATTATGCGTCATAGATGTCAGGAAACAATAGTTGTCTTCTTGAAGCAAAACATTGAACATAATTTTCCCTCCACAATTTTCGACCTGCGGGCGCGCTTCCAAGGCATACCGGATGACAAAATTACTGACCATCTGATTTGCTTCGCATCCAACCTATGGGGCACCAGATCTTATTGGTCCAAAATCTTCGTAGAACTTCCTGACACAGTGTTGCATCTTGGTTCCCTGTCACTTTTCCTCACTTTTAGTGTTATAGATAAAAAGTGGTCGGATTTACACCGAGTGATGCCTGCAGAGCCGCCTGCTGATCCAAAATTATTTCCACGTTGGAGAATTGCTAATGTCATCAAGAACCCGCACCTCACTTACCTCTATATGGACCATTGATTCACCATTTTCTGAAAAGAGTTACTGGAGAAAACAATCTCAAGATTCAGGTCTTTGAAGGACCTCTGGTTCTCTCTGCATTCTCCTTCGAAATATATTCCAATATGCACCTTGGCTCCTTTATGCGGTTGAGAAAACAAGAAGAAAGTAGGTTACAACATTTGGCCCTTCAAACATTAGCCACTCATTCCGGTCCATTGCCTTCTACAGCGGAAGCTCCAAACAGTATATAGATTTAATTTATTGCAATTGTTTATAAATATAGTGAAAATACAAAGGAAAGAAAACATGCCCTCTCTAACCTCAATATGTTTATGTCTATATTTGTGTTTGCAAATACCCAAAAAGCCTCTAAAAGAGGCAAGAAGGGTTCGTCTTCACGTTACATAGTCCACCAGCTTTTGCCCATGTCTGAACAAGCGGACCCTGCAGTACTAGTCGACTTCAAAATATCCATGGACCAAATCAAACAAGGCATAAAAATAAACGCTCGTTAGCAACTCGAGACTTCCCCTCCAAGTGCTTCCACTCAGTTGAAGAGTTAGACATTCCATTAAGACTACATCTTGAGGAACTGATTGAAAGGAAGAATGTTCCGCAACTTTTAGAGGATGAAGAAGAGGAGTCACAGATGCTAGAAACCTTCTTTGCTGTTGTGATGGAAAAAAATTGAAAGAATGCTAGGGCACACAAAAAATGCACTAGTGGCAACGTCTACAGCTGAGACACATGAAAACAAATAGTTTGCATATAACAACAGCATGTTGCTCATATTACATATCTAAGGTTGTTTGACATACTATTTTTGGATATAAAAATCTACTAGCAAGAAAAACAACAAACTCCTTCCGCTCTTATAATTGTGCATTTTGTTGATCTCGCGTACATTGTTGGCAAAATTTAGTGTAAAATTCAACCAGTAAGGGAAATACACAACCAGAAACACAAATAAAACACACAAAAAGTATTATATTCGATTTAAACAAATTTTTTTACAATCACAGAGTTGCTACTCTATTTTCTTTCTATTCCTCTTCTTGTGTCCAATTTCTTCTTTCTTTTTCTTACAAAAATTTCTCTCTCTCAAGTTGCTGCTCTACAATTACTTGCTAAATATTTCCCCTTGTATTCTCCCTTTTCTTTTTCATTGTGCTGATGCACAAATGTTTCCCACTTTTTTCTATATTTTCTCGAGTTGCGGCTCTTGTTTTCTTTTCTTTTTGTCACTTTCTTATGTTGATGTATCTATGTTTATATATTCCCTTTTCAATTTAAAACATTGCCGTAAATATAACAATATTTAATTTATCCTTTGTTGTAAAAAATTATGCCCAAAAAAGGACCTAAAATAATATATATAGCAAAGATATATAAAAATATATTGAGCCTCATATATAATAGAAACCATTCCCAACTAAAAGGGCAGACTGAAAATTCCATCCAAAATAGTGCAACCATGACTTTGAAGTTCGTAGGGAGGAGGGAGAGTGGGAGGCCACATAATGGCTCCACATGGTAGTGAAAAATGCGGGGAGGCAAAAAAATTCAATGGCCACAAAAAGAATTAAACCATGTCGAAGATGGTTGAGGAAGCGGAGGTGGTTCAAAAATGTGTTGGAATCGAGATTATACATGCATTAAATTCTAAAATTCCCCCTTAATCTTGACCCAAACAAGAAATTAATCTATAGAGTATGCAAACCATTTATGACGCCTTGATTTTTATCTCAAATGCTCAAATATTTCCTGTAATAGTGGTTTGATAAAAATGTCAGCTAGCTGCTACTCTAACCTACAAAACTTTATCTCAATTTCTCCTTTCTCAACCAATTCATGAATGAAGTGATACCTGATTGCAATATGCTTACTTCTTCCATAAAAATTGGATTCTTTGATAATGCAATCGAAGACATATTGTCACAATAAATAACAAAACCTCCTTGTTGCTCTTCGTGCAAATATGAGAGGATTATTTTCAACCAAATCATATGGAAAGTGGATAACTTTGTTACAATATACTATGCTTCTCTGCGAGTGGACAAAGAAACTACATATTGTTTCTTCAAGCCCATAAAATGGCTCTGATCCAACATTGAACACATATCTAGATGTTCTCTTTCTATCATCTAGGCTACCTTCCCAATCACTATCTGTGTATCCAACTAACTTGAAATCATTATTAGCAGCATATAAAATTCCATAACTTTTTCCTCCATTCACATACCTTAGTATTCATTTGCCTGCTTTCCAATGAGACTCTTTTGGTGTCTCCATGAATCTAGAAATTAAACTAACTGCATACATTATATCTAGTCTTGTTACGAGTTAAATACATCAAGCTTCCTACCATGCTTTTGTATCTTGTAGGATCCACATTTTTGCTGCAATCTTCTTTGGTCAATTTTAGACTTATCTCTATTGGGTGTAGATGTTGGTTTACAATCCAACATTCTAAATCTTTGTAAAACTTATTTTGCATAATTTTCTTGACATATAAAATGCCTTGTTCCATTTTCTTGAATTCAATTCCAAGAAAATACTTCAACAATCCCAAATCATTCATCTCAAATTCCTTCTTCATGGCTGATTTAAATTGATCAATTTCTTTATCTGAATTTCCAATAAAAATTAGATCATCTACATACAAAATAACAATTAAAATCTCACCATTGTTTTATTTGATGTAGAGTGTGGGCTCACTGCTACTTTTTCTAAATCCATTACTAATTAGATAGGAATCTATCCTACTATACCAAGCTCTTGGTGCTTGTTTCAAACCATACAAATCTCTTTTCAGCTTTTATACCTTTCTTTCATGCCCTAGGATTTCATAACCAGTGGTTGTCCCACATACACTTCTTCTTCCAATACTCCATTTAGGAAAGCTGACTTTACATCCATTTGATGGACTTTCCATTTATGATGAGAAGCTATGGAAATAATTGTTCTCAAAGTATCTAACCTTTGCACTCTTTGGAGAAAATATTTCATTATAATCACGCGCCTCTATTTATAGCCTTTGACAACTAATCTTGCCTTGTGTCTTTCAATTTTTCCTTCGGGAGTAGTCTTGGTTTTATAAACCCACTTGACTCCAATAACTTTCTTTCCTTCAAGAAGATCTACTAGCTCCCATGTTTGATTCTTTTCTATTGCATGCATTTCTTCATCCATTGCTTCACACCATTTATTATCTTTAATTTCTTCTTCAAAATAAATAGGATCAACTATTGAAAATAAAGAAAAATTAATCATTTCATCTTCATTTTCTTCATACCTTAACTGGTCATAGATATCTTGTACATTCCTCATTCTTCCTTACTATTGTAATGAGTTAGATGATGATGAAGATGCTTCATTTGCTGGTCCTTGCATGCTTTGTTGGTTGCTTCCATTTGAAGATTCACCCCTTTGAGAAATGGGTGTCCAACTTGGTACATTGTTTTCTTCCTTCGTTGGTTCAAACAATGATAGGTGCATTTTTCTTTTTTATGGCTGCTCCACTACTTGTGCATCTTCCCAAGATGCTTCCTTAATGAATTGAACATCTCTGTTGATTATCATCTCCTTTGTATTAGATTATATAATCTGTAAGCTTTTGATTTCTCACTATATCCAATAAAAATGCACTTCTCTCCTCTGTTATCCCACTTTGTTCTTCTCTTCTTTGGCACATGTGCATATGCCACACATCCAAAAACTCTCAAGTTCTTAACACTTGGTTTTCTTCCACTCCATGCTTCTTGAGGTATTTTTTCCTCGCACTCTTTGTAGGAAATATATTTAGTAGATATAATGTTGTCCCAACTACTTATGCCCGAATTCATTGGGTAATCCTCTTTCTTTCAACAAGCTTCTTGTCATTTCTTGAATGGTTTTATTTTTCCTTTCTGCTATACCATTCTGTTGAGGTGTATACCTTCTACGAACTACTTCTTGATCACGTGTTCCTTACAAAAGTTTAAAAACTCATTTGATATATACTCTCCCCTATCAATTCTCAATGTCTTTATATAATGCCCATTATGCTTCTCAACCATGGCCTTAAACTATTTGAATACCTCAAATGTTTTTGATTTATTTTTCAAGAAATAAATCCATGTCCTTCTGCTAAAGTCATCAATAAAAGTAATGAAATATACACTTTTAGACATGGAGGGAGTTTTCATGGGACCACACAAATCTAAATGTACTAGCTCAAGAGGTGAGCTTGCTCTCCATGATTTACCTAAGGGAAAAGAATTTTTATGTTGCTTCCCAATATGCATGCCTCACAAACCTTATTTGGTTGTTCAATAGGAGGAAATCCTTTAACCATTTTCTTTTTATAAAGAAAATTCAATCCACCAAAACTCAAATGCCCATACCTGAGATGCCATAGATTGGATTGATCAATGGCTATTGTTTTAAATGTTGTTATGCTTGCTACACTTTGCATCCTCAAGGAAAAATTCTATTTTGTGTCATTTGACAACCGTAATCATATTTTGGCATCCACCTTTATCATATAAAACACATTCTCCATTCTCAAACTTCACCTTATATCCATTTTGGACAAGCTACCCAATACTGAGAAGATTATACTTCAACCTGAAATAAAGAAAACATTATGTATATGCTTCTTGTCTCCTTGCTTAGTGAGAATGGATACAATGCCTTTACCCATCACAAGAACTTTATTGTCTATTCCCATCTTCACTTCAGATCTGATTTCTTCATCTATATTATTGAACATTTCTTTATTTCCACACATGTGGTTATTGCAAGCACTATCAAAATACCATACTTGCTTGCTTCCCTTAGTCAAATACATTGCCCAGTTAGAAGGAAAGATCCACTTGTTTCCTTCTTCTTAGGTTCAACTTCTTTTTCATTAGAGAATCTTGCATTATGATTATGATTTCTCAAATCATATTCTTTCTTTTTGCATTCACTAGCATAATGCCCAAACTTTTTGTAGTAATAGCATTGCACATTTGATTTATCATACCTTTGTGAAGAACTATAAACACCCTCCTATCTCCACATTGGCGTAATAGAAAAATGCATCCTCATGCAACATTCACTCTATTTCACCTTTTCAACAAATGTGTTCCAACAAATCTTTCTTGTTCTAATGCATCGACGACTTATACCAAGATGGGAGCATTGGGCAGGTAAGGGCAGGAGGATATCAATGCATAAAGTAAGGCATGTAGACACCTATAATTACGCCCAAGCAATTTAAATACTTAAATTGTGCTAATTATCCCCTTTCTCGTAAATCAACGACATATCGTCAAAGGCACTCATTTTCCTCATATCATCATTTAATTACACTAAGCTAATTGATTAAGTTGCTTATCCAACAAATACCCTAATTAACGACCTTCCATTAATAAATCACCCCTTCTACCTAGACTAATTAATTATTATTAATTAATTAGCTTTCCCTTCCATTTAACCAATAAATCAATATTTAATTGATTTAATCCCCTTATAATAGCCTAAATTGTACTAATATTCCTCTAATTAGCTTTCTATAAGCTTACATCTACTTATTAATTAATCACCTTTGATTAATTAAAATCCCCCCCAACTCCCATGACTTGTTAAACATGTATTAAACCCTTCTAAAGTAAGGTTACCTTTAATAAAGCAACCTTATCCATTCCTAATCATGTTTTACCTTTATCCCACATTCATGAGAATGTGTTGAATCCTTTATCCTTTGGGCTATATAAAGAGCCCTCCACCTACCTTTTTACTTACACCTAAACTTTCTAAGAGAGCAAATGAAGCATATAGCAAAGAGACTAAGAGCTTGCACCTTTCCCTTTTGAGAGTTCATCATCTTGAAGAGTTAAGCCTCTTTCTTAAAGTGCTTGGGTCATATGGGAGGTGTCAAAAGGGTCTTGTGAGCCCAACTTTGATTAGCCCCCATTCCTAGGTTCTTGGAGCATTAAGGACAACTATTTTGATAGCCATGGAGCTTACTTAGGTCCATTCATTTATTTGTTGTTAGAGAATAGAGGAGTTTAGAGATTTAGCATTGTTAGTTTCAAAGTTTGTATTGATGAATGCTAGCATCTAACCTTGCTTAATTCTTATCATGATGGTGTTTATGCTTTGTTTTAGCTAAATTGTAGAACTATTTTAGGTGGTAGTTCTTGCTTCATTTGATTTAGCATTAAGAAAAGTATACATGCACACATTTGGCACACCCAGTGGGACTAACTCCATTGTCCTTTGCACTTAATTTCAAGTTTTTGTAGTTAAGTTTTATTTTTGGTTACTAACCCTCTTTTACACATGTTGATCTAACTTGTTTTTTTTAACATGTTTTGTTGAGTTTGCATGTGTTGGGTCTTCCTTGTAGGTATGAAGGAGGTGAAGTGCTGTCAAAATTGGAATTGAGGGAAAATTTCAAGATTTCTCCATGTTTTCATTTTTAGAGCTTACTTTTTCAACATTCTACATGCTAGTTTTGTCAATTTCTTGAAGATTTTAAATTCTTGAGCATGTAGGTTAGTGTTTGATAGTGCTGAGTCTTCTATTTACATATTAATGTGGTGGGTTGCTATCAAAATTTAATCTTGGTGAGAAAATTTTCAAGATTTCATCATGTTTTCATTTTTGAGCTTACTTTTTCAACATTTTACATGCTAGTTTTGTAAATTTCTTGAAAATTTTTAATTCTTGAGCATGTAGGTTAGTGTTTGATAGTGCTGAGTCTTATATTTGCATATTAATGTGGTGGGTTGCTGTAAAAATTGAATCTTGGTGAGAAAATTTTAAGATTTCCACATGTTTTCATTTTTAGAGCTTACTTTTTCATCATTCTACATGCTAGTTTTGTCAATTTCTTGAAAATCTTAAATTCTTGAGCATGTATGTTAATGTTTGATAGCGTTGAGTCTTCTATTCATATATTAATGTGATGGGTTGTTGTCAAAATTGAATCTTGGTTAGAAAAATTTGCCCATTTTGCATATTAAGGGACGTTTTTTTGACATTTTTAAGTGCATGTCAAGTGCATACCCATGAGCATAAGAGCATATGCGTAACCCATCTTCCGAAGGCCATAAATTTTTCTCCCGACCTCGAAATGACTCCATTTGTTTTACGTTGGAAAGGTATTGAAGTTAACTATGTAATGAAAACATAAATTCGGATTTACACTTACGAAATTACAGTTTTTCTGTTATTTTAAAAATCTGGTCATTTTCTAACATGTCTAATGTTTTGATGAATGTTGTATTTCCATGCTTACTCGATTTAGATCAAAGCGTTTTTATGCTCTTCTCTTGCACCTTTTGGTGATCTTGAGAATCAAAACAACTTTGATCTATATCTTTTAACATTGGGATTAAACTTGGAAATTTAATTATTCATTTTGCTTAAGGGAATGAACCTTTTACAAAGCATTTTTCAACGGTCCTTTGATTTGAAGTTTTCCATTTCTATATAGTTGGGCTAAAGTTTGTGTATGCTCTTATCTTGCACCTTAGGGTGATCTTGAGAATCAAAAGCAACTTTAGTCTTCATTTTATAACATTTGGTAAATTGGAAACTTCATCTTTCACTTTTGGTTTAAAGGGAATGAACATTTATCAAGAATTTTGTATGGTTCATTGATCGAAAAGATTTTCTTTACTTCTTAGTTGGATTATTTGTTGTGTATGCTCTTCTCTTGCATCCTTGGATGATCTTGAGAATCAAAAGCAACTCTTAATCCTCTTTTAAATAATGTGATTTTCTTGGAGAACTACTAACGCTTGAGTGCAGGACCTAAAAACGCTTGTCAAAGAAAGGAGGAATCAAAACGAAATCAAAAACTACTAATACAGTTGTTATACAGGTTGCCAAAAGGTGTTCAAGCAAACCACACCTAATTAAACAAGATAAAAAGAACAACATATTCAAAACATTGTATTGCAAGTTTCGGAAAAGGGTACGTCCCTCTCCGCTCAACTGGAACATAACCCCTTTGGCATAACGCCTTAAGCTACAACAATGGGGGTGGTTCCAGGAACCCCAAAGTAGTCCACGCAAGAGGGAACCTTGTGGATGAAACGAGGAAGTGCTCCGCACTACCTACTTGACTAGTGATTCCTTTGTGAGATAGAGTTACAGGTTGTCCGTTGTGGCGACCCCAGTGATAGTACATGTAGACGCACTAGTTACCTGCTTCACATTCTTGAAGGGGGTAAAGTAAAGCCGAGATACTCCCAAACTAGTCAGTGTGAATTTTTGGGTAAATCGCGCTCGCTCGTGGCAACTTTGTAACACCTAGGCGAGAGAACCACCTAGGAGAATATACTTTGGCCAGGAGCCCACTTTGACCACTTTAAAACAGTGTTGAGTTGTGAACCTCCTTTTGGAGAAATGTGTGACGTATTACTTTCGCCTAGTTTTTACTTGCCTTAGGGCGAGGCGAAACTCTGCCAAAGTAAGACTAGCATTTTTTGTCATTTTTCTTGATTTATTTCCTTCATATTCTTTTGACACTTTGTTGATCAAAAGAGGTGTGATTACCTTTGTGTTGCCATTCGACTGTTTCTCTCACTTTTATGTCCGTTACGCCCATCCATGTTTGCATGGGTTAGTTAAACGTCTAAAGTGAGTGGAGGCATTTTCACGTCATTTGGTAGCCATTGTGATCTTGATACCCACGTCAAGATCGTCATTGTAGTTAGGCGTGGTTCATCACTCATGCGGACTTCCATAGAGGGAGTTAGTTTGTTTGTCTCGTATCATTACAATTTCGATATTTACGTCTTGTTTCTTGTAAACTCGACATAAATACCTATATTATGCGGTTCATACCGCACACATTCTTAACTATTCCTAGCTATACTTTGAGTTTTTTTGTTCGAGTTTTATTATTACCTCGATTTCAAAAGGTGTTAGGAACTACCATTTGTGCGTGTTATATCAATAACACCTCGATATCAATACTCCACTTTCTTGCAAAGTGGGTTAACATATCTTGGTGATATTGTTGTGTCATTCGCAAATCGTAATTGGCACTTTTTGAGATATAGGTCTTAATCAGACTTGAGCTTGCTCATCGTATATCTTGATTGGGAGATCGCATTTAACTTCATGTATTTACTTACGTCTTGTTCATTCCTTTGAACTTGGCATAAGTGGAGACATCTTGTTAATCATCTGGTATCACAAATTACTTTGAAACGTAGTCTAGGAAGTATTTCATTTGATTAGGTTTTGGTACCAAACGATTGTTTCATTGGTGACTTTATCACTCTATCACATTGGTATTCTCACACTGTTAATTTACTCTTAACACGTACATCTTGTGTTTCACTTAGGGGTAGACATTGAATTTTGAACAAATCTATAACTTACCTTAGTGAAATTTATCACAAAAACATGGCTCCCAAGACGCGTCTAGGGTTAAAGAAACAAACATATGAGGAACAACAGGCGCAAGCTTGGGAAACCTCTAACAGACAAGGGTCAAACCCATTTATCGGACACGATCTAGGACCACTATTTTCTGTAGAAAAGGAAACAGAAGAGATGGTCGATCATAGTGGAAATGAATTAGAATCACCACACGCAGACTTTGATTTTGACCCCACTCTACTAGATGAGTTTCTCCTTAGAAACAAAGATAGAGTTTTGGCACGGGTCATGGAATTAGGGGCCAAATTTCCCATTGAGAAGGAACCAATACTACAAACAAATGACACTACTAAGGAGGAACACCCCCTTATCAATATGGAAGATATTTTAACAGGAGGACATGCTTCCACTTCTTACGCAGAAAATGATAAAGTGGTAGGGCATAGAATACCCCTCATCAAAGTGCCATGAAGAAACAAGATAGAACATGAGACAGGAAAGAACCTCAACAATACGAAGAGGAGGAACCTTTAGAAGAAAAAGACACAAACCAAGTCACTATCCAACAACAACTCAGTAAGAACTTGCTTGACAACTAGCTTTGCTTACTTTCCAAGTACAAAAAGACACAAACAAGAACGTTCAAAAGTCAAAGCCTAAGTTTAGGATCCACGAACTCCATCGAGAAAACCAAGGAGAAGAAGACATGGGGTACCATCGTGTACACGTACCCACTTCTCCCACTAGAGAACAATTGCTCACACAAGAAGTGCAATCTATGAAAGCAACTCTTGCGAGCATACAAGAGAGCAATATAGGGAGTATTAGGAAATACCAATACGAAGAACTATGCCCCTATCCTTTTGATAAGACAATGACCCTTCAACCCTTTCCAAAGAAATTTGATATGCCAAAGTTTGACAAATATAAAGGAAAGGGAGACCCAAGGGATCATGTTAAATATTTCTACATGGCATGTCAAGAGGTGTCTTATAGTGATAATTACCTCATCAGACTTTTTCCTAAGAGTCTAGGAGGTCAAGCATTGGAATGGTTTACGCGCTTACCACGAGGATCAATTTTCACCTGGCCGAATGGCGGAAAGATTCGTGTGTCATTTCTTGTATAACATAGAGAGTGATGTCACCATGGCAGACTTGTGTGGCACAAAACAACGCCCAAATGAGACCTTCGCCAGCTTCCTCCAACGATGGAGAGGGATAGCTAGTCGCTTCCCTTGTGCTTTCCCTGAGAAGCAGTTGGTCAGTATTTTCATCCCTAATCTCAACCCAGATATAGCTTTCCACCTCCAAATGCATTGTGTCCGCACCTTTGAGGAGGTTATTGAGAAAGGGATTCAAATAGAAAAGGCTCTCATTACCAAAGGCACCCTCAAAACCCAATCTAAAGACAACCAAAGTGTCAAACCCGTTGAAAAGCCGAAGATCTTTAACAAAAACAAAAACGTGGTGGGAGACGGAATCACTGATTCCAAACGTGTTCAAACGGTCCAAACCAGTCAACCTTTTAAACTGACTAAGGGCCCAATTCAACCACCACCAAAGCGACGAACATTCACCTCCCTCAATGAACCATTGTCTGTCATACTAAAACAGTTGGATGCGGCCCACATGATGACCTATCCTACAACGCAACCATTTGATGACAACACTCCTAAACCTTCATGGTATAAGGAGCATGAATACTTTTCATGTGAAATGCATCGCGTTAGAGGTCATAAAATGCATAAAATGTTTGCGACTTCGCCACTATATTCAAGACCTCATTGACAACGGGGAGATAGAGGTGGATAACCTTGGCCACATGCAAACACCTAACGAGAAAATGGGGATTTATAAGGAACCATTCCCCAAGCATGATAAGTCGGAAAAGGCAAAACCGGATCGGGAGAGTCATCCCAAACCTATAAAGCCACGAATTACTTATATACCAAGAGAGATAACAATCATTACGATTCACTTATCGGATGTATTCGCTCCCCTGCTGACCGTGTCAATACCATCCGGATCAAGGGAAAGGACTACGTTGCGGTAATAAGGCGTGCCCACCTCGTGATTCCAGAACCCTCTCTGTTGACCCCGCAAACTGGTAAATATAACCTTTTAGAACAACTTGAGAAGACACTGCTAAGATCTCGATCTTATATCTTCTCAAGATATCCAATGTGCATAAGGACATTTTGTATCAAACTCTTCGTGGCCTCGGGAGTGCCTTTGAAGTCGATCCCGCATACCTTCAAGCCGTGGTGGAAAATATTACACCTAGTGAGCATCTCACTTTCAACCATAGGTAGGTCCCTACTGAAAATCCTACACATAATCTTCCTTATACATTGAGGTAGTTGTCACCCGCAGGAAAATCAAACAGTGCTTGGGACAATGGATCGAGATTGAATATCTCGCACGCTTAAGTTGGTCAAACAATTGGGACATACAGAGGCAGATCTTGAGTCCCATATCATCACTATCACCGCATACGACAACGCTGGAAAGAGAGTCGGCAAGAAGCACCATTACGCTGTGAATGGAGGTGGGCCCCACTTGCCATCAGACAAAGTTTCACGTCTTAGACTTGGAACTTCCATATAATATGCTTCTAGGCCGACCATGGATCCATGCCATGCAAGCAGTGCCATCAACATTTCATCAATGCATCAAGCTGAAGCATGAGGGACATACAATAATAATACCAGGAGACTCAGATCCCTTTGCTCATTGTAGAGCTCTTAATAGCTTTGCACGAAAGGGTACATATGCATGTCCCTCCACAGATATAGCTATCCCTCTTCATTCTGAGGCCATGGAATCTCGAGTAGATTCAAATTCTCTTAGTTCTTGCACTCATGGGGCATCTACTTCAACATCTCCATTTAATGCATGGGAGATGAAAATTCTAGAATATGGCTGTGGGGAGTATAATGTACAACAAGCGCTCTTGGTTTCTGACCTCTCCTTGTCACCCAAGACTAGAGGTCGACCCAACTACCGCTTCAGGAGACCTAGAGAGGAACATACTATTGGGTCGTTCCTACCTGGAGGCTTGTTAGCTGAGGAAAAATTACTTGATCCACCTACTACTTGGGTCCCTGAGGACACTCAGCCATCTTGTTATCAAACCCCAGAATATGAAAAATCTAGCAGAATGATGTACTCCATGGGCTACAAAGGCTTAGGATGTGGGATGAATGAACAAGGACAACGAGAACCAGTCCCTCTTCCACATTTCAAAATAGAAAGATATGGCATTGGGATTCGCCCTTATGGAGCACACCCCAACAATCAAGATGCGACTTGTTCTGAGCATGAGGATAGCTCCGATTATCTAGATAGCGATACGGATTCCTGTTGTAGCCAATATGAGGATCTGGCCTCCACGAACCTTTTCATGAATAATGCTGTCCTAACCATCACCCCCAATGAACCAACCCTTGACCTTGTATACCCCTCCCTTGTTGAATGGGACCAACAACGTCACGTGCCACTAGATTTATTCGAGAATGACGAGGCTATTGCAGAGTTCATGGGCATAAGGGATACAATTCCCATTGGAGATCACAAGAAGGGTTTCTTTATCGACTTAGACACCTGCGCCTACTTCGGCGAGGAGGCTGAACTTCGTGGTCAGCAAAATTTAAAGAAAAGCGAGGGCAAGAGTTCTAAAGAAAATCCTCGGCAAAAATCAAAGTCCAAGTCACACAGTGAAAACCTCTTTGAGGCATTGGCTGACAAACAAATAAGAAAATCAAAGGACAAACAAAGTGACCACGCCAAGGATGAAAATCTCGTAGAGACATCCTTGGATGAAGATCTCAACCTACCTCCCGATCCCACGCGTATGGAGGATTTATCAAAATTGTTAGTTGAAGAAACCATTGATGTCAATATTGGTACTGAAGAAGATCCCAAGATAGTAAAATTGGGAGCATCACTCTCAGCCAGAGAACAAAAGACGTTCACTATGCTATGCCACTTTGCGAGAGTTTATTGATGTGTTCGCATGGTCTTACAAAGACATGCCCGGCTTAAATCCAACTTTGGTCATGCATAACTTGGTTGTGCATGCAGACGCTAAGCCTATCAAACAGAAGCTTGAAAGATGCACCCAAGAGTGGCCTTGTTAGTTAAAGAAGAGTTGGAAAGGTTGCTTTGCAGCCCGAGATTCATCAGGCCAATTGATTATTCTGAATGGATATTGAACATTGTTCCTGTCCAGAAGAAACCTATTGGTATCCGAATTTACACAGATTTTAGGGACATCAATAAAGCTTGCCCTAAAGATGACTTTCCGTTGCCCAACATTGACATGATTGTTGACTCAACCGCAGGGTATGAAATGCTATCACTTATGGATGGCTTTTCAGGTTATAATCAAATTAAGATCACTGAGGAAGACCAACACAAAACAACTTTCACAACTCCTTGGGGCACCTTCTGTTATCAGGTGATGCCATTCGGCCTTAAGAATGCGGGAGTAACTTATCAGCGGGCCATGACAGTAATATTTCATGATATGATTCATGACATCATGGAAGACTATGTAGATGACATCCTGGGAAAGTCCAAAACAAGAGAGGAACATCCTATCATTTTGCGGTGTATCTTTGAACGCCTACGTGAATACAAAGTCAGGCTAAATCCAAAGAAGTGTGTCTTTGGTGTGCTATCTAGGAAACTATTAGGCTTCATCGTGTCAAGACGAGGTATTGAGGTAGACCCTGCTAAAGTATCTGCCATCATAGAAATGCCTCCACCTGAGAATATCAAGCAACTGCGTAGCTTGCAAGGGAAAATTCAAGCCATTCGCCGCTTTATCTCCCAGCTTGTAGATAAATGTCACTCATTCACTCATTTTCTTAAGAAGGACATCACTTTCATCTGGGGACCTAAGCAACAACAAGCCTTTTCTTTGCTTAAACAAGATTGCACAGCTAATCCACTGTCCTCATGCCTCCCACTCCGGAGAACCACTTTTGCTCTATATTTCGCTACGCAATATGCTATTGGTGCACTTCGCTTCACCAATATGACCTTAGCCATAAAGAGAAAGCAGCAGTGTATTATCGAGTCGCACCTCATCGCCTATGAACGTAATTATCCTCGATTGAGAAGGCTTGCTTGGCTGTTGTTTTTACCTTCGAAACTTCGCCATTACCTGCTAAATACTAAGACCAAGCTCATATCCAAGGTCGACTCCACTCAAATATTTGTTGTCCAAACCCGCCCTCACAGGTAGAATGGCTAATTGGATCATTCTACTCAAAGAGTTTGATATAGAATTTGTCCATCAAAAATCAATTAAAGGACAAGTACTTGCCGACCAAATAGCGGAAGCACCTTTCTGCAAAGCACGAACCTTTGAGTCCGGATCTGCCGGATGCATCTTTGCTCTAAATTGAAGAATCTGTCATATGGCAGATACATTTTGATGGATCTTTTACGTTTCATGGTTCAGGTGCAGGAGTGGTCCTTATTACTCCTTCAGGTGATCCTATACCACAGGCTTTCCACCTGGCCTTCCCTTGCACGAACAACATTGCGAATATGAAGCACTCATTGCAGGGATGAAGCTAGCCATCAAGTGGAATATTCAACATGTGAAGGTTGTAGGTGATTCACAGCTAATCATCAAACAGGTTAATGATGAGTATAAAGTTAAGGATGACAATCTCATACCTTATAAGAAGTTGGTGGAAACTCTGAAGGAGTATTTTGTGCGCATTACCTTTGAGCAAATCCCAAGAGCGCAGAATAGATCGGCAGATGCTATGGCAACGGTGGGATCTATGCTTCGTATTCTGCCAGGGAACAATGATATGCCATTCCTCGTAGAAAATATACGCCACCCAGCGTATGACATGCCGAATCTTTCTTGGCTTGTGAAGTTGTTGTCCCCATTCACCATGGTATGAACCCATTTTCACCTATCTTAAGGACAGTACATTCCCTCCCGAAATCTCCCACTCGAAAAGCGAGCCTAATTCACCAAATAGCCCGTTACACCCTGTTAGGAGGTACACTTTATCGTCGTGGCTACGATGGGAATTGTTACGTTGTCCTGATGTGTCGTAGTCAATCCGTGCAATTAAAGAAGTACACGAAGGAGTATGCGGAGCACATACAAATGGAATGGTCTTGGCTAAGAAACCTTAAGAGTAGGTTACTATTGGCCCACCATGGAAACTGATTGTTGTAATTATGTTAGAAAATGTGTGCTTTGCCAAAAGTATGGAAATTTCATCCATGCTCCATCGCAACCATTGCAACCAATCACTACCCCGTGGCCATTCTCTAAGTGGGGACTTGATCTAATAGGGAAGCTTACTCCTACCTCATCTGATGGTCATACACATATCATCACAACTATAAAATACTTTACAAAATGGGTGGAGGCTGTCCCTTTAACCTATGTCACAGGAGCACAGATTTCTAAATTCATCATGAATCACATTATTTGCCGATATGGTATCCCTACAGCCATTGTCACAGATAATGGGAAGTCATTTAAGAACAAAATTGTGAAAGGTCTTTGCCAATGGTTCCAAATCAGATTGAAATGGTCCACGCCATATTACCCTCAGGGTAATGGACAAGTTGAGGCAACAAACAAGACTTTGGTAAGGATAATGGAGAAGATGGTTAGAAAACCGGTCGAAACTGGCACCTACAAATCCACCCAGCCCTCTGGGCCTACCGAACATCAATTCGCACTCCTACGGGTGCGACGCCATATTCCCTAGTGTTTGGGACAGAATCTATCATCCCTTTAGAGATTGAACTCCCATCCCTGCGAATTTCTCTTCGGGACTATTTGGATAAGGATGAAGATTACCGAGTGGCAAGATTGGCTGAGTTAGAGCTCCTAGATGAGAGGCGCATTCGCGCTCTTAATCACCTGAAAGTATATCAACACAGAATCTCCCGCAACTACAACAAGAGAATCATCCCTCGCCAGTTTGAGGTGGGTGATTTAGTTATGAAGGAGAACCAGTTCAACACCAGAGCAGAGCGAGAAAAGAAAGGGAAGTTTGAACCACACTGGTTAGGACCCTATGTCATAGTTGCCAAGTATGGCACAGGGGCATAAAAGTTGGCTCACCCCAATAGTGATGAGCTCAGGAGCCCATGAATTCCATGCATCTTAAGAGGTTTTATGCCTAAAAATGGCATAAGAAAGTCATAAAAATCACAAAAATATAAAAACATCAAAAAAAAAAAAAAAAAAAAAAAAGAAGAGAAAACAGGTCGTCCACTAGTGAAAACCACGCAATTGTGGCACTTTGGACAAGTCCTTGGGTGAAAACCGGTTTCTGGCGCCTTGGGAGGATTCGTTGTTCACAAGCATTCTGTATTAGAAGGGTAGTTGTCTTTGTCCTGGACCTGGTTCTACCTTCAAGTTTCCTTGTGCACACCATCTAGTCCAGCCTTGATCCGGCTTTGCCTTCTTCTATTCGTCTGTAAGGGACGTGGTCTTTCGTTATTTCCCATCTTACGCTGGGGGCAACTCAACGAATTCACCTTCTTGTTCATAAGCGCGTGGCTTCTGCCCTTGTATATTCTCCACCTAACGCTGGGGGCATCCATGCTTTCTTGGTTACCTGCACATAGCTTTGGAAAACTATTAAAAACACAAAAACAATAGAAAATTGTTTCACAAAACACAAAAACAATAGAAAATTGTTTCACAAAACACAAAAACAATAGAACATTGTTTTGAGAAAACACAAAAACAATAGAAAATTGTTTCACAAAACACAAAAACAATAGAAAATTGTTTCACAAAACACAAAAACAATAGAAAATTGTTTCGACAAACACAAAAACAATAGAACATTGTTTCGAGAAAAACACAAAAACAATAGAACATTGTTTCGAGAAAACAACAAAAACAATATATATATATATATAAAAAAATCTAAAAACAAGGCAAAATTTTTCAAAAAATTCCTAAAAAGTAAAACACCCTACAAAATGGTAACTTGCTTCTTACGGCTGAAACTTGTGTCTTGTGCATGGTATTTTCTCCATATCCTGTTGGTTTTTCTCACATCTTCCCCGATTAATATGACTCGCGGATCACTGGATTCACAACCATTCACAAAAGCTAGTTGCTTGCTTCGTCTATACTCTGGGGCACTTTTGGTTGCACAGGTCTTTGTTTAATACGCGCACAAATGCTTTTCATGGACACCGTGTCCATTTTCATTTCCTCTTGCATATCCTTGCTTGGGGCATCATTTTTAACCCTTGTCGCCAATCACGAACTTGTGGATCTCTTCAAAGACCGATAACAAAACATTTGTACAACCGTCTTGACCGTTGTTGGGTTAGATATGTGTGTTCGTGCTTGTTTTCCTGTTATATGAGCTTGTTTCCTTCTCGTATTTGCATTGCATTATTGTATGTTGCGTGGAGTTGGTACTTTCAGCAATGGACAATTGTTCGTAGTATGGCTTTTCATGTCATTCTACCTTTGTCGTATACTTATATTTTTCATAAGGACCAATGATGTAGTTCCTATGGCAATATGATGACATCAAATTTGTTCCAAACACATAGCGGCTAGAGGTTAAGCTCTTCTCTCCCCTCATCCATATTTCTTCTACCACGACTTCCCTTTCACCCCTAATTCTCCCTCTCCTCGGGCATCCCGCCTCGTCCCCATTCTTCCGCCTACTTCTCACCTTTTTCGATCGTCGATCGAGTTCTTCTATCACCCCATCGACACTCGAGGGGCATCTCTCTCCTCCTCCGATTTTTCTTCCATCTCTTCAAAATCTCTTTTTGTCTACTATCTTTGAAGTGGCATCACTTATGCCACCCCAAAGAGGGGCAAATGTAGACACCTATAATTACGCCCAAGCAATTTAAATACTTAAATTGTGCTAATTATCCCCTTCTCGCAAATCAACGACATATATCGTCAAAGGCACTCATTTTCCCTCATATCATCATTTAATTACACTAAGCTAATTGATTAAGTTGCTTATCCAACAAATACCTAATTAATGACCTTCCGTTAATAAATCAACCCTTCTACCTAGACTAATTAATTATTATTAATTAATTAGCTTTCCCTTCCATTTAACCAATAAATCAATATTTAATTGATTTAATCCCCTTATAATAGCCTAAATCGTACTAATATTCCTCTAATTAGCTTTTATAAGCTTACATCTACCTATTAATTAATCACCTTTGATTAATTAAAATCCCCCAACTCCCATGACTTGTTAAACATGTATTAAACCCTTCTAAAGTAAGGTTACCTTTAATAAAGCAACCTTATCCATTCCTAATCATGTTTTACCTTTATCCCACATTCATGAGAATGTGTTGAATCCTTTATCCTTTGGGGGCTATATAAAGAGCCCTCCACCTACCTTTTTACTTACACCTAAACTTTCTAAGAGAGCAAATGCGAAGCATATAGCAAAGAGACTAAGAGCTTGCACCTTTCCCTTTTGAGAGTTCATCATCTTGAAGAGTTAAGCCTCTTTCTTAAAGTGCTTGGGTCATATGGGAGGTGTCAAAAGGGTCTTGTAGCCCAACTTTGATTAGCCCCCATTCCTAGGTTCTTGGAGCATTAAGGACAACTATTTTGATAGCCATGGAGCTTACTTAGGTCCATTCATTTATTTGTTGTTAGAGAATAGAGGATATTAGATATTTAGCATTGTTAGTTTCAAAGTTTGTATTGATGAATGCTAGCATCTAACCCTTGCTTAATTCTTATCATGATGGTGTTTATGCTTTTTTAGCTAAATTGTAGAACTATTTTAGGTGGTAGTTCTTGCTTCATTTGATTTAGCATTAAGCAAAGTATACATGCACACAAGGCAGTTTTGGGATCCAAACACCTTATCCTTTGACTGCGTGCACCCCATTTTGTGCCAAATGGGAGCCTTAAGTCATATTTTGAGTAGTGCATCTAGCAAATAGGATAGCCATGACTCATTTTTCCTAGATGTATTTAGATATGACACGACTGAGTAATGGCCTCGTTCGTTGTGGATAAGGATTGGGGGCTGCTTGAACCGGTATCCTATCTCGAGAATGATCTTGCTTAATTATAGAGACCCTTGGATATGTTCTCCTGTATGTATTACTCTGGCATTGCGATCTCGACGGTCCACACAATCCTACACAACATCCTCCAATGATCCGAAAATCTAGGTCAAAAATTTTAATATATTTTTTTTACCTTCGACCTTTGGACCCCTATAGGCTTATTAAAATTACCGATAAAATTTTACTTTGTTTTAAGTAAAACAATCCAAAATAATGCAAGAATATAAATGACACTACACACGGATTGATTATGGAGTTCGGCAATAGCCTATGTCTCTGGGTTCTTATCGAACCATTCCACTAGTCAAAATTTGTAAGTACAATGTTATATCTTACAATAAAACCTAATGGAACTTTACTTTCCTATAAAGTGCTCCAACCTTTCAAAGAACACCGATGATCAATCGGTTCATCCTCCACCTTCTTGGTGCCCAATAATCCTATAGAACTTGATCAGCCTTCCAGATGTTCGCAAGACACCCTATGGCTCTCTCGGTCAACAATTCCTAGGCTTTCGCAAATAAAAGTGTGGCGCTATGGGCCAATTGGTGAGTTTCCAATAACTCCCAATTTTTTACAATTTACCTATTAAAATAATAGGACTTAGCTTCCCAATATTTTCCTATTAAATATTAAATAGGACTTACTTTACAAAAATATTTCCTTTAAAAATTATAAGGCCTATTTAAATAACTCGGAAGCTTTTAAAATCTCCTCACCGCTTTGAATTGGATTAGAAGCTCAATGCCTTCGAATTTTGGAATGAATGTGTATCGGGGCCTTTTATAGCCTTTGATCACTCGAAATGTAAGGCTAAATTATTTATCATTTTAGCCTTAATAAGGTTTTTACAATTTTAATGGGCCTAGAATCCCATATAACTCGCATCCACCATGAGCTTCCGAGTTTTAACCATATGCAGGACCTTTTAAAATAGTCATTAATTTAGGATTTACATAGTGGGATAAATATCCCATCCTCTTTTACGCGGCTGAAAATTTAGATAGCCTTTTAATAAGCTTATCCATCCATGTAGCATGGCCCTCCTCCATTTTTATTGCTTTGAATAATGTAGTCTCCACGTGGGATGTTGACCGCTCCATGGCTTCAAAAAACCTCCTCCTTTCATGTGGATTATCCCACATATGGTGGGAGATAAACATGCTTTACCCTTTTAAAGGCTTTGACCAACCACTTAAAACGGCCGGTGGACCTTTTTTGATTTTTTTTTTTTTAATTTTTTTTTAATATAAAAAGGTTCTAACCTTTTTCACGTGGGTTAACCTTAAGCCCACTTTTCATTCCATATGCCCAAATCCACGTGCGGATATTCTAGTAATCCACATTTCACCATATTATTCGTCCCACTGGCGCATCCTCTACTCATTCACTCACGTTGACCACCAATTTATCAAACTTTGACCGCTCATAACTTTCATATACGAACTCGAATTTGGTCGATTAAAAATGTGTTGAAAAGGTCTCAAAATCTCTATGCAATGGTGCTGACTTCAAATAATTTCAAAATCATTCATTTTCTATTGACCAATGTTGACCAAACTTTGACCAGTACGCCATTTGCATATGTGGACTTTGTTTTTGACATTCAAATAGTCGAACGAAATCTATCGATTCATCTTCCACACTTTGTGTTAATCCGAAGAGATTTAGGGAACATATGTCCTCTACAATGTCATCGTGGATTACACCTCCCCAATGAGAAAGGCTTTTGTCCGAAAAGCTTGTAAACTCTAAATCACATTCACTAAGAAGAGATCTAAACAATATTCCGAAAACTCCACAATCAACAAATGATGGTTCATACTCTAGGACCTCTAGCACTTGGGCTCACCGTCTCTATTGTACCACTCTCTATATCTAAAGAAGACATCCACGCCTTCGTTTTATGGTGTTAAGTTTCTTAATGAAATCTCAAAGCTCCCACCGTGTAGTGCTAAGCTTTACGGATATCCGACAACAATAATCTTCTTTTACTCTATAACACATCTCCTTGCTCCAAGTTGATTCTAGAGAATCCACACTAGTCCGACGAAACTCTATGCTGCACACGAGCTAAGAGTGATCTCGATGTTGGTGATGGACAATCAATTGGCGGTACTGGTCATGCTATAGAGTCATAAGAGACTCTACACATAATGAAGATGAGACTGATGTCATGTCCATTTCCACCTCAACGCTTCCAATGTGTGGTGTTAAGTCTTGATTATCAACTACCATTTTGCTACGGTCATAATTCCTCTACACGGAATCACGATCCGAGCTAATTTCTCATGAGCTCAAAATGGTGACTTCAACCCCACCGCATTGTTGCCTCTCTACAATCTACAAAGGCTCCTTTTGATGATGACTATCAGTACCATGCAATGTCCCCTTCTTACGCCAAAGGCCTAAGGGCCAAATTTTAGTCTTAGCCTTGGTCATACCCAAGGGGCTAAAGACTCTGAGGCTATTGGGTATAGATGACTTATTACCACATTATTTTTTTTGTTATATTTTGTCGTTGACATTAAGTTGGGTGACTTGGTGGTAATAATTGTTATATTTTGTCATTGGGGGACTCATAGTAATTTATTATTCTATTTCTTCATTGGGGTGACTTATGGTACTTTATTATTCTATTTCTTCATTGGGGTCACTTAAGTCACTTTTAGTCCCACATGGAGCTCCCAACTTGGAAAAAGGTAATGAAAAGTTATAAAAGGAGGTTTGGGGGAGTGATAGAGTCATTCTTGCATACATAATTATTTTCCTTCATGTGCAACGTTGCTCGCAAATTTACATCTTGCAGCTCGTGAAATACCACAGGAATCCTAGCTTCGGTGGTGAGAGATCCATCCCTAGCTAGCAGGGCATTCTTCGGTAGTGAGAGATCTACCCTAGCTTGTCATTTTGGGGTTGTTTTCAGGGCTGATTTATAGGGATATTTTCAGAGGTTTCAGAGGAAGGGTTTTGAGGGTTTTGGAGACATTTTGTGGAGGAAATCAAAGGGTTTTCAGATCAGATTTATGGCAGTGATAAGAATAGGGTTTGACATCATTTCTAGAGGATTTCCAAAGGGTTTTGACCATCTTCCAAAGGGGGTGACTTGTTTTGGAGATTGCAGCCCTTATTTGGAGGGTTTTCAGGTTACCATTTTCAGATCTGAAGGTTGGGGTTTCATTCTCCATATTAGTATATGTAATTTCCAAAATTTCATAATTTTATGTTGCTTATTAGAGAAGTTACGAATTTGTGAAGTTTTACCCATGTTTAGGGTTTTCTCGTAATTTTATGGCTGCATTAAATTATTCCAAAATATCCAAAAGTAGTTTTCTTATGTTCATTATAATATTAAAAATCTCTCCTAAAAATTTCAAGTGATTTGAGTGGGTATTTTGAGAGATATTAATTTTCTTCAGTTCGCTGCCCTAGCTGTTAAAAATCTGCAAAAATCAGAATTTGTGTTTGCTGCAATTTTATATTTTTTGGTGCATTTTTAAGTGGTATCCCACAAGGGATATTTCAGTGGTATCAGAGGAGTTGTTTCTCTAGCTTTGTTGGGGTTGAAAGATGGGAGACAAAGACAGTGAGGATATGGGTGTGGATCTGATGAAACAATTGTTCACCAACATGGTAAAGCAACAGGAGACTACCAATCTCTATTTGAGCCAGCTCACTGAGAGATTAGCACAGGGCAGGATTGATGCTCATACAGAGAGAGGAGAAAATAGAAATATGGGACAATATGGTCAAAGAGGTGAGGGTGGAAATTCAGGGCAGCGGTCTCCCCATTCTTCTACCAGACCTTTGGGGCTTCACAAACCTTCTTTGGTGAAGGATGCGGAAGTTTCATGAGTACGAAAACCAGTGGATATTTTAGATGAAGATTATTATTGGGAAAGGTACTAGAACTTGAGTGAGGGATTTTGTGACAACATGCCATTCCAGAATATTGCAAAATAAATATTGGCAAAGGCCTAAGAGAGATCATCATATACAGTACTAGAGTTACAAAGGAGATTGTGACAAATATATATTCCACACTTAGAAGGTTATAAGAAGTGTACTCGTATAGTATTGGGTTTAGAATTTGAAGACATACAACGACTTAAATCCTATGCATGAGGAAGATGAAATTTTTTTGCATTCTTACATCTTGAGGGAGATGCTCATAATTGGTCATTTGTACGGATGGAAAAGTGACAAGTGAGCATAAGAATCTACAAGTAACCTTTCCTCACACCCGACCTCCCGGAGTCGTGCCGAAAAGCTTGTGGGGATTAAATATGTGTGGGATTCGAGACAAGTTAATTGGGTAATCTGATGTCTTCGGCGCACTAGTGGAAATTACGAATCTAGGGCAAAGAAGGCCCTCCTAACTGAACTGGTGTGATAGATCGATCGTAAGGATGACTGCTCGAAGGATCCAATAAATATCGAGCTCGCGTGATTCGGTCATAGGTTGTGGAATACGTGGAAAATGTCGTGGGATAGTTTCGTGTATGTCTCCGATAAGGTCATAGGACGGATGATAAATATAATTGAATCTATGGGTGATTCTCTGGCCTAGTCTAAAACTCCTTAGCTTTGTTAGGCTGCTTTATGTCTAATAAGGATAATTGTTCGATGATGATAGGTGGAAGTGGAGTAGATCTGAATACTAGTGTACGTAGGCCAGCATCTATGTCTGATTCACCTATGGGCTCATTGGGTCATGGGAATGTGGGTCACACCCGTAGATTCATATTTTTGTGGTCTACTATGGTCATGCCTAGAATCAATCCCTAATCCCTAGTATCCAATAGTCATATGCCTTTTCAACTTCTATATTTAGAATCAATAATTGTGTGATCTTCTCATAATATCTTACAGGCATTTGTGCAACCTGAATTCTCAAGCTGGTATCTATATCTGTGAGAGTGTCTCCTGCGTCTAGCTGTGAGACCAAAGGATCACAACCAAAGGTCTGATCTCTTTCAAACCCTTCTACAATCATGCGGGTATGAACCTAGGGTAATCTGTAGTTTGGTTGATTTGACCAAAATGTGTGTGCTTAGTCATCTTCTATGTTTAACCCGTGCAGTTGGAAACTGATTTGTTGTAAGTTTACCGTTGTTTGGAAGACTTGGATCCTAAGATTCTAATCTATATCAGTTATGGCTATGACGATATTGGGTTGGGGCACGATTGGCTCGAATATGTATTCCCTGGGCTCTCTAGGTCCCGTGATTGTCATACAAAAGAAATAATGTAAACTAAATGCAACAAGATAAAATTAACTATGCGAAGTATGTCTATAACATATATAACTTCTATATTTTTGAGATTTTCTGATGAATTTTTAAATGAATTTGAAAGAGCAGCTATTTTAATATATCTAGAAATTGACAATTTAGAGTAACAAATTAAAACAAACAAGATAACCGAGTATAGCTATTTGTCTGTGCAACTGTGAACCTATTCTAAGCAATGAAATAACTAATCTAATCTATTTGAAAGACTCTCGATCCTACCTCAGAAGTGAGGAAAGAATCATAGTCTCTCAGAAACTATCAATCCCCACAGCTTCCCAGGCAATATCGAAAGTAAGATTGACTGAAATAAAGTAATTAGCTACTCTATTTGATATGTTTCTAACTAGAACTTTGAAAGCTAGAACTGGATTCTGCAGAATGCTGGCAAATCTGATGGTGTGTGTGATCTTGTCCCCTCGGTGTGATTTCCTCGTTCCTTCGTGTTCACTTGGATCCGAGAAAAGCATGTAATGTCGGCATCAATAGGAGTAGATATTAGGACAAAGGCAGCTTAGGATACGGATGAATACAATGCGAGCGGGAGAGAGATAGCGTAAGAGTACAAAGCTTGGCTTATGTAATTCCTAAAGGGATTTATTGCGAGTCATGCAACATAAAACGTCCAGAACCTGAAACTATCCTGTTTGAAGAACAAAACCTGCAACTTTAATGGCTTCCTATTGAAAACAAACTATTTTATTCCAATGGATTGGATGAAATTTCAACAACATTTGCACAAGATGGATATGTGGCTTCCTAACAGAAAAACAACATTAACTAGGCATGCAATGAAAGAAACTAAGAATTCTAAATAAAATGAAAGACTAATCTATTGCAATGAGAAATTCAGAGGCAAATTTGAGGGGCCATTTTCTTGAGCACAAGCCATCTATTTATAGCATTTGCATTTACCCAAGGTAAAAACCAATTTGAACTCTTAAACTATAAACAATGGAAAAACACTATTCCAGGGAACCAGAATCATTAATGCAAGCTTATGGCGGTGAAAAAAAGGTGAATCGTTGATTTTTATGTGAGTCATGTTAAAAGAGCATTCTGGAAAACGTGTAAAATAACCGCCGCCACTGAGTAGGGGGCGATTACAGACCGCCACCCTGATTAGGGCAGCGGTCACAAGACCACCGCCTATCAAGGTGGTGGTTTCGTAACTGATGAGAAAAAGGCCAAGAAAAGAGGGGAAAAGAGAAAAACAAAGCACACGAGGGGCTAAGCGGGGCATGCGGGATGATAACGCATACTTGGAGAGCTTTTCTGGATCCCGAACACCTTGCGAGGAGACCTGTATCATGATTGGGGTACATGTTACATTATTCCGACGGTGCAGTACCCTACAATTTTGGTATGTACATATTGCCCCCTCGGAGAAGTGTTTTAGCCATGAAGAGGCGTAAAACGGTGGGTCCGAGTATGGCGGTCCCGAAATGGGAAGTTAGAAATTATACCTGATACGTCCGTGTGTCAAAATGACGCCATCCAAAATTCCCGCTACCTACCAAATGAAAAGAGGAATCAAGTGCAGATAGAAAAATAGATCGGAAAATAAACACTAAAATAACGGGAAATGAGGACGTACCATTTGCGCGGGGTAAGAACTTACCTCCGTCGGCGCTCCAAACCTGTGAAAAAAGTATTTTAAAACAAGTCAGGTTGCTATATATATGAAAGTGGGCCCATTTTCCTATTCATTTGCGCATGTTGATTTGATTGATTCTGAGCTCTGGGACCCACGGTGACGGTTTCTTACGAGAGTAGAGTCAAAACGTTCGTGGCAAGATAGCGATCATGCCTCCACGAGTGGATTATCGACCCGCGAGATCACAGGTTAGTTTTCCTCAATTTATCGTTTTTCCCCCTCAATTTTAAAATGCTAAAATATTTGTCATGGGGGGGTTATTTTTGAAAATGTTAGGTTGAAAAGGTCCATCTAGGGGGGGCACCTACTGGGTAGGCTTTGTTTTTAGCTAAAACGGTCCTTTTTCACATTTTTTTGCCTTTTTAAGCTTAAAAACCCGTGTGGGTTTTCGGGACATGACCGCCGCCCTACCCAGGGTGGCGGTTACATGACCACCGCCTGTTCTGTGGTGGAGGTTACACGACCGCTGCCTTTAAGGTGGCGGTTACGAAACCGCCTCCCTGCTCAAGGCGACGGTTTTGCACAGAATGCCAAAAGAACATCTGTTTGAGATTGTTTTTGCATTTTTAGCATTTCTATGTGTTTTCACGATTTTTCCAGTGTCACTCGGATGCTAACTTTCTTTTTTTGTGTGTATGCAGGCGAGGGAGGAGTACATTTGGTGGAGCCGAGAGAGAGTGTGACTGGCTCCCAGCAGTACTAGATGCACTTTCACAGGATGAGGAGGACACTCTTTAGAGGGCTGGGATACTACGTATCTCACGTGTTCCACATGTTGCACCATCCAGTCACATTCTTTGTGACTTATTCTCCTATTGGGATGTTGATCGGAACACCTTCCGATTACCAGGGGTCCGAGGTGAGTGGACCATCACACTAGAGGATGTTTATCGTATTCTGGGGGTCCCGATCATTGGGAGACGTCTCACCCTTGAGATAGCAGGTTCACGGGCCCAGATAGCACAGTGGGCTTCCTACATGGGAGATGTAGTCATCTCCACGGGTTCGAAGAAGGGGGTCAGAGTTCGATCTATTCCTAGTTTTCCCATCCCCTTGCTTCGTCAGGCTATTATGGGATCCTTTCCTCGAGACCGATCTCGGGACAAGGGAGGAGACACATTGTTATATTGCTGGTCCCCCATCATTACACAGATCGAGGGCCATGGCCGGATTTACGCCTGGGGAGCAGACATACTTGGGACTACCTACCATGACTTGTACAGGGTAGTCCGTTTACAAGGGCAGTCTTTGAGCCACCCAACCCTGGTCATGAGTTGGGTTTACGAGCACTTCATTCTTTATGGTAGGGGTGTGGAGGTGACAGATCTCGGAGCTGTGAGGGAAGCTAGATGGATAGATATGTCGGTGCTCAGAGCACCTCATCGCCCGGCCGCTTGCTTCTCGACCACCGATGACATGGAGGCCACACCATATCGGACCATGGCGAGTATATTGGGTGAGGAGGCTCTTACTTTGATCTCTGCTCCACCACAGATAGCTTATTGACAGAGTTGGGTGAGTGGAGATACACCCCTTTGGCCGAGTTCCTCAGCCAGCTTTGGCTTACCTTATATGGGCATGCTTCCCCATTAGCACCAAAGATATGAGTCGTTCGAGAGGCAAGAGGGTCCTGAGGACCGGGGTTGGGCAGTTGTTACTCTTGGCATTCCTACTGTGGCCGGGAGGGTAGTGCGTGCCCGAGGAGAGCCGGTGCACCTCGGGCACCTTGTTTCAGATTTCCGTGGGTCCCGCCCATAGCAGCGATGACCCCATCCATATAGAATTTGAGTCCGAGGAGTTTACGGGGGGAGAAACGAGAGGAGGAGAGGAGGAGGTGATCCTGTGTGGCATGACACTTAGGATATCATGCAGGTAGAGAGGGCCGAGCAGAGTGCAGAGAGGGTTACTCTGGTTTCAGAGGAGCCACTCTCCCAGGGCCATGGTGGGGAGGACGAGTCCGTTGCAGGATGCTACGTTGCTCCAGCCACGAGAGGAGCACCTCAGCCAGTGGCGACATCTGTGGCAGGTGCGGACTCTAGAGATCCATCCTAGAGGCCCGGTGATCTGAGTAAGTTACCATCCTTCCTTTTAATGTTTGTTTTTAGTTAGGATTTCCTTAGTTGCTATCTCTCCTTTTGTTTGCACTTGTATTTTATCTCTTGTTTTGTTTCTAATTTGTTTTCTCCTTTGTTTGCAGAGACCGCCGATGAGTGGCGGGACTTGATTCGTAGGGTATGCACCGATACCCTGATGATCCCCATGGAAAGGACCCGCGCGCGAGAGATTTCCGTGACGCTTTGGGAGCCCTCGGCGGCACTGGTAGACACACACACGTTTTTGCCCCGATCGGCATGTGGCCAGGATGGTATCGACTCTCCACACGGAGCTAGCGGGGTATAGGACAACCGAGCGCCTGATGAGGAGTCATTCTCATGGCGAGACTGCGGCTGCCCCTTGGGATCCTGAGCCCTCCGTGCACTCAGAGCGCCGGCGTAACCGGAGTCCTAGGCGCGGCGTGCACCTTCGAGAGGGTATTATAGGGGTTGAGAAGCCACTTGGCTCTCCTAGATTTTGTATGATATATTCTTTTGTATATACCGGGCTCTTTGAGTGTTTTGACCATGCTCAGCGCATGATGACATTGTACAAGAATTTTGATATATATATATATATATATATATATTCTTTTTGGATCAAACTTTTGGCATTTATGGCTTACTTGCATTTCCGTTTCCTCATGTGAACTATGATATTATGCTTATATGCTTTTTAGAATGTATGCAATGGAGAACAAATGATACAAATGTTTACTTTCTTTTTGTATTTCATGATGCTGATATATGATAATGTAGACACAATGTGATTTTGAATTTTAGTTTCTGTAAGCAATTTTGGATGCCTCATATTTGTTTTGGCAAAGTGGTGAAGACAAACCGGTACAATGAGCAGATAGACTTGCCCCTCTCCTAACTCCAC
Organism: Taxus wallichiana var. yunnanensis; assembly: GCA_018340775.1. NCBI lineage: Eukaryota > Viridiplantae > Streptophyta > Pinopsida > Cupressales > Taxaceae > Taxus > Taxus wallichiana. The sequence continues at coordinate 209,196,350 of CM031237.1, read as the reverse complement.
ACAACTAGTAAGATGTGAGGGCTCATCACCGAGAGCTAGAAAGGGCACAAGTTGTGAAATGTGTTGAAATGGCAGTGATGAGAGATAGACAAAGCTTTGGTGGAACCAAATTAGGATGCTACAAGCTTACTCCACTCGAGTGACTTCATAGTTTTGGGATGCAACTTGCTTTGCGGTTTATCTAGACTTAGATCCATAGATGGCCACATGGTAGACAAAATCTGGTTTTTAGGATTTTGAACTCTTTTGGAATTTTGGACATCTGATTCATTTGTTTTTGACTCAAGACTTCAAGATTTGAATTTTTTGTCTATGGCCTTTTACGTTTTTTTGTCAAGAGGACCCCCTACACCTTGCCCCATGCTACTAGTAAGAAGTATGGGCTTATCACCATAGGCAAGATATAGGCGAGTAAGGGAATTTCCATCCTTTCCCAACCCTACGTCATGAGTAAGAGACGCAAGCTCATCACCGAAGGTTGGTGGGGCAAGGAAATGTGTAAATTTAAAATTTTCTGTTTGATTCTATATTTGACTTGTTTACTTGAGAAAAATGTCAGTGTGTTCTTATTTCCAAAGAGATATACGTATGGGATAGATGTGACACCATGAAGCTTCAAGAATAGACCATAGGCAAGACACCCATCCTAAGAAGAAACCAAAAGTGAGAATAAACCTGCAAATCTTGGCATGGTTACCGTTAAGACCTTGTCATATCTAGCTTTATTTGATGAAATGATTCCAAAATAGTTTGATGATATCATGGAAATAGAGAAGTATGATTAGAGTTTTTATGCCAACAACATCATGAGTTTGTAATGAATTGCTTTGAGAATAAATTCCTTGATCACAATTTTTGTACGAAACAAGTGGAAAAAATGATCCTAATCTATATGAAGATGCAATGTAGATATAATTATACAAGTAGTGCTAGTTACTTACGCGTAGAATCATTTGAGGTGCAGGGAATTGACTGTTTCACCAAATTCCTCACCTTCCAGCGTACATAGGAGATATGCACCATTTCCATAGTCCTTCATGACTCGGTATGGGCCCAACCATTTGGGCGGAACTTCCTTCCTTCGCCGGTCTTTTTGTCGATCCGGCTTGTCTAGCCTTAGAACTAGATCACCTTCATATATGTCACATTCATAGACCTTCTTGTTATACTATCGGCACATTCGGTCAGCATAGACTCTGTGCCACTGTTCAACATCTAACCTAGCTTCATCTAGACTTTCTAGTTGGGAGAGACGTGCTTCTCTATAAGCGTCTTCATCTAGAATCCCTTGTAATGAAATGCGAGACTGGGTATTTCAACCTCAAGTGGGAGAACTGCTTCTACCCCAAATACTAGCGAGAAAGGATTCGCCCCTGTTGGTGTCCTTATTGAGGTTCGGTGGGCCCATAAGGCCGGATATAACTTCAAATGCCAATCTTGTTTGTTTTCTTTCACCGTTTTAAGGAGAATGGCTTTTAATGTTTTGTTTATCACCTCAGATGTCCATTGGCTTGAGGGTAATACAAGGATGATGTATGATGGCTTATTTTAAATTTATTGCATAATTCGTGAACTTTGTCATTCTTAAAAGAAGTCCCATTATCTGAGATAATGATTTGCGGGACACCGTACCTGCAAATGATTTGGTTCAAAATGAACTTGGTGATTACTGAGAACCTCATAAGTAGTAAGAGGCATAGCCTCTACCCACTTGGTAAAATATTCGGTGGCCGTGATTATAAAATTATGGCTGTCTATAGACGAGGGAGAGAATTTCCCTATTAAATCTAGGCCCCACGTAGAAAAGGTCCATGGAGTAGCTATTGGTTGTAGAGCTTGTCAGGCGTGTGAATCTCATGAGAGAATTCTTGGCACTTATGACACCTTCGTACAAACTCTACTGCGCATCGTGTTCTACAGTGGGCCGAAAATAGCCCATTCGATGTATTTTTTGAGCAGTGGCATGGCCACCGAAGTGGCCTCCACACATCCCACTATGAGATTCATGGAGAATCTTCTTGGATTCTTCTATGTCGACACATCTTAGAAGCATTCCATCGAATGCTTTTCGATAGAGCACTTGCTCTATAATGACGTATTTGGCTATGATAATGCGTAACCACCTTCTTCGTTGCGGTGTAGCACCTTATGGATATGTATGGTCCATGATATAATTAATAATATTGGTATACCAAGGACACTCAGAGATAGAAGGTCGGGTTTCAATGTAGTATACGCACTCATCTAGAAAGTCCAGATCTACTAGATCACCTCCGTCTAATGGATTATCAGCTAACCAATCCGTGATGATTTTTCCTTTAACTCGACTTCTGATTTACGAATGTTAATTCAAATTCACCCATTAAGGTTATAAAGTGCCCAACCTTTTTAGACAAGGACCCTTGCGTGAGGAAAGTTTGTAAATGGTCTATTTTTACAATGACCTTTGTTTCTTGATTTAACATGTAATGTCTTAAGTGTTTTGTTGCAAAGACTATGGCGAGGCATTCTTGTTCCACTTGTGTGTAGCGTGTTTCATAGTCGAGCAATGTCCGGCTGATGAAATAGATCACACGTTCCCTATTGTCATCATCTTCTTGAGCCAGCATACAGGCTAGTGAGACATTGGTGGCTCGCGAATATAAAATTAATGGGTGATCTAGCTTAGGTGGCATTAACGTAGGTGGTGATAATAAGAAACACTTAACTACGTTAAAAGCTTCATTGTAGTCTTCGGTCCAATCAATGCTATAATATTTCTTGAGTAGATTGTTGATTGGATGAATGGCAAAACTTAAGTCAGGATGAATCTCTGGATCGCACCAAGTTTTCTGAGAAATGATCTGATTCCAGATTCATCCGAAGGTGGGACCATTTCGAGAACAACCTTAATTTTGGTTGGGTCAACATCAATCCCGCGTGATGATATAATGTAACCTAGGAGCTTCCCTCCTGTCACACCAAAGACACATTTTTCTGGATTTAGCGTGACTCCGTATTCTATCAGACGTGAAAGAATGACGCGAAGCATTCGGATGGTCACAACGCTTCTTGGCCTTGGCCAACAAGTCATCTATGTAGGATTCCACAATTTTATGAATAAGATCATGAAATATATACGTCATAGCCCGTTGGTATGTAGCACCAGCGTTCTTGAGACCAAATGGCATAACAACATAGCAATAGGTTCCCCAAGGAGTTATAAATGTGGTTTTAGCTTGGTCTTGTTTAGATATTTTGATTTGATTGTATCCCAAGAATCCATCCATGAGAGATAAAATCTCAAATCCATTGTTGCGTCAACGATGACATCTATAGATGGTAATGGGAAGTCGTCTTTAGGACATGCCTTGTTAATGTCTCGAAGTCTATGCAGATGTGTATCTTTCCATTCTTTTTTAGAACGGGAACGATATTAGATATCCACTGAGAGTAATCGATTGGTTTGATGAATCCTACTTGGAGGAGCTTTATTACCTCCTCTTTTACCATGAGAGCTACCTTGGGTTTCATTGGTCTTGATTTTTGCTTAATTGGTTTTGCATCTGATTTAGTGACGAGGTTGTGTACCGCAATGTGGGGTGTAACTCCTATCATTTCCTTATAATTAAATGCAAACACCTTCTGATGTTCCTTGAGGATCCGAGTGTGTATTTCTACTTCTAATGGAGTTAATGAGGATCCTAACTTTAGTATCCTTGGTTCATCTTCCGTTCCGATGTTAATATCAATTGTTTCTTTGATTAGAGAAGTGTTACCTTGTTCAAACTTAGGGAGGGGGAGGTAGCTCCATTCGTCTCCATTTTCAATGCGTATATGTTGAGTTCCTTTTGTAGGGGAAGCTCTATCATGGGATTCCCGTAATAGGAAGATTAATGTGGGATCAAAGATAAATCTAATGCGTGATTGGCGAGATGTAATGCTTTGCATAGGTGTTTAAGTAATCAAGAGTGGTTGTATCACTATTGGTGTGGTCTAGGATAGCAAATTTGTTTTCATTTACATTTAAAAGAGGATTTGACATTGTTTTTATCAATGGTTCATCACAAAGGGATACCATGAAACAGGTATCCTCTAACTTACTATTTGGAGTAAAGCGTGATGCTGAGGTTGCTTTATTGAATCGGTGAGAATATTTTTTTCACGCGGATTGCTTGAATTGATATGAAGTCAAATTCCTTGCTTAAATTTAATAAAGCCATGTTGTAGAGTGTAAGTGCTCATCTCTTGTTTCATATACTTCAGAGACTTGGTTTGCTACCAATTGCGAGTCTCTTAACACTCTGATGTTATCAACATTGATTCTCTTAGCTAGGATGAGGCCAAGGAGAAGGGCTTCATACTTGGCGTCGTTGTTAGTGCATTCAAATTTTAGCTTAAAGGCAAATGGTAGGACTTTTCCTTGGGAGAAGTAAGGATTACACCTACCCCACTCAAATAACGACATCTAGCTCCATCAAAATGGAGATTCCATACTTAGCTAGGAACATGGGCACGGGACACTTGTTGTGTTAACATTCTCTACTTCTATCATGCAGAGATACACTCTTCGGAAGAGAGCCAACACCTTGGGTGCACCCCATGCCTATAGAATCGAATGGTAGGAACATTGGTAGATCTGTTCTAATAATTCAACAATTTTTGCGGTAGTTCCTAATGATAATGTTTCTATAGTGTTAGCCTCATCTTTGGGGGCTGGGGTTGCCTTGCTAGGCTCATAGTTTTAAGATCTGTCAGTAGCTACCAAATTTTCTTCTAGTTTTTGTCGGTAGGTTTATTAAGTTGGTTCGTTGGGAGTTCAAACTCCGAGTGCATGCCTGGTCTTTTCTTTAGGTCAGCCAGGTGTACATCGAATGGTTTTGGATCACCTTTGGCTATGAACACCTTTCCTAAATGCAAGAATCTTACTTCTTGAAATAGCGTAGAAGGGATTGCCTTCATACGGTGTATCCATGGTCGGCCGAGGATCATATTATAGTTAGTTTCCCGATCTATAATATAAAACTCAGTCAGGATTGTTTTGGGTCCTAAGGTGACCGGTAGTATTATAGTTCCAATTGAAGTGGCTTTAAGGCTGTCATAGCCTCTTAGCGTATTTCGGGTTGTGGAACAATTCATTTCTCCGTACCCTAGCTTTTGAAGGAAAGAAAAAGGGACTATGTTAACTGCTGCCCCATCGTCAACCATCGCGCATTTCACATAATTGTTATAGACCCACACTTGTAAGTGTAAGGCCGGATCACCTCGGCGTGCAATCTCAGTGTCTGTTGGCATTTTTTTATTTCAAATATGAATTTGACATCCCTATCCGGCTGCCCTGGAGGATGGATATCAAATTCTATATGATTTACCTATGTTTCGGGAGGTGGAGTGATGCTAATTAGATGACCTAAACCCAATGCTTCTAAAAGAGCAGCCCTGTGAGTAGGGGAGTTCTTTAATAAATCCAAAAAGGAGATGTGCGAGAAGGTTTTTGTTAGATCATTAATTAAATCATAAGCACCTACGGGTTTTGTTAATACTTGTTGGATATTGTGCATTTTTAGTGGGCGCTTTGGACTTAGGCCGAGAGGAATACTCTCGTGTCCTTGTTACAGCTTCTACGGGTAGTTCGGCATCTAATTCCACTAAACCGACTATCTTTGGTCAAGGCTGACTTCCTAATTGTGGCGCAACTAATGGATTTAGTGAAGTTGAAGCTTCATGATCATTGTTTCCTGCAATTACACCCTTGTTTGTCCCACTTGGATTTAACTTGTTATTGTTGTGATTTGGGAGTGGATCATTGAAGATCTTGAGGGGTGCATTTTGAGGGGAAACTACCCCTGTAAAAGTATTTGGCACTGGTGAGGCAGGATCTGCCAAGAACATATCTATGAAAGGTTGTCTTTGTTCTTCTAGCAAACGTTGCATGAATTTATTGTAGTCACGACATGTTCTAGTGTCATGGCCTCGGATTTTGTGAAAACCACAATAGGAGTTAGGATTGTGGCCTAAAACTTTGATCAAACCGTTGCCTATTAAAGTTTTGCGTTTGTTGTTTTTGGTTTGAATTCTGGTTTTGATACCTAGTTGAATTTTGATTTGGATCCCGTGTAGGGCTTCACCGTTGTTGTTGTTGTTGTTGTGATGATTAAAATCCACTGTATTGATTGTTGGAGTAAAGTTATTGTTTCGTTGATTGTTTATTTATGGTGGAGTATTCACAACATTTACCTTTCTAGCCTGATCGGTTACTCCATCCATTGTCACTCCAATTTTTGTTAAGGATTTTAGGTCCTTGATTGACATTCGTGATAGTAGGATAAGTTGTAGTGTTTTGGTTGGAGGTGATTAACCTCCCATTTGCTCCATATGTCTTGCGACCACTATCAATTGCCGCTTGATCTATTCGGAGAGCACTCTCAAGTACTTCATCGTAAGTTCTTAGGGGAACTTCTGGACTTCTTCCTTTACCTCTCTGCTGAGAGAATGAAGGAATAGATCACATAGTTCCATCTGATCCATGTTCGGAGCACTTGCCGAAGAATAGAGAACTGTGCACCACCTCTGGATGAAATGGGCGACAGATTCATTGTGTTCTTGCTTAATGTGCAAGAATTCCCTAATTCCTATCCTTAATAGTTTGTTCATGTCAAAGGCCTTGATGAAATCTGACACGAGTTGCTTGAATGAATGGATGGAAGCCTCAGGTATTCTATAATACCAATCAAGAGCGATGCCCTCCAAAGTTTTGGGGAATATTTTAGCAACAACCCCATCCCATGGGAGTAGTTCTCGGATGGCTGTAGCGTAAGCTTTGATATGTGCATTCGGATCTCCCTCACCTTTGTATTTGGGAAAATTGGGAAGAGGTCTTGGAAGCATGACGCTTTGTATGGTGAAATCTAAGGGTTCTTTCAAGTATTCTGAATATGTCCCTATCGCATAGGTTTCGACCATTGGTTTTCTGTTGAGGAATGGAGATGGAATGGGTTATTGATATGGCGTTGCATACACATTGGTAGGAGCATAAGGGAACCCCTGTGGTTGAGTAAAAATACCGGAGAGGAGAACATATCCCCTTGTGGTGATTTGGAGTACATTTTTAAGTATGGAGGGGTATTGTCCAAGAATGGATTATTTTGTACTAGACCAAGAGGTATTGAAACGGTGTTAGAAATGGTGGTTCTAATCGGCGTTTGTTGTGAATACTGAGGAGTCACACCTAATGTACCTACTCCTGTGAGGAGGTCTACTTGGCTAGGATGGTGTGGAGGATTGGAACTTCTTGCCTACATGAATTGGGAATTTTGATTTGCTTGAGCAACTTCTAACCCTCTCACTTTTTCTACTAACGTTGAAATGAATTCATTTGGTGAAGTCATGGTGTTTTGCCTTAGCGGCATCTATTGTATATCATGGTGTTGTATAGGCATGTGATATCCTACTATGAATTGATAGTTTCCTGCCAAGTTTCCCCGAGGGCATTTCCTATATGTAGTGGCATGGAGGTATTTTCTTGAAAAGAGACCTCGGGTTGTGTTTGTAAACCTCCTACAGGTGGGTACATACTTCGAGAACGTTGTTCATTCCTAACATAACGTACCAAATGTTCATCATCTAAACCTAGGTATGGGTCAGATTGTCTACTAATTTGTGGTCTAAGTAGTACCTGAGGAGATGAGCTAGACTCTCCTGTGAGTGTCATGTTGTTCGAGCCTGAAGGCTCTGTTTGTTGAGTGAGCTGATCCAACTCCTCTGTTTGGAAAGATGAGTTATATCTGATCCTTGGAGATGGAGTTTGTGTTGATAATTGGTTATCTAAATAGTTGTCACCCCATACCGAGAGCGAGGGTGATGACTGTCTATTCAGTTGAGCGTAGTATGCCTCAAGACCTAAGAGAGGCCTCACATATGCATCGAATCTCGACATATTTGGGGGGTATATGAATACCCACGAGAATAATGGGAAGGAGCGAAGGTGATGGTAAAAGCTAATGAGGTGGTAAAGATGAAAGAGTTTGTTTTAATTTGAAAGAACTAGTAGAAATTTGACTCCATACCAATTTTATATGATGGAAAAGTGACCACCGAGCATAGGAATCTACAAGTAACCTTTCCTCGCACCCGACATCCCGAGGTCGTCTTTGAGATAGCCGGTGGGGATTAAATATGTGTGGGATTCAGACAAGTTAATTGGGTAATCTGATTTCTTCGACGCACACTAGTGGAAATTGTGAATCTAGGGAAAATAAGGCCCTCCTAACCTGAACTGGTGTGATAGATCGACCAACAAGGATGACTGCTCGAAGGCTCCAATCAATATCGAGCTCTGGCGTGATTTGGTCTATAGGTTGTGGAATACATGGAAAATGTCCTGGGATAGTTTCGTGTATGTCTCCCGATAAGGTCATAGGACGGATGATAAATATAATTGACTCTATGGGTGATTCTCTGGCCTAGTCCAAAACTCCTTAGCTTTGTTAGTTGTTATGTCTATTAAGGATAACTGTTCGATGATGATAGGTGGAAGTGGAGAAGATCTGAATACTAGTGTCGTAGGCCAAAGCATCTATGTCTGATTCACCTATGGGCTCATTGGGCTATGGGATTTGTGGGTTACACCCGTAGATTTGTATTTGTTGTGGTCCTGCTTATGGTCATGCGTGGAATCAATCCCTAATCCCTAGTATCCAATAGTCATATGCCTTTTCAACTTCTATATTCAGAATCAATAATTGTGTGATCTTCTCAGAATATCTTACAGGTATTTGTGCAACCTGAATTCTCAAGCTGGTATCTATATCTATGAGAGTGTCTCCTGTATGGTTGTGGGACCAAAGGATCACAACCAAAGGTCTACTCTCTTTCAAACCCTTCTACAGTCATGCGGGTATGAACCTAGGGTAATCTGTAGTTTGGTTGATTTGACCAAAATGTGTGTGCTTGGTCGTCTTCTATGTTTAACCCGTGCAGTTGGAAACTGATTTGTTGTAAGTTTACCGTTGTTTGGAAGACTTGGATCCTGAGATTCTGATCTATATCAGTTATGGCTGTGACGAGATTGGGTTGGGGCACGATTGGCTCGAATACGTATTCCCTGGGCTCTCTAGGTCCCGTGATTGTCATACAAAAGCAATAATGTAAACTAAATGCAGCAAAATAAAATTAACTATGCGAAGTATGTCTATAACATATATAACTTCTATATTTTTGTTATTTTCTGATGAATTTTTAAATGAATTTGAAAGAGTAGCTATTTTAATATATCTAGAAATTGACAATTTAGAATAACAAATTAAAACAAACAAGATAACCGAGTATAGCTATTTGTGCTGCAGCTGATAACCTATTCTAAGAAATGAAATAACTGATCTAATCTATTTGAAAGACTCTCGATCCTACCTCAGAAGTGAGGAAAGAATCATATTTTCTCAGAAACTATCAATCCCCACAACTTCCTAATGAATATCGAAAGTAAGATTGACTAAAATAAAGTAATTGGTTACTCTATTTGATATGTTTCTAACTAGAACCTTGAAAGCTAGAACCTGGATTCTACGAGCAGTGGTGAATCCGATGGTGTGTGTGATATTGTCCCCTCGGTGTGATTTCCTCGTTCCTTCGTGTTCACTTGGATCCAGAAAAGCATGTAATTCCAGCATCAACGAGGAGTAGATATTAGGACAAAGGCGGCCTAGGATACAGGTGATCAATCCAATGCGAGTAGGAGAGAGATAGCGTAAGATTACAGAGCTTGGCTTATGCAATTCTAGTGGGATTTATTGTGAGTCATGCAACATAAAACGTCCGAACACAAACTATCATGTTTGAAGAACAAAACCTACAACTTTAATGGCTTCCTATTGAAAACAAACTATTTTACTCCAATGGATTGGATGAAATATCAACAACATTTGCACAAGATGGATATGTGGCTTCCTAACAGCAAAACAACACTAACTAGGCATGCAATGAAAGAAACTAAGAATTCTAAATAAAATGAAAGACTAATCTATTGCAATGAGAAATTCAGAGGCAAATTTGAGGGGCCATTTGCTTGAGCACAAGCCATCTATTTATAGCATTTGCATTTACCCAAGGTAAAAACCAATTTGAACTCTTAAACTATAAACAATGGCAAAACACTATTCCAGGGAACCAGAATCATTAATGCAAGCTTATGGTGGTGAAAAAATCACGGTGAATCGTTGATTTTTATGTGAGTCGCGTTAAAAGAGCATTCTAGAAAATGCGTAAAGGACCGCCACCACCCGATTAGGGTGGCGGTTTCGTGAATTTTGATGATCAAAAGGCCAAGAAAAGAGGGGAAAAGAGAAAAACAAAGCACGCGGGGGCTAAGCGGGGCATGCGGGATGATATCGCATACTTGGAGAGATTTTTCGATCCCGAATACCTTGCGAGGATACTGTATCATCATTGGGGTACATGTTACATTGTTAGATGGTGCGTACCCTACAATTTTTGAGTACGTATAGTGGCATCATGGATTGATTACACAAGGACACATACACATTACTACTTATGTAGAGTTCACACAGAGGCTAGTGAGCAGATTTGATAGGAGGGACCCTGATAGGTATTTTAGAGAGTTGACTCATTTGAGATAGACCGGTTCCTTGGATCAGTATATCACAGATTTTCAGAGATTATCAGTCATGGTACCTGATGTTATGGAGATGAGGTTGATTTCGCTATTCACAGCCGGTTTGATAGATGCTCTCGCCGGTTTTGTGAAGGCATTTGAGTTTTCTTACGTGCATACGAGGCTATTAGGAGAGCTCCCGATTTGCATTTATCTACTCCTAAGTCGAAGTTTCCACCTCGAGTGTAGCCTAAGGTTTTCCTTCTAAATCCAATGGTTCATAGCCGAAAGGTACCTCCACCTAGGCAAGATGCAGCCAAAAAAACCATTTGTATCAGAGAGGATAGAGATGAGTTGAGGTGAAAGAAACTATATTTTGATTTCCGTGCACCTTGGGTTCGAGGACATGATTGCGAGGGTAGAAGGAAGGCCCAATTTATAGAGGTCTTTGAGGAGAGTGATGGTGACGAGGAGTTGGACACAAAGGGATTAGAGGATGATGATGATAAGGCATTGGATAGTGCGGGTGTTGAGCGGAGAGTGAGAATTTCCCCAAGAGACTATTGCCATGTTTTCTAGTACCCCGAGGTACAAGGATTTCAAAGTTAGGGGAGTTTTACGGGGACAACGAGTAGTGGTACTCATTGAGAGTGGGGAAAACCAAAACTTATTGATGCCTCATTGGTTGAGAGGTAAGGATTACAAATCGAGGATTTTGAGGGCTTCAACGTGGTTATAGCCAATGGAGAATCTATGAGGTGCACACAACAGGTACCCCAATTAAGAATCACAATGGGTAACTATATAGTTACTGATGATTTATATATTGTTGGTATTCAAGAGACCAAGATAGTGCTTGGAGTATAGTGGCTCCATTCCCTTGCTGATTTTCGGACTATCTTTTAGATGATGGAGATAACGTTTAAGTCTCGAAGGAGGAATGTGATTTTGAGGGGCTTATCTTCAGAGGCACCCCGGGTTGTTACAACTAAGAGGATCGAGAGGATTTATAGGCACAATGGGGTGGATTGGGTTGTACATTGTTTGGTTTCAACCAAGAAATTAGAGGATGGACACAGGAGTATCATGTGGACATACATAGATTATTGGATAGGCATATTATGGTTTTTTTGGTGACATACCTCCAAGCATACCTCCAGATAGGGGATTTGAGCATGTGATTGAGCTTGAGGACACTATACCTATGGTTACTTCTCCTTACCATCACCCCAAATAGTTTAAGGATGAGATCGAGAAGACTATCCATGAGCTCATTTATATGGGGCATATTAGACTGAGTTCCAGTCCTTTTGCTTCTTCGGTTGTATTGGTGAAGAAGGATGGTACCATGCAGTGTGTATATAGACTACCGTGCCTTGAATAAGAAGATGATAAAGAACAAGTATCCAATTACCACGTATTGATGAGTTGCTTGATGAGCTATATGGTGCAATCTATTTTTCAAAATATATTTACAATTTGGATATCATCATATCAAAGTTAGGGATCGGGATGTGCATAAGACAACTTTCGGATGTCTTTACTGCCACTTTGAGTTCTTGGTGATGCTCTTCAAATTGTCTAATGCTCCAGTGACATTCCGAGTCTTACATGAACCATGTGTTCAACCGCCACCGTGGAATTTTGTATTGGTTTTCTTTGATAATATTTTGGTCTACGAAAGACTTGGGAGGACCATATCGGGCATCTTGGTGTGATATTGGGGATATTAAAAGTTAATTCGCTATATGTGAAAGCTTCTAAATGTGAGTTTGGCATGACCAAACTTCTATATTTGGGATATGTGATTGGTGGGGGTGTAGTGAAGGTGGATAGAGAGAAGATACGAGTAATTTTGGATTGGCTGCCACCTAGGACGTTGACACATTTGAGAGGATTCATGGGGTTATGCACATACTATAGGAGGTTCATGAAGAATTTCTCTCGGTTGACTACTCCATTGACCAATTTGACCAAGAAGGGGGATTTTTCTTTGCCACATGAAGCATAACGGGTTTTGATCACCTCAAGGAGGTGATGAGTTCGTGTCTTGTTCTCACATTACCAGATTTCTCTCGCTCATTCATTCTAGAGTGTGATGCATCAGGAGAGGGTGTTGGGGCAATTCTCATGCAGGATAAACATCACATTTCCTATGAGATTCGAAGTTGAAACGGTGGAGAGAGTGTATTAAATTTACAACAAAGAGATGTATGCCATTATGCATGCTTTGGCCAAATCCAGACAGAGTACCTTGTGGGTGGCAAATTCATGGTTCATAGAGATCACAATAGTTTGAGGTTCTTCCTGGGACGAGAAGGAGATCAACAATTGCTAGAAGAGATGGATGAACATGGTATAAACCTATGACTTCGACATAGATTACAATAGAGGTAAGTTTAATATTGTTGTTGATTATTTATCTAGGAGACCTTACCTTACTTCTATGTTTAGTTCTATGTCCGAGATTTTGGCGGATTGGAAGGCTCATATACTTGTTGAGTATTCCAAAAATACGTTTCAATGTGAGATCATGAATGGTATTATACGGGATGACCTGATACAAAGTAGTGGATGATCTCATTTTCTACAATGATAGGATTTTCCTTGTACTAGGGTCCAAGATGAGGAAGAAGATCCTTCGAGTATCACATGATACACCATTAGCTGGGCATCCTAGGTATTTCAAAACATACAGGTTTATCAGGGAGATATTTTCATGGAAAGGGATGAAGGAAAATGTCCTTAATCATGTCGAGAGTATATGGTTTTTTAGAAAACCAAATCCTAGCATTCTTTTCCAACAAGATTACTTCAGCCTCTTCCCATTCCCGAACAGAAATGGGAAATCATATCTATGGACTTTATCATAGGGCTTCCCTTGGTGCATGGGCATAGTTGCATTTATGTTGTAGTTGATCGGTTAACTAAGTATGCTCATTTCTTTTCCCTACCCAAGGGGCATGAGGTGGCAGATGTGGCCCAAATTTTCTATATAGGTATCTTTAGGCTACATGGGTTTCCTAAAAATATTGTCGTGCCTGAGATAAGATCTTGATGATTACCTTTTGGAAGGATATCTTCAGATAACAGTAATGGAGTTGACTCCTAGCACTAGTTATCACCCACAGACGGATGGGCAGACAAAGATAGTCAATAAGTGGATAGAGGGCTATTTGCGGAGTTATGTGTCAGGTCATCAGTGGGCATGGATTAGATGGTTACACATGGGTGAGTATTGTTACAATACCACCTATCAGATGAGCATAGGCATGACTCCTTTCTGAGCCTTATATGGGTACGACGCTATGACATTTGTGGATTTGGTATTACCGGATAGTCGAGCTCCCAAATTTGGAGATTGGTTACATGAGAAAAAGGATATTCTAAATGCTCTCTGCGAGAACCTTCAGAAGGCATAGAATTAGCAGAAGGTATATGCATATCGGCAAAGAATAGAGAGATCATTTGAGGTTAGGGATCTGGTATTCCTATATTTACATCCCTATAGGCAGTCCTCAAGCGAAGGGTGCGAGAGAAATGAAACCATGGTTTTATGGTCCGTACAGGGTATTTAAATGAGTGGGGAAGTTGCATACGAGTAGCTAGAGCTACAGAGTATAGTAAGATACATAACATCTTCCATGTTTCACACCTTAAGAAGGCACTTAGGTAGCATATTATACCATTTACGATTTATCGCCACTAGATGAGGAGGGGAAGCTGGTGTTAGAGGCAAAATCCATTATTTGGGTGAGACAGAGGAGGCTAAGGAACGAATTGATTACATAGTATTTGGTGTGGTGGAAGGGATTGCCACTTGAGGATGAAACTTGGGAGGAGAACAAGTTTTGCGGTATTCTAGTTTGCATTTGCTTGAGGACAAGCAAAATTTGGGAAGGGAGGACTGTAATGTCCCCTTTCCTATGCCAAAGGCCTAAGGGCCAAATTTTAGTCTTAGCCTTGGTCATACCCAAGGGGCTAAATACTCTAGAGGCTATTGGGTATAGATGACTTATTACCACATTGTTTTTTTGTTATATTTTGTCGTTGACATTAAGTTGGGTGACTTGGTGGTAGTAATTGTTATATTTTTTCTAGTAATTTATTATTTTATTTATTCATTGGGGTGACTTATGGTACTTTATTATTCTTTTTTTTTTTTTTTGGGGAACTTAATTCACTTTTAGTCCCACATGGAGCTCCCAACTTGGAAAAAGGTAATGAAAATTTATAAAAGGAGGTTTGGGGGAGTGATAGAGTCATTATTACATACATAATTATTTTCCTTAATGTGAAATTGTTTCTTGCAAATTTATAGCTTGTGGAGTGAAATCCCACTTGAACTCTAGCTTCGGTGGTGAGAGATCCATCCCTAGCTAGCAGGTCATTCTTTGGTAGTGAGAGATCTACCCTAGCTTGTCGTTTTGGGGTTGTTTTCGTGTCTGATTTACAAGGATATTGTCGAGGTTTCAGAGGAATGTTTTGAGGGTTTTGGAGATATTTTGTGCAGGAAATCAAAGGGTTTCAGATCAGATTTATGGCATTAATAAGAACATGGTTTGGCATCATTTCTAGAGAGATTTCGAAAGGGTTTTGACCATCTTAAAGGGGGCAACTTGTTTTGGAGATTGCAGCCCTTATTTGGAGGGTTGCGGGTTTCCTTTTTTAGATATGAACGTTGGCTTTTCATTCTCCATATTATTATATGTAATTTCCATAATTTCATAATTTTATATTGCTTATTGGAGAAGTTCTACGAATTTTTGAAGTTTTACCCCTATTTAGGGCTTTTTGTAATTTTAGGACTCATTACATTATTATGAAATTTCCAAAAATAGTTTTCTTATGTTCATTATAATATTATCAAGATCACCTAAAAATTTCAAGTGATTTGAGTGGGTATTTTGAGAGATATTAAATTTCTTCGATTCTGTACCCTAGTGTTAAAAATCAGAAAAATCGAATTTGTGTTTCTTTGCAATTTTATATTTATTGGTGCATTTTTAAGTGGTGTCCCAAAAGGGATATTTCATACCACTCTACTGCATGGACATAATGTACCTCTTCACATAATGAAGATCCGACCTGATGTCATATGCCAACGGTGATCAGCTATTATTATGTTGCACGGTCATGCAATGCCTCTACAAAGAATGAAGATATGATCTGATACCAGTGAACTCAAATGTCTACACAAATGGATGAAAAATCTCCAAGCTTATAAATATGAGTTAAATCTTGTATTCAAGTTGTAACATGTACTCAAAATATGATTAGGAGATATGTTTGGAGTATTAATCAAATTTTCTAAGTAAGAAAATCCACTGAGTATGGTAAACCTTTCTCTCAGCATTTTCTCACAAAATATGATCTCCAAAAAATTTTGCATACTATTCATCAATCTGAATTATGCAATATATAATTGAAAAAATGTTGACTTACCCATTTTAAAGGACTTTCCTTTTCGGTATTACATGGTCTTGGGTTGAATCGTCAACTCGGTGGTGGACTAGAAAGCTCCTTTTCCTTTCGTAATAGGCCTCCATTCCATCTTTGTCTTACCATTACCCCGATGGCTAGATGGATGTAGTTTCTAGCAATTTTCCACCCGATGCCCTTTCCTTTGGCAATGAGCACAAAAATTCCTCTTAATCTCCTTTTTTTTAATGAGGAAATCCTTTTCCATTTCTCAACTCTGCATGACGAGATTGGTCTTTCTGTTTTGCCTTGTTCCTGATGAATGACATCAACTTCTTCATCAATTTCTTTCTTTTCCAGCATCTGGCCACATAATGATTATGCAATCCACAAAAAGTACATGGAAAGGAATTCCACATTTTCTAAAAATCATAACCATACTTGCTTAAGCTGAAAAAAGGGGATCAAAAGTTTCATTGTACTTATGATTATGGTAAAAAACTGGAGGTGGAATCTCATTACCTCTTCACTAATTTCTCTTACCACATCTTACCTATGATGATGAAGCAAAAGTTTCCTACTCAGAATATTCTTGCAAGACTAGTGGGGTATTCTCTTTTCTTTCAAAAGCTTGTCTCCCGTCAGCATTCTTGGAGCAATCTCCAATTTCCATTCCCACACTAGGATAACCCAAACCTGTAAAATGAGGATGATCCTCAACTTGTATTGGGTTAGATATGCCTTGGCCATTTTTACCAAGGCCTCTTCCATCAAATCCCATTTTAACTAACAATTTGGATCTAAAACCTCTAGTATGCTTTTCAAATGAATCAAATACATTAATATCTAAATCCAAAACCGAATGGGAGGAAGAAGAGTCACGTGGTGAACAAATTATAGTGTAATCATCTGTCATGGTCTATGCATCTGAAGTTGAAGTTATTTCCTTTCTCTGATCACCACACTGCAACCTTGCCAAGATCTCATCCTTGGTTTGTAGTTTCATTTTCAAGCGAGCATTCTCCTCTTCTAGGGAGTAATACCTTGATCACAGGAGAGAGTTCTCTTCCCGGATCTGGTTTGTGTACACCTCAATTTCCTCGAGCTTTTCCTGTTAGGACATCTTTCCCATGGTGCACTGTACTGCTCAATTAAAATGAACTAACCGCAAAATTGAAGTAATCACACAATCAAATCAACTCGACTCGACACTAAAATTTCTTGTAGATTAGAAAGTTTGTAGGCTAACAACCTGCTCTGATACCAACTTGATCTGAAAATCTAGGTCAAAAATTTTAATATATATTTTTTTACCTTCGACCTTCGGACCCCTATAGGCTTATTAAAATTACTGATAAAATTTTACTCCGTTTTAAGTAAAACAATAAAAAAATAATACAAGAATATAAATGACACTGCACATAGATTGATTACGGAGTTTGGCAATAGCCTACATCTCCTGGTTCTTTTCGAACCATTCCACTAGTCAAAATTTGTAAGTACAATGTTATATCTTACAATAAAACCTAATGGAACTTTACTTGCCTATAAAGTGCTCCATCCTTTCAAAGAACACCGATGATCAATCAATCCGTCCTCCACCTTCCTAGTGCCCAATAATCCTATAAAAATTGATCAGCCTTCCAGATGTTAGCGAGACGATTTATGGCTCCCCTTGGCCAACAATTTCAGTTCGCAAATAAAAGTGTTGTCTATGGGCCAATTGGTGAGTTTCCAATAACTCCCAATTTTTTACAATTTTCCTATTAAAATAATAGGACTTAGCTTCCCAATATTTTCCTATTAAATATTAAATAGGACTTACTTTACAAAAATATTGCCTTTAAAAATTATAAGGCCTATTTAAATAACTTGGAAGCTTTTAAAATCTCCTCGCTGCCTTTGAATTGGCTTAGAAGCTCAATGCCTTCAAATTGTGGAATGAATGTGTATGAGGGGCCTTTTATAGCCTTTGAGCACCTAAAATATAAGGATAAATCATTTATCCTTTTGTTTTATAATCCCATATAGGGATAAACAAATTTTAGCCTTAATAAGGCTTTTGCAATTTTAATGGGGCTAGAATCCCATATAACTCGCATCCACCATGAGCTCCCGAGTTTTAACCATATGTGGGAGCTTTTAAAATAGCCATTCATTTAGGCTTTGCATAGTGGGATAAATATCCCATCCTCTTTTACGTGGGCTGCAAATTTAGATAGCCTTTTAATAGGCTTATCCATCCACTTAGCATGGCCCTCCTCCATTTTTATTGCTTGGAATAATGTAGTCTCCACGTGGGATGTTGACCACTCCATGGCTTCAAACAGCCTCCTCCTTTCACGTGGATTATCCCACATATGGTGGGAGATAAATATGCTTTAGCCTTTTTAAGGCTTTGACCAACCACTTAAAAAGGCCACCGTGGACCTTTTTTTTATTTTTTTTTAATATAAAAAGATTCTAACCTTTTTCACGTGGGTAAACCATAAACCCATTTTTCATTCCATGTGCCCAAATCCACATGCAAATATTATAGTATGTCACGTGTCACCATATTATTCGTCCACTTGCACGTACTGCTGCTCGTTCACTCTCGTTGACCACCAATTGATCGAACTTTGATGGGTCATAACTTTCGATATTAACTCGAGATTTGGTCCATTCAAAATGTGTCAAAAAGGTCTTGGAAATCTCTATGCAATGGTACTAAATTTTTATGATTTCAAAATGATTCATTTTTCTGTTGACCAATGTTGACCAGTTGTTGACCAAACAACATTTACACATGCGGACTATGTTTTTGACGTTCAAATAATCGAAGGAAATCTCTCTAAGTCATCATCCACAATGTTTTGATACTATAATATTTATGGATCATATGTCCCACAGTGCTAATGAGGTCAACCATTGAAATACTACAAAGCACCCTACAATAGTCATTTTTTTGCAAGGGCGATACCCTCCCAAACATTAGTTGTTGCACAGATTGCTTGAGGTGCCTCTACACACACAGGAGCATCTTGGAGCTCTCTAGAAACCTAAAGATCTAATATTACGACTGCTAGGGTTGACCCTAAGTTTAAGGACATCAATTATTTGGCCCCATGAACACAAACTATGTGATAAAATTCTTGAAAGTGAAGGAAATTCCAGAACTCAATCATTACAAGATATACACAAAATGGGTTTTATAAATTTATCTTGGAGCAAGACATATATGTGAAAAGTGGAAGAATACTCAAGGAACATGGACTATTTGAAAAAATACCTCATAGATGTGTGGTATTATGGACTATTTTGACTGTAGGAATGTGCACGTATAATGTCAATAGCATAGCAGTATGTAGAGAAGATTTGTTGAGAGGGGCCCCTTAGGTGGTGGCTCCTACACATTGTCCCACTATCAACTATTCTACATACCTGCAACTGGCATAGAATTGTAGTTCCAGAAATCTATTGTAGAGGTTAAGCTTCTTAACCCCTCATTATATGAGGAATTATGATTTGGCCACACAAGACCCTGCAATATACCCTTCCATAGTGGTGTGAATTCATAGAAAGGTAGTGGATGCTTGCAGTGTTAGATCAAATGACTGAACATGACCTCTTATCATGGATAATGATTATGCACTTGGTAGAGGTCATGGGTCTCCTGAGAGGCATTAACCTTGCTCACGTAATGGTTCCACGTGAGCCCGCGGCCCTAATTAGTCCACCTTTTTAGTTACTTCCAGCAGTGATTCAATTAGAATCTTCCTTTACCCTCTTTAAGCACAAGAAAATTTCTTGACATAATGCCGAGAACTTTGTGACTTCATTAATCATTGGGAAGCATGGCCAAGGAACTCCAACAATTCATTGGAATGTCTCAAAGACATGTGCTCTAATGGACTTAATTGGATACAAGATGTGCTTAAAGTGAAGGCTAAAAAAGTAATGAGAATTATGTATGTCAACATACACTTAACCCATGCAATTCCAAATTCCACAACTATGTTCACGCTTATTCCGGCATTGTCTCCTTACCTTCATCTTTTATAATTTTCATATAATTTGGTTTTTCATTTGCAATATAATAGAAATGTTAAACCATTAGATGCTTAAACATTTGGTTATTTTAAATAAGACTTGTATCACAAAACAATAAAACATCACCTTGTGACTTATGCATTGCAAATAAACCTTGGTGTAAACCATAGACTTAAACCCACTTTCTCAGATGTTTGGAAACTCAAGGTAATTAAAATGGCTAGATGCAACCTCTCGGGGACTAGTTGATTTTGAGTTTGTTGTTAAACCTATTTAACATTCTTTCATAAAATTAGGTAAATTATGATTTTTGAAGACTCACAAAACAACCTTCTATGTCCTGAAAATGAATGGAAAGTTTCTTCATGTGTCCCTCATTATGTGGGGAGTCGAATCAAGATATAGGTTTACCTTGATTTATCATTTTTGCTCTCTTCGTTGCAGCTCTAGGAGCCATGTTACCCCATTTTATAGTTTTAGGAAGTTAGTGTTTGTTTTATTTCACCGCTTGGACCCCGCTTGCGAAGGAATGATTTTCCACCTTCTCAAACCTTTAGTATTTCGACTAGGCAATTACTTACAATAATAATTTTGGGAAAACACATTTCTAGATAGTTTTTCAATGAGGTTTTGTAGGCCTCCAGTCATAGTTTGACTAGGTCAAACTAGACCAATTATGATCGGTGGCTCAAAAAACCCATCACTTTGTTTGTAACTCATTTTCTAGTTCTCGGTTCCATTGACTTTGATGAATTCTCAATTTATAGGAGAAATTGTAGGAAATTTCTGCTGTACATTCATCCATCAAACATCATTTTTCAACATGGTTTTCTAATCCCTCGAGCTAAGATTGGGTTCATTTTGCAACTAGGCCAATTATGACCGATGACCTCAAAAACATGTTGTCGTTTGTAAAAAAAAATTCACTTCTCAACTTTGTCGGTTCCTCGTGAATTCTTGGTATATAGGTTTACACATAGGAACTTAATTGTTAAACATTTTCCTATCGGAAGACATTTTTTTTACGTGGTTCTTTAGCCTCCGAGCAAAAATTTGATGTTTTTACAACTATTTGAAAAATGTGAAACAAGGCGCGAGGATCCGAGTCACATAAAAGTGTGATGAATTTTTTTGAAGCTCGAAATAGTTGTATGAAACTCTCTCTTATGGCTTGTTGTGTGAAATGTGACTTTTGGAAAAATAGTGTTTCTCTCTCTTCCCTATCTCTTTCTCTCTCCTTAGTTAAGAAATGAAGTGAAATGAAATGAAATGAATATATGTCTCTAACCCTCTCTTTTCGAGTGTAAATTATTATTATTATGTAAATGGAAAACTAAAAAACGTTAATTATGCTAGATTTAGGTGGATGCCATGCCAACGATTTATCACTAATTTCATGCTCACATGGTTTTGCAAGATGCAAGTAAGATGGTGAAATGATGTGGTTGTAATTCATTGTGTATTATTGTAATTTATATATGTTAATGGAATATATATATATATATATATATATATATATATATATATATGTAAGTATGTATGTATGTATGTATTGCTATGTTACAGTAAAATTTATTATTGAAATTTTGTAATGTGTATTGCAAGTGTTTAGGATTGTTTGAAATGTGTACCTAACCATAAGTATCATTTTGATTCAAAATTATGTATTGTAAAAGTTAGATATATATGTTGAATGTAATTGATTTTTCCATCTTACAATGCCTTTTTAGTGCAAAATTGATGACTAAATCTCCGTGTGTTGTGTTATTTTCCTTGATAACATAGAAATAAAATCTATATAAATCATCAACCCTGTATGAAACTCTCTCATAACTAGCTTCTCGCGTGATCCTTCTTGACATGGAAATCTAAAACCATAGGGTGAACCTAAATCATTTAATGGATGGTGAATCTTAGCTTCAGGAAATAAAATCCCAAGTATGATATTATCACCTTATCCTCCGTAAACTTAGCAACATTGTCATGAACTCCGACAAATAGGAACGACATGGTTAAAATTTGTCTTAAGTATGGGATTTATTCCTAGGATTGGTAATCGTGTGTGTAGTAAGGAGAATGTGTTCTCTTAAGGTATTACTCCATGGAAACCTAACCTTTAACATATTAAAAAAACCCTCTTGGCTCAACACACATGTAGAGTGAAGGGTGTTAGGTGGAAAAGATCACCAACTACTCTTGAAAGTCACCTTTAACAGTTAGGATTATTAATGAAGTTAATATTTAACACTTTTTTACCATCCCTCTCATTCTAGCCACATTAGTTTGTAAAACGCTATCGTCCTAAGAGATAATTAATCCTCACAACTAGAATTTCTTGTACTACACCTAAGAAAAGTCTTCAATAGATCATTTCTATAACTTAAGAGTCATTGTTCGAAGCAACGACTATGCGGTGTAATCTTACCATATATGGGGTAAGTAGAACTAACACTTCCTTAGTATCCTAGTGGACTACCAAGTCTTACAAAGTTAGATCTAGAATTAACTTCATCATCAAATGAATTCCTTATGGGATCCAGATGACATAAATGGAGTTAGTGAAATAGTTGTATTATGACTTAAACTCTTGTTAATGATCTCTTTAGTTCCTCATAGCTAAATGTGTTACCTTGGCTAGTGACAATATAATGCCTTGGTCTTTTATGGAGGCTTTATAGGGTAAATATGTTTTCACACCTTAATCTAATCTATAATAGGGCATAGAGTCCTTGGTGCAAATTGAATTAAACTAAACCTCAGTTGATTATGAGGTTAACTTGTGGGTAGAAAATTGTAAGTAACTCTTTGCAAATGAAATTGATTTGAAAGATGTTGACTTAAGAGAAACTAGAAACTAAAACTTTTTCCCGTAATCCCTTGTTATGCCCTTTTATGACATTAAGAATAAAATAAATTTCCCATACAAAATCATGAAATGTGGAAACATGGGATCTTACCTTGAAAACAAATCACTTGTGATTCATGTGTAGTTATAATGCTTCTAATCATGTACTTCTTCAAGATGTTAGGCAAGTACTTTTGTAACTCTTTTTGTTGTAAAGTGACGCCAATAAGAGACCTAAGAAACAATGTAAACGTGATGAAAAACAAGAGTATATGTGATAATGGTTTAGGAACAAAGTTACACTTGAAGTCCTTATGGTTGATTTAAGCATTGAATTTTTGTTAAGAATGAATACAAATTATTCTTGGTGGGATCAGGCATTTGAGCCAACATAGAGTCCATTAAAAATAAAATAAAATAAAAATTATGACGTGTAAATGCTAAATTGACTCAAACTAACTTTGGAACTAAAACAACTATAATATGAGAATAAACATGCTTTTATAGAGGGAAGTTTAAGGAAAGGGGTAACTTGAACCTTCATCTCCTTTGAATCGTAAGATTTCCCCCATCAACTTCATGTTGGTTCCCTTGCGTAATGGGGGTAAAATTATACGTCAATTAAACATATTTTGAGAAACAAACCTTTAATGTAAGAATGAATATTAGGAGGCTCGTAGGTGTTTAAAATGAATTTAATTAACAAATGAGTTGTGGATAATTAATGGAAATTGAGAAAGGAACCAACAGTGCATCCTCTTTTAAAGGCTAATGCTATACGAAAATAAAGTATTTGAAGTTTTAGAAAAAGGAAATTTTACACCCTTACCATTTTAATTCACTGGAAACCTATAAGGTTATATAATGGAAAACTAAATGTAATAAATATGTAAACCATAAAAAGGCCATGTTGTGGAGTATGCCTATCATGTGTGCCTTACCGTAGTTGGGTCATTGTCTTGGTTTACGTCATTTGAGTAAGACATTGATGTGTACCCTATGTTATCATGTTGTCTATGTGGGTCCATGCTTATGTAAGTGTCTTATGTGATGTTGAATTTTTCTATTTGAGCCCATGTGGTGTTGTGTTATGAGAAATGAAAAAAATTATTCTACAAAATTTTCTTTTGTACTTTGGTGTTGAAATTATGGGCATTACATATGGTATTAGAGTAGGGATTGATGTTCTCAAACCTGTGGGATAGATTGGAGTTGTGATGATTTTTCATTGTGGTGGTGGAGATGGGAACATTAATGTGATATATGTTGTGATGTGACCACTTCTCCGATACCAAAGTGTTGGCAAAAGCTGGTAAGGGAAAGACACAACCAAAAACAAAAATCAAACACACACAAAAGTATTATATTTGATTTAAATAAAACCTTTTACAATCATAGAGTTGTTGCTCTTTCTTCTTTCTATTTCTCTTCTTATGTCCAATTTCTTCTTTCTTCTTACAAAAATTTCTCTCTTGAGTTTTGATATACAATTATTACAAAATATTTCACCTCTATATTTTCCTCTTTGTATTCTCTCTTTTCTTCTTCACTATTTTGCTGCACAAATTTTCCCTCTTTCTTTCTTTATTTTCTTTGAGTCATGCGGCTCTCATACCTTAACTAATGTGACTTTAAACTTTTTTAACTTTCTATTTGTTTCTCATTTCGATTTATCATTGCATTTCATTGTTAATCCTTTTCATGGTATTTTTTCCCCTACTACACTTCCACAAAATCAAATTGCTTTTCTTTAGCATGGGATCTTACTCAAATGACGTAAACCAAGACAATGACCCAATTACAGTAAGAAACACAAGATAGGCATACTCCATGACATGGCCTTTTCATGGTTTACATATTCATTACATTTAGGTTTCCATTGTATGACCTTATAGTTTTCAACAAAATTAAACACATAAGGTTTAAAATTTCCTATTTTTCAAACTTCAATTACTTTATTTTGTAGACCATTAGTCTTTAACGGAGAATGTGTGGTTGGTTCCTTTCTCCAATTCCATTAGTTATCCATAGCTCATTTGTTAAATAAATTCATTTTAAACAACTATGAGTCTCCTAATATTCAATTCTTATGTTAAAGGTTTGTTTCTCAAAAAAAAAAATAGTTGACTATAATTGTCTGAAGAACACATAACATGGGACCCTTCATTCCTTTACAACTAGGTTGCATGTTTTTGTTTAACATTTCACCTATAGTGGTTCCTTTAGAATTTTCTCATTTCTCTTATGGAAATAACTTTATATAGCTTGATTGTGATTAGGAATGTATATACACACATGCGCCTTCTAATATTTGACTTAAGGATTTGTTTGAAAGAGTCGTGTTTACTTGGTTTGGAAAAATACTCTCATTACAAGGAGGAAAATTCACAAGAAGAAAAAGGAAGGTTACTAGATCAATAGAAAACCTATCCCGAGTTCATTTCATAGCATTGTTTAATACTAACAATACACTCTTTTAATCTTCAAGTTATTACAACCAACTATGTAGGTTAACTAATTAAGTTGTATCATTCTTGATTCACAATCCGTTGCTCCAATTAGGAATTCATATTTTCACAATCATATTGCACATGGAAGGGTACATTACACCTATGTGTTCCCATTATAGATATTTTTCTTTGAATTTAAGTGACAAATTTCACATTTCAAACTACTTTTGTTTCATCATCTTAAGGATTTACTCTCAATAACAACGGGTTAATTACATGTTTCGACCATAAATTCTACTTCCTGAGTGATCCTAGGTTTAATATATTCCTATCTATGCCAAGGGTTCTACTAACTTTTACAAGTCCAACTAGAGTGAAATTTCCTTAACTCACAAGACCTTGGCTACAACTGAAGTTATCCCATTCTCAAGGCTACATTTTATTATTTCATTAGCATCATTGTTTAATCCACATTTATGCAAACAAAGCATGTGATCATGCATCATATTTGGTTTTTTTCAATTTATTAGGTTGTTGTATTATTCATGGAGCTCTACTTTATTACATTCATTTTATGATCACATTTGACATTTTAGTTGGTTTTGACATCATTCAATGGTGTACCATTTTTTTAGTAGTGGTCATTCCTTAGTTTAATCTTATTTACCCTTTTTACTAACTACATTTACATGGTTACTTTGGTCTTATATTAACATCATTTTGGAAAAATTTAATTCCTATAACACTTACATAACACTTAGGGATTTAAGACTACAAGGAGTACACCTCACACAAGACAACTCATTTCATTGCTCTTAGACATGCAAGTATTAAGTGTATATTGCAAGAGAGATATCCCAAATAATCTTATGCATTAAAAAATCCTCCTAAGGACCTATTTCAATTGTTGGGTAAATACGCAAGTAATTCAAAATGTAGTCTCCACTCACATAATTTAGATCTCACAAGAGATCAATCGTAGGTACAACCACCAACTATCTTGCAAGGCTTTGGCCACCCACTAGGGTACCAAGGGAAATTACACACAAGGGGGTTAAATTATTCATGATATGGTCATACCTACAACACCTAGACATGATCACCTCACTCATCCCAATATGATAGGTTTCACAACATAAAATCACCACCTCATAAAATATTCAAGGAAATGGTCCTTAATAAGATGTCTTAGGTGTGAAAAAGAAGATGATTAATGAGATCAGAGTATTTTATTAACATGATCAATGTTTTATACCCTGAAAAAGACTCAAATGGGGGAGGAAGTACAATAGGCATTATAACTCATTCTTTTAATTTTGTTAGTTTTGATGAGAGGAGATTCTACCTAGCATTGTGGGTGTTAAGGAAATAAACCAATAATTAACATAGCAAAATATTAGTTTAATATCTTTATAACATAGGTACAACATTGAGTACAACTTCACATCTAATTCGACACTATAAAATATAGCCACATTGGTATTCCCTTTTCAAAATATACAAAGAAAATTCTTCAAACAACAATACATATCATTAT
Source organism: Taxus wallichiana var. yunnanensis (assembly GCA_018340775.1). Lineage (NCBI taxonomy): Eukaryota > Viridiplantae > Streptophyta > Pinopsida > Cupressales > Taxaceae > Taxus > Taxus wallichiana. The sequence goes on along the minus strand of CM031237.1, from coordinate 209,169,477 downwards.
TCTATGGTAATACATGTATTGCAATGAATAATAACTTTACAATGACAACTCATTAATTACAACATATCACATCCAGAAAATTCCTCTTGTTCAAGTACTACTAAACCAACGTTGTGTCAATCCTAGGAATGAGTATGGAAATCCCCTACACTCAAGCATAAATTCCATGCATCCATCATTTCAAACAATCAAAATAGAAATAGAGAGATAGAGAGAGAGAGAGAGAGAGAGAGAGAGAGAGAGAGAGAAGAGGAAGGAGGAAAAAATTCTAGGATTCATTTTCTTTTCAAATCACCATAACATCTCATATCCAATTTTCATTTCATTTCAAACTCATATACATTTTGACCCATTTACATTTTCAAAACCAATCAATATTTTCATAATTATCTCTAGAGAGAGAAAGGGAAGAGAGAGAAAGTATGGATTTCATTTTCCTTTCTATTCATCATATCATAATCACATACATTATCAAATTTTTCATTTCATTTCCAACCCATGAACATTTATAACTCATTTACATTTTTAGAACCAGTCAAAATATCATAGTTACTTCTAGAAAGAGAAAAAGGGAAGAGAGAGAAACATCATAATTTCCCAAAAAAATCATTCATACAATAATTTGATCAATTCATACTCTATAAAGTGTGGAAATGATATGTACAAGGTTCCACGGTTAGTTAGGAGTCAACAAAACCCTTAGAAGGTGTGTTTAGCTAAAGTTGCAATTTTGGTGCAAAAGTTGTGAAAACATCTAAAGTGCTCACAAATTGGGCCTTGAAAACACTCATTTTAAGTTTGAACACAAATTTTGATGATTCCTACATACTCTCCCATATACATATAATTCATCATGTTTGATGGAAGTTTATTACGAAGAGCAGAGCTCAAGTTACAAGGGAAACTCTCGGGGCCAGTTATCGTAATTGCGACAACAACTCTTGTCACTCAGTGACCAATGGGCCCCAAAAACCCACTTGAAAAACTAGTCTCTGAAAGGATTTTTCATTGAAATGAATGTGGGTTATGATTCTCTTTCTTGGTGTCTAGGGGGTAGGTGGAAGTGGTTTTCATTTTCACTCAAACTAAGTGGTAAATCATAGTAAAACCGATCACATTTTTATTAAAAAAGAACATCACTCACAAGTGATTGATAAGCTAAGTGGGCTTAGAAATTTGACATGCAAGGGCATGTTAAATAATTTCAAACAACTTGGTTAAGTTTCCCCATAGTGTCTCATGTTACTAGGGGGGTCATCTAAGAGTTTTGGGGTTTGTGGTATATTTTGGTGTGGCGCTCCATGCATGAACTTTCAAGATTAGGTCATTTTTTTTTTTTTTTTTTTTGTTTTTGATAGTTCACAAAGTAAAAGGTTTTTCATTTTTGGAGTTACATTTCCTAATAATTAACATTTAATTTCCAAAAATGCAATAAATGATGAAAGTGAAATTTAGTGCAAGAGAAAAAAAGGAAAACCATACCTTTTTTTTTTGAAAAACTTGTGATTCCCATTTGATGAGACATTCATGACATTGCATTTCACATAACAAAATTTTTTCTTTTTTCATCATTCATTTTTTTGCAAAATCTCACAAATGTCATTCCATTCCAACATTTCACATTTTCAAGAATCACTTTTGAAATCAATTCATTTTCATTTGCATTACATCATTTTTACAAATTTTCAAAATGGATACAAATCATTTTAAAATTCATTTTCATGATGCATTCACACTTTACTTTCATTTTTTCATTGAATTAAATTATTTCTACCATTTTGAATTGATTGTTAATTTTACCCATTTCATTTTTTTATTTTCATTTTTCAAATTCAAGTGTCATTTATCCATCATTTTATTTGAAAATAAAATAAATTTGATTTATAATTTTTAATTATTAAACCTTTTTTTTTTATCATTTTTTTAACCTTTTTTTTTTTTTTAATTGAATCCAATTTAAGTTTTTATATTATATTTTTCATTTCAATAAATGTTGAAATCATTTTTGATGAAAACTTTAATATTTTTCAAAATTCATTATCAATTAAAATCATCTTTTTTTTGATGGATTTAAAATTCATTTGAAAAATTTGAAAAAATTAATTATCACTAAAATTATTAAAAAAGTTAAAATCAAAATACATGAACATGAAAATCCATTAAAAAATGATTGAAAAAAAAATTTACAAATGTCATTTTTATGAAAATTCATTAATGGATTTGAAAAATAATAAAAGATTTTTCAATGAAAAAAATCAAATTTGTGTATAGAATGAGAATTTCATAAAAATTTTCCTAAATGCAAATAATTCAATTGTGAGACAAAAAAAAAAAAAAATAATTAAAATAATGAATCAAAATGTGAAGGATACCTGAAAGTGTCTTATCACTCTAAACTACTAAAATTGAAAAATTCCAAAAAAACCAAGAAAAAATTCTTAAAAAGATAAAAATGCTAAATAAATAATAAAAGAAATAAATTTTAATTCTAGATTTTCTTATAAAAAAATGGAAAAAAATGAAAATTAAAAATAACCTTTGAATGAAAAATTTATAATTCAAGAAAATTAATTTTTTCATGTTCATTAATAAAAATTTCAAAATGATTGATAAATATATTTTTTTTAATAAAAAAAAAAAAAAAGAAATAAAGATCAAATTTATCAAATTCTTAATAAAAAAATTTTTAAATATTATTTTTTAAATTTATTTCATTCCATTTATTTTATTTGATTATTATTATATTATGATTTTTAAATACCATAATATTTACATTTAATTTTAATTTTTATTTGTTTTTATTTTTTTTTAAAAATTCATAGCATGTCTAATCCTCTCTAATTATGTTATATATTAAATTAAAAAATGTTAACTTGTGTTTCAATGTGGTTTCAATCATGCTCTCATTGATCTTAAATTAAGTGCTTGTATTATTATGTAAGGAAAAAAACATGGTCTATCACTTCATTTTTAAAATGTGTCATAATGTCAATTCCTTGTTGCTCTATTTAAATTTCCTCATAAATTTTTTTTACTCCTTCATTATTTTTATTAAATGGCTAAATTATTTTTTTAAAGAGGGAGGGGGGACTACATCTCCCTCCCCTTATAAGAGCATCATCCTCGATGTGACACAACACTAAAAGCTCAAAGGATACATAGGAAAGAAATTCAATAATGACACATGTCATTTAACAAAACAACTTTTGTATACACAATGTGACCACAAGGAAGAAAACTAATTTTGGAAATATCTTAAATTTTAATGTTATGTGAAGATTGGTAGTTAGTTATCTTTTACTTTATTACTTAATTTATCTTTTTTTTCTTTATAATATTTCTTAATCTCAAACTCTTAATATTCATTGTTTAGAATTTTAATTGTCTTATGTTCATGGGGTGCCCAATAGTAATTGGCCTCAAGATGTCACACAAAACTCAACACAACACAAATGACCCACAAGACATCTTGTTACATACTTTCATGATTGTATCACATCACAAGACCTTTAATTCCACCATGGAAAGACAACAAGTAGTCCACATAACAAATAATTTCCAACAATTATGTCATAGGCATAGATCCAACACACACAAGTGACTAACAAACAAATGAATCATGATGCTTGATACATAGGCAACTAGGTATCACATGACCCAAAAAAACCATGACCATGACTATACCCACACAATTCCAAGACAATATCCAATAGTATATATCAACCAAGGGGAGCATCAAGCCTCAATCATAACAATGTGTAACAAGACTCACAAGAGTACACATAACTCATAACACCAACTCCACACATCACAAAACATCACAAAACAACAAAAATCCATATATCTCCCAAAGCATCACAAAAAACTCCATATACCTCCCAAAGCATCACCAAAAAAACTCCATATACCTCCCAAAGAGAAAGAAACCATAGTACCCAAAAAAGTCAAGTCACTCAACCATAGAGCCCCATCAAGAATATCATGATCACTCAACCATAGAGTGCCATCAAGAATATCAAGTCACTCAACCATAGAGTGTCCCATCAAGAATATCAGTCACTCAACCATAGAGTGCCCCATCAAGAATATCAGGTCACTCAACCATAGAGCCCCATCTCCTTTCTCCATTTAATGAGGTCGGGTCACCCTATGGCCCTGGGCACATAGAGCCCCATCACCCCCAACCCAAGTGACATAATAACTCATGGTTCAACAACCCACTAGTTATCTGTAACTCCTTGGGGCGTACCCCATACAATGAAGTGGGTCCATAGGTTCCACCACTCCATGGTGAATCCCATGACCCTATTCCAACACATTACGACATTAGAACCAACATAACAATCTCTCAAATGCCAAGTGGAAAAAATCCCAAGCCTTGGGAAGGCTATAAAACTTTTAAACATGAAAAGAAAATTTAAAACTAAGAAAAACAAATGGCTAATTAGCCATAGTTAGTGTAAAAATCCACATGTTAGTGCAACAACCAAATAAAATGCCCAAAATATAAGAACACATCAATCAAGAAAAATTGGTTCTTGCTTAAGAAAAGAGATAATGATCAATTTATGAATAAAATACGTATTGAGAAATAACACATTACAATCACTATGTGGCCTCATACAGCCACCAAAGGGGTACTCATCGAGTTGTTGGCACTCGATGTCGAGCCTCATACTCATAAAAATATACATGTAACCAGAAATGAGTATATCAAATAATGTAACTATCATCATCTCTTCTTGAATCATCCCTCCATACTCCCACAAGGCTCAACATAGTCAAAATCACATAGGATTGTTTGATGGACAACCCAATAGGAAAGAGAAGGGGATGCTAGTTTGCATAAGTTGAGCCTAAGGTGGTGCACATCCATAATATACTAAGCAAGATCAAAGTATACTAAATAGATAGAAGTGGGTTTTCAGTCTATATAAGACTCCACTTCCTCACTCATACTCAGCTCAAGATTATGAAAACCTGGTCCACACCTCCTCTCTCCACACATACACTCTTAATGGTTTCTTCCCTTAGGGTCATCTAGTGTAAGGTTCACAACATAACACATAACTACATCACTAACACAATGGTGATTCACACACATTAACCATAACATCTTACACATGGTATATATATAGGGTATAAAAAAATCATTACTTTCATGGGTTATGATACATCACTTTTCCACATAATGCACCTAAGGTGCAAGTACTTTGCACAATAATAGGGTCATACGATCACCATATGCCCCTAATTCATGACATGAACCATCACATATTACATGAATTATACATATGATGAAAAAATGACTAACATTACAACATACAATCAATTGCAATACAACATGGTGACACACATGATTCATCACAACATGGTGGTGACATCATGATAAAATCCAATTCACTATACACCAATTTTTTCATGCAACACATCAACACACCTTCATATCACATAATAACAAAACACTCCAACACTCTGTAATCCACAATAACATTATTTTCACACACAACAAGGTGGCACATCACACATGAACTCCTCATTGAGTCCACAAAAAGGAGAGAGTGAATACTCTCATCACAAACACATCAACATGATAACAAATACACACTAAGTGACATGCACAACATGTGCATTCATAATATCACAATTACAACATTGGTCACATCACAACATATATCACATTACTCTTCCCATCTCCACCACCACCATGCAAATCATCACAACTCCAATCCATCCCAGAGGTTCGAGAGCATGAACCTCTCTCTCTATACCATATGTAATGCCCACATTTTCAACACCAAAATACAACAGTAAAATTATCAAATAATAATTTTTTTTTTTACTTTAATTACATACACAACACCACATGGGATCCAAATAAAGAAACTTGACATCACGTAGGACACTTACATAAACATGAACCCACTCATATAATAGGATAACATAGGGTACACATCAATGTCTTACTCAAATGACATAAACCAAGACAATGACCCAATTACATATAAGAAACACAGATATAGGCATACTCCATGACATGGCCTTTTCATGGTTTACATATTCATTACATTTAGGTTTCATTGTATGACCTTATATATTTTCAAAAAATTAAACACATAAGGTTTAAAATTTCCTATTTTTCAAACTTCAATTACTTTATTTTGTAGAGCATTAGTCTTTAACAAGAATGTGTGGTTGGTTCCTTTCTCCAATTCCATTAGTTATCCATAGCTCATTTGTTAAATAAATTCATTTTAAAAACTATTTCCTAATATTCAATTCTTATGTTAAAGGTTTGTTTCTCAAAAATTGTTTAGTTGACTATAATTGTCTAAAGAACACATAACATGGGACCCTTCATTCCTTTACAACTAGGTTGCATGTTTTTGTTTAACATTTCACCTATAGTGGTTCCTTTAGAATTTTCTCATTTTCTCTTATGGAAATAACTTTATATAGCTTGATTGTGATTAGGAACGTATATACACACATGCATCTTCTAATATTTGACTTAAGGATTTGTTTGAAAGAGTCCATGTTTACTTGGTTTGGAAAAATACTCTCATTACAAGGAGGAAAATTCACAAGAAGAAAAAAAGGAAGGTTACTAGATCAATAGAAAACCTATCCCAGTTCATTTCATAGCATTTTTAATACTAACAATACACTCTTTTAATCTTCAAGTTATTACAACCAACTATGTAGGTTAACTAATTAAGTTGTATCATTCTTGATTCACAATTCATTGCTCCAATTAGGAATTCATATTTTCACAATCATATTGCATGGAAGGGTACATTACACCTATGTTCCCCTTATAGATATTTTTCTTTGAATTTAAGTGACTGAATTTCACATTTCAAACTACTTTTGTTTCATCATCTTAAGGATTTACTCTCAATATAAATGAGTTAATTACATGTTTCGACCATAAATTCTACTTCCTGAGTGATCCTAGGTTTAATATATTCCTATCTATGCCAAGGGTTCTACTAACTTTTACAAGTCCAACTAGAGTGTAATTTCCTTAACTCACAAGACCTTGGCTATAGTTGAAGTTATCCCATTCTCAAGGCTACATTTTATTATTTCATTAGCATCATTGTTTAATCCACATTTATGCAAACAAAGCATGTGATCATGCATCATATTTGGTTTTTTGATTTATTAGGTTGTTGTATTATTCATGGAGCTCTACTTTATTACATTCATTTTATGATCACATTTGACATTTTAGTTGGTTTTGACATCATTCAATGGTGTACCATTTTTTCGTAGTGGTCATTCCTTAGTTTAATCTTATTTACCCTTTTTACTAACTACATTTACATGGTTACTTTGGTCTTGTATTAACATCATTTTGGAACAAATGTAATTCCTATAACACTTACGTAACACTTAGGGATTTAAGACTACAAGGAGTATGACCTCACACAAGACAACTCATTTCATTTCTCTTAGACACACAAGTATTAAGTGTATATTGCAAGAGAGATATCCCAAATAATCTTATGCATTACAAAAGCCTCCTAAGGACCTATTTCAATTGTTGGGTAAATACACAAGTAATTTGACACGTAGTCTCCACTCACATAATTTAGATCTCACAAGAGATCAATCGTAGGTACAACCACCAACTATCTTGCAAGGCTTTGGCCACCCACTAGGGTACCAAGGGAAATTATGCACAAGGGGGTTAAACTTATTCATGATATGGTCATACCTACAACACAAGAGACATGATCACCTCACTCATCCCAAAATGATAGGTTTCACAACATAAAATCACCACCTCATAAAATATTCAAGTAAAAAGTCCTTAATAAGATGTCTTAGGTGTGAAAACAAGAAGATGATTAATGAGATCGAGTATTTTATTAACACGATCAATGTTTTATACCTGGAAAAAAGACTCAAATGGGGGAGGAAGTACAATAGGCATTATAACTCATTCTTTTAATTTTGTTAGTTTTGATGAGAGGAGATTCTACCTAGCATTGTGGGTGTTAAGAAATAAACCAATAATTAACATAGAAAATATTAGTTTAATATCTTTATAACATAGGTACAACATTGAGTACAACTTCACATCCAATTCGACACTATAAAATATAACCACATTGGTATTCCCTTTTCAAAATATACAAAGAACAATTCTTCAAACAACAATACATATCATTATTCTATGGTAATACATGTATTGCAAGATGAATATAACTTTACAATGACAACTCATTAATTACAACATATCACATCTAGAAAATTCCTCTTGTTTGGAGTACCTGCAACCAACGTTGTGTCAGTCCTAGGACTGAGTATGGAAATCCCCTACACTCAAGCATAAATTCACGCATCCATCATTTCAAACAATCAGAATAGAAATATAGAGAGAGAGAGAGAGAGAGAGAGAGAGAGAGAAGAGAGAGTAAGGAAGGAGGAAGAAAATCTAGGATTCATTTTCTTTTCAAATCACCATAACATCCTCGTATCCAATTTTCATTTCATTTCAACTCATATACATTTTGACCCATTTGTATTTTCAAAACCCAATCAATATTTTCATAATTATCTCTAGAGAGAGAAAGGGGAAGAGAGAGAAAGTATGGATTTCATTTTCCTTTCTATTCATCATATCATAATCACATACATTATCAAATTTTCATTTCATTTCCAACCCATGAACATTTATAACTCATTTACATTTTTAGAACCAATCAAAATATCATAGTTACTTCTAGAAAGAAAAAGGAAGAGAGAGAAACATCATAATTTCCCAAAAATAATTCATACAATAATTTGATCAATTCATACTCTATAAAGTGTGGAAATGATATGTACAAGGTTCCATGGTTAGTTAGGAGTCAACAAAACCCTTAGAAGGTGTGTTTAGCTAAAGTTGCAATTTTGGTGCAAGTTGGCCAAAACATCTAAAGTGCTCACAAATTGGGCCTTGAAAACACTCATTTTAAGTTTGAACACAAAGTTTGATGATTCTTGCATACTCTCCCATATACATAGAATTCATCGTGTTTGATGGAAGTTTATTACGAAGAGTAGAGCTCAAGTTACAAGGAAACTCTGGGGCCAGTTATCATAATTGTGACAACAAATCTTGTCACTCAGTGACCAGTGGGCCCCAAAACCCACTCACAAAACTAGTCTCCAAAGGAATTTTCATTGAAATGCAGATGGGTTATGATTCTCTTGTTGGTGGTCTAGGGATAGGTGGAAGTGGTTTTCATTTTTGCTCAAACTAAGTGGTAACCATAGGTTGAAACCGATCACATTTTACTAAAAAGAGCACGTCACTACAAGTGACTGATAAGCTAAGTGGGCTTAGAACAACATGCAAGGGTTAATTAAGTTCAAACAACTTGGTTAAGTTTCCACATAGTGTCTCATGTTACTAGGGGTCATGCAAGGAGTTTCAGGTTTGTGGTATATTTTGGTGTGGCGCTCCATGTGCATAACTTTCGGGGTCATAATTTTTTTATGTTTGACAGTTCCAAATGAAGTAAGGTTTTTATCATTGGTTGGAGTTACATTAATGGATTTTGTTATCCAAAATTCACCCTCAAGGTAATTTTGATAACATGCATCAAATTCTTTAGTCCCAAGAAATTATATTGATTCAAGGCAAAAATCATGTTTTTGGGTCCCCCTGTTCTTTCTAACTCTTCTCTCCAAGAAGAAAACCCAAAGAAGTTTTAAAATTGTGAAAAATTGCAAAACAAGCTCGGGCAGAAAAATCATGAAAATGGCTAAGTCCTAGTCCTCCACAATCGGGACATGAGGGACATCTGGGCGCGAACCACCCGAAAGGCCACTGAGTCACGGCAAAGATTTGGGGACATCCGGCCAAAGGGACGCACGGACGCTGGAAATCCGAATCGGCCGAAAAGTGGAAAAATTTGACTAATCTGCGAAAGCAGCATGGGACATCCGGGTAATTAGTACGCTGGAGGATGCAAGTCGGCCGAAAAGACTTAAGGCAGCCCGGAACAGTTGGGACAAAAGTACGCGAACCGGCCGAACCGGCGAATCGGGAAAATTTGTCCCAAACAGTCCGGGACAAGCGGGACAAGAGTACGCCAGCGGACACAAACTGTCCGGTTCGGCCAAACAGGGGACTTTTGTATCGGGACATCTAGGCCAAAGGGACGCATGGGGCGCGAAAAGTCAAGCTGCCAGATAAGAAGGAAGAAAAGTCAACGTTTGGTCCGGAAAGTTCAAACGGCCATAACTTTTGACTCCGAGCTCCGATTTTCATAAAATTGGACTTTCATAAAATTGGATTTTCATAAAATTGACTTTCATAAAATAAGAGAAACATATTTGGCTCCAAATTAATGCTCATTCCCGTCAAATGACAGAAAACGCCTCGCTGTGCCCAAAATAGCTTCCCGCACTCGTAAAGGCCATAACTTTTGCATTTCTCAACGAAATCACACAAAATTGGTACCATTGGAATCGTGGTTCTGAGCCCAATGCACAGAAATCAAGAAATTCTGGATTTGATAAGAAATTGATTGATATTTTTAACAAAACGTGGCCGGGTTCGTAACAATGTTTTATTTGTAGCCTGGAGTGCAATTAAGAGGCATGGTCATCATTCTTTCTCTTTGCAGCACATGGGACAGTATGGGGAGCCTTTTTGCAAGTAATATATAATCATTTCACTCAATTTAATGCCTCTTACAGTGGTTGAAGGACAGATTTCGGGATTTCCATTTTCCTTCTCTTCCCTTCTCATTTTTCTATAAATTGGAGTGTTGGGCTCATTGTCAGAAGAGATATTTTTGGGTAGCAAAGCTCTACCAAAATTGCTTTGTGAAGCCATTGTGTTGCAGTGCTCTTGTAGTGGACTCCTTTCATGGTGATCCAGCCCTTATTTTGTAATAGACCGAATCGCACATATCATGAAGCAATAAAATATCGCTTTGTGGATGTATCTTCCCCGCTGTGTTTTCTTGCATTCTTCTTGCCCCTTTAATCTTTCTACAAGAATATTGTGTCTATTATTATGTTCTCAAGTAGGATCCATTATCATCGTATTCTTGGAATATTGTTGTGAATGCATTTTGCTAGATTATGGAGAAATTTCATCACCTCTTCTAGTGTACACTTTGCCTCCGTATTTCAGACATTTGAGACTACTCTCACATCCTCCTTTTCTCGTGTATCACCGCTTTAGTGTAGGATTTCATTTTATGCATTCTCTTTCCCTGGTCCTTTGGAAATTTAGATTAGAATAGTTAGCTTATCCCGCATTAGAGTAGATTGTAAGGCAGTAGTTTAGGAGCAAGAACCAGCTTTCTCTGGACGCTCTATCTCAAGTAAAGCATGTCCCACAACTTGGAGATAGTACCCATGTTATCCAATCACACCGTGAATTCAAGTATATGCACTTGTATAAACACAAGGGTGCTGTGATTTGGTGATAACAGCTTCATGCACGACGGTGGGACTCGAGGTTAGATTATTTCATCTTTCGAGGTGTCTCATTATCAACAAAGAAATTTTAAGCCACCGTGCACCCGCACTAATAGTTCTCAGCACGACTGTGGGACTCGAGGTTAGATTATTTCATCTTTCGTGAGGTGTCTCATTATCAACAACAAATTTTAAGCCACCATGCGCATGCACTAACAGCTTCTGTATCACTGGTGGGACCTTAGAGGTCTTTAATTTCATTGCAACAAGATTGATGTGCACTTGTTGTAAGTTCCAGCTTTGAAGGAGCTTTAAAATCGTACATCCGGTGACTCTAAAAGAGGCATAATCCGCTGGTTTCAGTAGTCCAAGCCTAGCAAATTTATGAGAAGAATACAGACCAGGTCAAGAACTAGGGAGGAAGGATTGTTTGTTTATCTACACCTATCTCTAGGTAGAGAAAGAAGGGGAAGAAGAGCTCAAAGATCTGCGTCTCCACCTAATAGAAATTTGTCTACACCTCCACCTGGTAGACCTTTTCTCACATCAACAAGGGTTCTCAGGCCAATCAGAATGGCGCAACCACTAAATCCCTTTGTCAATTTCACTGGCAGCAGCCCACTTGCCCTCAATGCACAAAATCCAGCTCCAATCGCAGCGTTGAAGAACATTCCATTTTTCACCGGAGAAAATCATACCACTCCTAGTGACCATGTCAAAGACATTGCTAACATCTCAGTGCAATCCATGAGATAAATGAAATGGATGTGGTCACAAATTTCTCGCATCTTCATTCAAAGGGAAGGCATTACAATGGTTTAGGAGCCTTACAAATGGTTCTATCACAAATTGGAATCAGCTTGTGCATAGTTCTCCATGAGCAGTTGAGAGAAGGGAGACAATTTGTCTCTACTAGAACAATTGACAACTATCAAGAGAGCTCCCAACGAGCAAATGGACTCGACTTCAAATTCAGATTTCAAAGGTCTTGGGATAGGATTCCAAAGGCGCTTAGGCCAACAATGCAGAAGGTGCTTTTCTATATTACCTTAAAGCTTTGAATTCGATATTTCTAGGTTAATTCAATCTATGGGAGGCACAACCTTACCTGCTGCTTATAAGATTTCCATTAGAGCCGAAAACTGCCTTATTCAAGCCGGTAAGCTAGCTCCTAGGCCTCCCATACCCTTGTATCCGAACTTAGAAAATCCAAGCACTAGTCAAGCACCCACTTTGGCTCTTATTCCCACTCCTAGAAATCAAAGTTCAAATGAGACTTCTACTTCATCCTCTAGTGCTTCAAATGAACTCCAAGAGGTCATGAAACAATTACAAAATTTGGGAAATGAGCTGGTTACTATCAAAAGACAAAGAAGCACAAAGTACTAGACCGTATCAGCCTCAAGCTCACCCTAACAGCATCCATATCAACCTCAAAGAACACCCAATCCAAATGCAAATCAGAATCAAGCAAGGCTTCCTACCAACAGACCATTTCAACCCTATAATCTCAATGCTACATCTGCATCCAGAGCTTTGGTGCCAGTCCAAAATAACATGGCCCAAGAATATGATTGGTGTTTCCCGCAGTCAGCCACATAACCAATCAATGTGCTTTAACGGTGCATTAAATCAGGCTCTAATGGTGCAAACCATTGGTGGGTCACAAGAGTCCAGCCACGAAGAAGACCAGCAGCAAGGGGCACCTCAACAAGGAACATCTCTGAATGAAACTACTCTTGTCAATTGGCAGGCTGAAGATTTCTGTGGTATGAATCGGGATACTCCTCTCAAAGTGTTGCAGCCAACACAAGGTCAAAAGGAGAAATTTGGGTGAAGGAAAGCCATTGGATTCAAGTAATCCACAACCTTCTACCACTCCACAAGCCGCTGGCAAACAAATTGTAGTTCCAAACATGCAAGGAGCATCCAAACCAGCTCCTAAACCAACTCAGATGCCAGCTGCTGCTACCCATGTGCAAGGAATGAATGTGCAGGCCAAGGGACAACAGAGGGATACTTCATCTCCATTCAGTATCATTGATCAGATGAAGAAGACAAATGTAAACATATCAATGTGGGAATCACTATCTATCCCAGGACAAAGAGATCTGCTACAAGCTGCCATGAAAGATTGGTCAACTTCAAATCAACAGGTCCAGATGCAAGAGAAGGTACTCACAAATGCTGCCCACTGAAGGAAATCATGGAGGACAAAGCAAGGTAAAATGTTGAAGCCCTCCATTTTATGTTTCATTGATCATAGGAGACAAATCGGTTCACAATTGCATGATTGACTCGGGGCAAGTAGTTCAAGAATGCCCAAGCAAATAGCCGATCACCTAGGGATTCAATATGAAGTCATCTCCAAGGGTGTAGTGCAATTAGACGGGACAACAAAGTGACAACGGTTGAGTAATCAAAGGATTGAGCCTCACACGCACGCATGTCCCAACGTAATAGTGTTACAGATGTGTCGGTCATAGACCTACCACCACTTTTCGCATTGTGCTTGTCAAGAGACTTCACCGCTAAAATTGGAGGCTATCTTTCGGTGGATTGGTCACACATGTTATTCGAACAAGATATGGAACTAAGGCCACAATCAGATCTCGAACCTATTGCAAACTTTCATATTGAGCCTTACACTCCAAGCCAAATCAATACCAACTGCTCAAATAGCTTGATCAAGAAGATTATCCAAGCACCGATGAAGTCCGACACCAAGGTTGGAAGCATCCCGTATTTGACTCTCGATGAATGGGCAAGCAAGGTGCATGCTTTTGATCCCTATCAAGAAATAGAAGAATCCGAGCTAGGAGTTTATTGTTTACATGAAGAGAATCAACCTCTTCCTAGCATCACCAAGCCAGATCATAAAGACAAGAATGAAGTATGGCAATTGTTCTTTGATGGGTCAAGGAGTAGACAAGGTGCAGGAGGAGGAGCTATGCTCATTTCACCGCAAGGTATAAGGTATTACTCAGCCTTCCGTTTCCAGTTTTCCTGTTCAAACAACACAGCTGAGTATGAAGCCTTAATTCATGGATTGCACTGGGCAAGGAAGAAAGGCATCAGGAATTTACAAGTATTTGGTGATAGTGAGCTGATCGTAAACCAAGTCAAAGGAAAAAATGCTGCCAAAAATGCTCTCAAAGAACTACAAAAATTGGGTATGGGATCTTATTGAAGATTTTGAAGCTTTTAGCATCAATTCCATCCCAAGGAAAAAGAATGAAGCAGGACAGACTTGCAGCAATTGGGGCTGCGTTTGATGTTGTAGAAAGTATCAAAAGTGAGAAAACTCAGCCTCATATCAAAGTGGTTGTGAGACCAGCTGTTCCGGATAACAACACAAGTTGGCAAGTCTTCGAGAATGATCAGCAGATTGTTAATTTCTCAAGAAGAAGTGAGTTCTCCGCCAGAATCAAGACAAGCTGGAGCAACAAGATGGGTGACCAAGTGGTACAAATGAGGACTAACAAATTGCCAAAAGGCCTCATAACTTTGGAATCAATCTTCAACCCAAATGATCAGTTCCTAAGGAGAAAGTGAACATTCAAGTAAAGGGTGAAGATTCGTAGCCTATTTTAGTAGAAGAAGGCAAGACATTGCAAATTGGCAAAGTAAGTACCTCACAACAGAAATCTGATTTTTTTCAACTTTGTCAAGAGTTCCCAGATGTCTTTGCTTGGACTTAAAAAGATTTAAGAGGTTTCAACCCAAAGTTGGCACAACATACTATTGAGTTGGATCCGTAATCCAAGCCTCGTTAGGTAAAAGAAAAGGCCAAAGAATCCCCATATCAACCTCTCATGAGAAAAGAGTTAAGCAAGCTCATTGAGGCCAGTATCATCTTCCCCATCAAACACTCAAGTTGGGTTGCAAACTTGGTGCCGTAAGGAAAAGAAATGGAGAAATAAGATTGTGTGTGGACTTTTGTGATCTAAATAGAGCATCACTCAAGGATCATTATCCGCTTCCATCAATGGAACAAATATTGTAGGTTGTAGCTGGTTCAGAAAGGTTTTCATTGCTAGATGGATATTCAGGCTATAATCAGATAATGGTGAAGGAAGAAGATCAATTCAAGACGGCCTTCACTACAAAATGGGGCACGTATGCTTACAAGAAGATGCCATTTGGACTGTCAAATGCCGGAGCAACATTTCAGCAAGCTATGGATATGGCATTCAAAGGCTTAATCAACAATATAGTGCTGGTATACCTAGATGATATCACTGTCTTCTCAAAGAATGCAGCAGACCATCTCTTTCACCTCAAGCAAGTGTTTCAGAGGTGTAGAAGGTTCGGAGTGTCGTTGAATCCAAAGAAATGTATATTCTTGGCACATGAGGGAAAATTGTTGGGCCACATCGTCTCTAGGGAAGGGCTAACAATTGATCCTGAAAGGGTTGAAGCCATCCGAACGCTTCCATTACCACACCACAAGAAATCTCTCCAAAGCTTCTTAGGAAGGATAAACTTTGTCCGCAGATTTGTGCCTAATTTTTCCACTCTTGTGAAGCCTCTAACAATGATGTTGAAGAAGAGTCTGGCATTCAAATGGACAGCAGAAGGAAAAGAGAGTTTTGAAAACATCAAGCATGCAATATCACAAGCTCCAACTCTTATCAACCCAGACTTTTCAAAGGACTTCATGTTGTATGCGTTTGGAGGATCAGACACAATCTCAGCTATCTTGACACAGCTGAATAGAGAAGGTTCGTAACAGCCTATATCATTCTTCATCAAACCTTGAAGATTACGAAATAAAGTATTCTTTCATCAAAAATCATGTCCTTGCTGTCATCGAGCTTGAAGAAGTTCAGACATTTGGTCTCAAACAATAAGATTCAACTGCTGGTGTCTCATGCTCTGGTGTCAAGGACTTCCTCCTAAACAAGGATTTAAATGAGAAGAGAGCAGGTCGATCACTCGGTGATGGAATATGATATTGAAATCAAAGTGACCAATCTAGTTTGTGGCAAAGGCTTGTGTGAGCAGCTCGCTTCCAAACAACCAGACGGGTCAAAAGGAGAAGAAGATGCTGTCCTACTGCTACAGAACGATCAAGACCAACCAGCTAATGATGCACTCATCCCATGTTGGACTCACGACCTTGTGCATTACCTCCAAACAGCTTGTGCCCTCCGTAAGTGAGCAAGGTAAAGAGGAGATACTTCAGATTACAAGCTATCCCGTATGTACTCATTAATGGTATCTTGTTCAAGAAGGACATCAATGGTGTTCTATTAAGATGCATTGAACAGTCAAGTTGAGAAGATCTTCCACGAGTTCCATGACGGGAAGCAGAGGCCACTTTGCTCCGCGAGTGACAGCTCTCAAAATCATGAAAGATGTTTACTATTGGCCTACTGTGTTCAATGATTTGCTACTCATGGGTCAAGAAATGCAAGAAATGTGCATTCTTCACAGGAAAGAAAGGTTAGCAAGCGCGCTGCCACTTCATCCAATTTTAGTGTATCAGCCATTCATGCAATGGGGACCGGACTTCATGGAGTCATCAATCCCAATTCAAGTCAAGGCCACAAGTGGATTCTAACAAAGAATGCACTATTTCACCAAGTGGATCGAGGCAAAGTGGCACTCAAGGAGGCAAATGATCTAATATCTTAGATTTCTATGAAGTGATAGTCATGAGGTTTGGTGCCCCCGCCACTATCATATCGAACAATGCATTGGCATTCATCGGCATGAAGATCATTGAATGGGCTGTCAAGAATTGTGTGTATCTCAAAGACTTCATCGAACTATTACCCTCAAGGTAATGGCCAAGCCGAGTCTACAAACAAGAACCTACTAAGAATCATCAGGAGGACTCTGGATGAAAATCAAAGAACTTGGCACACAAAGCTCAAATCAGCCCTATGGGCTGATAGGATCACACCCAAGAGGTCTACAGGAAGCTCTCCATACAAGCTTGTGTACGGAAAGAAGCAGTTCTACCCATATCACTCGAGTTGCCAGCATTGGAACTCATGAAATAGTTGGAACTAGCTGAGTTTGAACCTATGAAAATCAGGTATGCAGAGCTGATGGAATTAGAAGAGACAAGAGAGCACACAATGCAGACCATTGAAAAGGATAAAGCATTGGTCAAAAAGAGTTTTGACAAGAAAGCTAAGGCCATGATATTGCAAACTGGAGATTTGGTATCAAGTGGGATGCTGATCGTGCAAAACGGGAAAGCACTCCAAGTTTGATGCCATCCGAGTGGCCCGTACATGATCATCAATGCAAAGGTAGCAATGCTTTCCAACCGCTAAGTTGGATGGTGAAAATCGGCAGATACCGGTCAATGGGATCTATCTCAAACATTGCTACTAGAAAGATAAATTTTCACCCTTGTAAATATTAATTTAGAATTTCCATTCCTCTAAGTGCTTATGCACATTGTACTCATTGTTAGAGTAGTTTTATTTCCCTAAGTGCTTGTGCACATGTCCTATCGCTTCTAGTATGTGCATGTTTGCAGCTCATCAATCTTCTCCGAAAAGAATTTGCAGCCACAGAAAACCAGCTCAACGAATGTTTCGATGGCTCAAGGACACAGTTTTCAAATTTCGATCGATGAGAGGTTATCAAATAATCCATGCCCAATGGATCGCTACAAGCAGCTGGCGCTCTTCATCCGAGGCAGATGACCCCGCCGAAAGTTACCAAAATTGTTATCCAAAATTCACCCCTCAAGGTAATTTTGATAACATGCATCAAATTCTTTAGTCCCAAGCAATTATATTGATTCAAGGCAAAAATCATGTTTCGGGTGCCCTGGGTTCTTTCTAACTCTTCTGTCCAAGAAGAAAACCCAGCAAGTTTTAAAAATGTGAAAAAATTGCAAAAACAAGCTCGGGGAGAAAAAAATCATGAAAAATGGCTAAGTCCTAGTCCTCGCAACAGTCGGGACATGAGGGAAATCTGGGCACGAACCGGCCGAAAGGCCGCCAGGCGGTCTGCGCAGTATTTGGGACATCCGAGCCAAAGGGACGCGCGGGACGCGGAAATCTGAACTAGCCGAAAAGTGGAAAAAATTGACTAAATGTTGAAATAGGCAGTCTGGGGACATCTGGGTAATTAGTACGCGGAGGACGCAAGTCGGCCGAAAAGACTTAAGGCAGCCCGGGACAGTTGGGAAAAAGGTACGCGAACCGGCCGAACTCAAGGCGAATCGAAAAATTTGTCCCAAACACAATGGGGACAAGTGGGACAAGAGTACGCGGTGGATGTGAACAGCTTCGGTTCGCCAAAAACAGGGGACTTTCGATCGGGACATCTCGGCCAAAGGGACGCGGGGACGCGAAAAGCCGGAAGCGCCGACAAAGAAGGAAGAAAATTCAACGCTTGGTCCGAAACTTCAAACGGCCATAACTTTTGACTCCGAGCTCCGATTTTCATAAAATTGACTTTCATAAAATTGGATTTTCATAAAATTGGACTTTCATAAAATAAGAGAAACATATTTGGCTCCGGGTTAATGTTCATTCCGCACAAATGACAAAACGCCCGCTGAGCCCAAAATAGCTGCCCGCACTCGAAAGGCCATAACATTTGTATTTCTCAATATAATCGCACAAAATTGGTACCGTTGGAATCGTGGTTCCAGCCTGATGCACAGAAATCAAGAAATTCCTGATTTGATAAGAAATTGATTGATATTTTTAACAAAACGTGGCCGGGTTCGTAACAATGTTTTATTTGGTAGCCGGAGTGCAATTAAGAGGCATGGTCATCATTCTTTCTCTCACAAAGACATGGGACAAGTATGGGGAGCCTTTTTGCAAGTAATATATAATCATTTCACTCAATTTAATGCCTCTTATAGGTGGTTGAAGGACAAATTTCGGGATTTCCATTTTCCTTCTCTTCCCCTTCTCATTTTTTCTATAAATTGGAGTGTTGGGCTCATCAGAAAGAGATATTTTTGGGTAAAGCAAAGCTCTGCCAAAATTGCTTTGTGAAGCCAAAGTGTTGCAGGCTCTTGTAGTGGACTCCTTGCATGGTGATCCAGCCCTTATTTTGTAATAGACTGAATCGCATATATCATGAAGCAATAAAATATCAGTTTGTGGATGTATCTTCCCCTGCTGTGTTTTCTTGCATTCTTCTTGCCCCTTTAATCTTTCTACAAGAATATTGTGTCTATTATTATGTTCTTGCAGGGATCCATTATCATTGTGTATGCTTGGAATATTGTTGTGAATGCATTTTGCTAGATTATGGAGAACTGTCATCACCTCTTCTAGTGTGCACTTTGCCTCTGTATTTCACACATTTGGAGACTACTCTCACATCCTCCTTTTCTGGTGTATCACCGCTTTAGTGTAGGATTTCATTTTATGCATTCTCTTCCCTGGTCCCTTGGAAAATTAGATTAGAATAGTTAGTTTATCCTGCATTAGAGTAGATTGTGGCAGGTAGTTTAGGAGCAAGAACCAACTTTCTCTGGAGGTCTATCTCAAGTAGCAAGTCCCACAACTTGGAGATAGTACCCATGTTATCCAATCACACCGTGAATTCAAGTATATGCACTTGTATAAAC
This sequence comes from Taxus wallichiana var. yunnanensis, assembly GCA_018340775.1. Classification (NCBI taxonomy): domain Eukaryota; kingdom Viridiplantae; phylum Streptophyta; class Pinopsida; order Cupressales; family Taxaceae; genus Taxus; species Taxus wallichiana. The sequence continues at coordinate 209,149,481 of CM031237.1, read as the reverse complement.
ACAAGGGTGCTGTGATTCGGTGATAACAGATTTCACTAACCTCGCTTTAAGGACAGAGAGTAGAACCGACTCTTCCTCTTATTTCAGCCATTCATCCGAAGACTTGGTGTTCTCAACCTTTTCTTCCACCATAGCTTCAAAATCTCTCAAGCAGCTAAAGAATTTTTAAGCATCTTCAAAATTTCCTTAGCTATGAACACCTTTTCGAGACAAAACCAAAACTAAATTCACATTTTCTAAAGGATGAATCTTTTTTTAAGGCATGAAAAGAATATGTTTTCACGTAGAGGAGTGAAAGAGACAAATCTTGTAGAGAGACAATATATGGGATAGCAAGAAATAGAACTGCTAATGTATTAAAAAAATATATTGAATACTATAAATAAAATATGAAGCACGTAAATTGTTAAGAAAATAAGGGATTAAATATGCGGAACAATCCCTCACATAATCACAATAGTAGAAACTAATATGCAGAAAATATTACAGATCTAAAATAAAAGTGCGTAATAATAAAAGAACAACAAAAAGAGATAGTATTTAATATGGTTCACCCAATTTGGGCTACGTCCACCAAGAATCACTTTCTAAGATTTTATTACAAGCCACTACTCTCTCAATACAATACCCAAATCTATTTGGAGCTATGCTCAACAAACTCTACAAAATTCACACACATCTGTAATGTTACATCAACCCTACCATATGCACAAAACCACATAAAAAGGTAACTACTTAAGTAGTTTTACAATACCATGGGTACCAAAACCACGGGCCAACACCATCTCATAAACGTATGCGTCCAAAAATCCCGCCCATATGAGAAGAGCATGTTTTCCAATATATCGGGCATGTTTTTCGAGGTCAAAAAAATCTCAAGGGTTGTACCTCTCAACGCCTGGTGAGACAGCTTTGGGAAGTGTATAGTACTCTTAGTGTACAATTTTCAACACTTCCACACATGAAAACAAGCTCCACAACCTAACAATCTCCCACTTGGAGACTACTTTTCCTCTAAGCAAGCTTCTTAACCCTTCACTCTCATCTATGAAGGAAGCAGGTACACGACTTCAGCTTTCTCCTTCCCACCACCTTGGTCATCATGTTTGCAGGATTCTCGACTAGTATGAATCTTCTCCAACTTCAACTTCTCTTCTTCCAAGTTGTCTTGATGAAATGTTACCTAAGATGTATATGCTTTGTCTTAGAGTGAAAAGTAGAGTTCTTAGCTAGGTGTATAGCACTCGACTATCACTATGTAGCTTCCTTCCTCTTGCTTATGCCCCAAATCCTCAAGCAATTGTTGTTGCCAAATCATCTTTATGTTTACCTCTATGGCAACAACATACTTAGCCTTCATGGTTAAAAAAATCACTAGCTTCGTAGTCGTTAAATCCATCTCATTGTTGTCCCACCTACTATGTAAATATAACATGTCGTGCCCCTCCTACTTTCAACATCTCCAGCCATATATGAATCTACATAACCATGTAAAGTGGTGTCTCGATCCACTATAGCACAAAACTATCCCCATGGTCCCTCTCAAATACTAGAGGATCCACTTTACTACCACGAATGATCTTTACCGGATCACTCATAAATATACTCATAGCCCCCACCGCATGGGCAATATCAGGCCTAGTACACACCATGACATACATCAAACTACCAATTTCTGATGAGTAAGGTACCTTGACATCTAGTTTCTCTCATGCTTTTTCTTGGGACAATGCTCCTTTAATAACTTGAAATGGCATGCCAAAGGAGTCCCAATCCGGTTTAACATCCTACATATTAAACCTCTCCAATACCTTCTTAATGTACTTGTTCTAAGATAAAGTCAAATTTTGTTCCTTCCTATCCCGAGATATCCTCATACTAAGGATTTGTTTGGCTGCCCCGAAATCATTCATAAAGAAAGAAGTCACTTAGCTGCTTCTTGAGTACTTTTATTTCTTGCATGTTTTTACCTACAACAAATATGTCACCCACATATAGACACATGATAATATAAATTCCATACTCAAATTTATTTGTATACAGTGCAATGATCATAATGGCATCTAATATAACCTTGCTCCATAATGAAGCTATCAAATTACTTATACCATTGATGTGGAGCTTGATTCAAACCATACAAGCTCTTCTTCGGTTTGCACACCATCTCCTCTTTACCTTTGACCCAATAGCCCTCCTCGGATGCTTTGCGCATATATAGATCATCCCCAAATCACCATGAAGAAATGTATTCTTTACATCAATTTTATCTAAGTGCAAGTCTTTTACTACCACTATTCAAAGAATGTATATAAACAGCTTCTAATAGAATTCATTTTTACTATAAGAGAAAAAAATCCCATTAAAATCTATACCATTTTTTGTGTAAACCCTTGACCATCAACTAGGCCTTGTAACTTTTCTTTCCTCCTTCCTCTTTGACTCTATACACCCACTTTTTCTGTAATGCTCTTTTCCTTCAGGTAGCTTCACCAAATCCCATGTCTAGTTCTCCATGAGAGCCTGATGCTCCTCATCCATGGCTTGCTCCCACTTCTTCCCGACATCCACATGTATTTCTTTAGCAAACGAGTCTAGCATACTAGACTTCTATGAGGGGATAGTGACTATGTTTGGAGTATCGACTCAAGATCATCATATCAAACAATGCATTGGCGTTCCTAGGTTCCAAGATCACAAAATGGATTGTTAAGAACATAATATACTTAAGCACATCTTCTAGCTATTACCCATAGGTTAATGGATAGGTAGAGTCCACAAACAATAATTTTCTAAGAATCATCAAGAGGAATCTAGATGAAAACTAGAGGACATGGCATACTAAGCTCAATTCATCCTTGTGGGCTGGCAATATTACACCAAAGAGGTCAATAGACAATTCCCTTACAAGTTAGTCTATGGGAAAGAGGCAGTGTTGCGTATATCATTAGAGCTACCCGCATTAGAGCTCATCAAGCAGCTTGGAATTGTATGATTTCGAGCCTATAGAAGCCAAGTATGTAGATCTCGATGGAATTGAAGAAATCAAAGAACATGCGCTTCAAACAATGGAAAGATATCAAGCCTTAGTCAAATGATGGTTTAATAATAAATCAAGAGCAAGGACCTTTAAGGAAGGGGATCTAGTTATGAAGTGGGATGCAGATCGGGAAAACCAGAAGGCATTCCAAGTTTGATGCCATTTGGAGTGGCCCATACATGTTCATAGGATGTAAAAGTACCAATGCCTTCCAGCTTGTCTACCATGGATGGAGAGGAGATTCTCGATTACGGTTAACGAAATCTATCTTAAACATTGATAATCGAGAAGAAAATTTCACCCTTGTAAATATTAGCCTAGGATTTTGATTCCTCTAAGTACGTATGTACATTGTTTTTTTTGTAGTTTAGGTTTCAATTTCCCCTAAGATCTTCAACGTAGGTTTTATTACTCCTAGGTTATATCATTGTGCTTTCAATGTGCCTCCCAATGGATGTTGTAATGGAAAAGAATTTCATACTATAGGAATTGGATCTGATTTCAAGGGAAAACAAATGCAGGGAAACTAGAATCAGGTTTCAGGATAGTCCATTGGAAAAATATCTAGGTCAACACAATTTTCATCATCACAAATCTCATCTTCAATATTTTCTTATGAAAATTGAGGGTGAAGACAAAGAAATTAGGTTCAAGATCAGATGTGATAAGCAAATGAGTTCAACTTTTGAGCATAAGATCAATATCAAGCTATCATTCATGACTCTGTGCCCAATGGATACTTTAAGGCAATTGATCTTCCACCTAGTAGGTAGGTGATCCCGTGAGTCACCAAATTTTTATCCAATTTTTCCTCTCACAAAAAATTGGATAAACACGACGTTAAGCATACAAGGAAATGGAGAGTTTGGTTCATTCATGTGAGCTCACATTTCAATTCTGAAAATCTTGTTACAGGCAGTGCTCGACAATGGAAATACAAGGTTGACAAATGAATGGCCAAGGGAACATCGAAGGAGATTAGAGCTCAAGTGGAAGATTAGAGAAAGGCTCAAAGTTTTAGACTTCACATTTTCGACATTTTGGAGACAAGGTGGGAAATTTTTTGAAAAAGTCTCAAAAGGAAAAAGTCCAATCAAAGTCTGAAATTTCAGAATTTCAAGTTTCGGATTTTGGAGAAAGAGAATGGCAGTCAAGAAAAAGCGAGCCAAAAATCCCAAAATCTGAAATTTTGAAAGTCCGAAATTTTAGACTTTTGGATTTCGGAGTTTCAAGATACGAAATTCGAGTTTTGAAGTCTTTGCTTGGAAAAATAGGAAAAGTGACCAAAAATGTCCAAACCCTAGAAATTTGAAATCTCAAAGGTTTTGAATTCCAAAAATTCAAACTTGTTTCGAGGTCAATACAACGTATTTTCAGAGTTTCGGTTTTGGTGTTTTAGAACTCTCAAGGCGATCAATCGGATGAACAAGAATATTACAAAGTCTCAAACAAAAAGTTCCAAAATTTTGAAAGTCCAAAATTTTGAACTTACAGTGCTTCGGGGTTTCAGAGATTCAGTTTCGGGGTTTGAACTCTCGTGCCGGTTTTACGATGAACAAGAACCCAAACTCCAAAGTCAAAATATCTGAAAGCCCAAAATTTTGGACTTTTGGGTTTTAGAGTTTTGGAGTTTTTGCACGCCAAGGGATGAACACTAACTCAACTTCTGAAAAGGAAATGTCCGAAAGTCTGAATTTTGGGATTTCAAAGGTTGCATGTATTTCGGAATCCAAAAAAGAAAGATCAACAGTTCACATTTTTTACAGAGAATGACACCTTGACCTTTAAATGGCCATAACTTTTGACTAGGAGCTCGGATTTGCACAAGAAAGGAATTTTTGGAAATATCTCAAAAGTGGGACTAAGTTATTCAAAATGAAGAAATAAAGTCCTCCATTTTTTAGGGTGTCAGACTTCTCACCTACCAAAATAATGAAGTATGGGCTTCATTTCTTTCCCAACAAGGAAGAGTACATGGAGGCATGGCTTTTGCAGTAGAAACCATCATTGTTGTACGCGAATTCAATGTATTATAGGGTGGTTAGAGAAAGGATTTTGAATTCTTCTATCTCCTTCTCTCATTCTTCCTATATATTATAAGGAGGGGCATTTTTCTAAAGGTTGGAAAACTTTGATTCACCTTCCTTCTTCTCTTTCTCGAAAGTGAAACCGTGGAGTCCAAACCTCCCATTCAAGTTGTAAATGTAATCTTTCCTCTTAGCCATATCAGAATGCACTCGTATCAAATTTTTGGAGTAATAAAATAATTTTGTGGATGATTTCAACCCGCTCTTATGTTCATTACATCTTCCTGATCTCTCATTGCAATTTTGGTTATCTGTGCATGGTTATTGTATTACATTTTTGATGGTTTGTGTTTAATGGCAAAGCAAGTGTTCAACATTCCTTTGGTGCATCACCTTTGTTAGTTTAGGTTTATTTTCTTGCATCTCCTAACCTAGTCTCCTTGGTAAGTTAGAGTATGTTTTAGAGCATATCCTCTACAATTTGAATATGTGCATCAAAACAAAAGAATAGGAACTGCCTTCATCCGAGATATTTCCCAATTGCAAAGTCCCACACTTTGGGAAAAGCTCCATGTTATGCAATCACACTGAGAGTTTCAACCCATTGAGTGGCATACATTCAGGGGTGTTATGATTACACATCAACAAATACCGAGCCGACCCCCACACATTAGAATGCACCAACTCTAACTTACTCGCTTCACTTTCTTCATAGGTCCAACCTTGAGAAACATTACTCCTTCTGCTTTCCCATATACGTAGTTCTCACAAAACTCAAAACCTATTTCTATATATCTCGGGAAAATCCTTCTTTATGATATCCATGCCCTTATGGCTCATATAATCGAGCCTATAGTGCCACAAGATTACAAACCTTATTACTATCTCGTGGTTAAATACAAGGTTCCATCCTTCTTACCTCTCACCAAAGATAAGAGAACCCTTGGTAACCGTCCAAGTGTCTACTATAAATATCACAAGATAACCATCACTTCCCAACTGCCTTGCCGATATCAAGTTTTGTCTTAATGTAGGCACGAGTCTAACATCCTTTAATAGAAAAGTATTCCCATTTTTCATCTTAATCCGAACATAACCTTTTCCAACTATGTTTCAACACTCATCATCACCAATAAAAACATTCTCAAAACCCTTTGAACATAATCAACAAAATAATGCCTATGTGGAGTAGCATGGAAAGAAGCCCCGAATCTAAAACCTAAGATTCGGAATATTATGCAAAGAAAGAATCAAAGCATCCCGACATACATTACCTGTTGCCACATTTGCCTCCTTATTTTCTTCATATTTTTTCTTCTTATCCCGAAGCTCCCAACAGTCATTCTTTACATTCCTAGACTTTCCACAAAGTTGCTAGCATAATATCTTGCTTTTGGATTTTGACCTTGCCCAATCTTTCAATCCTCCACGGCTTCCTCTATTCTTTTGTCTCCTCTAATCACAAAGCATTTCCTGAAGTAGAAGATTCCCAGCTTTTCTTCACATTTCCTCGCTTAGAATCACCCCTACAACATCCTCAAACTTCAACTTTAAGTTAATGGAACCGAGTTGCTTATTGTCATTTACCAAGCTATTCTAACTCTAAGGTAAAGAGCACAAAATTAATAAATCCCTAAATTCTTCATCAAATTCTATCAGAACCTAAGCTAGCATATTTACAACCATATTAAAATCATTTAAATGATCTTCATATCAACCATTCTCGACATTTTCATAATAAATGACTTTTTATTCAAAAATATCTTATTAGAGAAAAATAGTTTTTCATACAACTTCCTAATACATCCATCGCTTATTTTGTAGTCCTTTCCTTTGAAACATTAAATAATATCAAGATGCAAGACACAAAACTGATCATTTCAAGTGTCTTCCCATCAAGTAAATCCCATTCCGCATCCGTCATACTTGAGGGTTTGTTCCTTTCTCGTGACAAATGGAATATAAAGATCCTTCGATAAAGGTAATCTTCCATCTACATCTTCCAAATACTTAAATTCTTCCCGTTAAATTTATCAAACCTTGATCTTCCATCATCTTTCATAGCTCCCACTCAAGCTAAATCTTTCCCTATGATTCAACATTTTAGCAAACCAAACCAGCTCTGATACCAATTGTTATGAAAATAAGGGATAAATTATGTGGAATAATCCTCACGTAATCACAATAATAGAAACTAATATGTAGAAAATATTATAGATCTGAAATAAAAGTATAGAATAATAAAAGAACAACACAAAGAGACAGTATTTAACATGGTTCACGCAATTTGGGCTACGTCCACCAAGAATCACTTGCTTAGATTTATTACAAGCCACCGCTCTCTCAATACAATACCAAATTTTTTTGGAGCTATGCTCAACAAAATCTACTGAATTCACACTGAATTCACACACATCTACAATGTTACATCAACCCTACCATATGCACAAAACCACATAAATAGGAAACTGCTTAAGTAGTTTTACAATATCGTGGGTACCAAAACCATGGGCCAAAACCATCCCATAAAACTATGGGTCAAAAATCTTACCCATATGAGAATAACATGTTTCATGATATATCAAGCACATTTTTAAGGCCAAAATTAGTTTTTATCGGGGTCAGCACTCGAACCCCCCGCCTTCAAGGCCCGGCCCGGCCTTGAACTATGGTGAGATAACTATGGAAAGTGTATAGTACTCTTAGTGTACAATATTAAACAGCTTTCACACATGAAAACAAGCTCCACAAACTAACATAAATGAAATGATAAATGACACCTACTATGAGAATGGAGATGTAAATTTTATAGTGCACAACATAGGTGGAAAAAAGTAGAAGAGATAACATCAATACATCTAAAAATATTTCCAAATGAAGTTCCTCTGTGATCCTCAATAATATTCTTCTTATGGATACATCAACCAATATAGTGATAGGAAGAAGGAAGAAAAATCAATAAGCTAGAAAAAAACTCCTAAATGAAGTGACTCATAATCCTTATTCTTCTTCTTCCTCTCGCATACAATGAAACTTCTTTTCCACCCGATGGACACTAAAATTTCTTTCAACTATCAAAAACTTATTTTAGGTTCTATTGCACCAAACTAAATCTTGCGCTTTATTAGTTACACACAGTATGCCATACTCCCTTTACTTACTAGTTTCACAAACCCTACCATTAAATCAAGGAAGAAACTATCATTCACAATATTAGACACATGTATGAGGCATTCATTCAAAAATATTCACATTTTCTTATAAGATGATCACAATGCATTCCTTATATGGTTGAGTTCACCAAGATCTCTTTTCCAATGAGAATTCTAAATGACTCATTCATCAACAAGCCTCAATTATTAAGAAGACTCATATTCTATAGTAATCCATAGTTATATGTCATATTTCATACTCATATATATATCGAGAAATCACAATTCCTCACTTAACATAAACTTCAACTCAGAATTCCTTAAAGAAATGAGACAAAGGGTCCTTATCAAAACAGAGTTGTATGTTCATTACCGTAATTATTTACAAAAAAAGTCTCCAAACTCCTCTATTTCTCTAGGATCCTTCCTCTCCTCTCTTTCTCCAAAATTAATTCCTTAATAATTCTTTTTTATTATATTTATATCAATTTCTCCTTCTCTTAGTTGTTGTATATTCAACTTTCTTCGGAATATAGTCTACTTACTTCGAGTGTTGGCTACTTGATTTGAGTCAACTGCTACATTCTAGGAAAAATTTAGGATTTTATAGGCCTTAGATCCTTCAAATTCTCAGATACTTAAGGTTTAAGGTCAAAGCACCACCTTACACTTTTTGAAATCAATTTTCACACCCTCTTTAGATATTTTAACTTCTTCCCTGGTATCTCTATCTTGTCTTAGTCTCTTCACTATGACTATTAGCATCACTATTTTAAAAATAATTTGACTCTACTTGCTTCGAGTATAGTCTCCTTTAGTTGGTGTATATTCAACTTGCTTCAAAGTATTGTCTACTTGCTTCAGAGTGTCGGCTACTTGCTTTGACGTCAACTCGCTACATTCTAGGAAAAATCTAGGAGTTTATAGGCCTTAGAGCCTTCAAATTCTCAAAGAGTTAAAGTTTAAGGTTAAAGCACCACCTTACACTTCTTGAATTCAAGTTTCACACCCTCCTTTAGATATTTTAACCTCTTGTCTATGTATCTCTATCTTGTCTCAGTCTCTTCATTATGATTGTTAGCAATAAAATACCACAAAAGAAGTTATAAACCCTTCAATGATTCAATACCTCTTTATTGTGTGCTAAGAGCTTCATCACAATTTTCTTCACTTATCTATCAATAACCCCTACTAGGCACTTAAATAAGCTTCTACATGTCACTAGTGAGACTGTCAAGTTTCTCTTTCTCCAAGGATGATATCCCAAGATAACGCATTAAATGATGCAAGTATGCTTTATATCCTTCATTCAATTTATCACAACGACTCGATCATTGGAACCTTGGTACATGACTTAAACTCAAACTTCACTTTATTTGCAATAATAAAATCTTACCTTCTATTGCCTTATCCTTTCATCAAAATATTGGACAACTTATTCGGTATCATGCAAAATATTTCTCTATACATGATCAACTACCTTTATGGTGCTCTCTATCTCTCACTCCTTGTCTTGGGGATCCTTTCATGCTCTATTGACATGCTCAAATTATGTCCAAGCTATAATTATCTATCATTCCAAATTGAATTAATACTAGCTTACATGTAAAAGAAAAACTTACCAAAGGAATCTCTTGGATATTGTTCATAGCTCCATGATTCATAAGAATCCATCATTCTTCTTACACCTAACTCCGCACTCTTAAGACTATTCCACACAATGAATCCTTAATACAATTACTATACATACATTCTCTGTTCAAATACAAGGTTAGGTATAGGTTGGTCTCTTGAGTCTAAATGTTCCAATTAGTATGGACGGTCTTAGAACACTCTTAATACTTGTAGAAAAACTTTTCAGCCCTACCACACAAGATTTAGATCTTTTCCTTCATTACCATACCTTCAATTTAACAAAGTTTTTCCTCTAGGGTTTATAAGCTATTAACCCTCTTATCATGTAATTTCTCATAGATCACAATCCTTTCTGATACAACCATATAATCACACAAGGAATCTAGATTTACTTTCAAGAGTTCTCAAACATACCTAAATCTCAAGATTTATCTCTAGCGTAGAGTTGTACTTCTATACCATTGTTCCTAAGAAAATTAGGCTTGTTTTGACCCTAATCCATAATAGTAGATACTTAGGAGCATAATCTCACCTGTAATATAATGGATCAACCATAGGAATGCCACCAAGATGATGTTTACAAATTTTGGAGGCTTGAATCCATTATTTGACCCTCCATGCAACTCATTTTCATCATTTCTTGTGCAATCGTTATATGCCACCTACAAAATCCATAGTGTCTTCACCATACATGTGAATTAAACCTTATAATTTGACATACCTCTAGAAACTACTTGGGTAGACATGCTCACAAATTTTTATGATTTTTGGATGGTTAGAAATTAAGTTATTTCTTTCCCTTATTAGGGCTCGAGGACATAGAAATTTAGATACGTGCAATCGGGGTTCATTTCATGAATTGATAAAATTTTATATACATCCTTGGACCACTTCCCACCTACTTAGACTCTCACAGATCAAAATAATCCCTCTCCTAATAAATTTATGAATTCCTCCTCTCGGCCTCGACTAATGTATTCCATATATAATCTATAAAACCAGACATATACAACATACAAATCAACAATTGTATATATGTAACATCACTCCAACGGATTCATTGTTCATTAATGATCTCCATTACATATTGAGTCTCATATTTTTTCATCCATACCATCGAATAGCTCTGCTCTTATATACATCTTATTCTTGGTTCCTAGATGAGCTCAACAACATGCCTAAACTTAGCATCTTAGAAAAACCACCTTACCTTCTTTCTAATCTTCATTCATATCCCTATTATGGCTTTATGACACAACAATATGCCTTATTAGGCTTATAAAAAATAATGAAATATTTTTACTCTTTCCTACACATACTAAATTTCACTTTTTACAAACATATTCAATTTTTCTTACACACCTAATCAAGTCACTCACTTATCTGATATAAAATTATTCAAATATGACCCTAGAACTCTAAGCCCTTGATGTTGCTGCATCAAAGCTCAAGAAATGATCATCTCACTATCATTTTCTAGAATTGTCAATTTGGGTTTCTTGTGACAACACCAATGGAATGATGCTTTGGATAGAACACATCACAAGGTCCCGGAGGAAGTATTAATGATTTTGAGCTATTATTATAGAGTTTGAGGTGTGTACCAAATGGATTAATCCTTATTAGAGTGTAATTTTCTATCCCCCTTACATTCCTTGTTATGGAAACTTAGCTTCTAGATTCTAATTGAACTCAAATCACAACATTTTACTTTTAAGATGTCAAATCACTCTTTCTATACAATACTATGCAAATCATCATATTCTCACCATGTTCTTACATGGCTTAAGATCATCTAATCTCTGTGAACTTCCACAAGTACTTGTCTTTTCCTTCCACAATATTCTTGATTCCTCTACACTAGCTTCCACTTGAAATTCCTCTTTTTGTCCTAATTGAACTCTAATATCTTTCCAACCTTCCAATCACTATTAACACCTTTATATGAGTGTGTATAGTTCAAGAATGCAAACTAAAGAGAAGTTAGACAGAGATCATATAGATAGATAGTTGTTTTGGTGAATGATAAATCCCAATGAGTGTAGTCATCTTCCTTCGAGTATACTCTACTTGCTTCAGCATATAATCTCATTTAGTTAGTGTATAGAATACTTCCTATAGATTATAGTCTACTTGCTTTAGAGTATAGTCTATCGTAGTTAATATGTCATGAACAGAGATGTTATCCTTTATTATGCATCTTAGATGTTATGTACCAATCTCTAGAGCTTACTTCAAAGTTCAAGTCTTAATTTGCAATTTTGAAATTAAATCCTCCGTACTAGCTATCATAGGTTTGGACCATAGAATGACATGTCATCAAGTATAGAAATGGTGTAGTGACTATGGTAGAATCAAATATTTTCTCTCCTTTTTTAAACCTTACATTTATTTCCTTGACCTAACAAGGGGTTAACATGATTGGATCATACTGACCTTACCATACACCCATGTTGAGTGAGTGTTACACCATATTCTACATAAACTCACTAGACATAATACATAATTTGTCTAAAAGGGAAATGATAATTCAAGTCCAATAAAAGGTGGTCCTAAAATAGTCATGAACTATGCTAAATATTGGTTCTCTACAGGAAAATTTTACTTTTAGATTAATAATTTTAATCATTTTGAATTTGCAAAGTGATGAATATGGTTACTAGATTTAGAATGTTAATCTTTTTGAATTTTTCTAAAACATTTTGTTGGGATTTATAGACTTTTTAAAATTTGAAAATGTAACCAATTTGGGCATTCCCATTTCATTGAAATCAAGGCGAAGTTTCAAGCAATGAAAAATTTCTTGTTCTTGTATGCATTAGCCATGTGTGACTGTTCGAGTCTACTTTTCTCTTATTAAATGGTAATAGGAAAGTTGATGCATGTTGATAACAAGTTAAAATTGATCTAGTGAAGAAGATTATACCAAGGTTTGTGTGTGGAAATCACTCTGTGTATTGGTGCATGCTTGGTCTTTACCCTTTAAGAGTTATGGAATGAATGAATGAAACTTGTATATCCCTTCAAATATCTCTCTATCCTTCCTTAGACAAGTTGGAGAACCAAGGAAAGTTTATACTTTGTTTCTTGCAAATTAACATTTCTTGCAAGTTTATAGTCTGTGTCTCCATTACCACTAGTAAGAAAATACCTTATCTAGCACTGAATTATACCTACAGTGAAAGTTTGAAACTTTAAGCCAAGTTATAATGAAATTTGTGCCAAGAAAGGACCCTCTCAACCTGACTATGAATTACAACAGAAGCTAGCTAGGGCCTAAGCTTAGGGATATCAAATCAATACATTTCCTCCTGAAATTTGGTACAAACAATAATGAGGAGGTACACTAAGTGTTTCAAGGAGAATTTTCAAATTTCATTGGTGCATTTAAGATATTTCTTTACCAGTCTTGCTAGGACTTTGTACACAGGTTAGAGAAGGCTAATTGTGAGGAGAGCCTAACAAAGGAGGTATATGTTAGACTTTGAGGTCAAGTCTGAAATCTTGTAGGGAGTTTGTAAGACTTTTTGGGTGTCCAAAAGGTCAATTATTTCCTGATCATTTCTTTCATGACATTCATTTTCTATACATAGTCTTATTGCTTTCTTTTCATGCACTCTATATTGTCCCAAAATTTACTTGTCTCCCTTGCACTTCAAACTTTGTATATGCTCTAATTAATATCTACTAAATAAACATGATTTTGAACTATTATACCACTGTTTTGTTACTTGGCATCATCATAGTCATCTTTTATATCTGATCTTTTCCACACACTCTCATTTCTCCTTTCTCACACTTCAATGCCATTTCCATTTCACCTTCTTGTTATTTCAATTCATTTTATATTTGACTACATAAACTTACATGCATATATGAATGATCTGTTATGAGGCAGAGAAGAAAGGGAACACTACACAGTCATACCTTTTGAGAAAGAAAACTTGGTGATGAGCCCTAGATACCTTCACAATTGACAAAACCTGCTTGATTTGATCTTACAAAAACCATAAGAGATTTGAAGCACTCCCTTAAACATGAATTTAACACAATACATCTAAGAGCAAGATTCAATTGGATTGCCAACTCCTTTAAGCAACTTTGGAGTATCAGCAATGAGCACTACTTCTAGTACATGTCAATAAACCTCATCAAAGATCTATGCAAATAATTTGCTTACCCATAAATTGTACATTCCAACTCAGTAAGTATTCAATATAAGGGAGAAAGCTCTTGAACAAAACAAATCACTTCCAAGATTGAACACTAACAAGGATAAATCTTAATTTTCACATTCAAGAAGAAAGTTCCCTCAACTAGATTATCTTGAATGAACTCTAACTCCTAGGTGGACTATCCTAGAAGATGGAATGTTGCAGATTTCTCAAGGAATATCAATAAGTTCAATTGCAGTCACATCAATTATACATCTATGTATTGATTGAAATAGAAGAGTTTAGATATTTAATGCATTGTATCCCAAATTCACCCCTCAAGTTAAATTTGATAACCCGCATCATTTCTTTAGGCTTGAGCAGAAGAAATGGTAAAAGGAAAAAAAGGTTTTGAAGATCCCTTTGGCTCTCTTCTAACCCCCTATCCAAGGAAAAAAATTCAAGAAGTTTGACAAAATAGAAAAAATCAGAAATGGCCTCTTTTAGTGTAGTGTGGAAAAAGTGGAATTTTTGTCCCAGGCCGCACAAGTTCACACAGATAGTTGGGACTCAAAACCCAAAACGGCCACATTCCTTTTCATGTTGTACAGAAAAAGTGGAAAAATATGTCCTAGATGGTCCATGGGACATCGGGACATCCAGGATGTGCATTGCCGAAATGGCCGCAGTAGTTCAAATCGGTGAAATTATATATTTTTGTCTCATGTAGTCCGCAAGACACAGTACGCACGGACCTGCAAAGGTGAAAATCTTATCAACAAAGCAAAGGCAAAGAAAGTGGAGTTCAACGGCCCTCACAACCCAAATACCAACATCGGGACACCAAAAAGCCGAAATCACCGCACCAAGAGGGAATCAAAAAAAGTGGAGAAAGGAGGCCCAAACGGTCCAAGTATGCGTGGGACATGAGTTCCCAAAATACTGAAATACCCACAATGAAGAGGAAAAGTCAACTTTTTCCCCAAACTTCAAATGGCCATAACTTTTGACCCCGAGCTTTGATTTTCAAAAATTGACTTTTCGTAATGGAAATGCCTAAGCAGACCCAAAATAAATTTCTACACTCATAAGGCCATAACTTTTTCATTTCTCATTGAAAACATACAAAATTGGTACTATTAGAATCATGGTTCTCGAGACCGATGCACAGAATCAAGAAATCTAGAATTTGATGAAGAATCAATGGAGATTTTGTAGAAAACGTTCCTAGTTCGAACAATGATTTTATTTGTAGTTGGGATGCATTCAATGGAGCATGGGATGGCATTTCTCACTACAAAAAGTTATGGGATAGTATGGGGGGCCTTTTGCAAGCAATAGAACATCATTTCACTCTATTTACTACCTTTTGCAAGTGGTTGAAGGACATATTTCAGGATTTTCATTTTCCTTCTCTCTCTCTCTTCTCAAATTTCTATAAATTGGAGTGTTGGGCTCATTGTAAAGGGAGATAGTTTGAGTAGAAAAACTCTGTCAATTTTTTCTATGAATCCAATGTGTTGTAGGCCCTTATAGTGGACTCTTTGCATGGTGATCCAGACCCTTATTTTGTAATAGATTGAATTATGCATACTTATGAAGAAATAGATGTAAGTTTGTGGATGTATATTCCCATCTTGTGTTTGTTTTCATTCCTCTTGCCCCTTCAATATTATTATAAATATATTGTGTCTATCTTATACTCTTGCAGGGATTCATTTTATTGTGCATGTATGGAATATTGTTGTGAATGCATTTGCTAGATTGTGGAGAACTGTTATCACCCCTTCTAGTATGTGTTTTACTTCTAATTTCCACACATTAGAATACTATTCTCGCACTCTCCTTTTCTAGTGTATCACTGTGTAGGCTTTATTTTCATGTACCTCTCTCTCCTCGGTCCCTTAGAAAGGTAGATTAGGACAAGATAGTTTTTCTTGCATTAGAGTAGATTGTAAGGTGTGTAGTTTAGGAGCAAGAACCAACTTTCTCTAAAGGTCTATCTCGAGTAATGAGTCCCACAAATTGGAGATAGTAACCATGTTATACAATCACACTGTGATCTCAAGCACACACACTTGTGAAAACCATAGGGTGTTTTGATTTGGAGATAATAGTAATAGTCAAATCTATTCCACAAGATAAGATTAAAAATCTCACAAAGTTAGAGTGCAACACGTATAGCTTTCTCCTTCATATAAAACTACTAAATTTTCTTCATTATAATATTAAGAAATTGTATCACTTCCTAGGTTTCAATATTATAATATTACAAGGCTACAATATTACAAAAATGCACCACTTATGGGTTACAATTTTACAATATTACAAGGCTAGAATATTACAAAAGAACCACTTCGGGTTACAAGCCTACAATATTACAAAAATGTACCACTTTTGGGTTACAATACTACAATATTACAAGGGTACAATATTACAAAAAATTTACCGCACGGTCCAAGATTACAAACATTCATTCAAAACCCGCATTCTTCCTCGATACTTCTCAACAACCTTCACATAGTATGACATTATCTAGATAGAATGAGAGAATTTAGTAACATTTTGGCAATTTATTAGATGTTCATCCAACTCTAATTGAATGTGACACCTTAGACCACTTTCTTTGAGACTTCTGCACGCCCTCCATCGTATAAGCTGCAAAAAAAAAAACATATACCACCATTATCAGATACAAGATCACGAAATATACACATAATACAATAAAATCCAAATGTGTAAAACTCATAATGCACATAATACAACATTTAACATCATTTCTCTTAAACACGATGAGGCACCATGAAAATTATTGGTTGTAATTATATTAAAAAAAGATTGTGTAATCCACATAACAGTAAAAACCCTACACTTAACATTATTTTCCATAAAGACAAAAATACCTTCAAGATGCATTTGATGTTCCAAAAGAGAGCCAACAATGTGGAACTTGAATTTCAGTCGAGGGGGTTGTCCTTGCGAATCATGAAACACAAATTTAAGTGTTTTTAATTCCAATGAATACATCTTGTAATCACATTACATTCGTACTCACCCAAACTCATTATTATAGCCTCACAACTTAGGTTGATTGCTATACAAGATAGTTTATGTGTTTGATTGAGATGTCTCCTTCCATGAGTTGTTTCGGGCAATATATAATCCTCGTAATCTTCAGCAAAAATTTTAAATTTGGAACTGTAGTATCCTTTTTCTTCCTCTTTGAGGTTGTGTACTTGCACCGAACCATGGCCGAAAATGGGTGGTAGAAGTATCAAATGGAAACAAACCCAACTCATCTAAAAGCTTCTTAAATTGTTGCACAAAGTCTCCAAAAGTAAACATTTGTTCATCACTTTCTACATCCATCGAGAAATAATCCAATCTCTTAACCAAATATTTTAGAAGATATATAATGAAGATTTACAATCTTCCACACCTCTCGGATGTACAAGATTTTTTATTTCTCTCAAGCTTCTCTTTCTTTCCAAGAATTCTCTCTCTCACAATAATTATCAACTTCTCAATTCTTTTACTTTTAAATCGTAGCTTTCATGTTTATATTGTCATATATAAACTTAGGGAACTTAGTCATGAAATTAAAATCAATAGATCTTCCTAAATTCTAAAATTATATCTAATTCCTATGAGATAAGTAAAACATCCACACATAGGTAATTGACATTAGTTAGCCCTAACCGATGTTGGTTCCTCCGCCTAACCGATCCTAGTCATAGGTGACCAATGTCGGTCCCTCCATAACCAATTTCATTCCCTCCATAACCGATGTCGGTTATTGTATTTTCTTGTAAGTTTCATATTGCATGCTAAATCAAGTAATTGAGCTCCACAACTCAACAATCTCCCACTTGGAGATAAATTAATGCACTATACCTATACAATGTCATTCTTGGATCCTTTCTTTATCTTTGTTTCTTCCTCTTCGGTATCAAACTCGAAGACCAATAGAATTGGAGTGTATCTCCAACTTCTATTTTTCTAATGGATTCATTAGCATATCCACATGGTTTTCACTCGTATGAATCTTCTCTCGATTTTAGCTACCCATCCTCCAATACTTGTCGTGTAAGTGATACCTCAATGAATGTGTTTTGTTATAGAATGAAACATTGAGTTATTTTCCAAATGAATTGCACTGATCACATCAATAATTTGTAATCGTATCGCTCCTTTCCCAAGTCTTCCATGAACTCCGCTCATCTATATTATCTCTTTGCTAGCCTTTGTAGCTGCAACATACTCGCCTCCGTAATAGACAAAGCCACAACCTTCTCGTAATCTTGAAATCTATCTATCCTTCTACAATATGTGTACTTACAGGTTTTGAATACTTCATGTTGAACCTTTCCAACACCTTATTGATATAAGCTTCTTGAGACAAATACAATTTCTTGTTCTTCTTGTCTCTGTATTTTCATGTCAAGGAATCTTTTGCAGTCCTAAATCCTTCATAGAAAATGTTTGAGCTAACTTTTCCTTAAGCTCACTAATGTCATGCATACTAGATCCTGCAATAATCATATCATCCACATATAGTAACAAAATAATATAGATCCCATTTTTAAGCTTCTTGAAATAAACACAATTGTCATCTTTACATCTCAAATAACGATGCTCATGCTTGAAACTATCAAACCTCATGTACCATTGCCTTGGAGCTTTCTTGAGCCTATATAGACTCTTTTTTTAACATGCACACTAACTTCTCCTTACCCTTGACTCCATACTCAAGCGGTTGTTGCATATAAATCTCTTCATCCAAATCACCATGAAAGAAAGGCTTCTTCACGTCTAATTGTTCTAAGTGAAAATTATGTACGCAACTAAACTCAATACAAGATAAATAGAAGTCATATTTACAACAAGAGAAAATATTTCACCAAAGTCAATACCTACTTTCTATATAAATCCCTTTACTACAATCCTTGCCTTGTACCTTTTCTCGTCCCACCCTATTATTCCTTCATCATGTAAACCCACTTGTTCTACAATTTCCTCTTACCTCGTTGCAACTTAACCGAATATCAAGTATGGTTTTGTTCCAAGGAGTCCATCTCTCATCCATGCCATGTTCCCACCGGCAGATGAGTCTTATCCTACATTGCTTCTTTAAAACTTTCTAGTTCACCATCATCATTCAATAATAAATAAAATAGAGAAGGTGTAAATATTTTAGGACATTTACTTACCCTTTATGACCTTCTCACTAAAATTTGGGGTACCGAAGGCACATTATGGACCTCATAGACATTTGTATCTAAATATTACGGTGGATCGATGCCGGTCACCTATAACCAACACTTGGTTTTGCTAACTTCAATGTCTCTGTTGGATCTTCTATAACCGATACCAGATTACGCCGACCAATCTTAGTCGTGGGTCAACCGACACCGATTACTTATGTAATCAAGTAGTGTAAAATCACAACACCCGTAAATGGACTCGATTTGAGTGGTGAATCCGGTGTGATTTGTATAACATGGGACAATCTCTCAAGTTGTGGGACTTGCAAATTGAGATGGACCTTTGGAGAAATTTGTCTTCTTCTTCCTAAACTACCTACCACAAGCTACTCCAGTGTAGGAAAACTATCTAATCCTAATCTAACCTTCCAAGGAGATAGGGAGAGAGAGAAATGCATAAAAATAGAGCCTACACTAAAGTGGTGATACACCAGAAAAGGAATTGTTGATCACCATCTCATTTTCCTGGAAGTGGAGAGAGGTGAGAAAAGGAGAGGGTGGACAAGATGCACCACAGACTAGAGATAGATTTCACATGGAACACCACTTCAAACCCATTAAACATGGCTCCCAAACCTACAATGGACATCGAATTACACGTGATACACTACAACAAAGAGAGGTAAGAAGAGACAATAAAATAAGGAAGGATGGAAAAAATGCATCACAAGACATATTTTATTGCTCTAAGAGTTCACACAGTACATCATCAGTGGGAAAGAGGCAAGAAAATGCCATTACAGAGCCAAGAGAGGAGGCTTAGACTCTAAATTATACCCTAAGGAAGAAAAGAGAGGGGGCAGGAGATAAAATATGACCATCCTCTTGAAATATGACCCTCCTTTACAATATATAGAAGAAAGAGAGGAGAGAGGGAAGAAATTGAATCTGCTTCAACCACCCCTACAAGAGCATTGAATCTACCTACTCTAACCACCCTAGAAAGCATTAAAATACACTGCCGCAACAATGATGGGCCTTCTTTGCAAGACCCATGCCTCCATGTCTCGCTTCTTTACTCGGGTAAGAAGGGAGTCCATTCTTCATCATGGTGATAGGTGAGAGATTTAATAGCCTCAAAATGGTGGACTGGATCATTAATAGTGGCGTGTGAGTAATAAGCACCAAGAGTTCTCCAAAAAGTCCTTTCTGCTCGCTCAATTCGAGCTCTTGGTTGAAATACATGGTTGTCTAAAGGTCGAGGGTCGGCGCGTTAACATGGTCTCACAATATGCAAAAGGGTCTATCTATACAGGTGGCCACATGGCATGGCAGCCCACACTTTTTAAGATTCAGCCCCCTCCTTTACACTCTTGAAGAAGTATCATCGAGGCACGTGGCATCATCCGTGGGCCTACTCCATTTACTTTGTATTCCTGCCTAAGCCCTTCTCCTTAGTTGACGGAGACATTGTACCCAACTTGAGACACGTGAAGATATGGCGCATGTTTGGGGACCTCTTTTGATTCACCTCTTAAAAGAGTGTCAAGGGATTCCACTAGTTCACCTTATGCTTAGCCAATTCAACGGTTGGTTCTGCCACCCTTTTGACTTCTAGCAACGTGGAGGCTTCAAATTTTAACTTGTAAGATGCGTCGAGCTAAAGCATGGAGGTTTCCTTCACCTTTCCCCGAGCTTGGAATTTTCAACAGCCGGTCCCCTTTTCAAACCCTAGACATGTGGAGGGATGGCGCTAGTTCTAGGTCTTTCTTTGGGTTGTTCCTTTGAAATTGTACCAATGAGGCACATGGAGGCTTTCGCTGACCCTATTGTACTTAGCCGATTCGGGCTTGCTCCTCTCTCGGTCCCTGACTATGTGGCGGGATGGCACTCATTTGGGGACCACTTCTAGATTTTAACCTTGAAGATGCACCAATCGACACGTGGCACCCTCTCAGTGGCTCCATTGATTTGTTGTAACCTTTCAACATTTGATGCAACTTTTCGGCTCACCACTTGGAAGGCTAGTGCTCATTTGGGAACCGTGCTTGGACCTCGACCTTTGGAGGTCCGCCATTTGGACATGTGGAGGCTTCCTCCTGGATCTTTTATACTTAACCAATTCAATGGTCGGCTCTGCCCCTTTTTTATTTCTAGCCGCATGGCGAGCATGTGCTTATTTGGGTTCTCCATTTTGGATTCCCCTCTTGAAACTGCATCGTTGAGACATGTGGGGCTTCCACTGACTCTCTTATACTTAGCCGATTCAGGGCCTCGAGTGAACACTGCCTTTCTCCATTTTTCTCCTATGCACTCTGATATCTTTTGATGCCATTGGCCTCCTTCGCCGACCCTGCCCTTTCATTGTTGGATTTGGAATGTGGGATCACATGATTGAATTGGCCCTTCTAATTTACTTCTATGCAGGGTCATGTTTGATCAATTTTTCCGGGGGAAAAATTGGGATAGCAAGAAACCATGTTGGTATTATTTTTAAATTCAAGAGTTCATTTTCATTCACAAACTTCTCAACCGGTTCATCCTTGGGTACCAAAATTTGATCCTCAGTACATTCTCTTTTCATTCCATTCAATGTCATGACTCCTAATAATTTTATAATTCTCTAAATCCCAAAAACGGAATCCAAAATCACTAGATCCATAACCAATGAAAGTGCATCTCTTAGATTTTGCATCCATCCTTATCAATATGCACAAAATCTTTTGAACCAAAAACTTTAAGAAAAGAAAGATCTACCTCTTTTCGGCCCAAGCTTCCTTTGGTATTCCTCCATCTAGTGAACTTGAAGGCCCATAGTTAATCAAATAAACCAATGTATCAACTGCTTCTACCCAAAACTACAAGGGAAATCCATAATTTATCCTCATACTTCTAGCATGTTCCATGATTGTCTTGTTCATTCTTTCTGCAACACCATTCTCTTGTGGTGTTCTTGGAACCATCCTTTCTCTATGTATTCCATTCACTGAACAATAATCATTGAAAGTCTTTCTATAGTATTCACCACCATTGTCAGATCTAAGGCACTTTAACTTTGAATTTGATTCATTCTTAAGGGCTTTCCATATTTTAAAAGTCTCAAAAACATCAGATTTACGTTTAATACAATAAACCCATACCTTTCTTGTAGCATCATCAATAAAGTAACATAATAATGGGATCCTCCTTGAGAAGCTACCCGAGTTAGTCCCCACACATCCGAGTGTACAAGATCCAATTTATTCTCCTTCTTAGTTGCCCCAACTTTGAGAAATCTCATTCTCTTTTTCTTTCCAAAGATTTAATGCTCATAGAAATCAAGATCTAAATATTTCAAACCGGATAACTTACCTTTAGCCTTTAAGATCTACATTCTTTTTTGACTCATATGGCCCGACTGATTATGCCACATGCATACATCTAAATCCGAAGTAGATAACATAGAAAAGAATTAGTAACATAGGTAGCTAAATATAATCATATACCTTCTTACCTATTGCCACAACAAAATCACCCTTGGTGAATTTCCAAGAGTATGCTATTAATGTAACCATGCAACTAGATTTACCTAGTTTACCTACGAAATAATATTTCTCTTGAATCTTGGCACATGCCTCACATCTTTCAATACCCATGTATTTCAATTTTGCAATTTCAGATGAACTTCCACTTTACCAAAGAATACTGCAAGGTTCCTTATCACCCAAATAAACATGTCCAAAATTGCCTTGGACATAATTTCTAAAATAAATCTTATTAGGGGTTGCATGGAAAGAAGCTTCAATCTGAAACCCATGATTCTATTCTATTATCCAAAGAAAGAATAAGAGCATCTTGCATTACCTCTGTTGTAATATTTGCCTCTTTATTTGACTCTTTACCTTTTCTTGGGTGTTGGTTCTCCTAATCCTTTGACCAACAATCTTTCTTTGCATGTCATTTCTTTCCACATTTCCAACAGTAATTCCTTTACCTCTGGATTTAGATTTGCCATCCCTTAACTTTGATTTCTCATTATTCTTACTCTTGGATATCTCATTTTTCCTACCTCTTCTTTCCATATTCAAAGCATTCCCGAGATGATGATTCCTTTGTACTTTTCATGGAAATTTATTCATTTAAGGTTATACTAACCACATCATCAAACTTCAAAATATTATTAGCAGATGTTGTATTACTAATAGCCATTACCAAGTTATCCCAACTATCAGGAAAAGAACATAAGAATAAAATTTCCTTCACTTCATCATCAAACGAGAATATCAACCGATTTTAATGATTTACAATATATCTAAAATCATTCAAATGACTAGATGCAGATCCACCTTCATGCATATTAGAACTAAATAGTTTCTTCATCAAATAAACTTTATTTGAAGCACTAGGTTTTTAATATAAATTAGCAAGAGATTTCATTAATTCTACCGTAGATGTTGCTTCTGTAATATTAGAAGCCACAGATGTTACTAGGCTCAATATTATAGAATCCTAAAGCCTTTCTATCAAGAATCTTCCATTCTTCATTAGTCATCTTCGTAGGTCTAGAATTTTTGTCTAATGGTAAGTACAAATCTCTTTGATACAGATAATCCTCAATTTGCATCTTCCATAATTGATAATTTCATTCACAAACTTCTCTACCTTGTATTTGTTTTCTTATACCATTGTGTTAGCTCCCACTCAATCAAAAACCCTATTTGTCAACTCACAAAACCCTCAAACAAATCTCTCGATACCAGTTTTTGGGGTTAGCACAAGGTTTTATAGATTATATATCCAATCTAATCATACATATAATAAAGCATATATTCTACCGGAAGAAATAGACAAAACAAGATATATAAATCTACACCGTTTAACATGGTTCACCCAATGATGTTACATCCACCAAGAAATAAGTCAATCTCTTAACCAAATATTTCAATATTTACAATCTTCCACACCTCTCGGATGTACAGACTTTATTTCTCTCAAGATTCTCCTTCTTCTCCAAAAATTCTCTCTCACAATTATTCTCACAATAATCATCAACTTATCAATTATCTTACTTATAAATCCTAACTTTCATGATTATATAATCATATACAAACTAAGGGAACTTAGCCATGCAATTACAATCAATAGATTTGCTTTAATTATAATATTAGATCTAATTCCCGTGAGTTAAATAAAACATCCACGCATGTCGTAATCGACGCGCTTATCCCTAATCGATGTCGATTCCTTCCTCCTTGCGACCGATGTTGGCCATACGTGACCGATGTCGGTGTCTCCATAACCAACACTCCAATAATGATTTCAAAAACTCTTTAGACTCATTGGGCACTTGTAACGCATTTCCATGGTATCTAGCATGTTGCTTTCAGGACTAAGGTATTGTGTTTCTGTTTAATTACTTCTTCCTATCAACTGTCACCAAAAAGAAAATTCATTTAGTAATTGTGAAATTGTTGTTATATCAACCACTATTCATTCATTAAAAATTATGTATTCTTAATCACAAGATGCGGGCTGCTTCGATGGATCATCTTCGAGGCGTAGGGCATTCAACTACTTTCACAACATGATCAAATGCTTCCGCAACATGATCAACATGGTCATCTACAATGAAAAAATACTTTTAGAGGATGTACAATGAATTGTTTGAGGATAAAAATGGTACAAAATAGTTGAAATAATGAAATGAAAACATACATCCTCACCATTGAAATTTGGATCCCTAATAGATGCACTACCCTCGTGTGTCCTCTCAAGTTGTGACACCTTC
Organism: Taxus wallichiana var. yunnanensis; assembly: GCA_018340775.1. Taxonomy (NCBI): domain Eukaryota; kingdom Viridiplantae; phylum Streptophyta; class Pinopsida; order Cupressales; family Taxaceae; genus Taxus; species Taxus wallichiana. The sequence continues at coordinate 209,124,505 of CM031237.1, read as the reverse complement.
ACAACATGTTTTGCGAAGTTTGCCTTTCTGTAGCCAAAGGATAGTCACAAACATAAAACTTGAGGCCGAATCTCCAAATGAAATACCATCAGTCCACGGATGTATGACTTATAACCATATAAGACCCTTGGATAGTATCATTTACACAATAGTCATTGTCGAAGATGCTGCTACGGCCCTTTCAAAGTGGTAGTCAAAATTTCCTTCTCCTTCTTGTAATTTTTCAAGAAACTCGATACTTACAACTTCCTCTTGTGTTTGTAATGTGGTTCAACTTGAAACACCAATGTGTACAACAACCAATCCATTCTCCTTGTGCATTTTTTTTTTCAATCACACAAGTATCGGGTCTTCAAGAAATAATGGTAAGATTCTATGGATGTATTTGTATCTTGATTGGCATGGGTGAAGTTGTGAAAATTATTTGACCACATAGCTTTGCGTGGAAAAAAATTGTTAGAGATGAATTAATAATTATTAAATCTATGTGTATCTATGTAGTTAACACTTACCAATATGTATGTATTGCAACCACGTCTTTCATAAATATGCAATAAAGGTAGTCTCCTCTTTGAACTCGTCCATGAACTCATTGATGTGGAAAAAGTTCATGTGTTCATTTTCACTGATGGCGCACATGATGTTGCCTAGTTTCTAAACATAATCCGACCCACCTCGTTCTTCATATATCTACAAAAACAAATTGCATGACAATAAGTAATGTAAAACAAAAAAATTCAACCCAAGCTCAGTAAACATTGTATTATAAAAATTAAGAAACATAAACTCCGTAAATATTATTTAGTCAATCCCTTGAACATTCCATATGCATATCAAGACATGAAAATCTGAATCAACCACTCGATACACAAATAACATCATTAATTATGTAAATTGTGTTGAAAATTTATCGATAAACCTATTAGTAAATTTATATTTTATAACTTGTATTTCAGAAGTGGCATCATCATGTAACGGATGCATTAACATGCAAATCCATCATTTTCCTTCTCCCCAGCATAGAATTTGTAGCAAGCCATGTATATATGTCATCCACTTTATTAATGGAAGAAAATTCCCATGCAACAGGGAACCCTAGCCTCTTGCTTTCGTCAAAAACTTAAAGCGTGTACAATTGGATTATGCGATGCAAATGTGTACATGGAATTATTGTTAGTATGAGATTGACTTAAACAAATATATCCAAACATCAATTATGCATGGAAATTAGACAACAATGTTCTTACCCCATATTTATTAGTTGAGAACATAGAATCCATTCCAATGATGGAGTTGTGAGAATGAAGAACCATCATTTCCAACATCCACATTTTTGAAGGCCCATAATGAAAGGCATAATCAGTGCACAAGAAATTGGCCTCGATAATAAAAATGTATCCCTTTTTGTGACATGCCACAAATTGATACTAGTGTTGTCATGTTGGTGCTTTTGGGATCTAATGCTCTTCACCCTCCTCCATGCATTCAACACGTCTTTCCTAGTTAAGTACTCATCCCTTTTGTTGAAAATCCTCACCCACTCTAGATCCGTGTAGTGCCTTTCAATAATGGTGTCATTGGTATACCAACAAGCAAAAGAGATTTAATGTATTGCTTACATTCATCTGATAAATTCGAATAAAACCACTTTGTGGATCCAAGCTTATTTCCATTACACCATCACCATTCTTATCAATGTGATACATAGCATTGTATGTGATATGTGCCACGTCTGGTGTACCAAACATAACCTTCACATTTAAATGACACTACAATCCATGTTTTTTTCTAAACCTCCTAATTATTTCACTAGAAGGTGGTTTGTTCTGTTGCCATCAAGGCCATAAGCATATTGGTAGCTGAAACAAAAGGAAATACATAATGACATCAGATACGAAATGTGAAAAATGTGGCAATAACATATGTAAACACTATTCTAAGGATGACCAAACGTAAAGTTAATATAAACAAATTTGTGATACATAATGGTAAAATGTGGTGGTCTGTGCAGATTGCATTCGAACAGGGGTAACCTATTCTTATTGCATATGAATTTCATCTTGAATCTATCGAGATGGTTTTCCCCTTTAATAAAGGCATTGAGTTATGTCGAGGGATTTACTTTGAAATATCGTCATGACCATTGTCTTCCCTGATGAGTGTCCATTCAAGATCAGCGTGAGAAAATGTGGTTTCCCATTTCCCATATCCACGAACATTTAGGGAAATCAATTATTCATACCAAAAAATAATGTAAATGAATTTTTATATTCAGTAAGCATGGTCAACAAAATCCTAAAGAGGGGGAACTCAGTTAAAGAACTACTTGTTCATGAATGAACAAGGATCTATAAGGTCAATATTGGGTAAAAATTATCAAGTTTAATAACTAACAAGTATAATGACTTGATAGAGTCCTAGATATGTTATAGATAAGGGATTTAAGGTGTAACAAAGGTTTAAGGTAGTGGAAATGAAAAATTCTTGTTTAGCCCATGTAATCCTAAGAAGTTATAGGTAGCCTAAGAAGTAACATGTTAGAAAAATACTAAGAAAGGAGATTTGAGGTGAAATGACCTTATGGGGAGTAGTAGCAAGTTTGAATTAGTGGATGTAAGGTGTAAAAAGCATAACAAGGGTAATGGGTATGTGAAACTTATTTTAAATTTGCATAAAATTCGATTGTTTTCTCTATACATAGTGATTTGATCATAACCAGGGGCAATTGGGAGAAATTGGCAAAAATAGTAAAGGGAGTATAAAAGAAAATGGGTGTAGAGTTACATAATGAAAATTTGTAGGGTGATTGTTTCATTTAATTGGTCATCAAAGAGTTTACTGGTGAGACTAGATTAAGAGAAAATGTAAAGGGATAGAAGGAAGTAAGAGGGCATAATGTGACTTTGAGAGAATAAAAAATACGAACACTTAATCTATGAGTCATTTAGTTGTGGTAGTTTGAGTCTAAGTTGCAAGTATTTATGATAATTTGCTTATTGTGCCATAAGAAAATAGTATCAAGGGTTAACCTTAGGTCTAAAGAATAGGAAACAAGATTGTAACTTGTACGTTTGAATCTTTTTGGGAAACAACATTGAAGGTAATTGTTTTCTAGACTTGGTGATAATCATGCATGATAGAAAAGACATAAATAAATCCATGACTGTAACTCTTTGATTACCCTCTTGGGTGAAGAATGCTATTGTATTTTTAGTCATGATAACTTCTTGACCAGTTTGAGTTAAGTGTTGTTAAGAAAGGGAATTTGGAGGTCTGAAATTTGTGCATGCACATAGACAGGGAAGTGAAAATAAGGAATGGAGGATACTTTGCATGAGTTGGCATGAACATATCATGAATGGGATCTAATGTAGCAGATGTTGAAATAATTTAGTATTTTTAAGGGTGAAATTCAGACTTATGCTTGATAGTTGGAGGAAGAACACAAAATTCATAGTCTCAGGCCTAGAAGAAGGGGTCAGTTAACAAAGGAAGTATATGTGAAAAGAGAAGTTAGCCTCTAAAAATTTAGGGAGATTTATAACCCTTTAAAGATTTCTTAAAAATCCTTTCATTTTGTTTTAAAGTTCCTATAAAATATCATGAGCTTGACAGTCTACTTGCAAAAACCTAGTAAGGGTTTATAGAACGAAACACAAAAAGTGGAATTGAGAGAGTTACACAAGGAGATAGAACCCCAAATCTTGGGTACACATTTGAGTTGATATGATGATGTTATTGGAGTTGACAAGACCTTAGAAACACTTCTATAAGTTCATACCCATTAATGAAGCAAACATGGTTTGACTTGAGAAGCTAAAAATCAAATTTTATCAAATAAAGTAAAAGGAAGAATTTTCATTCTTTTCCTATCAGTTTTGTGGACGGTTGATGTTTTATAGAGTACATGAATAAGGTAAAAGGTGAAAATAGGTGTAATAGTGGTAAAATAAGCCAAAGTTGATTATTGGGATCCAGGGCCACTTAAAGAAAGATGATGGTCAAACGTATAGATAGGTCATAATGACACATATATGAATTATGAAGCGGATAAGTAGGTGAAGTATCATCATTCTCAGAGCTAGAGGAAGGGCATGATGTTGAAAAATAACCTTCCAATAGGTAAACTAGCATAATTCTTTTTATACAAGTCAAGATAATAACTTTATGAACCTTGTATGATCTTTCTCGGAGTAAAGTAGAGGTCAATTTCGTTGGTGTAAACCTTGATATATATGATTTGAAACTTGTTGTTATGTGTCTACATCTCTTTCAACCATTGTTAATATGTGGTATACACAGGTTGTCATGTTTGCATTAGATTGGTTGGTTAAGGATGGTGATGGGATTTAGGTTAGGATGGTTTGATTAAGGATGGTCGATTATGATGATGTTTGATTGATTAAAAATTTAAGGTGATGTGATGGTTAGTGTTGTTCATGAGCAAGCAACCAACATGCAACACACAACCTAGCTAGTCAAGTGGGTGTGCAACACAATCTATAGCCCGCTTTCAATACCACACACGACACGCTGACAACCATTGAGTTGTCACACCTTTACGTCAATGTGTGATCGGCTAGTGAGTAATCTTTGGTGGTTCCTTCCCCTACACTATAGCTTGATTGTGGCTGAAGGATACCTATGCTAGGATAAACAAGGCTTGCTAAGGGAGTCCTCTATATACATTTGGGTACATGAGGCTCAAATCCATGTTTGCAGAAATATGTTGTCGATCTTGGGTCTTGAGACATGGAATACCCTCACTTCATGCCGCTCTAGAAAAAAGAAAGCACTTAACCAATAATGACATCTCTCCAATATATTATATACCCTTCCAAAACACAAAGGGCTATGTCTACGTGCTTGGAGGTGAATTCCACGGTCACAAGACTCCTAGGACTATGACAAGTGTGTGGATGTCACTTCCACATCACGTGTCCCCTACAAAAGAAAAGGGAAAGGTCATCCGCTTTTCATCCTCAATATCTTCCTAAGACACAATACGAGAGCATACACAATTTAAAATTTGGGATAAAAAAACAACGATTAAAAAACACACAAGAAAGATGATGCAATGCATAAAATTAAACGATTAAAATTTTGTAATTGCGTCTTGAGAAGAGGAGGCCCTACAAAACAAATCTTAGTAATTTGATTTATAAAACCAAATGTTCTAGAACAATCATCCTACAAAATAGAGGGTTAGTAGTTTAGATAAAGAATAATATACCTCAATGTGTAAATATAATGAAAATATCTAGCAATAATTAAAACCATGCATAACGTCTCATATATAAACTGCTAAATTGGTGCTATTATTGCATATGATAATAGGAGTGAAAAATAGTAGCATAACAACGTCATATGATACAAGTATTCAAAATCTGAGGCATACAAATGGTTACATGTTTGTGTGTGTGCGACATACAATGTAATAAGAAACAATTGTGGTTATACACATAGTTTTTCTTAAGTTTTTTGGTGTATATAGATTTGTGTATAACACACTATGTGTGTAAACACCAAACCTAAAAACATTTTTCAAGAAACATTTGTGTATACTACAATCCTAAAGCAATCCTAAAAAGCTAATGTGTGTATACCACACTATGTCTATATACCACAAAGCTAATGTTTGTGTGTGGTTTACACATTTTTTATGCATTAGGTATTTTTAGTTTTGTGGTATGCACATGTACTTTGGTATACACAAAGGTTTGTAGTAGTGTTAGCCTTTTAAAGGTCATTGTTTCTCTACCAATACATATCTCATGAGAGTAGCCTTTTATGACATAACAATTGTGTCATTTTTTCTTCCCAAAACGAAAAAATTAAATGGGAAATGATACAAAATTGACATAAATTGAGAAATTTTTGCACTATGTATAGTAGTGATTAATCGACACATTTTTTGTTGTGCCTTCCACTTCAATTCCATCTCCTACACCTTCTATTAAATTTCCATCAACTTCTCCATTTGACCACCTTCCATGGCCACAATTATAAATGTTAGTGATCTAGAATAGGGAGAAATTACTTTCAAGATCTATTTAGTGCAACAAGGGAAACATTTAAGAGAAAAAATTATAGTATCTAAGGTCCAAACCATTGGTGTCAATATTCCACCAATTACTTATTTGGATTGGTCTCCTTTCACATCTAATGCTTCACCTTTGGAACCCCCAAAGTTAGATAGTGCATATGTTGGTGCTTCCAAAATTGTTCCTCCATCTTCCACAATTTATAACGAACACGTTACACCAAAATCTCAAGGTGTTAGTGAAATCCATGAAATGAGGATCATAACATCCCACCACGCTTAGCTGGACCCCAAGATAGATTTGTGCCCGTATAGCGGGACCAAACCCTTCCTATCTGAGCCCCAGGAAAACAACTGCAATGCACGAGCGTTAGCTACCCATGTCGGGACTCGAACAGGGTGGTCGCTCCGATAACAAATGTAATGAACCGTAACACCATAACCTTGAGGCATTAGTGAAATCCATACATGAGGATCATAACACAATTGTTCCTCCATATATCGCCATTTCTTCTTCTTCTCCCATTGTTTCCACCTTTATTTCCACCATCATGTCTTCTTCTACACCCTTCTTCTACCATTGTTTCCTTTGTTGGAATAGTGACTTGATAGAACAATAGAATCATTAGCTATCATAACATCTACATAGAACACTTCCACTATGACCAGATAAGGATGGATCATCATGCAATTGGAAAAGGTGTAGTAATCAGTGTATGCTCCTCTTGAGGTCAATTTTAGACTTAACAAAGCATATAGGAGCCTAAGGAAGGTAACTATGAAAAATTTCAACATGGTAAACACACAACCCTATTACAAAATGATGAAAACATCATCTCCTTATATAGTAAAAAATGAAAGAGGGACAAAACTAATCCACACTTGGAAGGTATTGGGGTAGTGGTTGATCCCATTTCTGTAATCAAGTCATTTAATAAGATGACGAGGACGTGGTTGAAAAAATCAAGGAAGATCTTGATCGAGCACAAGCTAAACTCAATACAACTCCTAAGTTTCAATGGAACTTCAACAATTTCTAAAATATATCATCCACGCATACATGTCACTCATCTACACTTTAAAAATCAGAATCACAAAATGATACAAGAAATTATATATACTTCTCAGAAGATTTCTCTACAAAACATAAAAATTAAGAAAAAAATACCACAATCAAAAATACCACAATGTATATTGCTTGTGTATTTTTATCTCTCTTTTCATGGGTAAACACATCATATATATATCACAATCCAAAATACCAGTGTGTATATTACTTGTGTATTTTTTATCTCTCTTCTCTGGTATACACACGGTGTGCATATCACAATCCAAAATAATAGTGTGTATATTGATTATATATTTTTTATCTCTCTTTTATGGTATACACATCGTCTATATATCATAATAAAAAATACCGATGTGTATATTTATTTTGTATTTTCATCTCTCTTTTTGTGGTATACAGTGTGTATATCACAATCCAAAATACCACAGTGTGTATATTACTTGTGTATTTTTTATCTCTTTTCTATGGTATACAAAAGTGTGTATATCACACTATGTATATTGTTATTAAGTGTTTAAGCATAAAGACCTTCACACATATGATTGATTAATATTAAAAATGTGTATATGTGAACTAATTTAAAATGTCTATTAAGTACATGTTTATGAAAAGCACCTAAATGTTCTTGAATTAACTCAAACTTCTCAAAATTCATCGTGTAGTGGAAGGTTGCATATCCAATTTGGAGCAAGTTGAAGTTCGAGGGTTTTGCACGAATAACATCTTTATTTTATTCCTTCTTTGATCATTTCGCCTTTCATTAAATGTTTTCAATTCTTACGTGCTACCTCGTCCAATCACTCTGCTCATATCTCCTCTTCACATCAACCTCGTGAATGCATCACATGCATGTTCTAGGGATTCTGACTCGGTTGACATCATGGAGGCAACAATGGAGGATGTGCGTCTAAAGAAAGCTATACATGGATGCCATAGTTATGGCATGTTATGGTCTTTAGTGTGAGGGACCAATGATTTTGTCAAGCTAGGATAGCCGATTCTGTTGTTAACTTGGTTGAAGTCGCACTAGAAATAAGACCTAATATGGTATCTCAATGCATTTATACACTTTTTCATGATTTCGTTTCCCCCACTTTTAGGCTCTGACATATTTCTTATAGAGCAAAGTGTCATGAAAACAACACCTTGATTTCGGTCATATATCCATAGATACCCATTCTTACTTGCAATCACATTGTATCCATTAACACAGAGCAACATAGGGAAGGTTTGAAACCTAAAAAAAAAAGGCTCAAAACAAGTCTCATCCCTTTTTTGGATCTCGGGCATATCGGCCTGAATTATGTCTCCTAAAGATATTGTATAAGCCCGTAGGAGAATTTTCCACCGGACAAGTTCATAGGGGCACCCTCCCAATGGCGCTCTCACCCAAACTATGTAATTTGGGTATCATTATTTCTCATAGGGTTGTTAAGAACCTTAAAAGAAGCCAACATGACACCCTTTCCAAAGGTAGAACACATTATCCATTTCTCTCAACCTTGTAGATGAAACATCTTTGCAAAAAAAATACCTCACTATTTTGGGCTCGATGCTCATCAAAAATTCAAACCAGGTGGTACAAAGAAAATTGTAACAAATAATTTGAGAATGACTTATCTAATGAATTCAAAGTCTTTTTATTTACTTAATTAGATCTAATAGCTCACGCATAAAAATTAAGTTGTGGAAATCTTGATCTTCTTAACTAGTTTGGTAAAATTTCGAGACAAAAAATTATTATTCTCTATTGGAAAATCCTCTTAATAATCTCTGTACAAGTCATAGATAAAATTCAGCCTACAAAATTTAATAACATTCTCCTTTCATTAATAGGTGTTCTTTCTTGGAAAATTTAAACACCCCAATTTTAGTGGTAAATTCCAAAATTCTTACTTTAGTAAGTTTAAACACGCCAATTTATAGGTTAAAGTTAGACATTATTTGTTAGTAAATTTAAATAGACATGTTTTTAGCCTAATTTCAAGTGTTTTTTTATATAAAATTTAAACACACCAATTTTCAATCTAATCCAACAATTTATTCTTGAATATTCACAAGTTGGTCATATTTGATCTTTTTCATCAATAAGTTTGAAGAAAAATATTAATTAACAGCGAATGGAAATTTTAAAAAATAAATATAACTCAAAATTTCATCCTAATCTTGATGATAAGTATCATTTTTACTTTTTAGTAATTATACTGAGAATGTGACAATTTTATTATTTAGAATGTCTTTAAAAATTTTAAGGAATATACAATATCCGAATTTCATCTCATCATACTTCCATCCAAATCCTACATAACTACCTCATCATTGATTCAAGAAACAATGATCCATTAAGTCCTACCCCTAAGCACTCCTGAGCCATGATGTCAATCAAATGAAGCCTCTCTGGATCATTTTCCAAAATGACTTGAGACACTAAATTTGGCTCACACTCCCCTTGGTCCCCTTGATTAATTAATGTAACACATTTAACTCATCATGACCCCTTCATCCCGGACTAATATTCATCCTCGCATTATTAATTAATTTAATTAATTTAATTAAGTTAATTTTACCCTCACACCTCCACCTCATTGTTACACCTCACCCTGGATCCATTCTAGGGGCATTTAACTCACAATGACAAAGTCATCACTCTCGGCCTTCGAGTCATCACTCCAAGTCTTTGAGTCACCACTTAACCTAACTAACTAAGACTTCTCCCTAAACCTAATTTGACTTCTTTTATGACCTTCCTACCTTCTTTCACATTAACTCCACTTCATTAAGTAGACTTAATCAAAATCACGCCAAAAATAGTAAAGATCTGCCTATTTTTGTAAATCTTACTTTCCCACCTTAACCAATATCAGGTTACCCCTCAACCGATGTCACCACCTAACTTCCATCAACTACCTTATTTACACTTTCACAACTCTTTACACAAGTTGGTAATTCAGTTATTGGATCCTGATGGACTCAAGCATGGATCTTGAAGCCCTCTTGCATCCAAACAATAAACACACACAACTACACCAAGACAAAGAGCGAGTTTCCCTTTTAGAGCATTAGAATATTCAGGGAACACTCTGGGAGTATTACCGCACTAACCATAAAATCTCTTCTTTGATCAACTATTGTCCTCCTCCACCTCCCAAGATCTGCAAGACATCAAGTAAGTATTGTGATCCTAATCATTTTTCTTATTCCTTTTGTAGATATTTGGTTTCTTTTAGTAGTTTATTTCCTCTATTTCCTGTACATCACCTTCTTCCCACCAACCCACTATTCAACCATCCCAAGCCATTTCACCATTCTAAACCTCTTTCTTAGTATCCTCGAGTCTTCTCAGCCATATTACAACCCACACATACTAACCTCACTCTTTGTGCAATCACAGAGAGCCTAAAACCTATGTTTAATAATTTACTATCAAATTTCCCCTACCGACATCAGTCACCTTAACCGTCATCGGTCTCCCCTCTCTATTGGCATCGGTCACCAAACCGATATCGAGTCACTTTGTGTTTTCTAACCTTCACCAAACTACCTCTAACATCACCTAAATTCCACCCAAACCTTACTAGATACCTCTGTGACCTTACCTAACACCCCTGTGACATGTCCCAACTAGAAACATACCTTTCCTGATGCTAGATTAGTTTAGATTTCAATACTTTGCTTAATATAGTTTGTTGATAACATTTTGAGATACCTAAATCAAATTGTTAGCAATAGGACATTTATTTCTCATATTTACTTTCATTAATTTGATAAAAACATAGGATTGACAACCATTCGAGGAAGCATCATGCTTCCGGATCTAGCTTACTTGGCAATCCTCTGACTCTTACTATTTAATATCATTTGGTGGTCTTGCTTTGTATCTACAGGTAGTCCTTCCCAGACAAAAAGGAGTTCTCTATAATCAGCTTGGATAAAGTCAGTAACATGCACATTCAACCTACCATCTACATAATCATAGGTATTCCTCCTTGACCGTTACCTTATCTATTTTATCGCACAACAATTCGGTGAAACATTTTTGGCATGCCGGTGGGACCCATCAGGGGTTCTTTTGCATTGTTCATTCCTAGGTGAAATATTGTGTGTCTATTTCCTTTTGAAATTAGTTCACATTAAATTTTCTCCTTTGGAACATTCTCTCTCTTCTACTTGTCTCATTGACACTCGTATTTTGGAATGAAAAGAACTATTCTTTTTATTTTTGTATTGTGTTAGTGAAATACATACTCTTTCTATTCATCATTACTCTCATCAAATGTCATTATGAATTTGGGTCTAAAACACTTGCATATCATTTATGTGTGTTGCATCTTTAGCTCATTTAAAAAATTGTGGGCAACTATATGCTTGGAAGTCATCTTTGAGATGATGGTTGAAAAATTGAACCGTAGTGCACACTTTCTTCTCTACCCCAAACCACACAAAATAAATTACTCATGTTCTTAAAAAATCCTACTCGAGATGAAGTTTTCAATGATCACACAATCAAATGATTGATAGTGGGCTCCAAACCGGGTTTCTCTACCCAGTTATTATCTCAAGGAAAGGGTCTCCCTCACACAAAATTACTTGAAACCATCCTTAGTTGTTGGCTTTTTGTAGGGCACCTTTATCAAACCAAAAACTCTACTCTATTTATAAGTCAGTCCTAAATGGCATAAGACAGAACATAAAATCCACCACATAGGATTTCGTGTTTGCTAGTTTTTCTTGATCTGTGTTTTGAGGTGTGAGTTTATTTTCTTCATTCTTCTTTCCCTTCACACTCCATAATCATGGTTTGTGTATTATGAATCTTTCTGAGTGTGTTAGGGTCCATCATTTCCATACTCAGAGTTTTGGGTTGGTCTTTTATTTGATCTAAATTACCAAATTCAATTTTTTTCATCTTTTCACAAATTTCACAATGACCGCATCGATCCAGCAAGAATCGCTATTAGTTTACTCATCTAACCGGTCATCCGTTTACTAGATTTTATCGAGTTTCTATTATTTTGGTCATTTTAACCAAAGTAGCATTCATCACGCTTTGTTCTTCTGGGTTTCTCGGTTACCTCACCATATCTTTGTGTCTTTGAAGTCACTATCAAGATGCAGATTTTACTTCATTTTCATCATTTATTGCCACATTTACAAATATTTTTATTTTCCATAGTAACGGTGTATCGGTCCTCGACCTTCATCGGTTACCCAACCATCTTGAGTTTTGTGTTTTAATTTTTCAATTAAAACAGGACCGATTTCACCTTAGAAACTATTTTCTCCATTCCATTTGTGCTCATGTGTCATCTCCAGAGATTAGATTACTAGGTCTACTATAAGTCACATGGTTTTGACTCATAGCCAAGCCAACACCCTAAGTATTCCATGCCAACCTCCAACCACTCCTTCCTAGCCCATCGCCGCCTTCCATTCTATAACCTATGGATCCTAGTCGAGTGTATTATCATCGGTAATAGTGATGAGGAGTTCACAAGACTCCTTGATCAAAATCTCGCTACTTTACAATATTATTTAGCCCATTCATCCACTCTCGGGATTCATAAGGGAAACTTGTATATGACATGCATGTATCCATTCCTCTACCCTTGCACCCACTTTTGTATTGGCTAGCTACTAGCTTGGCCTTACCCTCTTCCACTTTACCACATGTGGTGTCCTAACTTGACCCTACATCATTGATATTTGTTACACCTTTAACATCGTTTGTGCCTTTGACATCAATTTCTCCTATGATGTCAACCATTCCTTTAGCAACCACCCCGAGTGTAGGCCAATCTGACCTGCTACCTCTCATATACCTATTGCATCTCATCCACCCATGGTGTCATTAGCCCATAGTCCCTTCCAAAACATTGTCCTCTCCATCCCGCAGTCACTTCCTCAAATTACTATGAGATTCGCTACATCCACTTCACACCGCCTACACTTATCACCAACAACCCCCTATTTCATCTATTTCTTATTCAGATACTTGCCACATGCATCTATTCCTTCCTCATTATTTTCATACTTGGCACCACCACATACTTAGGATGTGGCCCATGTCATACCTTCATCATCTACCCCTTTATACTGCACGGGGTCCCCATCATCACAACCTACTAACGATCTTATCAAAATGATGATGGACAAGATGCAGACATTGGAAGCATTGGTCTCCAAATCACGTAACTCTTTGACATATGACAAGATTTACAATGATCTCATTCACCCATCCATTCTGATTCATCCATACCCTACGCATTGGGAAATTCCCAAATTCAACTAGTTTAACAAAAAAGAAGACCCACAATAACACTTGCAGTCTTTTAAACATGGGTGTTATCTGATTTCTTGTGATGACGCTTTGCTCTTGAGAACATTCCCCATTTCTTTGACATGACATGAGCTAGAATTGTATAGTGTTCTACCTAGGCACTCTATTTTCTCATTCAACCAAGTATCTCAACATCGTGAAGAAGGTCACCATGACCAACATGTACTCGACACGAAAATACAAAGATGAATCTATCACAAATTTTTTCACTCATTGGAGAAGCCTAATCAACTAGCTCATATTTCAACTACCTCAAACCGAGTTAATAGAGCTCTTCACCATTGTTTGTGCTAGGAACATCTCACCAAATCTCCAAGTTCAAACCTTTTGTACATTCGATGAGGTGTTCACCATGGCCAAAAACTTGAAATTCGTGTCATTGAAGAGAAGAAGATACAATTACAGTAACAAGAATGTTGCATTTAAATCAAACAATACCTCTTCTTCTTCCAAACCATAAAAAAATTATTCCAAAGAAAAAGGATCTACCCATGTAGTATTTTTGAAATCCGACCCATCTCACCCATCCAACCAATCAAATCCTTCTTCCAACCTTTCTCTTGTTCAGGATTTTCAGTTCAAGCGGGAGAAATGAAAATACACTCCCATAGGAGAACCCTACTCTTTGGTTTTAGAAAAACTTATAAAAGCTAGAGCAATCACTCTTCCACCCATCAAACCACATACTAGTTTCAACACCTCTCGCTTTATTCCTACATGGTACAAAAAGAAAATGAATACTGCAACTATCATCGCGTTAAAGGTCATAGCTGACAAATATTTTATAACTTTCAAAAATATCATCCAAGAAATGTTAGATAGTGGAGATATCATCTTGGATAACCCTAACACACTAGCTAATCAGAACCTTCACATCTTTAATAATTCATTCCCAAATCACACCGTCATCTAACCAAACTAGTGAACCCTTGACAGATGAATGGCGAATGATATTAACGTTCATGAGGTTCATGTTGTTTTTGGCATCATACATTCCTTCCATAACTTCCTCTTACTCCATCTATTAAGGATATTATTGCATGAGCTCCTTCATCCATGGAGGGACTTATTTCATCCACTCCTTTACCCACAGACAAGTCTCCTTTATCTCCCCCTTCACCCACTGGAGGAGTCCGCCATCTTCCGGGTGCATTTCCCCACTTACCTCTCAACTTGACAAACAACCCACAATATTTACTCTCCTACCCATGGGAGATTCATGCTTACCTTCCTCTTCACCAAAATATGAACCTACCTCATCCTACTTTTCATCTCCCTTACCCATAGGGGATCCATTAGAAGCACCCCTTCCTATGGGTGACATTCTCCATTAGCTTTCAAATATCCTGTTGATTTGCTCTCTACTCTTTTACCCACTGAGTCTGAAACCAACCATTTCCATGTCTCAAAAATATTATTTACAAGGATTGCTACTAAATAAACATCATCCCCCATTACAATGGTGTCATTTTAACGTCTCTCTGCTAAGCTCTTAGATTATGTTGACAATTCCATGCTTTGGGGACTCCTTCGGCCTACCCTTTTCAACTCGGATGCAAATTTTGTCTCTGATACTTCATGATCTATCCAAAGGTGTTTCAAATAACCAAACCAACCATGCTCATGCTAGTTATAGTGACCTCTTCTTCATTACCCTTGCCCACACCTAAACCTTTACCATCCATGAACTTTTTTTCTATGCCCAGAGCTTTACCTACATCTATATCTTCCTCTATGTGCACACCCATTGCCACATTGGGAGTCATGCTGAAATCTAGCCTATTCCACCCCCTATTAAACTATATTTAGCCACATCCTCATAAGCTAGTGCAAAGAATATTCTCCCACCTAAGAGGAAGACCCAACCTCTTAAGCCGCATACACTGTGATTTCGCCCACTACCCCTCATCACCATCACCCTTCCATATATCCTGGGACCTCACCCATCAACCTTGGCCAAGTAGCCTCCTACATAAGGTAAACCAAAAACACATCAGCCCACCTCCTCATCATGATCCTCTGTTACACCCAAATTACCTATATAGATTACGCCTTCGCCATCACTGCATCCTTTCTACACGCCTTTATACCTACATCACTTCTAGTATCCTCATCATTACTATTGTTGGTGAGAAAAATTTTCTTGTGGAAAAATAGGTGGGTTTTAAGCCAATGTAATGGGAATATAAGTCCCTCTACTTTAATGGTGCAACTTCCATATGTGCATGCATAAAATATGGGTTTCAATGGTGGCCTTTCGACCAGAGATCCAGCAGGGGGCACTCCACCACTACATGGCAAAGCTAGTTATGTCTCATGTTGAGAAGAAACTTTGTCTTAGAAAGGGGAAGGGGAGTGGAAATAGAGGAAGGAGAAAACTAATGTTGTGATTAGAATATCAGATGCCCACACACATTAATTAGAAATTTTGTTTACATGCATCTATAGTTAGAAGAAAAACAAATGCAGGAGAAGCTACTGAAACTAAATGAAATTCATTGGTCGTAAGGTACCAATCAATACCTCAATAAAAGATGTGAAAATTCCTTTTTCTATTATTGAAGCTAAATCGAGTTTGTACAAAGGTTTTAGAATAGAGGAAAATCTAAAGAGAAGGGAAAATAGAAGAAGTATGGTGTTTTGTCTCGCCTTTTCCGTCACGAAGCACTCTGTCTTTTTGAAATCAATCACCCTCTCCTGGAATGGCCATGAGGAGCCATTAAATCTCATTCCAAAATGATTAAAACTTTACAAATAATTTACACCTCTTCAAATTCCTCCATTGTGAAGAAAACACTCATGGTGGGTTAAAAACCAGATCTTGCAATGCAAATGTTACATTTGATTTTCCATTTTGAATACAGACCATTTGATTTTCTCTTATAACTTTGAAATCGGGTCATCCACATGGTAGGAAGAGATTGGAGCAGGTACATGGGAAAGCCCTTTGCATTTTGTGATTTTTTAGAGATTTGGAAATTTGGAACAAATTGGCCCACACCCCCACTTCAACTTTTTAACTTAGGAATGTGGCACATTTTCATTGGAAATGGGGTCATGGCCCTTTCTCAACATTTTAACCTTTTTTGGAAAAAGGCTCAAAAACTCAAATTCCTCCACCGACCCGCTACTCGATTGAACTCTTGACATGTGGCATCCTCTAATTGGAAATGGGGTCGCGCCCTTTTCTCAACATTTTAACCTTTTTGGAAAAAGGCTCAAAAACTCAAAGTTCTCCATCGTTCGCTTTGACTTTTCAATGGTGGGCCCGAGACCTTGGTAGAGCCACGGAGCATTCTAGAACTTTTACTTCACTTTTGGGAATTTTATTAAATTTCCAAAAGTGTCCCAATGGCCCGCTCATCTACTCGACTTTTCAATGCATTGGGCTTCACCTTTGACTTTTACCTTTATAGCTTGATCGGGTTGCATGTCACTTTTTAACTTTTCACCTTTTTACAAAGAGGCTCAAAAACATAAATTTCTCCACCAACTAGCTTCCATTAGGTATGTCCACGCACAGTGGATGATGGAGTAAAAATTTGATGGGGAAGAAAATGCCTATCATTCCCAACCGGGGAAAATACATGAGAGGAAGAGAACTTCATCATTTTGAGTCCAATTTTTGAAATTCCTTCGCATGCCCGTGAGGCATGGAGGCAAAACAATGATTTGACGACCGGTGCCATAGAACAAGCTTAATAGTTTCGATCAAAAAATGAGATTGTAAAGAGGATATTACGCAACATGTGATCGAGATGGAGAATTTCTCAAAACGAGCAAATGGAGATTTAAACAAAGACTAGGGCACGGATTTTGCTAACTTCATCTAAATTTCAACTTGGATTAAATACTTTAGGAGAGTGAGAGCTCATAATTTTGAATTTAACTTGGAAAATGAAAAGTGGTTTTGGGAGACAACAGATGGCTCTAGCTTGGGACATGGCATGGATGAGCATGATGAAGACATGGTATGAGGATCCGTAATCTCAATTTTTAAATCGTATAATATCATTGAAGGCCTTATCCACTGGGCCTTACAAATTCATGTACAATTCTGAGAAAGAAAGATTAAAAGAAGGAAACAAACAAGCTCACAAAAGGAAGGAAACACATGGCATGCAAAGGGAAACAAAACCACATAATGGAAAGGAAACACATCGGGAATCACCTATGGTACAAGGTGGGGACAAACCGCTTTCATTGATGATCCATTTCAAGTATTTCCCACTTGAAGGTAATTCCAATGGCGTTCCATCCAAGTATTAGAGGAGAACAACATTCGCACCACAAGCTCCATGAATTTGGAATGGGCTGAGCCATAATGAATCAAACTTTCCATGGTTGCCCTTTGGTTCTCTTCTCTTTTCCCATAGCAGGACAAAGTCTCCAACCTTGAATTATCTTTCCTTTCCTCTTGTCAAATATCTTCTTCAGTTTCAATTGGTTTTCTTTAATTCTATCCACCATTTGGCATCTGCTTTCCTCTAGCTTCTCGAGAAGAGGATCCTCTTGTCAATGGATTCTTTGTATTGACCATCTTCTATTTCTTGTAGCAACTTGAGAGCTAGCATCTCAATTGTGAGGGGAATCTCTACCTCAACTCCATACAACATTTGGAAATTTTACATACCTTTTCCTTCTTAGATTGATCATATCGGCCCACAATGCATCATATAACTTCTTGTGTCATTTCCAATTATTATAATCTACCACCATTGAATAATGGTCACAATGTTCTTTTGACTTGACTCAGTTTGCCCATTTACCTATGGTTATTAGTCAGAAGAGTGAGATAGGAAATTGCAAAACCATAAAAAAACTTTGTGAGCTCCTTGGAAGAGAAATATGTGGCATTATCTATAACAATTTTTTGTGGTATTCCAAAACGAATAATGATATTCTCCTCTGATGAATTTGCAAACTATTTCAGAGCTGGCTTTGTTTGGTTGGGATGGATTCCACCCATTTAGTGAAGTAAACATTGCAAAGTGAGTACATAAGTATGCCATGCACTTGGAATGAGGATTCGAACACCAATAAAATCTAGCCCCAAATGTTGAAATGGTTCTTCAATCACCATGTTATTAAGTGGCAATGCTGCTATTCAGGCTTTCCAACAAATTATTGGCATGATTTTCATTTAGAAACCCAATCTTGAGTGTCTGCAAAGATGCAGGCCAATAATATCTCCCTCTAAGGATATTATGTGCGGTTAATGACCATTCTTTAGAAATGTCCACCACAAACTTGATCATGATATTCCCTGAGTAACTTTTCTTGCTGCTCCTTATGTACACACTCGAGGAAACAACCATCTAGGCCTCTCTTGTAAATTGCATGATTCCGGATCACAAACTTGGCTACCTTTAGCTTGAGTTTCCTTCTCTTCTTGTAATCAATATGTGGAGGGTATTCTCCATAAGTGAGGTAGTAAGTAATGTCAAGATACCACTCTCATCGAAGTGGTTACAAAGAGCACATGTGGACCTGCTCCTAAACAAGTTGAGCAAACACCATATTTTTCTCCCTACTCGAGCCCCGAGAGCTTCATCTTCATCAATTAGCTAGCACGATCCATTTCCTCTTACTAGATTAAATGGTCTAATATCTAATTCATACTCTTGGGTCTTTTGATCCAACTTCCGCTTCTTAGCTCCCAAGATCTTGTTGAGTCAAAATGGACTTGATTACACTTCCAGGACCATCACCACCGTATGGGAATTGTGAATGTAGAATCTAAAACTTTTAATAGCTTTGACCACTTTGCATAGGCATGTTTCTCCATTGTATGTACTTTAGCTCGTGATTTTTCAATGGATGTAATAAGATGCATGATGAAAGCAATGGGTGCTTAAACCTTCATCATTTTTCTGAACAAGGGACAGAGAGAGTGTATGTTCCGATGCATAGAAATACATGATGAAATCCTTGTTGAAATCTAGAGATACAAGATTTGGAGCTTTGGAAATGGCTTTCTTGATCTCATCAAATTTTTCTTTTCCTTCCTTATTCCACTTGAAACCTACTTGAGGCTTCATCATGGAATTTATATGCTTATTCAGTTCAAGAAACTCAGGCACAAAATGATGAAGGAAGTTTACCTTTCTAAAGAATGAATGAACTCCCTTCTTGTTAGTTGGTAAGGCTAGTTTTTGGATAGCTCTAATCCTCTCGGATCAATGTTTGCTCCATGTTTGTTCGCAGTGTGTCCCAAACTTACCTTTTGTGACTCCAAAATGTACTTCTTTGGATTTAGAGAAATTCCATGTTTCCTACACCTTGCAAGGACTTGCTCCAAATGACATATATGATCTCCCCTCCTCTTTGAAAAAATTGTGAGGTCATCAAGGTAAATGACAATGTAATGTTTCAAATATTTGAAGGCCAAGTCCATTGCTCTCGGAAAGTGGCTCCACCATTGATCAAGCCAAAAGGTGTTCTCTGTAGGAAAAGGTTCCCGTAAGGTATTGTGAAGTTTATTTTGTTTGATCCCGCTTCGCCACCTTAATTTGGTTGTACCACGAGAATCCATCAAGCAAAGAGAGCATTTCGAGATCCATTTAGGATTGCTTGCAGAAATATGATCCACTTCTGATTGGAAGAGGGTATTTATCCTCGAGAGATGCTTGATTCAAATTTTGAAGTCTACACAAATCCTTATTTACCCAATCTTCTTCCCCATACTGGCACAATTTTAGCCACCCATGTTGAATGGTGGATGGGAAGATGATTCTAGCATTGAGGATTTGTGTCACCATTTCTTTGATAACATCGGCAATATTTAGATTGTAGGGCCTTTGTTTTTCTTGAAGAGCTTAGCTCACTTGCTTCAAAGGTACTGAGTGATGCGGTTCCTTTGGCTGAAAATATTTGAGTTCATCATAGAATAGGCGGACATCTCAGTACTTTTTTAGTAGAGCAACAAACTTTCTCTTCTCTTACTAGTGAGCAACATTTACCAATGTTAAACATCTTATGATTCTCTTAAGTGCCAATGTTTTCTTGATCAAAATCAAATGGACACCAAGAAGATTGTTTTTATTTCTCTCGGATGAACTGTCATGTTTGTCAAAGAGGTCTTCCAAAGAAACTAGGCCTTTGGGGATTTTGTTTCCTTTCAATTTGATTACTCCCTCTTCATCAATTCCCTCAATTCCTTCCTTCTCTTCTTTGGGGACTGATTCACAGTGTGGGTTTTCACTTCCTTCAAAGAAAATATTATTGAAGTTATCCCTTTATTCTAAGAAGGCTAGGATCTAATTGTCATCATTGAAGACCTGCTAGTGATTTGCATTATCTAGTACACTGGGTCTGAACACCATCTCAATGGTCACTTTATCCTTGCCAAAAGAAGGATGAGGTGTCACTAAGAAGTTGACACTGCTAGAGAATCATCCTTTTCATTATGCTCCCTAGGGATATATTCAATGGATATTTCATCAAAGGATTTAATGCATTCCCACACTATTTCTATAGTTCCCGAGTCTAGGGTTTTCACCCGATATTGTTGGTGGACCTGCTTTACCATAACCTCTACATCACCTTTGCATCTCAACTTATTGATTCCCATGTCCTCTGATGTATTCATGCCTGCGTAATGCTTCATACACCATCTCCAGAACTCTGCTCTGGAATGATCGCCATCAAACTCCATTGTCCAAATTTAGTCTTCTTCTTCCTCCATGAGAAGTGGCAAGTCCTCTTCTTTCTATGATGTAATTAGGTAATTTCCAAGCCCACAATCTTGAAAAATGATATCAGCTCTTATATCATCATACTTCCTTACATGAACTTCATTTTTCAGAAGTTGGCGTAGACTTCTTCATTTCTCCTTTCACTAGGATAGTTACAGATGACCAATCCATTTTTATTTCTCCACATAGATCTCTGCAAAAACTTCTACTCAATAGCATACCAAAAGATGTTGGGATGTCTGCTACCAAAATGGTCAGGAGTATCTTCTTATCAAGGTAATCAGCTAGTGTAACCTAGGCATCCTTAATCCTTCCTACCAATGGAACTTGTTTGGATTCCATTGAGTAGCATGTGCCATTTACCCGGGTCAAATTGAGGCCAAGAGCATTTGCAACTTTTGTTGGCATCACATTATCTGAGGCTCTAGAATATATAATGCAATTGTTCAACTGGAAACCTTTGATGAGAAGTGACAGGTAAAAAGGCTCAAATTTGTTGGTGGTGGAGGCACTGAGGGCTAGCATGTTTTGAGAAGATGGTGTGGATGGTGTGGGAAGTAAGCCTTTAGAATTAGAGATTTGGGATGTAGAGTTACCACCCCGGATTGCCTTGATGAATATGTCAAATTGGGTAGGATGTGTTTGTAGGTATTAAATTTTAGAGAGCTAGACTTTGGTTTTGCTATCATGCTCTACAAAGTCAAATGAAGTTATGGTAGACGAGGAAGAGGTTCCAAGCGGTGGATGAGGACCTAAATGGCAGATGCATCATTACTTTTGGTGTTATTTTCTCCTTTTCAAATGTAGTAATTGGCTTGGAAGGAGATGGGGTGTAGCCTTTGATTGAAATTTAGATGTTCTTGCAGGAACCAACATTTAGAAGAGAATTGCTCTTAACAATTTTTGAGTTGGGAGAAGAATCGGATAACTTACTTGGCACAATGAAGTGATCCTTGACAACCGGTGAATCTGATTTCTCTCTAGCTGATTCCATGGAAGGTGGTAATGGTGATCCCCTGTTGATGATCTTTTTTTAGTGGAGGTTTTGAAGAGGTATCTTCTTTGTTCTTCCTATTCTCGAATTCTAAGCCTTTGAGGCCGAAACACCATTCTTGGATTGTGCACAAGTGAAAACAAGCGACATGAAAAACTTGGAGATTCTTCATCACCTTCCTCCTCATCATCAATTTATTCAATCAGGCCATTTTGCATGCTAACCTCTTCAATTTCAAGATAGTTTTCATAGTCATCCATGGTTTCTTCTTCGCTTTCTCAATGTCTTCTCCTTCTTTTGATTCCCTATGGTCACGATGGAATTGATTGGTAATGCTTCAAGGAAATCCTATGAGGAGGTGGATAAATTATTGGTCTATCAAGAGGATTTTGTCTCCTTGGAGCATTCCTCATTGTGATTTGTGACAGCTTGCTTCTTCAAAGCAACTAGGTCATTTGCCATTTTTTGGAACATTGGATCAGTGGTGATTGAATTTGAACTCTAACCTTTTTACTTCCCATTTGTTCCTTTCACTTTTCTAGAAAGAATTAGATCATCATCAGTCTCAATTGCAAAGTCTTGAACTTCCCTCAATGTTCTTAGTTGCGCTCTTCTGAGGAAGAAACTATCTTTTGATGGCAAAGCACTGATGAAGAACCTTTTCAAGTTGTTTTCAAGGGGTACCACATCTTCTAGGGATTCTTCTTGTCAACCTATCATACCTTGCTATAAAATATCTCATTGATTCGGAGGTCTCCTTCTTCATCTCGAACCAAATGGACCAAGATCCCGACAATCTTCTCGCTCTTGAACCTATGTTCAAATACACTTCTTATATCTTCCTAACATGTGACAGATCTTGGGGGAAACATGTAGAACCATTCAACACTCTTTTTTGGTGACTCTAAGAGCCTAACTAACAAATCTTCATTTTCAACTCCCAACACTCCAAAAGCAATGACGAATGCTACTACATGTTCTTCACTTGAGCTAAGAACCATCGCCTTTGAATTTTGGGAAGTTCTTTCTTAAGCCTCTTGGGAGCTCATAAAGTGGTTCCGAAGAGCCGGTGGACCGGTGTTTCCTCCCCATGGTACATTAGGCTTGTGTACTTCATCCTCATGATTACCCATTATATTACTATTTCTAGCCTCCGCCTTGCTAAGGCTGATTTTGTTGTTTCTCTTTCTTCGCTTCAATTTGGAGTCTTTATATTTCTTCAAGTTGAGCCCTTACCTCTCTTCAAGCTCTTCAAATGTGGGATCAATTTTTCCTCCTTGCCTCGCTTGCCAAGTGTATCTTCTATCAGCCACTTGAAAGTTTATGCTCTTCTCTAAGGTGCTGGAATTTGTCTCTCGCCTTTCCAATTCGACAATGTTCCTCTTCTAGGTCCGAATCATTATGTCAATGAAGTATTGATTGACACTTCTTCTATTATGACAAATAGCTTCTCTCAAATCGGAAGAAATGTCTTTGGATGTGAAAGAGTAAATCAGGTCTCTCAACAGAGGATTTTCTAGAATAGCCATGATTTACATCCATGTAGTTTGTATGATTATTCAATCTCCGTAAACTTTTCTTTTGTATTTTATGACCCTAAGGTCATTTTTAGGTGAAAATGTTACAAAATATGCCCCACAGTGGGTGCCAAAAATTTTTGGCGAGAAAATTTGTCTTGTGGAAAAATTGGTGGGTTTCAAGCCAACAATATGAGAATCTAAGTCCCTCTACTTGAATGGTGCAAACTTCGTATGTGCATGCATAACGAGATGGGTTTCAATGGTGGCCTTTCGACTAGATATCCAACAAGGGCACTCCACCGAATCATGGAAAAGCTAGCAATGTCTCGCTAGAGACAAAACTTTGTCTTGGAAAGGGGAAGGGGAGTGGAAATGGAGATAGGATAAAACTAATGTTGTGAGTTGAATATCGATGCCCACACACATTAATTAGAAATTTTGTTTACATGTATTTATAGTTAGAATAAAAATAAATCCATAGGAGAAGAAACAAGACCGAATGAAATTCATTAGTCACAAGGTACTAATCAATCCCTAGAGGCAAAAATTCCTTCTTTTATTATCAAGCTAAAGCAAAGTTTGTACATAACTTTTTAGAATAGAGGAAAATCTAAGGAGAAGGGAAAATAGAAGTATGGTGTTTTCTATCTTTCTAGGTACAGAGAACTCTCGTATTTTTGAAATCAATTACCCTTTGGAATGGTTACAAATTTATAAATCATTTACGCCTCTTCAAATTCCTCCATTGCGAAGAAAATTCGCATGGTGGGTTAAAAACCGCATCTTGCAACGCTTGAACATTACATTTCATTTGCCGGTTTAAATACAAACCATTTTATTTTCTCTTATAACTTTGAAATCGGGTACGAGGGAAAGCCCTTTGCGTTTTGTGATTTTTTAGAGATTTGGAAATTTGGAACAAATTAGCCCGCACCCCTGCTTCAAATTTTTAACTTAGGGGTGTGGCACATTTTAATTGGATATGGGGTCACAGCCCTTTTCTCAACATTTTAACCTTTTTGGAAAAAGGCTCAAAAACTCAAATTCCTCCACCGACCTGCTGCTCTGATTGAACTCTTGACATGTGGCACCCTTTGATTGGAAATGGGGTCACGACCCTTTTCTCAACATTTTAACCTTTTTGGAAAAAGGCTCAAAAAATCAAAGTTCTTCGCCGTTCCGCTCTCCCACTTTGACTTTTCAATGACAGACCCGAGACCTTGGTGGAGCCACGAAGAATTCTATAACTTTTACTTAACTTTTGGGAATTTGGTTAAATTTCCAAAAGTTCCCCGATGGCTTGCTCGTCCTCTCTGACTTTTCAATAGCGGCTTCATCTTTGACTATTTACCTTTATAGCATGATCGAGGCTGCGGGTCACTTTTTAATTTTTCACCTTTTTACAAAGAGGCTCAAAAACACAAATTTCTCCATCGACCCACTTCTAATTAGGTATGTCCACATACCCATGGATGATGGGGAAAATATTTGATGGGGAAGAAAATGCCCATCGTTCCTAATAGTGGAAATATACATGAGGAAGAGAACTTCATCATTTTGAGTCTGATTTTTGAATTTTTTTCACGATCCGAGGAAAAACAATTTTGATCAAAAAAGGATATTGTAAAGAGGATATTGCGTGCACTGGAGTCCAGAGATGGAGAATTTCTCAAAACAAGTAAAAAAAGATTTAAATAGCACTAGGGCATGGATATTGCTAACTTCATCAAACTTTCAAATTTTCTTAAATATTTTAGGAGGGCAAGAGCTCGTAATTTTGAATTTAACTTGGAAAATGAAAATTGGTTTTCGGAGACAACACTTATGATATTTCCTTCTCTTGAACCAAGACCTTCCACCTTGCATCGTCCCACATCCTTCACCACATCACCATTATCACCTTGGCTAACTCCGTCCGCTTTTTCCATCTCCCTTCCCTCTACATCACGCACTCCATCTCCAATTTTAACCAATAAGGTGCAAAACAAATTCCAAAACACCACTACCCTCCAAAGAGGTAGTTAAACCTACACCACCTTCAACTACTAGCTCATTTGCTACATCTTTACCCAAGAAGGTGCAATCCAAACCTAAAACCATACTACCTACCAAACAAGTGGTCAAATTGAATCAACCTCCAATTCCACCTCCCCTGTGGCACCTCTCCCACCAAAATCACCTACACTTTCATCTAGACCCACACTTCACATTGTGATCCATTGGTAGGGTCTTACGCCAACATCTTAGCTAACCTTTTAAAACCTCTATAATCGCATTGCCACCACTTAGACCTTATAACCCAATCAAATCTAAACCGGAAGGGTTTGGTGATACAAAAAAAAAAATTCTACCATCATGTGCCGTGGGAATGATGTGGAAAATTGTAAGGCTTTTAAGACTATTCTTCTCTAAATATGTCCTCCTAAAGAAAATTTTGATGATGATGATCTTTTAGATGAGGACCCTATTTGACCTCCACATATCACTACACATCCTCATCCCTTACCTATTCAGTGACCTTCATCTCCCCTCCATAACCCTTTTATCCTCCTAAAAAAATTTAAATCAATATGGTACACATAAGAGAGCTAAGCCAAACCTCTCGCCAAAATGGCAATGTGTTGCACTCTTTTCACCAAACTAGTATATGTCCTCACCATACTTTTCCCCATCATATCACTACACTTATCACGAATCACTTGCTCATTTACCACCGATTAATATTGTTAACATTACCACTCTAGCCCATAAGGACAAAGGAAAGGAGAAAACAACAAGCCCATCTCGCCACTCTTTTACTCGATATTCCATCTACACTGCACAAAAATCACCATATGTGGACCCACATACCCTATTTCTAATGGGGTTGCCCATCATACAATGATTAAACAATTGCACCAATATCCTCTCAAAATGTCTTTGTACAACCTTGTCCAAACCTCTGAGTCTCATCGACAAGCCCTCATTGAGGTTCTGTAATCTATTAAGGTTTTACCTAATGACCCTACTCCTGTGGCATCCATTATCACTCCTCACCATGTGGCCTCTCTCACCACTTCATCCCCTTCCTCTCGCACCCACTACCACTCATCAAGTAGCCACTCTCAATTTCTCTGATGATGAGATTGTACCTCTCCAATCAAATGATCATGATCTTTCCTATTCATTTCTATCTACATTGATAATATATGTGTTTGATGTGTTATGATTGATGGTGGTGCCAGTATCAACATCATTTCTTCCCATGCATACAATCAAATGTGCATCCCTACCAATTACATGCATAATAACCCAATTATGTTGTGTTCATTCAACAATGCCATGACTTTCACCCTTAGCACCATCATTCTCCACATTCGTGTGGGCCATCGTACCATTCTGGAATTATTATGTCTTAGAGGGGGAATTCAAGTACAACATGTTGCTTGGTTGACCTTTGATCCACGCCATGGGTTTTATTCCTTTAACCTTACACCATTGTTTAAAATTTGAAAATGAAGGACAAAAACTATACCATTCCAACCAACCCTTCGCCATTCAAGACCTGCAACATGTTGTATCGTCCCAATGATGTTGTTATACTAGTTAAGGAATCTACCACCACTTCCACTTCCTCTTCACCCACGGCCACATCCACCAATGTTGTCACTACCTCTTCCACAACTAACTCCTATATTCCCACTGTTGTCACGTCATAACGCCGTTGACCCCTCTGCCAACCCATTTACTTCTCAATCAACCAATACTTCTTCTTCCTAGATGCCCATTAATTCATCAATTCCCACTACCCACATATCAATTATTGATACCTTAGAAGGTGTTTTTCAACATCTCACATTGGGGGAGTACCACCTTTATAACATTGAAACATTCCTTACTCCTCAAGAGTATGGTAAATTTCACCAATATCCCCACTTTATGATCATTGCATAGGCGAGGTTTTTCCTTATGCTCATCCCCACCTTCGCACCAACTTAACATATGGGGGCTTAATACTTCTACCTACTCACCCGAGCCACCTTCCCAAACTCAACCATTTTATCCAACCTTCAATCTCTCCTCAACCGTCATTTCGCCCACACCTTCTTCCATCGATGTGCTTGGAAGGGATTTGGCTTTGGTTTTTATGAGCAAGGTTGCCATACTCGTCATCTCATGCACCACTCCTAAGCATAAATACCACAGGTGGTATTAGATTTTCCAACCATCTCCCAAAAATTCCTTATTCGAACTCATTGAGGATGATAAAACTTCCCACCTTGTTCACCACCTTCACCTATAGAGTCTATGGATACAGAATCCATTCCTCCCAAAAAAATCGTGAACACCATTTCCTTGGGACCTCTAACTTATCAATGAGATGGTGAGGCTCTCTCTTCTCTTCCCTTCATGTATCCTAACATGATTGATGATGATACACCTTCTATTAACTTCATTCAATTTCAGGATGATGATTCTATTCTCACTTACCCTGCAAGTGCGTAAGATTCTTATATTCACATGTCGCTACCTTCGATACACAAACCATGTTGAATTAATTGACCATCGAAATCAATATTCACATTCAGGATGACCCGCACATTCTAAAAATAGGCCAATCTTTAGATGTTGTTGAACAAGAAGCTTTTTCTTTCCTCTGGGATCATAGCAATTATTTTTCTTGGTCCTATGTTGATATGCTTGGTATTGACCCAAAAATTGTGGTCCACAATATCATAACTATTCCTGAAGCCAAACCCATGAAACAAGTCATGCGAAAAATGTATCATCTTATTTCCCTTCTTGTCAAAGAATAAATCTAGCACCTTCTTTTGGTTTCCTTCATCCTACCCATTGATTATCCCCAATGGATCTCTAACATTGTTCCTATCACAAAAGTGATAGGGGGACTCCACATTTGCATAGATTTCCATAACCTTAACTTAGCTTGCCCCAAAGACAACTTTCCTTTACCTAGTATTGACCAACTAGTTGATCTCACCGTCGGCCATGAGATGTTATCACTCATGGATGGTTTTTCGGGTTATAACCAGATATTACTTGCCCCATAAATAAAACACAAAACCACCTTCATCACTCCTTGGGGGACCTTCGGCTATCATGGCATGCCCTTTTATCTTAAAAACCTGCTCGCTACATATCGCTGGACTATGAATTATATCTTTCATGATATTATGCATCACATATTGGAAGATTACGTTGACAATCTTCTTGCCAAATCCAAACATCGAGCTGAACACCTTACAGTCCTTAAGGTCATCTTCGACTATCTCATCAAGTATTGTGTTCACCTTTAACCTAAGAAGTGTCTTTTTCATTGTTCCCTCTACGGGAAAATCCTTGGTTTTATTGTTTCTTTGTGTGGCATTGAATTTTATCCCACTAAAATCAAGGTTATTCTCAAAATGCCTCCACCTACTAACCTTCGTCAACTTCATAGTTTGCAAGGCAAGTTGCAATCTATTCATCACTTTATTTTGTATCTTTCCAACCACTGCCATCCATTTCATCATCTCCTCAAAAAGAATGTCTCCTTCAAATGGGATGATGAATATCATAAATCATTTAATGCCTTAAAACAATACCTCCTCCAACCACATGTGCTCATTCCCCCTAAGGATGATCAACCATTTTACCTTTATATTTATTCTACCGATCATTCCTTGGGTGTCATGCTCGCTCATCGTGACGAGCAACACATGGAGCAAGTGGTTTATTATATAAGTCATATGCTTTTAGACTACGAAACTAGATATACTCACACTTTGAAAAACTCTTTTTATCCTTAGTTTTTGTCACCACTAAAATTTGTCATTATCTACTCAACCACAAAACCTTTGTTGTCACTAATACTGACCCCTTACATTACATATACACTAAGCCCTACCAACATCAACGTGTTGCACGTTGGCTTATGTTGTTGGTATACCTAGACCTCAAATTCACCAATCACAAATATGTCAAAGGACAAACCATCACTCGACCAACTCGCAGATGCACCTCTCTCTAGAAATCAATCCTATAACTTCAATTTCTCTCGATGAATCCATCACTACTCTCTCTTTAGGCGATACAGTTTATCAAATGACCCTATTCTTCGATGGTTGAAAATGTCGGTGTGGGGAGGTGCCGGAGTTATCCTCATTCCTCCTAACAATGATCCTATGTCATTACCTTTCAAATTAGATTTTGATTATACTAAAAATATCATCAAATATGAAGCACTCATGTTAGGTATTCAAGCCGCCATAGCCTTAGACGTTAAATAAATTAATACCTTTGGAGACTCTCAACTGGTTGTGAGCGAGTTAATAGTATATACCAAATGTCATAACAAGATACTTCAAAAGTATAAGCATCATGTTGACATACTTTTGACTACCTTTGACCATTATGAACTTCAAACCACCCCGTGTTCCACTAATAAATTTGCAGATACCATGGCTTGTCTTACTTCTCAAATCCCCACTTCGCCCTCCGACTTAAATATTTGTCACTGTACAAAGGTTGCAATCACCTTCTTATCTATTTCAAGATGTCAACCTTGTAGGAAACATTGAAACTAACCCACGTGACCTTTGGTATAAGAAGTTTTTACTACCTTTCCCTTTCAATTCTTCCTCCAAATCTACCAAAAACATATTAAATGTGCCTATGATAAACGTGCCTAAGAACAAACCTTCCGTGTCGGTGACCTCGTCCCAAGGAAAATCAACATGTGAGAAAACAAAAGAAACATAAACGGGGCAAATTTTCTCCTAATTGGCTTGGATCCTATTAGTATCCAAATTTATTCTCCTTTTCAAGTTGAGCAAGCATCACACATTTGACATGGATCAAAGGGATAGATAGATCATAATGTATGTCATTTTGTAGCTGAGGATGATATCTAATGGCCCTTTATCACTCGGTTGTGGAGAGATGGATACCACCTTCAAGAGGATTTGACCTATCTTCACTACTTTAGGTTATGCCTCTTGAACCAAGGTGATAGGAACCTTAGTGTAACCTTTGTTTTATGAAGGAGATGGAGATATCCTTATTTTACACAAATTTTATGAAGAAAACCTTGGGAAAGTATGATCAATACTCCATTATTTAATTCTCAAGAGTTTTCACTTCTAAAAGATGGAGATACTTTCAAAACAAGGCTAAGGTTACTAAAGACATTATGAAATCTTGATTATTCTCGTGCATATTTTAGTAAATACTTTTTGTTCCTTTGTGGATATACAATGAAAAATATGGGTAGTATAGATTAGGATTAGTCATTTGAATGGTGTTTGGTGGGAGATTAAGCAAGATAAACTGAACTTTGTCGTCTTTGAGAAACTTCACAACAATGGACAACTCAACAACATAAAGCTTCAGAATAGTTAAGACATTCCTTCAACCAGAAGGTGTGCATCAATGGAGGCCCAGATTTGCATGTTTTCACACAATCTTTGAGAATCTAGCATGAAGGCTCAAGTTAAAGACTCAATTAAACACCAAAATCTCTGATCAATCACACCTAAGGTACACCCAAATACTTACAAACAATATCTGTCAACAAATGAAGGTAAAGTGATTTTAAATTGTTTATTTCATTACCAAGTGAAAGCTCTTCTGATAAATGAAATTGCAAATGCCACTAAACCATCACAAGGATGAGATCTATGTGATTTCACAAAGATTTCAATGTAATATTGCAATAGGAACAAAAGAAACCATTTGCGACATTCTAAAATAAGCGCATAAAATTTTTCCAGAGATTGAGCACAAATAAATTTTAAAATTACTTAGATTCATTAGTAGGGAGAGCTTCTCCAGAGCAATCTCGAGAACTTGTCACGATAAGCTACATCCGCAACTAACACGAGAAGAAATTAACCAGGAGTTTCTCATATGGGTTTCTCGAGAAGACAATCTTTCTCAAATTTTGTCGTGAAATTTAACCCCCGACCTTTTGCAAGAGTGTTCTCATTATATTTATACCTTTCACTAACTCACTCATCCTAAATTTCCCCCCCAAGAAAGAAGAATATTCGAGGGACCTTTGCTTGTTACCAATTTTCCTCAGAAAGTGACGTTTAACAAATTCACATTTGAAACCTTCCCCGTGGACAAATTATGAACTGATAACATTTCTCGACCCTCGACTAATGACAAGAATGTCATGCCACAACCTTTTGACGGTCCTTTTAATCATTTTGATTACGTTATGCAAGAAATCCCCATATTAATCATTCTCCTGAGGCTCTGTATAGTTCAATCTCGACAGGTAATCCTTTTCACTCTCGAGGCAACACCTTTTTCATCTTACTCGTACTGCAACCGCCATCATTTCATTCTTTTCCCTCTATTTCCTCTGCAACTCTGCCCCACATCCATCTTCTCTAGTAATTCACATTTTTGCAAGTGCCCGAGAAATTCCAACTTCAAAATATCAACCTTAACAATCCTTGGACTCACAAATTAAGTTCGAATCCATTCAATGGCACTTTGTAGACAAAAAAACAAGGAATTTCATCAAAAAATGATGAAAAATAGTGTGTATTCGCATCTCCAGGAGTCTTGGAGCAAAAATGGTGGAAAAAGATGCAATGCACAAAGACCCATTGATTATGCCCTTCTCTCGATTTATATTATAGTTGTCCACGTGTTTCCTTGGCACAACTGCAAAGGAGAAGTATAGGGGAAAGTTTCCAAACAAGCGCGGGCCTTCCACGTGCCATGGGCCCAAGAAAAATGTCTTTTGGCCTTTGAAAAATCTCAGTATAAAAGGAGCCAATGCAAGCCTCCACGTGTTGCCTTGGCACACCTTTGGTATGGTCCTAAAAGCGGAGACCACAAATAGGCACGATCCCTTCACGTGTTGCAGGCCTTCGAGAGTTGTTGAAAAGTTGAAGCATCGCAGAAGGTGTCATGTGTCTAGGGTCCGAGACGCTTTTCCTTAGTGTTTAAAAGTCCAAGTAAGGGCAGAGTGAGTGGAAGCCTCCAAGTGTCCTCCTGGCGCTTCTTCAAAATAAAAATTAGGGGCCAGTCCCCAAATAGGCGCGGTCCCTCCACGTGTCCATGGTCTACCAAAGCTGCACTGCACCGACCACATGAAAAAATTATCTAAGTCTAGGTAAGGCGGCGAAACCTCCACTTGTCCCCCTCGACAACTCCAAGGTCAAACCAAAAGGTGAATTTTCAGATGAGCACCGGTCCTCCACTTGGACAAGTTTTGAGTTGAAGTGGGCCTTAGATTTTTAAAGTGCCCCTCTAAGCCGCATCCAACTAGAAAGTGACACGTTTCCATAGAAATTTGGGACAAAAATTGACAGGGAAAACAAAATGTGACTGTGGAAAATGGAAGGAAGGAAAAACCCTTGTTTTCACCTGTTACAAATTCTTTCACACAGATAGAGGAATAGAAAACAAATTCTGGACTTTAAGTGATCCTCGACTCAAGGAAGGAACTGATCACTACGAACAAAATGAAGGATGAGCTTTCATGCATCAATACGGGAAGATAAAAATTCTCACAAATTGACGAATTTTAAGGACAAACGGAGTGAAATCAAATTGAGTACCAATATCAGCTCCGAATCGGAGATGGGAACTCCTATGAGTGCCACAAGAACAAATATCAAACCAATTGCCAAAAGTATACCATTGGGCAATCTGAGTCAAAGAACAAGCTTATAGAGTAGAACAATAATGACCAAATCCCACAAGGACCAACCAAGAAACCAACAAAACGGTCACCAAGGACCAGACAAAATAAAACAAAAAAAAAAGAAAGTAGAAAGAAACCAAATGACTATACACTGTACAATGGAGTATACCTTGATTCTGAGAAATCAATCAAGGAAATGTTTCAAATGCGTATCATTAATAAAGAAATTCAAGCAGCTCCTGTCTAAGTATTTTAGGAATAAGGTATTTTAACCAATTTGAATGTCAATTGAGTAAGGGCCCATCCATAATGCATCAAATTTACCATGCTTTGCCCTTATCTTTGTGCCTACTATCCCATAATAGCACAAGATCCCCAATGCTTTGAAAGCTCTTGAGTCACTTTTTTATCAAATAAATTCTTCAAATTTTCTCCAACTTTACATGTCGCTGATGGGATGCCATTCTTTCTTCATCTAACTCAATAATCCTATTGATTTGAGCATTATATGGACTAAATTCTTGATCTTCAATTTTTTGAACAAACTAAAATGAAGACAATTGCAAATGAAGTGTCACTAAAGCTTGAATTATATATACCAACTCAAATGAGCTTTTACCAAAGAGCTCTTTTGATAGTGATTATGTCAGCCCAAATAGCAAACTCCAATTGCTCACCCCACTTCCTTTTGTTCAGCTCCAAGGTTCTTCTAATGATCTTCAAAGAAGTTTTTATTGCTTGACTCGGTTTGTCCATTTCCTTGGGATTGTAGTTAGAAGCATATGTCAAATTGATTCCATACTTTTGCACATTGCCACCAAAGGTTTAGCTCAAACTCATGGCATTATCAATAGCAATCTTAGTTGGCACCCCAAATCATTTATGATTTGATTTAGCATGAAGTCCATGATAACTTGGTGTGTTGCTTTCTTGGTGGGGATTGCTTCCACCCACTTAGTGAAATAATCAGTGGCTATAAGAATCCATTTATGACCAACACTAGAAGGATTTGAAATTTTTCCAATGAAATCCATTCCCCATTGCTTAAATGGGGCTTCAATTGACATAGGTTGCAAAGGAAGGGAGCCTAAAGCTTTCATTCTTCCGAAAAATGCTGGCAACTTTCACATTTCCTAACCAATAGAGTTGTATCTTTGAAGAGAGTTGGCCACCAATAACCAGCCCTCAAGATTTTATGTGTTGTAACTCTTCCAAAAAAATGTCCCCCACAAACTCCTCCATGGAGATCAGCAATTACCTTTGGGGCTTCATCCTCAGCAATGCATCTTAAGAGCACTCCCTCCGGGTTCTTCCAAGCTAACCCAAAATCAGTAATGACATATTTTTGAGAGGCTAACTTAAGAGCTCTTTTCTGATTTTTACTCAAATGTTCAGGGCAGCATAGATGTCTAAGATAAAAGATTATATCTTTGTACCATTCAGAGCTTACCAACTTTTCAAGGACATCCACCCTTTCTCCTTCTACTTCATTCACCTCAATAGTTTGCAAGTTTCTCTCAGCCATAATCTTAGCTAGGCCCAAACCTCTTATCAATTTCATGGTTTGGATATCCATGTCATATTCCTACAACTTGTTTACCCATCTACATCTTTACTTAAAACCTCCATCTCTCGATCAGATATCTTTCACCATGGTGTGGGAACATAAGCAACAACTTTATAGCTCAAGATGTAAGGTCTGAAACCGTTTTTGCTTTCACCAAGGAAAATGCTTGCTTCTCCATAATGGTGTACTTCAACTCGGCTCCTTGCAATGCCTTATTAAAAAATCCAATTGATCTCTCAGCCCCTTCATCATCCTTCTACAACAAGACATATGTAATAGTGTTTTTTTAAGAAAAAGAAAACATTTGAAAATGCTTCTTGTAATTTGGAGTTGTCAAAACAGGGCATGATTTAATGCCTCTTTGATCTCATTGAAAGCTTGAATGGAGGATTCTTCTCATTTGATAACTTGGTCCTTCTTAAGCATGCTAGTAATGGGGATGGTTAGCTCAGCAAAGTTAGACACAAATCTTCTCGATAAAGTTTATTTTTCTAAAGAAGGATTGAACTCCTTCTTAGTTCTCAAAATTGGAACCTTGTTGATGGGTTCTACTCTCTCGGATCAATCATGGCCCCTTCCTTTGATACATGTGACTAAGCAGCTTTTCCTTTTGCACTCCAAAATGGAAATTCTTGGGATTCAATGATATGTCATACTCTCTACACCTTAACAACATTCTCTCCAAGTGTTGTAAGTGGTCATTTTTTTCTAGAAAACACAATTACATCATCTCGATAAACAACAATGGAATTATTAATATAACTAGCAAACGCTACATCCATTTCTCTTTGGAAAGTTTCTCTAGCATTCATTAATCCAAAAGGCATCTTGGCATAGACATAAGTTCCCCAATGAGTGGTAAAGGCAGCTTTTTATTCTTTTCTCGACTCCATCACAACAACTTGATTATAGCCGGAGAAACCATCCAAAGTGGATAATAATTTAGAACTAGTTACCAATTATAGCATATTCTCCATGTTTGGCAGAGGGTAATTATCTTTCAATGATGCTTTATTCAAGTTCCTAAAGTCTATACATAGCCTTATATCACCATTATTTTTTCTAGATAGGTACTAAATTTGTAACCCAAGATGAGTACCTTGTGGGCTGAATGATCCCTCCATCCCTCAACTTCTTCAATTCTTCTTGCATCTTCAAAGAAAGGAGCGGATTGATCAGCCTCTATTTTTTCCTAAAAGGCTTGGCATTAGATTCAAGAGGAATTTCATGTTGGAACAAATCTTCCATGTATTCCTTCAACTCAGAGTAAGACCAAGCTAGGCAGTTTTGATATTTCTTCAACAATTGAACATAGGATTGCTTCTCTTCCTTGCTCAGATTGCTTCCTAACCAGATTTTATGTGGTTTTTCCTTTGTGCCTAGGTCATGCTCTTCCACATCTCTTGAAACTGACATACTTCATTAATAATGCAATCAACATTATCAAAGTTTGATTCAAGTGCCACCAAACCTCTGCATAATCATGTTTGTCTTCAAATTGGATGATGTCTTTGCCAAATAAATTTTCCTATCCTTCATTGAGAACACACCATTGGTTCCCAATCTATATTTTGGTCAGAAAACTCACCTTGGTTCTATAGAAACCATTTCACCTGGGCATCATCATCGAACACTTGCCAATTTTTAACATTGTCAGGGATAGATGGCCTTGTTAGTATTTCAACATCATACTCACAAAATAGAGATACTGTGTACAATTTCCAAATCTAGATCTTAGCACTACTAGCTTGTCAAAGAACAACATTAAACTTTTTATCATGGTGCACAATATTAAATGATTCAAACATTTCAATCAAATCCTAGACTCGCATTCTTGTATTGTTTTATTCTCTTATTTTTAGTAGCATACGCTTTGCTTATCTCATTTAACAATCGCTCTAAATCTCCTTCTTTAATGATATCCTTTACAACATATTTCCATGCAATTCTCAAACCCAATAATAAAGGTGCTTTATATTCAGTAATGTTGTTATGCATTCAAAGTTGAGTTTTAAAGAAAAAACACTCTTCCCCGCCTAGAGAAATCAAACAATACTAGCACCATTTCCAAACTCCGAACAAGCTCCATCCAATAACAAGGTCCAAGGATAACCTACTTGTTTGAGACATTTACATTGATCAATCTTGTGCTATTTGCCATCAACAAATCCAAAAATTTATTAGCATCTACATCAGCATACAACACTTCATAAGAAGCATTATTGAGATCTTCAATGAGGTGCAACATCTTCTTCTCTCCATACACTTTACAAGGCTTCCTTTAATTGGAATGGTGGAAAAAGACATATCCATTTGAACACTTCCAAAAACACTTGCATCCCACTTTCTTGATAACAACATGCCCCATTTGGTAGGGCAATCAACAATAACAACATCAAGTTTCAAATTCTTACCCGGATAAGCTACAAGTTGTACCACCAAGCCTTTTACACATCTTACAACCGAACCTCTCTATAATCCATTACAAGAAACTTTTCATAAGTTGTTGTCACTTTAATGTTCAATTCATTCATGACCTCTAGAGGCATAACATTGCATGATGCTCGAATCAAACATACAATTGTGCAACAGTTTTTCCTTAATAATCAGCGTTGTAAAAAATGGATCAACATTTAATTGAGACTCAACCAAAGATGTTCCCAAGTAAACTTCAAGCGGTTCACCTAGTTCTTCCAGCACTTGAGGTTTTTTCAACTCTGAAATGGTAGGAGGAGTCTCAATACTATTTACATTTCTGCTTTGGGTAATCTTTTCTTCTTTCTATCCCAAATACTACAATCCCTTTTCTTGTGCTCACGAATCTTAAGCAACTCAAAAATTGGAACTGAAATCTTGA
Organism: Taxus wallichiana var. yunnanensis; assembly: GCA_018340775.1. Lineage (NCBI taxonomy): Eukaryota > Viridiplantae > Streptophyta > Pinopsida > Cupressales > Taxaceae > Taxus > Taxus wallichiana. The sequence continues at coordinate 209,086,775 of CM031237.1, read as the reverse complement.
TCTGACTCAAGACTTGGGTAATTTCATAAGGAATGTATTTGGGCAAAGCATCATTTAGATAAATATTGAAAGATTCATCGATAACACAATATTTTTCACATCTTGGGCATGGGTGGGAACACCAGTTCTACATGAGACAACAAGGAATTTTCCAGATGCATCTTTCTTTGGAGTTTCTTTTGGGATATTGGTGAGAACTGGGTTTTGGTTTGGATTAAGGCCCTCGCCCTTTGACAACTTTACTTCTTGTTTATAATCCCTTTCTTAGGCAACAACAACATTCATTAAAAATTTTCTATCCTCTCTCGATGGGATTCCACCATCATACTTATTAATAATTAGAGCTCTTAGGTACTCAAAATCATTATTAGGAAGTTCAAAATCTTGTACCATATCTATTTCTAAAGTATGAGAGGGAGGAAGAAGAGGTACCCAGTGAATGCAATCCCAAAAACTTGCAGCATTTCTTGCACTTATTACTTCAGTTGAAGTTGCTCCTTATTGTGAGCTTGTAGAGAAATCCACCATGCATGCATCATCATCAGTGTTATCATCATCATCAGGTTCTTCAAGTTTTGATCTACTTCACATGGCGGGTGGGGTAAGAAACATTTGTCACACCAATCAATTTCATTTGTCTCTTCAACAACATCAACTATGGCATTTAGAGGATCAAGCACTACTCTATTTTCCCTAGCTTGGGGTTGTCTAGCTCCCATGGGTCCTTTACCTCTATCATCATATCTTTGATCATTTCTAGGATAATTTCTAAATTTGTCTTTTCCTTGTTGCCTATGCTTACCTACTGGGTCGTAACTTTGTCCAAATCCTTTCTCTTCTCTGGCTAGCTTGTAAGAGATTTCTTTTACAGCTCCGTCCAAAGTCTTTACAACTTCCTCAAGATCCATAGCCTTACTTGACTGAGGCTTCTCTAGATTGACTAGCTTGATACCTTCCCTCTTATGAGGCTTACTAAATTCTTTGATATTATTTTCAATCTGCAAAGCCATGGTGAATGTCTGCCTCAATGTTGTTGGGTTCTTGTCTCTTAAATAATAGGCAACTTTCTTATCAAAAGCATCAGAGTATTTTATCAAACAAGAAACATCACTTGGCCTTAGGATCACAGTGCAACCTATTTAGGGTCTTATTGAACCTTGTATTGAAGTCATGAACAGACTCATTAGGATTCTTTTTTATATTTTCAAATTTTGATAAAATAAACCTAGGGTTTGTTTTATCTCCATACTATAATCTAAAAGCATTCTTCATTTCTGTCCAAGAATCAATGGAATTATCTAGCAAAGATTTATACCAGTCCCTTGCATCTTCTTCTAGAGTATGGATAAACAATTTAATGTACACATCCTCAAATTCTATTTCAAAGTCCTCCATCATATTGACAAAAAGCTTTAAGTGTTGATCCCTAGTAATGGCATTATTTCCTTGAAATTTAGGCAATCTATTTCTTACATCTTGTGGCACAACATTTGGATAGCTAGCCATACCTCTAAAATTGATGGGACCAAAGGTATTAACAATAAATGGAGGTCCAGGTGGAGGTTGAGCCATATTATTTTGGGAGGTGATCTTATAATGGAAACAAAAATATGAGGAGTGAGTGTTCTGTGAGGCATAGGAATGCAATCCTCGGAATGAATATTCTCTAAAAACTTTGTTTCTTGGAAAGTCTTATCGACTTTGGAGAACACGGGGACAAAATGAGATGCAAATTTTTCAATCACAAAGAAGGACCCTCTCCATTGGAGAAATCATGTCTAGAAAAAGACTACTTGATTCAGGATCACTTGAGGAAGTATTGCAATCTCCAATCACAGTTGATCATTTTCCATAATTGATAACTCTTTGCTTGATTTTTGATCGTCAACAACTTTCTAGATTCTTCTCGCCTTCAATTTTTCTTTCCCGCCTTCTGGAAATAACTTTCTAGCACGGTCTTTAACAAAGAAATATCTTCTTCCTTCCAACTTTACAAAAATTAGTGATAAATTTCAATTGACAGAGGTTAGACACCGACATTTACTAAAAATTCATTCAACACGTAGTCGCCACTAGGGATTTTCACCTTAGTTATGTAAATGCACTAAAATTGGTCTCACAAATGTCTCACAACACTAAATTCATGCAAAGCTTCTCAAATCTTACCTTCCTTTACCCATATTCAACATTGCTGATGTAAAATTAGTGTTAAAACCAACATGAAACTGAAATATTACACACGAAATTGTAAATTTGCTCAATTCTTACAAATTGGGACACAGGATGATGTTTTAACAACATATTTGCACTTAGATTATGTAAGAAACATTACCAAGGTCTATATGCATCGTGCATATGGTGTTCAAACTTCGTATGCAACTTCATGTCCTCGGAAACGGCGCTACAAGTGTTGGTATCAAATTTGTTCTCCTTTTCAAGCTGAGCAACATCACATATTTTGCATGCAGCTTAGAGACATTTAGATCATAATGTATGTCATTTTGTAGCTGGGGATGAGATCTAACTAGCCCTTTGTCACTTAGATTGTGGAGAGATGGATAACACCTTCAAGAGGATTTGACCTATCCTCACTACTTTAGGTTGTGCCTCTTCAACCAGGGTGAGAGGACCCTTAGTGTAACCTCTGTTTGATGAAAGAAATGGAGATATCCTTCTTTTGCACAAATTTTATGAATAAAACCTTGGGAATGTATGATCAATACTCCATAATTTAACTCTCAAGAGTTGTCACTTCTAAAAGATGGAGATACTTTCAAAACAAGGCTAAGGTTACTAAAGACATTATGAAATCTTGATTGTTCTGCATATTTTAGTAAATAGATTTTGTTCCTTTGTGGATATATAGGGAAAAACAGGGGTAGTACAGAGTAGGATTAGTCGTTTGAATTATTTTTTGGTGCAAGATTAAGCAAGATAAATTGAACTTTGTTAGGTCTTTGGGAAACTTCACAACAATGTACAACTCAACAACAGAAAGCTTCAGAATAGTTAAGAAAATCCTTCAACCAAAAGGTGTGCATTAATGGAGGCCCAAATTTACACATTTTCACACAATATTTGAGAATCTAGCATGAAGGCTCAAGTTAAAAGACTCAATTAAACACCAAAATATCTGATCAATCATGCCTAAGGTACACCCAAAGACTTACAAACAATCTCTATCAACAAATGAAGGTAAAGTGATTTTAAATTGTTTATTTCATTACTAGGTGAAAGATCTTCTGATAAATGAAATTGTAAATGCCACTAAACCATCACAAGGATGAGATCTAGTGTGATTTCACAAAGATTTCAATGTAAGATTGCAATAGGAACAAAAGAAACCATTTGCAGACATTCTGAAATAAGCAGACACAAATTTTCCAGAGATTGAACACAAATTAATTTCAAAATTGCTTAGATTCATCAACAGGGGAGAGCTTCCAGAGAAATATCGAGTTTTTCAATGGCTACATCTACAACCAGTGACCACTTGACATGAAAATATAACACGTAAGAAATTAACTAGGTATCTCAGATGGGTTTCTCAAAAGATAGTATTTCTCAAATTTTTCTCGTGAAATTTAACCCCCGACCTTTTAGCAAGAGTACTCTCATTGCATTTATACATTTCACTTGCTCAATCATCCCAAATTTTCACCCCAAAAATAAGAATATTCAAGGACCTTTGTTTGTTACCAATTTGCCGAAGCAGTAAAGCGACGCTTAACAAATTCACATCCGAAAGCTGCCAGGTGGACCAATTATGAACTGATCACATTTCTCAGACCCTCGACTAATGACTAGGATTCCATACAACTACCTTTTTGACAATCATTTTGATTCTTTTATGGGATAAATCCCCTCGCTTTTAGTCATTCTCCGAGGCTCTGTATAGCTGGATCTGACAGTAATCCTTTTCGCTCTCGAGGCAACACCTTTTTCATCTTTTACACCTATAACCTCCATCATTTCATCCTTTTCCCTCTCTTTCCTCTGTAACTCTACCCCGCATCCATATTCTCTGGTAATTCACATTTTTGCAAGTGCCTGAGTAATTCCAACTTCAAAATATTGACCTTAACAATCCTTAGACTCACAAATTAAGTTCTGAATCCATTCAATGGCACTTTACAGAAAAACGACAAGGAATTTCATCAAAAATGGTGGAAAACGATGTGAATTCGCATCTACAGGAGTCTTGGAGAAAAAAGGTGGAAAAACATACACAATGCATAATAACCATTGATTCTTCCCTTCTCTCGCTTGATATTATAGTTGTCCACGTGTTTCCTTGGCACAACCGCAAAGGAGAAGTATAGGGAAAGTTTCCAAACAAGTGCAAGCCTTCCACGCTCCTCGGGCCCAAGAAAATTCCTTTGGCCTTTGAAATATCTCAATATAAAAGGAGCCAGCGGAATCCTCCACGTGTCGCCTTGGTGCACCTTTGGTATGGTCCTCAAAAGTAGAGACCCCAAATAGGTGCGATCCCTCCACGTGTCCCAAGCCTTCGAGTTGTTGAAAAAGTTGAAGGATCAACGGAAGGTGCCATGTGTCTAGGGTCCGAGATAGTTTTCCTTGGCCGTTGAAAAGTCCAAGCAAGGGCAGAGTGAGCGGAAGCCTCCAAGTGTCCTTCTAACGCTTCTTCAAAATAAAAATTAAGGGTCGGTCCCCAAACAAGCACAGTCCCTCCACGTGTCCATGGTCCGCCAAAGTTGCACCGACCACATGTAAAAATTATCTAAGTCTAGGCAAGGCAAAGCAGAAACCAAAAGGTGAATTTTTAAATGAGCACCGGTCCTCCACTTGGACAAGTTTTGAGTTGAAGTGGGCCTTAGAGTTTCAAAGTGCCCTCTTAGCGGCATCTAGCTAGAAAGGGCCACGTTTCCACGTATATTTGGGATAAAATTGACAGTGAAAACAAAATGTGACAATGGAAAACAAGGAAAGGAAAAACCCGAGTTTTTGCCCAAGTTAATAATTCTTTCACACAGACAGTGAGAAATGGAAAAAAATTCGGACTTTAAGTTATCCTCGACTCAAGGAAGGGACTGATCATGGCAACCAAATGAAGGAAAGAGCTTTCATGCATCAATACAAGGAGATAAAAAGATGAAAGAGCCCGCAAATTGAAGAATTTCAAGGACAAATGGGGCAAGATAAAATTGAGCACCAAAAACCCTATATTGTTACTCATACCTATGGATCGTGTGACTATCGCTTGTCTTCACTCAAGGTAAACCTGAACTTGAGCCCTCAATGCCTCGTGATCTTCAACCATTCTATTGTTGAATCAAGTCCTAGATCATCTTATGTCTATTAAACACTTTTCCCGTGAGTGTCATTCAACTTCCACTTATCTACCGTGAGGATCAATGACTAAACTAGAATAATGTGATTACCCATCACCTTTTAGCCCTATCTTCAATATGAGTACCACGGCTCTATTCATGGCATGATTCTCATGGATACTTTTCATCCTTTTCAAGATGGAATCTAATGGTCGCTCATCACTTAAAACCCTCTTTTATAGCTACCTCATTGTGTTATGGTTTTGTCTTCATAAAATAATCCTTTACTTCTCTCAGTAGTTTTGTCCATGACCTAAAAGTCCAAAAACAATTCAAAAGTAATATATGGGATTTTCAAATTCAAACTCCTTGAGTCAAACTTCTATAAAAAGATGACTCCCTCAAAAGGACATCTAATATTTTTATCTTGCTGCTATAAATAGATTTCTCCCTCGAAGGATAGCTATACAAAGCTAGCCATACTGTACATAGTCTATCACAAAAATAAGACTATTCTTGCAAAAATAAAATAAAAATATTTTGAAGCTTCTCGCATCAATCAACTTCATAAAGACCTCAAGGAGATACTCTACTCATCCCACATATACTTCCCACATTGATCAGTCTATAAAAACAAAAATAAAAATAAAAAGATGACTTTTTCATCATGGACTTTCCTATTTTGATCTTGGGTCTCTTACCAAAGAGGCATGTTGTCTCACAAAGATGTTACGCTAAAACAAATTTCTTTCACCTCACCGCCTTTCCTCTCTAAAATTTTTCCTACTCAAGGGATGTGCTACAAATGCGACATTTCATGATCATGTGACCTTCTTCACCCTTAGAACATTCAATCATGCAACGCCTTTAGGATTTTATGTTCATACGCCATCTTTGGTATGATAGACTTGTCATGGTTCTTATCAATTAGGCATCTCTTTTGTCTCCTCTTACCATTCACCTTTTTTCTCACTTATTTGATTCTCTTATACAGACTGCATCTTCAACACCAACATTTTAGGAATTCCTCTTTCACCAAAATCAAACTAAACTTAACCATGACATAAATGACCTAAACTCAACCATGCCTAAATGACCTTGACTCAACCATGCCTAAATGACCTAGATTTAATCATGCCTACAACCTATTGACCCATTCATCTACCCTCATCATATTTTTCCCTAGCTTATGGGAGAACTCCATCAACCTAAGGCCCCTTTTTGCTAGGGCTATATAGGCAAAGACTCTTAGGGCATGGGGCCCTTAGAGGTTAGCTTGGCCACTCTTTCCCCTAACCAATTTTCCCTCTTTTAATTTCCCCTAACTATTTTCAACCAAATCAAGGATCCGAATTGTCTCTACCTCTACTCGAAGTCGTATCCATGGTGGCACGTCCCGCTACTACTCCGTGGTCCACCCGATCCCAAATCAACTTCTCACCTAACAAAAATTTGAATTAATCAACTCAATCTCGTGGACCCACCAATCGAATGCCAATCACCCGCTACATGGCTTGCCAACTTAGCTAGTTATCTCGTACTATCATTTTCCACTCCTCAACTTCACCTCTGGCCATTTTCTAAAAGTGGCAATGTCAAAATGAATCCATAAAAAGTGAAATTTTCCTTTTTAACCCAAAATTGACATGACCGACGTCGGTCATGTCGTGCCTTAGCCAACCGACATCGATCACCCAACATAACCATTTGACCCACCCCATGCCCATTCTACCTAAAACCATTATTGATCAAACAACTTTTGACCTTACCAACACCTATTACACCTTACCCGCAAGCCTACATTACCTATACCTCGGCCTTACCTATGCCCCGAACTACATACCATGACATGAACCGTATTTTGTGACATTGGAATTTGTGTACTCGTTATACCTTGTGATGTTATTACCCATGTTGTTTAGCCTAATGACATTACCTTGCCTAATGACGTGATGTTTATCCCGACCATACCTTTAGTGCCCTGAACAAAACCTATTACCTATTCCTAGACCGACCTCGTTTTGCTTCATGACCATATCCTATACCTTGATACCCGAATCACTTCAACCTCGCTTGATAAACATATTGCCCTTTTGACAACGTAGAGTTTGCAAGCTCTTCCACCTGGTACCGTATCGCAATCTATACATGTGTGTGTGTTTGATTTCCATTACCCATTACCCAAAATGACCATACCCTTACCTACTGACCCTCACTTTCATCAATCACCTATTTATAAAATTACTCCTCAACTACTTTTCCAACCTCATTGGTTCATATTTTAAGGGGGATCACTTCCACCCACACTTGGGGCAACCTAACCTTCACTCATACTTGAGCACCGACTTCCTGTTTTGTTGGCGCCGCTTTTCAATACAAGCTAAGCTTAAAAAATGGGGCAAATGTAGACACCAAATTTGGGTCACACTCCCTTTGGTCCCCTTCAACTAATTAACTTAATAAATTTAACTCATCATGACCCCTTCATCCCATACTAATATTCATCCTCACATTATTAATTAATTTAATTATTTTAATTCAGCTAATTTCACCCTCACACCTCCACCTCATCGCTTACATCTCACCTTGGACCCATTCCAGTGGGCATTTAACTCACAATGACCGAGTCATCACTCTCAAAGACCGAGTCATCACTCCCAAAGTGTTGATTTACCACTTAACCTAACTAACTAATAATTCTTCCTAAACCTAATTGGATTTCTTCTATGACCTTGTTCCTTTTTTCACGTGAACCCCACTTCCCTAAGTGGACTTAATCAAAATAACGATAAAAGTAGTAAATATCGGCCTATTTTTGGTAAACCTAGACTTTCCCACCTTAAATGATGTCATTACCCTCAACCGACATCGTCACCTAACCACCATCGACTACCTTATATACATTTTCACAACTCTTTACACGGGTTGGTCATTCAGTTATTTGAGTCTAATTGCATTCAATCACGGATCTTCAAGCCCTCTTACATCTAAATGATGAACACACACAACTATAGTCTAAGACAAGTAGCAGGTTTCCTTCCGTGAGAGCATGGAATATTCATGGGAACACTGAGTATTGCCATGGCACCGACCATATAATCTCTTCACTGATCAAATATTGTCCTCCTCCACCTTCCAAGATCTGCAAGGCAAGTAAGTAAGTATTGTGATCCTAATCATTTTTATTATTCCTTTTTAGATATTTGGTTTCTTTCAAGTAGTTTATTTCCTCTATTGCATGTACATCACCTTCCTCCCAACAACCCATTATTCAACCATCCCAAGCCTTTTTCACCATTTTAAACCTCTTTCTTAGTATCCATGAGTCTTCTCAACCATATTACCACCTTAATCATACTACCCTCACTCTTTTTGCAATCACGAGATCCTGAAAACCTATGTTTAATAATTTACTATCAAATTACCCTTACCGACATCGGGTCACCTTAACCATCATCAGTCCTCCCTCGCTAATAGCATCGGTAACTTTATTTTCCACTAAACTTCACCAAAATGCTTCTAACATCACCTAAATTCCACCTGCACCTTACCAGATACCTCTCGTGACCTTACCTAACACCCATGTGACTCGTCCCAACTAGAAGCATACATTTCCGATGCTAGATTAGTATAGATTTCAATATTTTTCTTAATCTAGTTTGTTGATAACGCTTTGAGATACCCGAATCGAGTGTTAGCAATAGGATCTTTATTTTTCATATTTTCTTTCATTAATTTGATAAAAATAGAGGATTGATGACCATTCGAGGAAGCATCATGCTTCCCATCTAGCCTTGCTAGACAGCTTCTCTTATTATTGCTATTTAATATCATTTAGTGGTCTTGCTTTGATCTACAGTAGTCCTTCCAAGACAAAAAGGAGTTCTCTACAATCAACTTGGATAAAGTCAGAACATGCACATTCAACCTACCATCTACATAATCACAGTATTCCTCTTTGGAGTTACCTTATCTATTTTACCGCACAAAAATTCAAAGTGAAATAGACATGCTCATCCAACTCAAAGAAGATCTCGTCATGTACAACCACAAAACAACCAATGGGAGGGGGTACATGTCCATATAGGAAGGGCAAGGGCTATTCTCTCAATATAATGCACCCGTGTTGTGCCCATAATGAATGCACCTACACCATGTCCATAATAAATCATGCATTACCTGTGCTTATACTTAGTTTTGTTTCTTCTAATTTTTGTTGTTGAAAAACACATTAAATTTAGTTGTATGATTCAAACTTGGGACCTGCTTTTATATTAACACAAATTCCAACAGAGCTGCATGGGAATAATCGAAAGAATTTTTTTATCAAATCGATATATTGAAAAAATATGAAATTTTTGATGTGACACCTAACAACGGACCCACCCATGCATGGGCATGCATATGTTTTATGGGGGCATGAATCCATAAAAGAGCATTTTGTCGATCTTAGCTTTCGACTATAAGAATCCCTATCTTTGTTGTATGTTCTTGTCTAGGTATATTTCAATACCCACAAAATATATTTAGTCAATATTCATATTTAATATTGTGTTTCTTGGGAGTAGTCGCTTAAGACTAGTTGTAATCTGGAGTTACAAGGTTCAAATCCTAACCCATGTATCGTAATTTACTACATAAATAATATAATCATTCAAGGTTTTCATCCTCCATATTTAGTTTGAGTTTCATTTCCAGATTGACCACTACAAGCTTTATAACTACAAATACAATGTCATTGACGCCATCATGGGCTCCCCTTCCATTACCATCTCCAATAAATTCCATCACCACAACAAGGTTGGTTATTTGAATCCTCCCGATCTAATTGTCTACTCCACTTTTAATCCTTCTTTCAAATCTAAATGGTTGTGTTTTTCTTGTGTAGGTGATGCTACTTGCCCACAACAATTATACATCGAATGTAATAATCCAAGTAACAATTTCGCTCAATAATTTTGCAATGATCTTGTTCAAAGAATGCCCCCGAAAAGATGGTAAATATAACATTCCCATTCACAACATCAAATTTCAATGGAGTTTTAATTCTTATGAGGGTTTTTTAATGTAGATATCGACACGGACACTTCTATGTGGTGAAAAATGATAACACATTCTCTTATGTAAGAATAGTCCATGGTCATTTCCTTTCCTTTTCTATCATTATTTCTCAATTGCCATCATATATTTAAACATTTTGTTGTGTACTTTGAAGTACCCCACATGATGTTCACCGAGATTATAAATTAAGCATGATGTGGATGCCTCAATATTTGAGAGAAACATGGGTTGAAAAATTATGCAACCCAAATCTTATTTGTACCCTTGCCTCGATCACCATCAAGTTAGTTATCGATACGCCGTTAACCTATCGCTTGTATTAGGATATGCGTAGCCGACTTGTGGCTTACCAAATCATTTTATTATATCATTTATACTTTCTCACACTAACAAAGTGTCGTCCTTGGTGATAGCCATAACATATGAATAGTATGTATAGGGATTGTAGGTAGTAGTTTATCATCATTTGAACATTTGAGTCTTATTATAGGGTTTAGAGGTTGCCCCTCGAAGTGGCAAAGCTATTCTAATTGCATATTGAGATCATATTTCTGAAATACTGTGTTATTTATTGTTCTATTGTTGCTCATAATCTGAATTCTACAATAATTTCATTACTGAGTGGTATCGGAGTGCGATCCGGGCAAAAACCCTAATATTGTGTTTCGCCATATATTGCAAACCTGAGTGAATTGGTGGGTGATATTTTTACCAGAGTTGTGAAACATTTCAAGTAAGGTTCCCTGAAAAATTTAGACTTTTTGTATTTATTTTACAAAATTTATTACAAATTTAGGTTTTTTCATAAAATCACTCCTAGGTGTAAATTGTGGAATGTTTTCAAGTTCATTACTTTTTTAGAAAGCTATCAAAAAATAATATTAGTATCTTCTCTATGTTTTTTCCTATTCAGTTGAATTTGTATCAAAACCCTAAACCCTAAGGTTTGACATCATGGCGGGGCCTTCCATAAGAGCAAAAAAGAATCCGGTTACTCCAAGTAAAACCCTAGATAAAGATGGGGTAGTGATTGAAGAGTTGGAGTCAAAAGGGGTAAATACATATTCCTTAGCACTAGGGTTTACCTCAGTTGATCATAAGGTGAGCCAACTTGAGTATGAGCTGCAAAATGTACAATCTGAGATGGCCTCTAAAGGAGACATAGACCAAATCAATCAGCGGTTGGATGATATCATGCAACATGTAAAGGGTAAACAATATGGCCCAAATCTGCCCCATATCAACCAAGGAGGATCTTCAGTTCAAAATCATGGACAAAATAACCATGTTGGATCACTTTTCTAGCCCAATCAGAATCCAACTTATTCGCAACCATGGAACATGATGTCGAAAGTGGATATGCACAAATTTGATGGTAAGGATCCCCTGAATTGGATAAATCAAATGGAGAACTTCTTTGAGTTACATCAAACACCATCAGGATAAAAGGTGACATTGGCATCCCTATATCTTGAACCAAATCAATTCATTTGGTATCAATGGTTATATGCTCAAAGGAAGATGAATGGTCTCGGTGTCACTTGGACAGTTTTTACCCTAGAGTTGCAATTGCACTATAGTTCTAGTGTTTCAAAGAACTACTTTATTCAATTAGCACCAAAGAGGAAGATGTTCATAAAATGTATTTCAGACTCATGAGGGCCATTATGAATTTTTAGTAATGCCTTTTGGTCTTACAAATGCACCCTCAACCTTTCAAAGCTTGATGAACACTATTTTTAGGCCATTTTTAAGGAAATTTGTATTAGTTTTCTTTGATGACATATTGATTTACAAAGAAGACATGGGAAAAATACTTACAACATGTAAATAAAGTGCTGGAATTTTTGGAGAAACATACTCTCTATGCAAAGCCATCCAAATGTTCTTTTGGTGTATAAGAGGTAGAGTACTTGGGTCACATTGTATCTCATGAAGGCTTCAAAGTTGATCCTCAAAAGATCAAAGCTATGGTGGATTGGCCAAGGCGCAAAACTCTCAAAAATATTTGTGGATTCCTAGGACTAATAGTGGTACTAAAAATATTTATGTGGGGATATGGTAGAATAAAGCAACCCCACTCACTGCATTTCTAAAGAAGGATGCCTTCCATTGGACAGATGTAGCCACTAAATCCTTTGAGTAGCTAAAGGAAGCCATGTGCAGCACCCCAGTTTTGGCTACTCCCAACTTCTCAAAAACCTTCATTGTTGAATGTGATGCTTTAGGATCAAGATTGGGAGCAGTTCTAATGCAGAAGGAAGACCAATTACATTTTAGAGTTGTCAATTAAAAGGAAAATATCTGCTCAAACTTTTCTATGAGAAAGAAATGATGGTTATTCTTCATGCAATCAAGCAATGGAGGACTTATCTCATGGGTAGACACTTCAAGGCAAAAACTGATCATGATAGTCTCAAATAATTTTTGAGCAAAGGTTATCATCGAGGAAGAACAAAAGTGGGTAAAAAAATGTTGGGTTATGATTTTGAAATCATATACAAAAAGGGTAAATAAAATGTAGTAGTTAATGTGTTGTCTAGAAGGGATACATCCACAAATGTCTTACTATGTGGAATGTCCATGTTGATGGCCGATTGGGAGGATGAAGCAAGATTGGAATGGGATCAAGACAAGGATACACAATCTCTAATATAGAATATCAAGTAAGGATCTATGACATCTAAAAACATTGAGTGGAAAGGTAATGCCCTATGGTACAAGGATTGTTTATACTTGAGTAAATATTTTGAGTTGATGCATAAGATTCTTGCAGATCTACATGCCTCACCTATTGAGGAAACTCTGGGTTTTTGAAGACATATCATAAAAATAAAAAGAGAATTCTTTTGGGAAGGACTCAAGGGGGATGTACAAAATTTTGTATCGAGTGTTTAGTGTGCCAACCATGTAACAAAGGGGTAAGAATTCCTAGCCAGAGATGGGAGGAGGTCTCCATGGATTTCATCACTGGATTACCTTTTTCGAGGGTAAGAATTTTATTTTTGTGATTGTGGATAGGCTCACAAAATATTCCCATTTTGGTGCCCTATCACATCCATTTATAGTTAGTACATACTCGTATCTATTTTTTGGAGACAGCTTCAACGACTACATGGAGCCCCAAAGATAATTGTAAGTGATCGTGATCCTATTTTCACAAGTAATTTTTGGATGGAATTATTTTCATGTTTGGGTACTCGATAGCTCACACTTCATCTTATCATCCTCAAACTAATGGGAAAACAGTAAGTGGTCATCAAGTTCTTAGAGGGTATTTATGTTGTTTTGTATCGATAATCAGAAAGGTGGATTAAATGCCTACCACTTGCAGAATGGTCGTATAACACATATTTTCATACCTCTTCTCAAATGACCCCATTTTTAGAATTATATGGTTACCTTCCACCTTCTATCACTTCCTCCTTGAGGGTGCAAACTAAGGTCAAAGATGTTGAGGAACACATTCAACATCAACAATAGGTTTTGGCTAGTTTGAAGCATAATTTAGCATTAGCACAAAACAGATGAAACAACAAGCAGTAGATCAACACCCTAGTGAGACATTTTGAAATTGGTGATTGGGTTTTTGTATGTCACTATCCTTACAAACAGATGTCCCTAAAGCAACAAAAAAGGACAACAAACCTGATCCTAAATATTATGGCCCTTATCGTGTTCTATAGAAAATTGGCGTGTTGCTTATAAACTAGAGTGGCCTCCATCTTCACACATACACCCAATATTCCATGTTTCATGCCTGAAAAGGTTATTGGATAGAAATTTTAAGCACAAAGAGAGTTACCAGAACTTGACGTGGAAGGAAGAATCATTTTGGAGCCGAGAGAAGATTCTCAAACACGTACTAAGAGGTTGAGAACCGAGACATTAAGGAATGTCTAATTAAGTGGAAGAATCTAAGAATAGAAGATGCAACCCGGGAGGATGAAGCTTTTCTACAACAACATCTAGGATTATTCCACGTTTAGGACAACATTTGTTTGAAGGGGAATGGCATTATATGCCCTTAACCTATTGCTTGTATTAGGATATAAGTATCATGTTGGTGCTCAATTGTAATCTCACCCCTTATTCGCTTTAGAATTTCTCAGGGCAAGCATGGTTAGAAATATTTTGTCTCCCTATATGGATGCATGAAAAATTTATCCCTCATTTGGATGTCATTGTCAATCCTTTCCTTGGGTCATGGATCACATTGGGTCTTCGTATTATTTGGCGCCTTCTCTATGTCAGAAAATTTTTGTTGTTGGGCGTCTTCCACAATTGTGCCTCCTCTGTAAATCTTGTCCCAACATCTATGGATACGTGGTCTTTTCTAATTGGATGCGGCGTGGTGGGTCTATTTGATATTTTGATGCATTATGGCGAAGGGCTTGAAAGTATAAGGTAAATGCCTAAGACCCGCAAAAGGACACGTGGAGGGCCTGTACTCATTTGAGGATCCACCTCTAGTTTTGACCTTTGGAGTTGCGCCAAGGAGACACGTGGAGGTTTCCACTGGCTCGCCCATGCTTAGAACTTTCAACAAATGTGTGCAGCTTTGTTGACCCTGACACATGGAGAGGTTGTGCTTGTTTGAGGTCCCACCTCTAGGTCTTACCTTTGGAGTTATGCTAAGGAGACATGTGGAGGCTTCTATTGGCTCCTCTTTATACTGAGACTTTTCAATGGCCGAGGTGACTTTCTTGGGCCCAGGACACGTGGAGGGTCCGCACTGTCTGGGATCTACCCTTGAATTTTATTTTTGAAAGTGTGTCGAAGAGATACGTGGAGACTTCCACTGGATCTTCCCATGTTTAGACTTTTCAAGCGGTCGATGCAACTTTCCGGACCCTAGTCACGTGGCATGTTCAAATCGCTCTTAAAATTTTCAACGGTTGGTACACCTTTTCTAGGCCCGAGATACGTGGAGAGCTCGCACTTGTTTGGGATCACTACTTTTGGGCACCATATCAAAAGTGCATCAAGAGGCATGTGGAGGCTTCCACTAGCTCCTCTTTATACTGATACTTTTCAACGGTTGAGGCAACTTTCTTGGGCCCAGACACGTGGATAGCCCATCCCCGTTTAGGGACATGCCTCGAATTTTATTTTTGAAAGTGCACCAAAGAGACATGTGGAGACTTTCACTGATCTTCCCATGCTTAGATTTTTCAAGCGCCCGATGCAAATTTCTCGGACCTCACTAGGCATGTGGCAACTTCCGCCGGTTCTTAAATTTTTTTAATGGTCGGTACACCTTTTCCAAGCCCGAGACACGAGAGAGCCCGTGTTTGTTTCGAGTCTCCGCTTTAGGTAACCACATCAAAAGTGTGCCGAAGAGGCATGTGGAGGCTTTTGCTGGCTCCTCTTTATACTGAGACTTTTTCAACGGCCGATAAAAAACTTTCAGGCCCGAGACACGTGGAGAGCCTGTGCTTGTTTGGGGTCTCTGCTTTTGGGCACCATATCAAAAGTGTGCCGAAGAGGCATGTGGAGGCTTCCACTGGCTCCTCTTTATACTAATAGTTTTCAATGGATGAGGAAACTTTCTTGGGCCCAAGACATGTGGAGAGCTCTGCACTCGCTTAAGGTCCCGCTCTCGGACTTCACCTTTGGAGTTACACCCAATGCATATGGAGAGCTTGTGCTCTTTTGGGGACCTACCTCGACCTCACTTTTACACCGCACCAAGGATACACATAGAGGCTTCCACCGGCTCCTCTTTATACTTGGACAACTTGGACTCGCAGCCGCAGATATGTGATATAATCCATGTGAGGACACTTATTTCTAAGAGGCACGAATGCAGGTATATATTCCTCAAGGTGTATTCTCAAAGGTGAAAATGATCACTTGTTAGATCAATCCATATGGAGCCACCCGAGAATTATTGAAAAAGGGATTTCTTGCATGACAAAATAAAAGAATGATTAAAAAGATCACAAAATTTATGACATGGCATCCCACCATAGTTGAGGAACCGAGAAACTTGATCGGGCTTCATGATTTATCCACCTAGCAATAGAAAGTAAGATATTTTCAAGGGAATAAACATGATTAAATGGTATGTTGTAAAGAGGAATATTCTCTTGAAGATTTGGACTTTTGGGGGGGAAATTTGGGATGAGTGAGCGAGTGAAATTGTATAAATGCAATGAGAATACTCTTGCACAAGGGGGTTTTTTTATTTTTCTCGAGAAAGTTTGAGAAAACCATTTTCCCGAGAGACCGTCTGAGAAACTTGTTTATTTCCTTGTGTTTGTAGATTTATTCATGTCAAGATGGTTGCAAGTGTACAACCATTGACAAGCTCTGAGATTGTTGAAGAAACTTTCCCGTTGATGAATCTAGTGAACCTTGAATGAATTTGTGTTGATCATGAGCATAATTTTGTTTGCTTTTATTTCAGAATGTTTTCAAATAGTTTTTATGTTCCTGTTGCAATATTATGTTAAAATCCCTTTAAATCACACAAGATCTTATCCTTGTGGTAGTATTGTGGCATTTACAATTTCATTATGAGAATAGATTTAATCTTGTAATAAAATAAATAATTTAAAATCACTTTACTTCCACTATGTTGACAAAGATTGTTTGTTAGCCTATGAGTGTATCTTAGGCATGACGAATCGTATTTCCAATGTTTAATTTAGTCTTTAACGCGAGCCTTTGTGTTGAATTCTTGAAGTGTATGAAATTGTGCATCTATGGTCTCCATTGATACACACCTTCTCGTCAAGGAATATTTTGGATATTTTGAACCATTTTGTTTGTGAGTATTCCAAAATTTGTAAAGTCTCTAAAATATCTAGTATAATCAACTTTATCTAGCTTAACTTCCCACCAAAACTTCTTAAATGATAAATCCTACATAAACTACCCTTGTTTATACTGTGTATCCACAAAGATTTAATAAACTTCACCGCCAAAATATGCAGAGACAATCGTGTTTCAATTAATGTCTTTAGTAACCCGAACCTTGTCCAGAAACATCTCCACTCTTTAGTGTGACAACTCGGAGAGTTAGATTGTGTTGTATTGATCATATTTTCTCAAGGTTTTCATGAAGATTGTGCAAAGAAGGATCTCTTGATATTCTCACCAATATGGGTTACGTAATGGGTCCTCTCACCCCGGTTAAAGGCACCCTAAAGTAGTGAGGGTAGATCAAACCCTTAGTAAGGTGCTATCCATTTCTCCAACGCCCGAGTGACAAAGAGTCAGGGCTTGAATCCTCCCCTGACTACAAGACGACTTATATCATGATTTGTCTGACTCTAAGAATCCTACCAATTTCGTGATGCTTCTCAACCCTTGTAGGAGAATCAATTTGGATACCAACATAGCTGACTTGTGGCTTACCATATCATTTATACTTTCTCATGCTTAATAGGTCAGCCTTGGTGATGGCCATAGCATATGAATAGTATATATAGGGGATCAGTAGGTAGTAGTTTGTTATCATTTGAGCATTTGAGTCTTATTATAGGGTTTGGAGGTTTCCCCGAAGTGGCGAAGCTATTTTAATTTCCTATTGAGATCATTATTTAGAAATATTGTTTTATTTGGTGTTCTATTGTTGCTCATAATTTGAATTATACAAGTAATTTCAAGATACAGCTTATCATGTCTTTGCTTGCCATGATTTGAAAATATATTTAATATTATATTGAACTACATCATTAGCCATAGTGATACTGTGAATGTGGGAGGGTTTCTCTTGACTAAGGGACAATGTTAATAAAATACAACTTTGAACTACGAGAGTACATATTTCTCCTCATTATTATGGAAACTATTGGAATGAGATTCTGCAAATAAAATCTCGGACCTCAAAATTTTCTATATCGTGGCTCTAACTATACTTCAAATAAGATAAAATTATGTCTATAAATCGCAATACTCAAATATTTGATTCCCATTTTTTTATTTCCAACTTCCCCTTCATTGATGTCAAAAATAACAAAGCTCGATCAACATATAAAATCTACCTTTCACTCATATGACCAATTGTTCAAGGGCTCAATTGTTAATCAATGTTTGCACATCAGTTGTTCCCCGCAATTACTCGAGCTTGCAACTTAAAAGATGGGATACATAGTTCTACAAGAAGTAGGCATTGTGGTTGGTTCTCGAACCTAGAACCTATTGACTTCACCACACTTTTGCCCCTTTAAGCACGTATCGCACTCATGTGAATAGTTTGAGCGAGATCAAAACTACAAAGTAGAGTGCATATGGTAAACATTATTTGGGTAAGAGAAACTTGAGCCATGAGATAGGTGCAAGGCATGCATATATTTAATTTCCAACCTTCCATTCTTTTCTATATCTTATAAAACCAAATTAAATACCGTCCAATCGATGAGCTTGAAGTAGTAATAAAATATAATTAATAAACAAAGTTCGATTGACATATAATGTTGCTCATATCATCAACCAATAAAGTGACTCAATTATCAATGATTTTTGTGCATCGCTTGCTTTCTTACAATTACTCGAGCTTAAAACCAAAAATTGGGGCCTACAAAGTGCTATAAGAAATAGTGTGGTCAGGTTTCAAACTTAAACCTATTGGATTTTCCCCTTTTTTTGGCTCATTTTAAGCACAAATTGTACTCTCATGAATAATGCAAACAAGATTGAGATGACGAAGTGGAGCAGAAATAGAATATATTATTCGTAATGTAGATAATTTGACTCGTGGAATAGGTGTGGGACATGCAATTATTTCATTCCGACGCTTTTATTCCAAATTCTCATTCATGTCTTCACCTTATCTAACAAATTAAACATCATCCATTTAAAAACCTTGTGATCTGAAAACATAATAATATAAAAATAGCAAAGCCCATTTTATGGAAGTCACCATGCCTTCGCAATTAAACATCTTCTCGGTGGCGAAAATGGTTGTCTTATCTCGCGACTCAAAGTATATAAATCACTTGTAGATTAAGGACATGGATGCCATTTCTTCCTTAGCTACAAACAAGGAACAAGTTTTGTTGTATTTGGGTTTGTGGGACTAAACTATCAAATTGTAGAGGATGTTGGATTTCAAAGGAGTCCCTTCAAGCTCATCACAATGCCATCATTTATAGTGTCATTAAAACATGCAGCTATGTCCCACTTGGTGGCCAAAAATAATTTTTAAATCTGACTAGTAAATTAATCTTTTAAAATTCTATAAAATTTTAATAAAATTAGGTAAATTGTGGACACCCTGCACCTTGGTATATTTAAGCTCTTAAAAATACATGTTTGGTCATTTTACATGTGTTTGGTCATGTTTTAGTTGTGGGAACTATTTTGCTAAAGGTGAAAAAATTCAAAAAAAGTCGACAATGTCATTTTTCGGTGCCATCATGCTTGTCAGCTTTGATTTTCATCAATTCCACCCACCGTAATTAAAGTGTGCAAGAGGATCAAGTCTACCTAATACCATGTTTTCACATTCCTCTTTCCATTGGGGAAAATATCTGTAAGTTGTAATCATATATGGTTGGATGCACGTCTCCTTTCTTGTAATTACCCGAGATTAAAACTAAAAAGGGGTCTAAAAAGTGCTATAAGAAAGAAACATTACTATTCAATTTCGAACCTCGACTCATTGAATTTTTACCCATTATTTTTACTCCTTTAAGCACAAATTACACTCTCGCAAAAATAATTCAAACAAGATGGAGACAAAAATGTGGAGCACAAATAATAGATATTATTTTGGCAAGAACAACCTGAGCCATGGAGTAGGTGTTGGACACACAAGTATTTAATTTCCACCTTTTATTTGTAATTTTCCATTCATGTCTCTCGTATTATCTAACAAACTAAATTTTGTCTAATTGAAAGCCTTGATATTGATGGTCATTAACGAAAGACACCATCAGATCATTGATGAGGGAAACCCTAATCATTTCCCTGATAGCTAGAGAGAAACTCTAATAAAAATTGTGCATGAAATTGGTACCTTAAGTTCCCAGGCTGCAATCCACATATACTTGTCCCTAAAGTTTCTCATGACACGCATAAGCAAATTCCCATTACATTTACATGTGCTTTGAATACCAAAAACACAAGAGCTAAAATCGCAAACAACTATTGGCATCAATAGCATTGATCAATCACCCCTAACATTCTAACCAATTTGCAAAATATGTTGCCTCGAAGACTTGCACCGCCACACACCCTCTCTTCTTCAAACACTTTACTTACGAAATGGTGTGTGGTAAGTAGGAGAGTTTTTGCATTAGTTACCTATAACAATTTAACCACCCTTGGACTTCTCCCCGAAACCCCTTCTTTATAACCCATGTTTCTCTCTCGTTGCTTCGCTTTCATCCAGCTTCAACAACTTTGATACTTCACATTTAATGTTTCCTTTGTGTACTTAAGTCCTAAATCGACTTTTCATACCTCTTTAATGTTCCATGGTCCAAACTAAAAGGCGAACCACTCCGCAACTTGAGTCAAAATAAAAATAAAAATAGAAACGATCAAATGGTTCAACAATCGAGACACATTTTTGTTGTCATTTTCTCCTCTGTGTTTGTCGAGGATAACCTCACTCTTAAAAAATTAGGCAGTCATGTGTCCTCGCAATTACATACTCTGTACCATATGAGGAAAACTAGAGTGGGATAGCTGGTTATGGACCAACAAGCTCCCACCACACCAATGTTGGGAGTTTACTCTATAAAAGCAAGAATCGATTTGCATCTTTGATGTGCTCCACCTTCTTGCCTAGCACTTGTTAGATATGTGACAACAAAGTTAAATTTTGGGTCTCTTTGTGGTGCAATTTGTAGCTCACTTCTAAAAAAATGAATTCTATATTTATGAAGGAAAATCCTAATGGTGTTTTTCCACTCTATTTTTAGGATGAATCATAATTGTACATCAATGTTGGATTTTGACGTTCAATGTTACATGTCATGATAAAATTAGTTAATGGTCTAAAATATCATGTGAATGTCATTTAACATTCAAAATTTAATATGGACATTGAAAAAAATTATGTTAAAAATATTGTAAAATATGTAAATTCATTTAAGTTTTACATTTGGAAGACTAAAAATAAATAACTAGTTTTATAAATGAATTTCCTCGTATTGATGATCCATAAACATGGACATGTCAATCCGTACACCTCCATGAACAACTATTACCTATCCCATTATTAACCCAAAAAATATCTATTGAATTTTTCTTGATGTATTCTCCTTATAGAGATAACGACTCGAACACACAAAAATGGTAGCTAATTGCTATAAAAGTTTCAGTGTCATAACCAACATTGGTATTTATAAATAAAAACTTTTACAAGTAAATTAAGGATCTATGGTGGGATTCTCTAATTGATTGAATCTAAACAATTCTAACAAACTTAATCATTATAAATATTTGGATGTTGAGTTTTTCATAAAAGTTAATGATACAATCATAAATTGATTATTCATTAATCAATTTAAAGAACTAGAAACAACATTAATGTTAGCAAAAGCACTAAAACACTATTTTGAATTAGAATTAAAAACAAAATTATTGCAAAAATGGATAGAAAAGACTCGGTAGTTTTTGAATTGCATTACAATTACAAATACTTGCAGCATCTATGGTGAGATTCTCTAATTGATGGAATCTAACCAATTCTAACAAACTTAATCATTATAAATATTTGTGCATAAATTTTTTCATAAAAATTAAGGATACAATCATAAATTCAATATTCATTAATCAATTTAAAGAACTAGAAACAACATTAATGTTAACAAAAGCATTAAAACACTATTTTGAATTAGAATTAGAAAAAATTATTACAAAAATTGATTAAAAAAGGTTCTGTAGTTTTTAAATTGCATTACAATTACAATTACAAATATAAATACATGCACAATCTATGGTGGGATTCTCTAATTGATGGAATCCAACCAATTCTAACAAACTTAATCCTTATAAATCTTTGGGCATTGAATTTTTCAAAAACTATAATGATACAATCATAAATTGAATATTCATTAATCAATTTAAAGAACTTGAAACGACATTAATGTTAACAAAAGCATTAAAACACTATTTTGAATTAGAAATAGAAATAAAATTATTGCTAAAAATTGAGAGAAAAGATTCACGTACAACTTTAAAATTATAAAAATAAATAAATTTCAAATTCCAAGTCCAACTTTGAGGTTTCACATTTTTTCTAAATCTCAAATCCAAATGTTTGTAGTCAAACCTATTTTTGTAATAAATCAAAGAAAAAAACCAATTACAAATAAAAACCAAAAACATAGAACTAAGAAGAATAAAATCAAATAAAACTAATTTAAAATTAAAATAATAGATGTTTCTATTTTATCAATAAGATATTAAGATGTTAATACCAGTATTAATAAGATATATATATATATATATATATATATATATATCAAAGTTTCCATTTTGGTTGATATTAATTGTTATAAATCTCACAAATTTATAATGTGTAATGTAATATATAATTTACTGTTTATATATATTTATATATATAAAATCAAATAAAACTAATTTAAAATTAAAATAATAGATGTTTCTATTTTATCAATGAGATATTAAGATGTTAATACCGTATTAATAAGATATATATATATATATATATATATATATATATATATATATATATATAATTCATATTTCAAAGTTTTTATTTTGGTCGATATTAATTGTTATAAATCTCACAAATTTATAATGTGTAATGCAATATATAATTTATTGTTTACATATATATATATGGATATGGCTTTTGACTAGAGTGTTTGAAATTATTCTTCTTCTTCTTCTTTTGGTTATATTTGTATTTGTATTTGAATTGTTGAATCAATTTTTGAATTTGACCATCTAGTCCTAATTATTATGCTAAGCAAAGCAACGAATATAAAAAAGATAAAATAACTAGTTGCTTGAATTGTGTCCTTCGACTTTGTACCTTCTACCTCGAGGACAAAACAAATGGAGTCTTTGTTTTTGTTATACCCCGAGGGTTCTCCCCCAAAGTATAAGGGGGAGGGGGATATATGGTAATCATGTGCGCTAACGAACTCGAATGACCCGTTAGCTCTATCAAAAATCTTAACAACGTGCATTTAATTATCGAATGAGGTATCACATCCATAAAATGATCTAGTCAAATTTGATAGATAGATCAAATCTATGAAGAGAAAGAATTCTCTATGAAATTAATATTTAAGGAGATTTGCTACATGTTCTCCACGGTGACTGGGTTTATGAATTATAGTGAACAAGCAATCCAGGCTGCGAGATATATTGGTCAAGGTTTTATGGTTACGTTATATCACATGAATCATAAATAGATGGACAACCATCCCTCATTGGTTACAGCCCATATTACCATATCCCTCTTCCCCTCAAGGGGGAGACCCCCTCGAGGTTGGTTTTTAGGTATACGGTGACCCACCGCAAAACTAAAGGAAATCCAAGAATATCGAGTCAAAATCAGTGGATACCGAGTGGATTCCCCCGGCTTGGATTCATTTTTTCCAAATATCGAGTCAAAATCAGGTCGATACCGAGTGGATTCCCCCGAGCAAAATCAAGAAATTTCCTTAATCAAATAACCATTCCATTATTCTATTTCATAGCCGATGATAGTGAAATAATTTAGGAATCGGTCATTGAACCAAAATCATTTCTTTTTGAAATTAAAAAATTTTTGTAAAGAGAACTATGGATATTATACAATTTTCTATTAATACGCTAAATCATTTCTACAGACCCCTCTAGTTAGGGAAGGGATGGGAAGCCCACCAAGTCGCCAAACCTCCGATAGGGATTGGGGGTGGGGGTCACCCCAAGAAATTATATTTCCTTTCCAATCTTTGTTTCTTTTTCTCTCTTTCAATGAGACTTTTTCTTGCCATAATCTTTGAACCTCAAGTTGTCCAAAGAGTCAAATCTTCGTCTTATAGACACCAATGCAATTATATAAAAATAAAAGTTGCAAAATCAATTCATACCCCTTCGGAGATGGAGATCCTTTCATTCCACTCTGTGGGGAGGGCCCTCTCCCGTTATATATATATATATATATATATATATATATATATATATATATATATATATATATAACGGTTGAAATTTAACTATACATGTCATTTTGCGTTTAAATTATATTTCCACCCATCAACCACGACGGTCATTTTTTAAAAGTGACAATGGGGTTAAATTTGACGCCCTTTAGACATTTTTCATGATTTTAGCCATAAAATACTTGCAAATATTTGAAATAACCATCACATGTGACTTGCATATTTTAAGTATGACCGTCATTTTTCTATAGATTTATATATAAACTATACTAATATATATTAAAAATAATTAAATATGTATAAAATATTTTTAAATATATTTGATTAAGAGTGTAAAAATAACACTATTTTACATTTTTGAAGGGCAATATTTAAAAATTACCATCACCTAAAATTTGTGACAGGCATACGTGGCCATCAAATTTAACCCCTCATGGCAGTATTTTGACATTTAAAATGATAGAAAACGCCAAAACCCTCATCAATTAAGTATATTTACTTTGTGGAGATCCAAA
Organism: Taxus wallichiana var. yunnanensis; assembly: GCA_018340775.1. Taxonomy (NCBI): domain Eukaryota; kingdom Viridiplantae; phylum Streptophyta; class Pinopsida; order Cupressales; family Taxaceae; genus Taxus; species Taxus wallichiana. The sequence continues at coordinate 209,061,824 of CM031237.1, read as the reverse complement.
ATTGCTCATAATAATGAGTTCACATGTAATATGTTCATCTTAAGTTAGGAAAACTTAATATCTTTGCACGGGATGTTTCCTTACGCACACAGCTGGGGTTTTATCACATAAATCTGTGTTCCTCTCTTGCATGTTTGATATTTTGTATATTCCGTTTATCTCTCTCTCAGTAAACTGTTGTTTAATTATTCACGGGGATGTTTCCTTAAGCACACAGCTGGGGTTTTATCAGATAAATCTGTGTTGTCTCTTGCATGTTTGATATTTTGGATATTTGGTTTATCTCTATCTCTACAAACTGTTGTTTTATTATTCAACTTTCTGTTTAATCATTGCTGCAAAGTCTATGGTTTCCTAACAGCACTAATCCTGCAGAACAGAAAATGAGAGCCAACTATTTCGATCTAAAGCGTTGACATAATTGTTACTCTGATTTAAGGGAAAGAAAGCAAAATGAATTACTTTCACAGATTCCTGCCTTTTGCAGTGATGATCTCCTGGAGTGTTTTGATGCGGACTGACAACATTGAGCAAAGCTGCATTCTCCAAAGGGATGAGCCATTTCGTATTTGTAGTCTGCAACAATGCTTTGGCTTCAATCCTATTATGCCCAGTTGCATTTTTTATAGACAGGTATATACAATCAACCTCTACCCATTTGCATAGACTGGCAAATTTGACTCTGATTCTGCCTGTCCATATATTGAGTTAGGTGAAAAGGAATTAGGTTAAACGGAATACTATTAAAATCCATATGTGAACCAAGTTAAATTATATAAACAAGACTGTTAGTGTATGTAAATTTCTACTTGGTGCGCTTTTGTCATATTTCCCCTATAGAGGCTTTGTTAATGGCGACCAGAGTAAGATATCTCATATTGAGATCACGAAACAACATAAAAATTCTAGATTGGGGAAGTGCAATTATTTGGAAACTCTGTATACTATCTATGTGGGTACTCTTCTTCTTGGGCTGAGTTACCTTGTTCCATCATTGCAAAAGAATGTTTGCAAGTTCTTTCAAAGACAAACTAGAAATACTTAATAGCATTATACTCGATTCCTTTAACAACTCATGCTAGTGAAATGATTTTTTTTGTAGTTGCAACCGCAGGAATGACTTGCGTACTGATTTCATACGGTGGGTTGGATTGCAGGGGAAAACGGCCACCTCTCACATGGTCTATGCCAGGTAGATTTTTTGCTGGCTTTGTGTGGGTAAGCAAGCCTTCATCCCAAGAAATAAGATTAAGCTGCCTGTTAATTTTATTGAGTGGTCAAACACTTTTAGAGAGGTTGTCAATTGATTGGATTGAAATCTGACCGGTATGTAAATGGGCATAAACTTCAATTTTCTCAACAAATGAAGGCAGTTGTTAAGAAGACATTTCAAGTTAACACCCAATTCTGCAGGCAAAACCGCTTTGGGAAGTACCCTAAGGGGGCATTTTCCGTTTGATCTTTGCTGCGTGGGTGGTTCCTCCTCTGGTTAGGTGTAATCCCTGGGTCATTGGGATCACCTACTATTGAGCACAAGATAATACTGAGAGGGGGGGTGAATTAGTATTATGATATTATTTCAAACTTCAATACTTAAACTTAGATCTATAATCACAAGCAATGTGAATATATCAAATCAATCAAAGAACACAAAACTTAATGCAAGTAGACACAGATATACGTGGAAACCCTTTCGGGAGAAAACCACGGAGAAACTTCTTTCTTTATATATATTTCTCAAAAATTTGTAGGCACCAACCTACTGGAGACACCAATCCCCAAATTACAGTTTTGTAGGCACCAACCTACAGGAGCACCCACCCCTTTTTCTAAGCACCAACTCAGCAAGAGAAACCAATCTCTTTGAATATGAAGACACCAACCTTTCTTACAAAATTTGCTTTCCACTTTTGAACTTGTTGCTTCCTCAACGAATAATGGAAAATTCTTCTTCTTACTTTCAGATTTGTTGTTCTAAAATTCTGCCCTTATGCTTCCTCTTCTTTTTCTTTTTCCTTAAGATATTCAACTTGAATCCATACTTAATAAGTCTCATATGAATCTTCTTATATAGCCTTTCGTACCTTTTTGAAAAGACACATCGTTCCAACGGACACAACCTTTCCATTAACACAACTTAATTAAGTGCATTAGTCGGCTAAAACCAAAAAATAATTAATGCAGCCCATAACTATTAAATGCACATTAATCAATGCAATTAACCACTTGATAGGAGCGTTGCCCCTCCTTAGACAAATCATTGTTATCATTAAATCGCTGTCAGCCATCATTAAATCTTCTATTTCACCATAAAACATTGCTTATGAACACCTTAAAATGTGGATATCTCTCTCTTTGTATAATTGTGTATATCTCTCTTATACCATGATAATCCTCATGCAAAAATGCTTCTTTTCATGTATTTAAACTTTCGCTTTCTACCCTTCTATACTTGTTGGTTATTTCCGTTGCTTTCTACCATTTCAATAATTCCATTACTTTCTCGATGATTTCCATTTACCAGCTTCATCACCTCTTTTGACATCAATGACAATATTTCCAACAATATTCCCCTTGGCATTAATGGCAACCCCAAAAAAATCTCATCTTCTACAACTTCCTCTTTCCGTAGCTCCCCTTTGACATCAATGGCAAGGGTCATCCTAGGAGCTGAAAAATTTGTAAAGTTTTAGCTCCCCTTAACCAAAGCTACTCTTGACTCTTCAATGTAAAGATTTAAAAGAAATTACTCCCATCTTATGTCGTAGATATTCAAATGTCTCCTTTGGAAGTGGCTTGGTGAAAATATCTGCTATTTGTTCGGATGTAGCGACATACTCCAACTTTACCTATTTCTCTGCCACCTGCTCTCTTAAGAAGTGATATCTTATGGGAATGTGCTTTGTTCTGGAATGCATAACCGGATTCTTTGAAATACTCTACTTTGATATCCTTCAAGTCCGCTTCATCAATAAAATTTGCGTCCAACATAGTACCGCTACTATATACTCTACTTTTGTTGTGGATACGGATACAGAATTTTGCTTCTTACTTAGCCAAGATACCAGGTTGTTTCCAAGAAAAAATGCTCCTCCGCTTGTACTTTTTCTGTCATCTACACATCCTGCCCAATCTGAATCTGTATAAGTTGTCAATGTGAAATCTTTTCCTTTTGGATACCACAACCCGTATTCCATAGTTCCCTTTAGATATCTGAATATGCATTTTACAACTTGCACATGTGTTTCTTTCGGCCCTGCTTGAAAACGTGCCACCATACCCACTGCTTGCATAATATCTGGTCTAGATGTTGTCACATATAATAAACTCCCAATCATTGATCTATAGAGAGATTGATCAGCATCTGGAGATTCGTCATCTTTTCTTAACTTGGTTCCGTGATCATCGGTGTCTTGTGACAGTGCACACTCCTCCATACCAAAATTTTTCAACATTTCCTTCACATACTTGGTTTGGGATATAAATATTCCTTTATTAGATTGAGAAATTTGCAATCCAAGGAAAAAGGATAACTCACCCAACATAGACATTTCAAATTCCTTTTGCATGTCTTCTGCAAATTTTCTAGACATTTCTTCATTGTCTCCTCCAAAGATTATGTCATCCACATATACAACCACAATTAATTGGTGTTCATCTTCAATTTTGATGTAAAGATTACTGTCAGCATGTCCTCTCTTGAATCCTTGGTCCTGTAGATGTTGATCAAGCCTTGAGTACCATGCTCTAGGGGCTTGTTTTAATCCATACAATGCCTTTTTCAACCTACACACATAATCTTCATTTTCTGATAATAGGAACCCTTCAGGCTGTTCTATGTAAACCTCCTCTTCTAAATTCCCATTTAAAAAGGCTGATTTGACATCCATTTGGTAGACTTTGAAATTTTTAAACACTGTGAAAGCAAGGAACATTCTGATTGCTTCTAGTCTGCAACCGGAGAAAAAGTCTCTTCAAAATCAACACCTTCCACTTGAGCATACCCTTTGCATACCAATCTTGCCTTATTTTGAGTGACTTGACCATCTTCATTTAGTTTGTTCTGAAATACCCACTTAGTGCCAATCACATTCTGACTCTTTGGTCTAGGAACCAGTTCCCAAGTTTCATTTTTCTCAATTTGATCTAATTCTTCTTCCATCGCCTTCAACCAATGTTTATCATGTCTTGCTTCTAAAAAGTTCTTAGGTTCTACCTTAGATAGCAAAGAAAAATACCCTTACTCAGAAGCATTTGTAATTATTCTTCTGGTTTGAACCCCAATATCAAGTTCTCCAATAATCTGACTTTCATCATGATTTTTCTGAATGAAGCGAGATGGCGTCTTGGTATCCTGCCTTTCTGATTTACTCCACTCTTCAATATCTTCTTCTTCCTCTTGTTCTTCTTTCACAAGACTTGGTATTTCTAAAGACTCTTCTGAATTTTCTTTTGTCTTTAGATCCAGACCCTCATCCACTCTGACACTTGCACTTTCTATGCTAGTTTGCAACCTCTTTTTATAACATCCTCAAGGCTTTACTTTTAGTGGAGTACCCAAGAAAAAACCCTTCATCGGATCTTGAATTATATTTTCCTAAGTCCTCTTCGGTTCTTTTAATGAAACATCTGCTCCCAAAAACCTTAAAATATTTGACCGAGGCTGATCTTCCTTTCCATAATTCATATGGATTTTTTCATGGTTAACTCTAATTTGCACTCTATCCAAAATATAAATGGCAGTACTTACCGCTTCTTTCCAGAATCTATCTGATAGCTTAGATTCATTCAACATTGTTCGGGCCATCTCTTGAACGGTTATGTTCTTCCTTTCTACTACTCCATTTTGTTGTGGAGTTCTTGCAGCTGAGTATTGTCTTTTAATTCCATGGTCTTCACAATATTCAATAAATTCATTTGACATGAATTCACCTCCACGATCTGACCTTAGACATTTTATCTTCAGCCCTGTTTCATTTTCTACTAATGCCTTGAAAGCTTTGAACTTTCCAAATGCTTCAGATTTTTCTTTCAAAAATGCTACCCATGTCATTCTAGTGTAGTCATCAATGAGTAACATAAAATAACTCTCACCTTGAATACTTTTCGTTCTAGTAGGTCCACACAAATCCGTGTGAATTAGCTCCAATGGTTTGGTGGATGAATACTCCTTTGTTTTGAATCTTGTTTTGGTCTACTTCCCAAGCTGGTAATGGCAGATAGAGTACTCGAAGGCTTTGTTATTTTAGGCATGTCCTGTATGGCCTGCTTATTGCTTATCTTCACAAGATTATCAAAATTTATATGTCCCATCCTTCTATGCCATAGCCAACTCTCCTCAACTTGACTTAGGCAACATTTTTCTTCTTTTATTTCTTCGAGCATATATAGATTATTTGTAGTTCGGTGGCAATCTGCAATTAGTTCTCCTGTATCTACTTTCCTTATTTCACATCCTTCGGCATAGAACTTAAGAGTGTGTCCCTGATCACACATTTGACTCACACTCAAGAGGTTATGTTTTAATCCTTCAACGATACAAAACATTCTCTGTTTTGTTTTTCCATTATCCGACTCAATAAGACCTTTGCAACGATCTTCGCTATAGCATTATCACCAAATTTTACTATACCTTCATTTACTTTCTTTAAGGAGAGAAACTTACTTTTATCACCAGTCATATGTCTTGAACATCCGCTATCAATGTACCACTGTTGTCCTTCATCTCGAGCATGAAAAGTTGTTTGAACGAGCATGGATTTTTCTTTGTCTAGCCCATCTTTCTCCTACTTCCTTGTCCAGGATTTCGTAGCCTCCCTTTTCTTTGTATCTAAAGGCTTTGTCTTTTGATCTTGTCTCAAGTCAAACACACTTCTACAAAAGCATGCTATATGTCCATAATTATTGCACTTGTAGCAGATAATGGCTTCCTTGTTATAATAGGATAGTGGAGAAAATGAATTATAGTTCATATTCAACACTCTATGAGCAGATTTTGGTTTGTTCCAGGCTTCATTATCTCTCATTCACTTTCTACACTCTATCTTTTTATGCCCATATATATTGCAATAAAAACAATAACCATGAAAGGAACTTTCGAACCTGTTCATATTCCTATGTCGTGGAGTAAATGGTCTTTTGATGTCGTTCTCTTTAACACCTTCCTCAGTGGATGGAACTGGTCTTCGTAGTTTCCTCATCCTTTATGCTTTTATTCTTTGTAGGTGCATTTAGAATTTCTACATAACGTTTTGACTTTTCTAAACCTTTCTTCTCTAGAATCTCAATGGAATTTGAAGATTTCTCTAGTTTTTCTTCATATCCGAGTCCTGATTTGTTGGATGGTGATCTTTGATTTTCTAGAATCTCATCTAGAACCTTAGTACCCTTTTCAAATTCAAGTTGTTCATTAGTTTGGTATTTACCTTTTCTAAGTCTTTTCTCATCGCAATAGTCTCGACTCATGCTTTTCACATTCTTCTTGTTTCACCTTGATCTCGACTTCTCAACCCTTCCTCAATTCTCTTTGCTTCTTCAATCTGGGTCTTCAGGTCAATGATTAGATTCTTTGATTCTTCAAGACTTTGTGCTAACTTAGCTTTGAAAGATTGATTTTGTTATTCATATTTCTGGAGCTGAAGTCTTTGCTTCTGATTCCTCTTTTTGAGTGCTTTTATTTCACCCAATGCACAAATGAGTTCTTCTTCAAGGTTTACCTCACCTTCTTCTTCTATGTCCTTGATTCCTTCCAAATCAACTTTGCTAGTTGATGAACCTTCTTCTATAGCCATAAACAATGTTTCTTCATCATCACTTTGTGTGAATCACTTATTCCGCTTTCTTTGGATGAGCTGCTACCTCTTTTTGAATATAGACTCTTCTTTTGCTTTTCAAATATTTTCTTGCCTCTGCTTTGTTTGAATTCTCTTTTGAACTTGGGCTTGCTTTCTTCATCTTCGCTATCTTCCTTCTCTGGGCATTTAGCTACAAAATGACCAATTTTACCACAATTAAAACATTTAAATGGTAACTTACCTTTGTATCTCCCGGATCCTTTCTTTAGCTTTCGAATGAATAAAGCTTCCTTTTCATCTTCTTCGCTGTTTGATTCAACATTCACTTCAGATTCCTTGATTGCCTTTTTCTTCGAGACTTTGAATGTGGCTTCCTTCTTTGTTGGTTTATTAGACTCGGTCCTCATTTCATAAGCCGTCAGTATTCCATGTAGTTCATCCATGCTTAGCTTGTCAAGATCCTTCATTTCTTCGATGGCAGACACCTTAGCATCAAATCTTAATGGTAAAGATCTTAAGACCTTCTCGACGATCACAGTTCCCGAATCTTTTCTCCAAGCCCTCTTATGGCATTGACAACTTCATCCACCCGCAGAAGATAAGCTGCAACATCTTCCTCATCCTTCATTTTTAGGCTCTCAAATTTTCTCCTATGGGTTTGAAGCTTAGCTTTTCTAACCTTATCATCACCTTCATATATTGTTCGAAGTTTATCCCATATTTCCTTTGCCGTGTCACATTGCATTACTTTGACAAATTCGGACTCTGACAGACCACACAAGATTACATTCATCGCCTTGGCATTGTTTTCAAAATCCTTCTTATCCAACCACTACTAATTGCCAAATACCAAACCCTAGTGCCATTAGATAGGTTCTCATTCGTGACGCTCCAAAATGCAGAGTTTGTTCCACAAACAACAGAGCCTTGTTCGAGAAAAAACCTTCTTGTACTTGACTACACATATGTACTCCCGAGATCTACCTTCCAACTGTTAGATTGTTCCTGAAGGAACCTCACTCTAATACCAATTGTTGAGCACAAGATAATACTGAGAGGGGGGGTGAATCAGTATTATGATATTATTTCAAACTTCAATACTTAAACTTAGATCTATAATCACGAGCAATGTGAATATATCAAATCAATCAAAGAACACAAAACTTAATGCAAGTAGACACAAATATACGTGGAAACCCTTTCGGGAGAAAATCATAGAGAAAATTCTTTCTTTATATATATTTCTCAAAAATTTGTAGGCACCAACCTACTGGAGACACCAATCCCAAAATTATAGTTTTGTAGGCACCAACCTACAGGAGCACCCACCCCTTTTGCTAAGCACAAACTCAGCAAGAGACACCGATCTCGTCGAATATGAAGGCACCAACCTTCCTTACAAAATTTTCTTTCCACTTTTGAACTTGTTGCTTCCTCAACGAATAATGGAAAAATTTTCTTCTTACTTTCAGATTTGCTGTTCTAAAATTTTGCCCTTACACTTCCTCTTCTTCTTATTTTTCCTTAAGATATTCAACTTGAACCCATACTTAATAAGTCTCATATGAATCTTCTTATATAGCCTTTTGTACCTTTTCGAAAAGACACATCGTTCCAACGGACACAACCTTTCCATTAACACAACTTAATTAAGTGCATTAGTCGGCTTAAAACCAAAAATAATTAATGCAGCCCATAATTATTAAATGCACATTAATCAATGCAATTAACCACTTGATAGAGCACCTTTGCCCTCCTTAGACAAATCATTTTTATCATTAAATCGCTGTGAGCCATCATCATTAAATCTTCTTTTTCACCATAAAACATTGCGTATGAACACCTTAAAATGCGGATATCTCTCTCTTATGTATAGCTGTGTATATCTCGCTTATACCATGATAATCCTCATGCAAAAACGCTTCTTTTATGTATTTAAACTTTCGTTTTCTACCCTTCTATACTACTGGTTATTTCATTTTTCTACCATTTCCGTCACAATAATTCCGTTACTTTCTGACAGATTTCCGTTTACCAGTTCAGCACCTCTTTTGACATCAATGACAATATTTACAACACCTACCTCCAACAAACAGTGTATCCCCCTGCCACAGAATGTCTCTGTAGCCAAGCTCGAGTTTCGGCCTCACCAGTTCAATGTGAAAAATCATGTCCTTGCAGTAGCTAAACACCATCCGAACAACTTAGTGTGCAGTCTCGATCTTCTGGCCTCCCATCACTGCTAGACCTCACCCTCAGTTTAGTGTATAGTCTCATAACCCAGCAAAACTCTGCAAACCAATCCAAAGAGTATCAACTTGAATGCCTGCAAACGATTGGGGGAAAAATGAGCAGAACATGTCAAAATTGTAGATAGAATTTGACTTAAAAGAAGGAAAAAAATTAGAGTCAAGCCCGCACATCTGGAATCCTCCTATTTTGTACCAACGTAGATGTGGATTTTACTCATATAAAACAGTAAAATGATAATAAATCATAGCATGAAATTATCAACACCTTAGTTTGTAATTTATCATGAGAGACGAACACGTCTATTCCAAGGGTGAAAAGTTATATACTAAATAGTAAATACCATGCCAGATTTACCTAAGACTTGGGACAGCATGGGGATGCCTGTTAAAAGAATATATAAAATTAAAAATATATAAATAAAAGTTAAAAATTCTATGAATAGTAGTCTATGACAGTCCAGCATCTGCATTTGTGCTTGAAAATTTTTATATTCATATCACTCTTGATTCTTATTATGTCTTTGTAATACAATACAGTCGGGTTATGGTTAACCGGTAAACATTTTGATCTATGCCTTATTGTTTTTATCATCTACACAACCTTTCTCTTCATATAGGCTTTGTAAGTTTGTTAAGTGATTGGGGCTTCCAAAGTGAATTTTAATTAGATTTATAATTTATACATACAAACTTTTTTTTCAAATAGATATGAGTGGCTTCCAAAAACAATCTTTTACTACAAGAGTACAATAGATCCTCATCCTTCAAAAATTTATTTCATTTTCAAGTTTATTTGAGCCCAACACAATGGTGCTGCTAGATTGAGGCCATCCATGACCAAACATCCAGAAATTTGTAGAGAAAGTGATTAAGTTTTATCAAACCTTTCAATGGGTAAAATTATGTGACAAATTCAAGATAAGCGCCTTGAAACAACCCAAAAATCAGATTCACCATCTGAAATAACAATAGTAGCTTTAGTTAATTTTTTTATTTCAAAAAATCAGTCTTTAAAGAGAGCCAAAAAAACATGTACATAACATCCTGGCGTCCCCAATAAAGAGGATATTTCCGAAACGTCTCCTGATATTCGGGGACATCCCGGAGATTTCCTTAAAATCCACTGCACAGGAAACATGGGGGATGTTGCCCCCCGTCCTGCCATCCCCAGAATGTCTGGGACATCTGTTTTTGTGGGGATGTTTCCCCGAGTAACACTGGCTTTTTCTCAGCACAGTTTATTGTGCTATAAAAACGAAGACCTTCTTCCAGCACTGCCTAACCAAGCAATTAGAACCACTCAACGTTCCTATAATTTGTTATTTTCAGGATGCTTCTATGTGTATTAATAGATTTCTGATTTTCTGTATTGTGTCTGGATTGCTGGATTACTGTCAAGCAGAATTATGTTTTCACAGGTGTGAATTATACTTCCCCAACACTAGCTACTGCAATGGGGAACTTGATCCCTGCATTTACCTTTGTATTATCTGTTATTTTCACGTATCAGGTTCAGTCAACAGTATAAATTGTTCATAATTGTGTATTCTTCATATACTTCTATTCCTCACCCTGCAATGGGAGAGATTTTGTGTTTCCATATCTTTATAATATCTGATTGTTTTGTACGACATGCTTATAAAGAATATAACGTTTTTCACTTTTAAAATTTTCAGTACAACTTTTCTTGTTCTAGTATATTGACTGCTTCCCTGCAATCTACATATAGACAAATAAAACCTTCTTTCCCAGAAAATCGCAACACCTTCCCTAATTTGTTGCCCAACAGAGTGAAGCTCCACTCAATACAAGAATATCCCTTACTAGAACTCCTTATAGGGTATATATCTCTACCCAGCACTATGCTTACTTTCTGTATATTTTCTGTCCTGATATAAGTTCAGACTGGAGAAAGTAAATATAAGAAGTTCAGGTAGCCAGGCAAAAGTTTTGGGTACACTCATTTCTGTTGGGGGAGCAATGATTGTCACATTCTACAAGGGTCCTGTCATTGGAAATTTTGGATTTTCAAACCATGACTCAGAAGAAAGTCAGTATATTGCAGAGAAGGCAACATCAGTCAAAGATTGGATCATAGGATCTCTTTTTCTTGCAGGGGCCTCAATCTCTTGGTCAACTTGGAACATAATGCAGGTAATCTGTTAGAAGTTAGTTGATCCATGAATCTTAGTTCTTCAATATTTTTATTGAAATTGGTTCATAATTTTTTTGTCTATTCAGGTGGCGACTTTGAAGAGATGTCCAGCTGAATTGTCAATTACTGTTATCACCACCATATTGGCAACTATGCAATCAGCTATTCTCACATTACTTGCTGAACAGGATTTAACTCTTTGGAGTCTAAATCGGGACATTGATTTGTATTCTGTTTCCATTCTTCTTGTGCATGTAGCTACAACTAGAAACAACCATACATTCAAACCTATGAAAATGATCCCTTTCTTGTAGGCAATTATTGGTACAGGGCTCACTTATACCATGCAAGCTTGGTGCAACCGCAAGAAAGGGCCTCTTTTTGTGGCAATGTTTAAGCCAATTGGGACAGTGATTGTGGCTATAGCATCAGCCATGTTTCTTGAGGACAAGCTACATTTTGGAACGTCTAGCTAATAGATGTAGTATAATATGAGAACGTATATGGGCGAGATAGCACATTGTATTACCTTGTTCCATTTGCAGTGGCAGGAGCATTTTTCATAGTGTCAGGTTTCTATGCTGTGATTTGGGCCCAACCAAAGGGTATTGATGATATTGATAATTGTCCAGCATCGACCTTGTAACATGCCAGTGCAATTCAATCAATAAAGGAAAGAAGCTTATGGTGGAGAATAGGGAAAAATAGTTATGGAAATGGTTGAAAGCTCTTATGGTAGAGGGGACAATGGAAAGTGTAATGCCCAACTTATATTGTCCCCAAATAGACATTTTTCAACCCTAGATGGATTTCCTGCAAATCCCAAATAAAATTGCAAGTAGTAGAAATTATACAAAAATAATTAAGTGCAGATCTAAATTTCTATGGGAAAATGCGACTTGCCTATGGGTGTAAAATAGCCTCAAAACACCTTCAAAAATTATGAAATTAAATTTGTAGCTAGCCCTTGAATTATCAAATCTGAAAATACTTATATTTTTGCAAGACACTCGAAAAATTGATTCTTAATTGCAGAATAACAACTGAAATTTCATAAATTCATAACTTGGAAAATACTCAACAATTTTTTACAAATGATAATTCAAATTGAAGATAAAATCATAAGTTTTCCAATGATACCAAAATCAGAATTTTCTGTTGGGTGGAAGGCACCCAAAACAGGCTTGAAAATCTAGAAATGTGTAGATGAAACCCTAGTTGTACCCGAAATCAACAACCATTCGCCCCTCTTGGAAAACCCTCAAACACTGCTGGAAAACACAAATATAAGCTTGATCTTCAATAGAAAACACAAATAAATCCTTGATCTTCAATGGAAACCCCTAAATGGAGAATCCTCTCACAAGGAAAAAGAGTTTTCGTCCTTAAGAGTTTATTTGCAAAGCTTACAAAGCTCAAACAAAAATCAGAATTTTTATAAAATAAAAGAGATATCTCTCCAAGCCAAGTTGACTTGCTTTTATAGGAAAACTTAGCTTAGTAGCCACCCACAAGCACTAATCACATGTTTTTCTCAGCATTTAATTCTTTTTGGTACTTATCTCATCCTCAACATGGGTCGCATTTTTCCCTAGGGGAAATAAAAACATAAAGTGACCTTTTCTTTTTCTTTTTCTAATTTCACTTTATCTTTTCTTTTCTTTTTTATTAAGTCATTAATAAATTAATATAAGTGTTTTTTATAAAGTTTCTTTTTATCCTCTTTATAATAATTTATTAAGACTATAATTTCCCTTTTATCACCCCTTAGCCACTGGGAAACAAAATTGGGCTAAGATTCTTCGACCAAGAATGGATTTCTGCTGAGTGGTTCAAGCAAAGGTGCTGGGAGGAAGAAACATGGTCGGCATGGGAGATAGTGGAAGTACAGGGGAAAATTAGATTCCCTAGCGCTAGCTTGCCTAAAGGTTATGAATTGCAATTGGGAGTATGGAGTGATTCCCAACGACTTTAACGCGACAATTCTGGTTTCCATCCCTAAGAAGGAGACATGACGCTTCATGAATGTGCTACTTAAAATCCTCACAAATGTGATCATCAAGAGAATCGAGAAGGATCTTTAGGAAAATAAGTTCTCCAAAATCCAAGCTAGGTTCAAAATAGATGAGTGTGTCAGGGAAGGTTACAATGCTCCATGAGATTGCCATGAGACATATGGCCAAGCTCAAGAAGCCTAAATATGTGGCATTCATTGACTTCAAAAAGGCCTATGATATGGTCCCACGTGAAGCATTGTTTAGGAAGCTTTAGGGGGCAAGCATGGGGGAAGGCCCTCCACTTATTTCAAGAATTGTATAGTGGCTCCTCAGTTTGGGTTAGGTATGAATTTTTGTTGCCATCTCCCATTCCAAGAAAAAAGAGGAGTAAGATATTAGATATTCCCAGCCTTACCCACTTGCTTTAACATCTTCATAAACGATATTATGAAGGATCTTGAAGGGACGGGAATGGTTGTTCCTAGCCTTGCCAAAGTGATTGTTGGGCTCATGTTCTCATGGGATGATCTAGTGGTGATGGCAGTAGTCTATGGGGGACACTAAAGAGATGTTGCAAAGGATTCAAATTTAGAGTGATAAGTGGGGAATAGAGTGTAGTATCGACAAGTGCAAGGTTATGAAAATATTTGGTGATCAAGAAGAGCTCAAGTAGCACGAGTTTTTGACGGGAACCAACATATTGGGGTGTGTGATAGCTACAAGTACCGGGAATAGAAATTGATTTGCAGTTATCTATTGAAAAGATAATCAAGGAGAGAACAACATCGGGAAGTAGAACCCTTCACGGGGTTCGTCACTTCTTGGCCTCTTGAAGAGTCCCCACATGGTCTAAAGTCCTCACCTTCAAGGCTTTGGTCTTTCCTGTGCTCACTTTTGGTGCAAAGGTGATAGGGATGTTTGATGTGGCCAAGCAAAATGCCCTACAAAGGGTGGTTGTGGAAGGGATGAAGTGGATGTTTGGGAAGTCCACCTCCAATCTCATTGGGCAAACAGTCATGCACCGTGAGCTCAATATTTTTCCTATTCTTGTTTTCAACATGAGTAAGAGGGTCTGGGCCCTAGAGAAGTATGGTGGTCTTTAAATGTTTATTATGGATCTCGTGAATCATAATCTGCTGTGCGATTGGGGAAAATTTGGACCTGGATTCATAGAACGACTAAGTGGCTCAAGAAGAATGTGCCAAGGGCTAGCAATAGTCTTTTGGTGCATGAGGAAGCTTGGGTGGCTTGGGAGAACAGATTCGGATCTAAGGTTCCTTCAGATTTTACAAGGAGTAAGTTTGGAGAAACTCAAAGCTTAATCAAGCGGGTGCAGTGGTTCGAGAATGTGTCGGTTGAAGTTGTCTGCATTGGCTCGTCGATGCCTAGGTGGGTGGCTTTGGGCTTTTGGATCCTATCTTAGGGAGTGTGTGCCCGTTGTGTGAGGATGTTGGAGGGGACTCTCTCTTACACCTCTTCGTTAAGTGCGAACATAGCGGGTAGCGAAGCAAGATTGCACGATGGTTTTCAGGTACTTGTAGGAGTTGAGTTGCCTTGCCCCTGTGGATGCCAAAGGTGAAATATTTTCTCTTGATACTCCTTGGTAGGGAGTGTGGTGGACATCTTCTATCATATTGGTTAGGCAGTCACTTGCATCATAAGAGAACTACAAGCTTTGTGCTTGTGGTGAACTTTGTGGTTGTGGCAATACCTCTTTATCGAAAGACCTGCAAGGTTGGATGATGGGGGGATGTGTCACAACCAACCCTTTTGAGGCATCAAGGATACCTAACATTCTCAAGGGTTATTAGGTTAGGGTAATCCTGATGTCTTTTAAAGCAACGTCCTAATAATGTTAAACCATAGAATTCATCATACAAGAACATGATTGTTTCATTTGACTTTTTCCACGATAACATACACTCCAAACACGCACATACAATTGCATCTCAACTACATATCCATACAAGAAAGGTTATCATTTCATTATATACAATAAAAGTTTCTCTTGTCTAACAAAATAGTGTCATTCTATAGTTTACATCTAGTAGAGTTACCATTCACAATATACAATGTATTCATCATACTAGTACATGTTATTACAACATAGTAAACAAACTACTAGTTCCTCTTTTCCACGGTACCTATAACCATAACATGGTCATCACAAGAGTTAGCATGGCATCTTCCTACAATCTAGCATAACTCACGATTTCATAGTTTTCCAAACATAATGAAAACAATACTTAAAACACTTCTAGGGAGAGTAAGAAATACAAATGCCATTTCAGCTCATTTTCAAAGCTAAAGAGAGAGGAGAGAGAAAATGCCATTTTCCACAAATCAATTTCTTTTCAAAGCAAGCGTCAAAAGGAAGTTTTCTACAATCATATGTTAATGTTCACAAGTTTACATCTAGTAGAGTTACCATTCACAATATACAATGTATTCATCACAATAGTACATGTTATCACAACATAGTAAACAAGCTATTGCATCCTCCTGTCAAGGGTACCTACAACCACAACATGGTCATCACAAGAGCTAGCATAGCATCTTCCTACAATCTAGCATAACTCACGATTTCATAGTTTTCCAATCATAATGAAAACAATACTTAACACACTTCTAGGGAGAGTAAGAAATACAAATGCCATTTCATTTCATTTTCAAAGCTAAAGAGAGAGGAGAGAGAAAACACCATTTTTCCACAATCAATTTCTTTTCAAAACAAGCGTCAAAAGGAAGTTTTCTACAGTCATATGTTAGTGTTCACAAGTTTCCCGATAGATATTTTACTTGAATAAGGTCCTACGACAATTTTTTCCCATTCTGTTACAAGTTTACAAAAACGTCAAATTTAAACAAGTAGCTCAAAAATATGTGTTCAAAAACAATCTCTAAGACTCAAACACACAAGGAGTCAAATCCCCACCTACTCCCCTATATACAGGAAACACTCAAAGCTAACATAACCCAAAACTAGTGAACTGGGTTTAATATGCATTCATTTTTCTCAAGCTACCAATCGTAATTGCACCCGAATGACCTCGTCGCCCAACGACCGAGGCCTACAAAACCCACTTGAAAAAATAGCTTGCAAAGTAATTTTTTCAGAACTAAGGATTGGTAGTGATTGTCACAGATAAATACTAGAGGTATGCAGAGGCCAAATTCCATTTCTCCACCTAGGGCCTAAATCTGCAGGTCAAAACCAAATTGAACTTTTAATTTTCAATAGTTGTCTAAAGTTGTGAAATCATCCATTGGGCTCATAAACACACAAGGAAAAAGGGTCAAATGAACCATTGAAGACAATCCATGGTTCTCATGTAGCACTCAAGTGACAAGGAACATGGTCAAAGCTTGACTTTCCCATTTTGGGGTTTAAGCAAGATAGTTTGTGTGCCATCAAAAATAGGTTTTATTAATGTATCACAAGGTCGTAAAGAGGTAATTTTGTTAAATTTCAAGTTCAACTCACCAACCGCATGACTTCGATATCCAATATTAATATCGAGTTTACCGAACATCTCAAGAATATATGCAAAGTAACTTTTCAAATTGCATAGAAAAGGAGGTATATTTGCTATAAGGTATATTTGTTATAAGGTACTACGCCTAATCTAATTCACCGAAGAATTATACTCTTTTGGTTTTATTTTCTACTCCATTAAATTAGAAAAAATTAGAAACATTAATATCGTGCAAGAAAAGGGTAAGATGACCATGCCTGAATGAACTAGCGAATGATAACTATGAGGTTGACGTTACACAAGCCAGATTCTATCATTGGCAGGGTTCAAAGGCCCTAATCAACAGTCATGTTTTGTTCATAACCCAAATTCAGCAAGAACCATAAAAACACAACTCATCCACACACATTTCTTGGAAAAATATTAAGGCCTCATGAAGCACACCATCTTGGGAGTATCTCGAGAACCATTGTATCCCATGAAAAACATCTTTCTCAACCACATGTTGTCAACCAATGTTCACGACTTGAGAGTAACTCCACAATTTATATTCCAAATTATTGGGGTTTTTGCAACTACAACATCTGAAAAACCCCACTATCCTCTCTTCTTTGATGGATATCCATATAATTGCATTTCTTTCAAGCATAAAGAATAAAAGATCTTCTCTCCCAAATGGCTTATAGAGGGAAGGACAAAAATTAGTCCCTGGTCTAGACTCACTTCCCTATGATGGACACTACTAACCATCCCAATTCCCCTTTAGACTCACATAACAAACCAAATCACTAGATTAAACCATACCAAGTGGCTCGCACTATGGAACCGAAGCCATCCTGAGTCCCAACCAAAAGCACTCGGACAAGGCTTAAGGCCAAGCTCTACAGTGGAAACTCGATATAAAAAGACACGGGAACTCACACAAGCACACTCAACATCCCCTTTAACATACTCCAATATTCTCAATCATCATATGCATTTAGATGTGTTTAAAAACGTCCCTTGATTGATGGTCACTCAAATTCCATCTTATCGACCCATAAATGTACCTCACAAAGCTCCTAAATTGGCACAAGTGTGGAAAAAAGTTGAAAGGGTTATGGAAATTGGATGTAAACATGTGAATATAATTTTCATGAAAGTTTCTAAAGCCTCTTCAACCAATCCATTTTGTGCTTAGCCTACAACCATGCATTCCTTGAGAACACATCTCTTTGAGGAATTTTGTCAAACAGTTCATAGGCCTTCTTTGTGCGTTTGGGCTTTGCTTCCACATTTTGCATACATGTCTACCGTGTCATTGTAACTACCACATCGACAAAAAAATTACTTTCTTCTATGCTCTTTTTTTGGCTCCACATAGCCTAATCTTGATTTCCCATTGTGGCGCATGCTTCAAGAGGATTCTAGCCAAACATTCTCGAGAACTGGCATTTCAAAGCTCCAATTTGGCGTAGACAGGAGGAGCTTGGTAGACCAAAAGCCTTTTTTTAGTTTTATTTTACACATGCACCAAGTAAACCCATTTGTTCATAACCCGCACCATGTAATTCCAAGAGGCACCTCTCTTTATAGTTCCCAACCAAGTCTCCTAACTTGTCTAAGATCTTACATTTTCATACAAGTCTATTAGGGTAAGCACACAACATCATTAAAAGTACCTTCTCTAAGGCTCCCATTTTTGGGCACAGAAAGATGAGTATATTGCAACAAGAGAATTGGTCAAGTTAGAGATTTGCTTGTTGCATAAGGTGGAGTAATTTCCAATGCTTGGTTGACCACGAAAAATCCCTTGAGTTCCAAGCACCAAGAAAAACAAAAACAAAATCACACAAATGGCCCCAAATTAAATGGTGATTCACTAACATATCAAGATTATTTTGAGGAGAAATAGAAATAAAAGAAATCCATTATTACGCCGAAGCCATTCCCCCTATGGGAAAGGTCCTTATGGACGTTTCTACGACTATCTTAATTTTGACGGTTTGACAGCCGTCTGAAAGTTTGTTCTTTTTCGCCTATTTTTAATAGTTATTTTATTCTTTTTCGCCTATTTTTAATAGTGTTTTTTTTGGGTGCATGTCGAATGTAGCGGCTATTTTTAACATCTCATTTTTGTTTTGCGGCGCGATTTTTAACATTCATTTTTATTTTTTGCAGCGGCTATTTTTAAGAGTGTTTTTTCTTGCATGCTCAATGAGGGTTTGTGTGATAGATTTTTGTGTATAAGTAGAAGAGGTGCGGGTTTGCAATTTCACAAGATTCATTACAGTGCTGAGGATTTCGGGTTTGCAATTTCACAGGCGGGTTTGCAATTTCACAGGATTTATTACAGTGCTGAGGATTTCGGGTTTGCAATTTCACAGGTATTTATTACTCTGTTCTCATCAATTTGCTTTGAAACTACTTATCTGCCTTGGTCACAACATCCAGAACAATCACGGGTTTACAATTTCACAGGTATTTATTTGTCTGTTCTCATCAATTTGCTTTGAAACTACCTATCTGCCTTGGTCACAACATCCAAACCTGCACCTTTCTCATGTGGACTGCACGAGTTGTATATGTAATAGTGGCTGCTGTAGTAAACTTTTTTTGGGAGGGTTTGTTTTAATGTAAAAGTGCAAGAAATATTTTTAAAAATATTATTTAAAACAAATAAAAATTGGGGATGCATCCATGCATAACACTCGAGCTAAGTCATAAACAATCTGCAGTTATATACTGAACAACTAATCATCACACTAGCACCCACTGCATTTTGGATGTTAGAATTGTAACAAAATTTGAGGTCAGCAGCTTCCTTTGTTAGCGCATTAATACATTATTGTTAGTATTTGTTAATGAACAATTATGTAACTGTTTCTCCCATCCTCCCTCTCTCACAGCCTATATAAAGGCTTGCTCTATGTATTATTTTGAGATAGCAATCAATAAAACATTGCTTGAAGTGCCATCATTGGTATCAGAGCGGGTTTTGTCATGCGTGGGAGGAGCAGCGACCAAAACGGCCTGTGTGGAGACTGTAACGTCTAGAAGAGCCTGAAACCTTCTTCTTGCTGCGTGGAAGCCTGAAACCGTCCTCTGCCTGCTTTGGAGAAATGTGGGGAGCAAAGTCTTTGTTTGCTGTGCGCTGGAATGACCAAGGAAGTCCTGCAATTCTTGACCTGAGCGCTGGAAGAGGCGACCAAGGAACCGTGTGAACTTGCTGGCGTGGAGAGGCGTCCAAGGAACCGTGTGAACTTGCTGGCATGGAGGAACAGTGTGCGTGGAAGGAGAAGAGTGCGTGGCTGTGCTCTGTCCCCTGTCTGTACTCTTCCTGTGAGATATTAGTTTGCAGTTTGGTTGCTGTAAGTGTGCGTGGAAGGAGCCCAGACCAACTGTCTGTCCTCTACCTGCGTGGAAGGAGACATTGTTGGCTCAAGCCAGTGCCATTTCTAGCCATTGCCATCATTTGCAGAGTGGAAGACAAGAAGAAGAGAAAAACTGTGCGTGGTAGGAGCCCTCAGTGACTGTTTTGTTCTTCTTTGCTCCATTAAACTGTGCAAGTGGAGAAAGCCTACAAATTTCGAAACAGTGTGTGCGCGTATGTCACAAATTTCCGATGCACAAAGCACCGCGAGCAATGCACCAAATATTTGGGCATTGAGTGACAACGAAGACACCACTGGGCTGTTCTTTGCCTTGGTCAATGAGCTACACAACACTGGGAACATTCTCTTTGACGAGATTGTGCGCCGAGGACTATTGGAATATTTTTGGTTCGACGTTCGATGTCAAGCACGGTGGATTCGTGCAGAACTTGAACGTGGTTATGATGCAGATGACGAACGTGAAATAGAATGCCCACAGGAGCATCGGCGTCTCACTGCACGAGCCTATAGAGCCCATCTTCGGGATAGATTCCTTCAGTAAGCATTGTAGCCATTTTTGAAAAATAAATAAATAAATAAAATACATTTTTGAGTTTTTGAAAATGTCTGCTCCAAAAATATTGCTATCCGATGCCCAACTCTTGAAAGGGCCAAATTTCGCCGCATGGAAAACCAAAATGCGGACGATTCTTCAATTCGAAGATCTTTGGGGGATCGTTTCTGGCAAAGACGCCCCTCCCACAGACGCTGATCTGTTGGAAAAATATGAAAAGGCTGATGCGAAAGTGCTAATGCTCATCACCCTGAGTCTTTCTGATGAGGTGCAGCCATACATTCGGGAAGCAACCGCTTCTTCTCAGGCATGGAGTGCATTATGTACCATCTACGAAGCTAAGAATCTGACGACAAAGTTGTAACTTCAGACAAAGCTTCATACGATGAGTATGCATAATGGTGAATCAGCAGAAGCCTTCTTGCGGCATGTAGCTGAGTTACGTGTAGAACTCTCTGCTCTAGGTGAACCAGTGGACGACAAGTTGCTAGTCCCGCTCACCTGCGAGCTCTTCCTTCCCGGTTTCAGACACTGATCACCACATTGACAATCACTCAACAGGAGGTGAGTTTTGCAACCCTGGTGAATTATCTCCAGCAGGAAGAAGCCATGCAAAATGTACAAGAAGCCTTCGAAGACAAGGCTCTCATCACGAGGCAAAAACATAAGCCTCGAAAGGGCAATCAGCCCCCGGAATCGAAGCAAGATCCTCAGCAGCCATCTTCACAATGGCCACCACAAATGCCACCCCGTAAGTAGCATAATCACAAGGCATATCGGTGGTGCCACATTTTCTCCACAGAGATACGCACACGATTGCGAACTGTTATTACAACGGTCACAAGTATGGAAACTCGGCGAAGAGAGAACATCGGCGAGGATATTCAAAGAAATCTTGATGGCATGCTCGTAATCGAGAGCGAAGGGCCACATTCTTTGCTCGGCGGGATGCCACCTCCGATGAAGAGGTACCAGATACGACTCATTCGACATTGTTCTAGTCTCACGGACTTCACAAAATCGTCAAAAGATGTCTCAGTTGATTGATTCGGGCGCCAGCAAACACATGACTGCACAATAAGAAGTTCCATACTACTGAGTGACCGCCCACTGAAGATCGGATCACCATTGTAGACAATCAAGAGTATATTGCGGCAGGGATTGGTGATGTCATCATTCCTCTTGGAACATGAAGATGTACACTCACAAAGGTGCTATATGTTCCAGGTTTGACTTCAAATCTTTTGTCTGTAAGTCAACTTCTTAACCATCGAATGCAGGTTGAATTCTTTGTTGAGAAAGGGGTCAAGTCCTGCATCATTTCCCAGGGAGAGTCAGTCATTGCTCAAGCATTTCTGAAGGGCCGTCTATTTGCACTGGATGCGGTCACTTCATCCAGTGTTGCTCTCTCTGCATCAACGGTGGAGTCCACTGCACTTTGGCACTTTCGATATGGTCATCTTTACTGCTGGGCTCTGTCGGCCATTTCAGGTCTGAAGGAAATGGTAAGAGGGCTTCCTCCACTCTCCCATTCCTTACCTGTTTGCTCGGGATGTCTTGCGGGCAAACAACATAGAGGTTTGTTCAAACAGAGCTCTTATCATTCTACAGAGCATCTTCAGGTCGTTCACACCGATCTGTGCGGACCCTGCCAGCTAGCTTCCAAGGTTTTGAGTACTTCCAGCTTATCATTGATGATTACTCACGGAAAATGTGGGTATATTTCCTCCGGAAGAAGAGTGAGGCATTTACAAATTTTCAAACCTTCTACCAAAGAAGCCACCAGGGCAGCAGGGGAAGCCTCTTCTTCTCCTCCTCTCGATCGAGGGGGAATTTGTGTCAAAGAATTTCTTAGCATACCCGAAGGCATGGCATTCAAAGCAACATTTGATTGCACCCTACATGCCCCAACAGAATGGTATTTTCGAGCGTCACAATAGGGATCATCATGGAGATGGCTCGTTGTATTCTCTCAACCGCCAAGTTGGAGGATCATTTTGGGCGAAGCAGTCCCAGAGACGAGTGTATCTACTCAACCGAGTACCCACGAAGATCTTGCGAGTAACAAGACACGGAAGAGGTATGGACTAGTCGTAAACCTTCTATTCATCATTTGAGAGTTTTTGGTTGATCTTGCATATATGCACGTTCCGGATAAGAGAATGAAGAAGATCGATCCAAAGACACTTGCCATGTCTTTTCTTGGGGTATAGTACTACCTCAAAGGAATATCGTCTCATGGATCACGAGGCGAAGAAGATCTACGAGAGTCGAGATGTGGTATGTGATGAGTCATCCTTTGACTCCTACCACACAATGGAGATCCAGTACCGACCTTGTCACATAGATTGCTCACACATCCAGGACGATGAGCAAGATGATTCTTCTCGAGAGAAGAAGAGCTGAGTGGAGACTTGTTCGTTGATCTTGGCACATTGGAAAACACATCTTCACATCAAGTAGCACCAACGTCTCGAAATGGGTCCAGTACTATATAAGGGATTCTCACCTGACTTACTTCTTGGTACTTCTACGGGAGTTAGAACACGAAGTCAAGCTAGATATGAGGTAAATTTTGCACTCATGAGTTCGGTTGTTGAGAGCACCGAACGACACCATTCGTGAGGCATTAGACCAACCTATGGATCTGAATATGATTCCCCGATTCGAGAATCGGACATGGGTACTTATCGATCTGCCTCCGGTAAGAAATCCATTAGCTGCAAATGGATTTTAAAAACAAAATATAAGGCAGATGGTTCAATCGACTAACACAAAGCACGACTTGTTGCAAAGGTTTATGCTCGGAAGAAGGAATTGACTATGACGAGACCTTTGCACCCACCTGCGAAGATCAAAACCATCGAGTTGTATGTGCACTTTGGCACAAAATGGATGGAAACTTCAGCGAGATGGATGTCAAGTGCTTTTCTAAATGGTGATCTACAAGAAGAAGTGTACATGGCCCAACTTTGAAGGGATTGTAGACGAGCATCAACCACGAGAAGGTATGTCGTCGATAAAGTCTCTTTATGGACTCAAACAAGCACCTAGGGCATGGTATATAAAAATTGATGATCACCTATTGTAGCATGGATTCACTCATATCCCCTTAGATACAAATTTGTATATCAAGAAGGTAGGAATAGAGATTATCATTCTGTTTTTGTATGTAGATGATCTTGTGATCACAGGAAGTTCTAACAATCTTGTAGATGACGTAAATAATGATTTGAAGAAATCCTTCGACATGACAGATTTGGGGCTACTTCATTATTTTCTTGGCTTAGAGATATGGCGGAAGAAGAATCATATCTTCGTCTCCCAGGATGAAATATGCCAAGACACTCTGAAAAGTATGGGATGTCGATTGTAAACCAATGTCCACACCTATGGAAAAAGGTTTGCAATTATCTAGATTCTAGGATTCACCATAGGTAGATGGCACTCACTACAGGGTACGGCTTGTGGGAGTCGCATTTACTTGACTTGTACCAGACCGGATCTTTGCTTTGCGGTGAGCTATCTCTCGGATTTATGTAGGAGCTGAAGAAATGTCATTGGATAGCAGCAAAGCATGTGTTGAGATATGTCCGAGTACAGGTTGACTTTGACTGCAGGAGTATCGAAGAACACTCGGTTCTTCTTACGGGGATATCTGGAGACTCGGACTATGCAGGTCCATTGATGACAGGAAATCCACTTGATATATGTTTTCATCTCGGATCTGGACCTATCTCGTGGATTAGCAAGAAGCAAACTGTTTTTGCTCTCTCATCCACTGAGGCTGAATACCGCACCGCACGAGGAGCTGTGTGCGAAGCAATTTGGTTACATTGCATTCTTGTAGATATAGGGATTCTGAAGAGAAACCTCCCATCATTCACTGCGAAAATCAAGGTGTGTTGAAGCTTGTGAAGAATCCTGTTTTTCCATGAATGAACAAAGCATATTGAGGTCGAATGTCACTACATTCGTGAATAGGTCTTGAACCACCAAATTTAGCTCCAGTACTTGCCCTACTGATTTTCAGGTTGCAGATATTCTCACCAAGCCTCTCGGCAAGGTGAAGTTTGATTTGTTTAGGGGGTACATTTGTAAGAGAAATGTATTAAGGGGGGGAATGTTAGCGCATTAATACATTATTGTTAGTATTTGTTAATGAACAGTTATGTAACTGTTTCTCCCGTCCTCCCTCTCTCGCAGCCTATATAAAGGCTTGCTCTATGTATTATTTTGAGATAGCAATCAATAAAACATTGCTTGAAGCGCCATCACCCTTTTGGATGTTTTAAGTTTAAACTAGAGTACTTTTTTTGTGATATCCATCTCGTTGAATTTGACAAGCCTGGGATTTTTACTGCATCTGTGGTTTGAGAGTTGTATATTCACACAAGATTTGGGGTTTGGTTACCATCCTCCCAAGTGGGTAGTTAAAACCCCTATGTTGGGTACACAGAGGTGAGACTATAGGACTTTACCATCTGCAAGGCTATGGCTATTCTTTGTGCAATTACGTCTAATTCCCAAGTCATTAGAATTGTCTACCCTCCAACAACTAGTGCATATACCCTGCTATTCCACCCTCCAATGGCAAGTGTATATACCCCACCAGAGAATGTTATCACAGTTGAGCTTTGAATTTCAACGTCCTACTAAGTTTGTGTTACAAACTTGAGCCCGAGGGTCACTGGCTGAAAAACAAAATCTGTAGATATGTTACCGGAGTTGTCCTCATATTCTTGTCTGTCTATTGGCAACATTGAACAAGGTTTGTATTCTAGGGGTTGTGGCCATGTCTACTGATACCTCAATTATCTTGTTTGCCTCCATGTTATGGTTCACATATAGCAATATTTGGATAATATTTTTTATCATGTGCACATTCTAGGTTTTCAACTTTTGCATGCCAATATAGTGTTTCCACTTTTGTCTGCATTCTAGCTTTTGCAATTGAATTCCACATGTGTGATTGCATATCCATTTGAGCCTTTGCATTCCATTTTGGTGTTTATGGTTGTGTTTGCATTTGTGCAGTTGCAATTTGCTACTGTGCATTTTCTGATTTGCAACTCATGCCTCGGTGTTTATGGATGTGTTTGCATTTGCACAATTGCAATTTGCTACTGTACATTCTCTGATTTGCAACTCATGCCTCAGTTATGGTCAAAATAGAATTGTCTACCCTCCAACAACCAAAGTGCATATACCCTGCTATTCCACCCTCCAACGGCAAGTGTATATACCCCACCAGAGAATGTTATCACAGTTGAGAATTCTTTCCATGTTTCATTATAGAGTTGCATATGTTCTTTTTGAAATATGGATAAAGCCAATTAGAGGTGTTTTTGGAACTATAATTGTTTCCATTTTTTCATTATACTTGTGTGCTCTTTCCCGGCTATTTTACTTTGAAGATCTTGCTTTGAATATAAAGGGTCTTTTTATCGAATTGCAGATCAGCCATCAAACAAAGAATGTGTCGCTTTTGCCTTACTCAAAAATAATCTTTCCAAATTAGTGAAAATATGATACTAAATTTGAGGTAAATTCAAACAATAACAGTGTGTATGGTTACTGGATATCAAGTATGACTAAAAATCTGACTGGTGTGGTAAGAGAGGCCGGAATGGTGGTCATGATTTCATCCTAGATGTAGTCAACACTCTAAATGTAGTCACTGCTACAATACTGTTCCTAAGAACAAGGATTATGAACTCTAGGCATCTTTATTTCCCGGTCCACAATACATCTTTTCTACACTTTTCTCCTAGCATAAAGTGTGTTTTATTCTTGGCTACTAAAGTTAAATCTGTTGTGCCCACACACACATGTATGTGTGCATGCACATATATGCAAATTAAAAAAAAATGTGCGTCTCCTTCCCAGTTGAAGCTTATATTTTCAATGGCACATTTTGAAGTTCTCATTATATAAATATGCATGGTATAGATGTTTCCAGTTTTGAAAATTGCACGATGCTTTGGATGGTTGTGTGAACTTCTCATACCCATGGGAATGACCATTTGTGCCATTTGTGCCTCTGCCAAATCTTCAAAAATTGGTAGCTTCTTCATTATACTTTCCACTTTCCTTTCCAATGGGACGTTGTATCTTGTATCTCTGATTTAACTCATTGGCGGGGTTAATAGTTAGTGCTCCCTTGCAGCTATTCAAGTTCAACCATTAACTACTAAAGATATCTACATAGAGTCAAGATGTGTGGGAACCACAGACGATTTGGAGAGAATATATCCTAAAAGCTGATTTTAATGTATTAGGTCCTCAAGAATTTGTGGCATCCAAACCAAAGTTAAATACAAGTGTCAATATGGGTGATGCATATGTTACAAAATCCCTTTGTTTAGATTCAGTTAGGGTTATATTGATATGTGATGTAGCAGTCTGCTTATTCTTTAGGATGATAACTTGACAAAAGGGTAAAAGAAATCAAATGGATGACATGCATTTATGACCATTGGATTGCAAATCTGACTGCTACCTGTGTATTTGTCAAAGTTCAAATAAGAGGACTTAGGACAGTCCCATAAAATTTACATTACTTTGGGCTACTTTTAATTTGGTCAGCTTGCATTTGATGAATACATATGAAATGTTTATTGCAGTTGAGCATTTTAGACATGTAATTATTTGCTTTCAGGTTCTAAAAGTATGGCTCAATCAAGCTTTTTGTTTGGTTTTTCAAAGTTTGTTCTAATTGCCATTAGGGAATTAGTTTTTGTAGCTTTTGTTTGCCAGTTTGCATTTCAGAAGTTGCAATACTTGTTCCTGTATCCAGACAAAATATGATTGCCTCCAACACTTATGCAGCCAGTACTCATCTCTTTTTCTCTCTAATTTGTATTTCAAAAACTGTAATGCTTCATGCCTCAGAAATATTAGTAGAATTTACATGTTCTGGCATTCGATGGAAGTGTAATTATCGTGAGTTACAGTGTTTCTGATTTCAATTTTTTTTTCCTATTACTGCTTCAAACTACTCATTTATTTCTATTATAATAATTCTAGGGAAATGTGACATGATTATAGACAGTCCAGTGCACAACTTTGAAAAACACTATGCAGACCTCAACACTGTCTGTTCTGTCATATTAGGTGGTGGAGCTGGGACAAGAATTTTTCAGATTTTCCTCTACACGAAGAAGGGCCAAGCCAGCAGTAAGTGTTTTGCATTCCATAGAAACATTTACCAATTTTATCTTGCTTTCCATGCGATCTTGTCCTGTCTTTCCGATATTTTTCAGATGGATAGTTTCTTTATTTATCTATTTTTATGTTGCAGTGACCACTACTTAGAAGAGATGAAATTATAGTTACCAGTATTTATATTTCACTTTGATATTTTTGATTTCTGGGATAAATGATTATTATGTTTTAGTCCATAAAAATATTGTGGCCATTCAGCTGACTTACTGGTCCAAGCTCCATTGAGCACCATGGCAATCCATCAATACTCATGTCATTTTGTTGTCTTCCCCTAATTTAGCTGTCTTTGCTAGCATACTGCCAGCCTCTGCAAAAACAGGGCTTTCAAATAGGGTATTCATATCCACCAAAGCATTATGGAATGGGATGTTCAAATGTGGAAGCAAGTAAAGGCATGTCAACTGTTTTAATTTTGTATGGTTTACTTATCGTTATGATGATTGTGTGTTGAAGCAGCATAGGTGAGATTTTGATGGTGTCTTCTAACCGTATTTAACATTTTGTATTGTTTATATTTTTCCCCAAATTTTGCAAATGCTAATGAGTCTGTCGTAGCTTACGGTATAGATTTATTTTTTTGCACTACATGCCGGGCTCTGAGGGTTCAATGGTATATTAATATAAAATATACAGTTAAATTGTATTGGAAGGTTTAAAATATTTGATTGTTGAAAATTTTATACATTGTCAATAAATTGTGAATGTTTGTAAACAGTAGCTGACTGTAATGATATTGTTATCCAGCCATGCCATGATATGGATTTTGCGGCCATATCTGGTAATGATAGCAATCCATGGCGTCTACTTCTGGTATGCGTTTGTCTTTTTTAGACAGTTCAGTTTGCGCTAAGTGGATGGTTGCTTTAAAGCATTTGGTTAGCTTCTAATAGATTTTTGTTTTTCTGGGTAAGAGTAATATCTTTTATTAAAAGAGAGGAAACTTGTACCTGCTTCCTCTATTCTTTTTCTTAGAGTGGATTTCATGATTGCTTTTTTGAGGTTTAAAGATCTGCTTTATTGGATTCTTGTTCAATAATTTGTTGATGCCACTATCAATAATGTGATCGTCCATTTTGGCAAAGATAGTCTGCTTTTTCCATAACCACAACTGCATTCTCTCTGCCTTTGTAATAACCAACACTGGATTATATTTCACCTACTTAAGGGCTATGAGTTCATCACTAGACATGTTCAGTTTTGGAGGTATAGCTGTTTTTAGATCCATGAAGCAAATTCTTTTATTTAAATTTTGTCAAACAGTTCATGTGCCTTTACTACGCTTTCACAATTACATACATCTTTAGCGGCACTTGCAAGATGGAATCATAAATTGTTGCAATATGGATTCTTGAAGATTTTAATTATTGCAAGAGGGTTTCCAAGAGATTTTAGCTCCCTCAGTCAGTAAATGGTTGCAGGAGATATTCTGGATTGAAAATTACACGAAATAATGAATGAGATACTTAGTTGCCTTGATAAGCGTACTATAATTTTAGACTTGTTATTGTTATTTTAGTCTGATAATGGCAAAAACTATGAGACAACCAGGTCTCGACATAGCTAGCACACTGAAATCCTGGTGACATTGTTGTATCATTACAATGATGTGTATGCTTGAGTTTGTATCCAGGTTCAATTTGTGGAGATTTGCACGGTTTCCCTGAGAAATTTAGTGATACATGTAACCTGAAATTTATCTCTATAGAGTTTGGTTGATTCAACACGTGATAACAAAATATGATGAGCAATAATTTATGGTTCCCCTGTGAAGTTTCCTACACTACAGTTGCCAAATAATTTGAATGGATAAGAACAACTCAAATAACTCCATCTACCCAAATTTGAAACCCATTTATTAAATTAAATTTAATGGTCAGATTTGATCTTTCCTGAGTCACGTCCATAATAAAAAAATACAGTTTACTATTTTCTTATGTATGGCCTCTACTAATATACAATTTTTAATAACTCTTTATAATCTTTTTGGTTTTGTTGTATTATATTTGAGATTGAAATTAAAAATATAGAATAATATTCTCTTTCTCTTTATTTGCGATAGTAAAGAAAAGAGTGTTGTCTCTAGACGAACTTCGGTGGGTTACAATACTTGATTGAAGTTCTTATTCAATTGATCTCTTTATTACATCTTTATGGACTAAGGAATTATTGTAGAGAGTTTTGATGTTATTTTTTTGGATTGTTCCATTTATATTTGTAATTGGCTCCAATCTTTTTCACGAAGTGACATGTGGGGGCACGTGCCTTCGCCAATGATGCGAGGATTCGTTATGTGTCAAGGGCTCGTTCCCAATGAGGCCATTTTGAAGCGTCCCAAGTTGGACGTTAGACTGATCAGCGACAAGGCTTTTAAAGCTGCCCGTCATACCTAAGAACATCTTGGTGGACTAACATACTTATTGTCCCTCTCCCGCTTTAATATGATGCGAGACTAGAATACAATTCCCCTCCCCACAACGGGATTGACATTAACTATGCCTCGCTTGTAGAGGGAGGAAGATTTTAAGCGTATTCAATGTGTTGTTAATGTTTTGCATTGCAGAAACCGAAACCACCTAAAACAGTGATAGCCGAAATGATCAGAGATCACCTCCACCTGATGCCAACATCCCCAATTTTTCTCTCCAAAATCCGAACAATTGGAGATCATTCACGAGGCTTCTGTTTGATTTATGATTCTAACAAAGATGCACTAAAATATGAACCACCCCACAAATTGAGGAGAATGGGAATACCAATTGAGGCATCTGTAAATGGAAAAAAATACAAGAAACATGCTAAGAAAATTGCACAAGCAAAAAGCAAGAAATTTGATTTAAAGAAATAACTTGTAGTGGTTAGTTTATAAGTGTTTGTTTATAAGTGTTTTTGAAACAAACTGTAACTCGTACCAAATATTTCCATGTATGTTTGTGGCAATATACATCAGACATAGAATCAAACTTTTTAAACACATGTTCACTTTATGTAATCCAACAACTATGGCTTTCGAATTTCTTTATCATTGTATCTCCGTATAAATACCTATAGTTTTCTTACGTCAAGTGTACATATTGTTCTTATTGTCTTAAATTCTATTTGCTTAATAATAATAATCTGTAATTGTTTCAACCATGCAAATTTTAGTTCTTTTCAACTAAAGCTTTGTGTGTTATATAACTTTTTGCATATTGAATTGTTAAAGGATTAGACTTCGTGTTTTCACTTCTTAGCACATATAAAATATTAAGGAAGCCAACTTTAAAGGTTTTCATTCTTTACAAATGCATGCTTTCTAGAACACATCCTTCAATATCATGAATGTACGCCCTACAAGTTTACATTGTCCACCATATATTTACAGAAATTCCGACTATCGCGAGCATCTTTTAGTTTCCATAAAAATAACTTTGACACGAAGGCATTACTCAATTGATCGAGGGTGCTTCCAATGTTGACCCCACATTTCAGATACTCCACTTGTCCTCCCTAAGGTCCATTCTCAACACTGGTGCCCAACATCGTGTTGACCTTTCAAATGGGATACATTTTCAGACAACGAATTCTACCCTCCAAATTTGCAAGTCGTGTAACCGACAAATCAATACAAGAAGGATCCATTGTGTGCTTACACAAATCCCTCGTTAGAATGATCAAAAGTGAACTGTAAGCTTCATCTCCAGCTCAATTACCAATGTACATAAACTTCCTATATTAATTATAATTTCTTTTTGTTTGTTTTTTCACTCCGTTGTTCAGTTCTAATTCTATCCCGATTTCCTTTTCCATTGCAGGATTGTTCTTATCATTGAAATGGCTATTCTTGTCAAAACACATTTGGTAATCGGTGCTCCAATCTAACTACCAAAAAATTCTCTCGAACACATTCAGTTTCTACAAACAGATGCAAGTGCAAACCAGGTTAACAAATATTTTGTGAGAACACCAACTAAAATAAGTGCTTTGAATACATCTATGCGCATGTGGTCCGTAGAGGGCCGTTCCCTAGAAAAACAACCCTTCGCCAATATCACAATGCAAGGGGAAATGGATCTGTGTTTGGGTTTGATTTTGTTGATCAGGAAGGAGGGGAAATCCACATCACTTGTTTCAACAAGGCCGCGGAAGCATTCTATGAGTAGATTGAGAATGGAAAGCTATATACAATTTCCAATGGGAGGATTGCAAGTATTGCTGATGCAAAGCTATGTTACAACCATTTGAACAATGCTTTGGATATTTTCCTGCAACCTTCCTCAACCATATCTCCACTCATAGCAAATGAAGATACAATACCTTCCCATAACATTCACTTCACCAAAATCAAGGAATTACCTACAAGCACTGAAGGTTCTATAGTTGATTTGATTGGCATTGTTGTTACGATGTCACCATGCTCAACAATTCATTGGTATGACAAGTCTGAAACAAAGAGAAGAACACTGCAATTAAAGGACATGTCGGGTTTCAGTGTAAGTGTCACATTATGGGGACAACACTTAGATGATATAAGCAATGAACTTGAAGACATGCTTTCTATACCACCTCTTCCGGTCCTCACCTTGAAAGCTGCCCGCGTCTCCAGTTTCAATGGAAGCTCAGTGGACACTTGTTTCAAGAACCAAATGTTACATCAACCCTCAAATTTCAGAAACAAATACACTTCATGGCTGGGTTGATTCCGATGACTACTTGCTTCCGGTGCCCTCTATCACAAGCCAATTTCTGGGCCCTCCAAAAGCCTAGCCTCTCAGTAATAATGATTTCAGAGGTACTAAATATGGGGAACACTGAGAGAAATGAATGGGCCATGGTTACTACAGAAATCACGAATATCAACATGGACAACTTTTTACAAGGCATGTCCTCTTCAAAAAGGTGACAAACAATGCAGGAAAAAGGTGAGAGAGAATGGTAATGGTTCATGGTTATGTTCGAGTTACAACAAACAAGTTCAAAACTATGATTATAGATATGCACTCAGAATCGATCTAAAGGACCCAACAGAGAACTTCAATCAGTTACCGCTTTTGATGAGACAATTGAGTTAATCATGGGTGTTGCAGCTAGCGACCTCCATATATTGTCTATAGACGAAGATGCGACTAGTGAAATTATAAGTAATGTCATCGAAAACGAATACTGCTTCACACTTTCACTGAAAAAGAGACATATTACGGAAACAACAGATTTAAATGTGTCATCCTTAGTTCAAAGAAAGTGGAAAATAGTGCAACTCCTCCATAACCTTTACGCAAGGATTTCCAACCCACCTGTCCCTTCAAACATTACACCCTCACCCATCCCATTCTATACTTTGAACTATCACCGCTATGTTTCTTATTTCATATCTATGTTTCACTTTTTTCCCTGCTTCAAAATAAAGCTGTTGAATTCCTTATACAATCGACATACTATTGTCTCCTTCTATTATGTGGATTGTTAGTACTTTTAAGAAAATAAATATACAAAATGCAATTTTGTTATGTACGTATTTACATCCTTCTGTAGTATGTGAACACATTGTATGTTTCTATATATCTAATACTCTTTTCCTTAATAAAAAAGTAGTTTCTCAAAACTCAAATTGTTACCTCTTGTGTGTATTTCCCATTGGAACTCCACATGAATTACAATTGAATTTAGTTTTACATTTTCACTTATTTCAGCATTTGTTTGTCATCAAACTATGTATCATTCCTTGCTAACCCAAAATGATCTTTGTCCAACAGGTGGTACTCCATAATCCTGTGACTTTGCAATCATGTTGAATCTTGCAAAATGAGCCCAACGAAGAGAGAATTATGTAAAAATAAATTACACATAATGCTTTGAGCAACGATGTCGTAAATTAGAGCATAGAACAACGAAAATCTCAAATATCTTTCAACTTACAATGACCAACAACCTACGATCCCCTGACATTCCAATCTTGCCATCAAATACAACTACTGAAGAATTGCCAACCAACATTCCGCATGTAACTTCCATGGAAAAAAACTTTCAAGAGCATACCACTTCCTTCCGTATAATGCGAACCCATCTTTGCTAACAACTATCACTTTCCCCCAAATGTCTGGGATGCCACATGAAATTGTCTCAAGTACTGACCTCTCTTCAGTTCATCACACAAATACAACCAGTTTATCCTCTCCTTCAGACTACTTTCCACCTTGCAATCCACAAAGGACTGAAACAAAACACCCCACCCCTTCCAATACACAGAAAATTCCCATATCCCCGCCCTCTTCACTGAATTTAGAAGCCCAACGTCGGTTTCGCAAAAGAATAGATTTGTTGGCGAACATTCAAACTTGCTCAATCTGTTTGGAAAATTACTCGAATTAAAACAATTTCCTTCGAAGGCTTTCCATCCTGTAACAGATGCAAAACTGAAAAACAAGGCCACCGCTTCTCTTCATGGAACAACATGGACCCTAGAAATCAGGCTACCATTCTTGCGTCTTTAACCCAAATCGAGGAGATGCTTATCGCACAAGTTAATCCATTCATGCAAGTCACCCAAGTATGTGGCGGGCAATACAAATACTCAGGACACACCATAAGCTTCCCGTAAAACATTACTTCAATAGAAAAGACCCTACCCCACCGCCTTGGAGATTTGGACATGATTCTCATATAAAGGGAAGGATTTAATTTAAAAATTATGATTTCTACGTCGGTATATCTCATGTTTCTGAGCCTTGCAATATAAAATCCAACATGATCCGTATTACAAAGATGTCTTAATTGACGATGACGCCCTTTCCTCTCTACCATCTGAGTCGTCAAATGTTTCCTCCTCTCTTAACACAACCACATTGGAACTGCCCCAAATGCAAAGTGCCTCTACAACTCATGGTATTGATGTTCCCACTCACTTTGATGAAACGTATGAACACTCATCGTCTTTCATGCCAACACCTGTCAATACAGGCAGAACAAGAGGAAATCAAACGAGTTCTGCTTTCAACCACGATGGTAACAATCCATTTACCATGTCATGGCGAGCTTGGCCTCTCGCCAATAAATGAATATAATATGGAGGGCCTATTCTCAATGGCTTTCCCAACTTTATTTCTGACAAGAAAAGCAATGTGGCAACAACCCCACATAAAAGAAGTTCCAATGCATGAATATGCACTTCATTTGAT
This sequence comes from Taxus wallichiana var. yunnanensis, assembly GCA_018340775.1. Classification (NCBI taxonomy): domain Eukaryota; kingdom Viridiplantae; phylum Streptophyta; class Pinopsida; order Cupressales; family Taxaceae; genus Taxus; species Taxus wallichiana. The sequence goes on along the minus strand of CM031237.1, from coordinate 209,026,845 downwards.
GCATTACCATGATGGGCACTTTAGTTCCCACACAAGATTTTTACTTCCTTCTAAACCTCATAATGCGACACGGCTTGAGTCCACACAAGAGCCAGCTTTATGAAACAAAACCTCGAATCTGGAATCCCTCCAACAATTAGATACCTACGAAGACAACTATTGGAATGCCCCAAAGACAACCTCCCAGACAACTTAATGTAGTTTGGATTGAGCCTTCGAGGGACGTGTTCATTCTGGGAAAAAAGTAGAAGCGAGCTTTCAGATATGGTGGAACAATTGGGGACACCAACCTTATTCTTCACTCTAAGTGCTGCAGACACTAAATGGCCATATCTCCACAATATTATGTCGGGTGAATACCCAACAGATCCTCGAGCTTGCACAAGATTGGAGAACACTTAACATTGTCTCTAACCCTCACCGAGTATCATCATACCTACATCATGATTCACAATATTTTGCGAAGAAATATTGCGAAGGAACTTTAGAGCAGTACACTTTTGATACAGTAATCAAATCTAATTATTTCAAAGTTATTTCGAACTACATAGCTAATATTTACGTTCCTTGTCTCATGGTATGAATGGCAACATAGAGGCTCCGCACATGTCCATAGTTTATTGTGGCTCGAGAATGTGCCCAAAGTTGATGAAATGGATTGGGAGGATACAACAGTTATTGAGGCCACAAAACAATACTTTGATAAGTTCATGTCTACACCGGAACCCTCGACCGGTATGCATCTGCTTGGATTTTGTTCACAAGTCACTCCTAGATGACCCTTGCTTGCTAGATACAACAAAAATTCTATCCTCCTCCCCAAATTCAAACCTTGAAGAACTGCTTAATCAAGTTCAGCGCCACACTAAATGTTCAGAACAGACATGCCTGCATAGAAAGCAATCATAGCTCCAGTGTAGGTATAACGCCCCGGGCCGCGCAACCTACTTCTTTCTTGCACATTGAAAGTGATGGGAAAATTAAGTACCTCCCTTCCAGGAATGACTACAGATTGAACATCCACAATCGAACTATGATATACATATGGAGATCAAATGTCGATTGCAAACCGGTACTTTCCCGCCATGTTGTTCTTAAGTATATTGCAAAATATGCTTCAAAAGCCGAGCAATGCTCGAAACATATCACCAAATGTTATTGATTTTCAAGAGACGCAAATGCAGATTCTCCAAGACATATCGCGATCCGTAAAATGCTCACGAAAGCGTTGTCGAACATGACATAAGCACACAAGAAACATGCCACATGTTGCAATAAATGCCACTTGTTATGTGCAGTCGTCCATTTGTATCATTAAACATTGGAAAAAAATTTGAGACGTGTCGTTGAAAGTGATGATGATGCGTAACAAACATCCGCTTTCTTGGATGCATATAAAGTTCGTCCAACAAACATGGAACACCTACCACTTATTCAATTTACTTGAGATTGGAGCTACAACAAGAATTGTAAAGGTGATAAATGGAAAAAGCGACCGATACAAGCAATTGTTCGGGTCCACCTAAGATTTGTGGATGTCCCAGCTCAGGATTCAACATCATATGACCTTTTCTATTGGTCATAACTCCTTTTATACAAGCCTTTCAAAAATATTGCATCTGAATTTGGAGCAACCCCACATGACATCAATGACACTTGGGACATGTTCAAGCACAACTACAGACCGTGGCATGTTTTACGCACTGCTTGTAGACACAGGACCTGTTACGGATGTTAGTTCAGACTCTGAGCCCAAATGTAGTATTCAACATGAACCATTGCAAGAATGGCAGGTCTTCGCACAACTTCACCCAGGAAACAACACGGGTCTAGACAGTCTTGACATGTTGGGGAAACGATATTTCGACGTACAACATAATTGGAACATACATGACGTTCCGCATGAATTACAGATAACTGGTTCATCATTCATTGAAAGAGAGAAGGTGGACATAATTAACAATAACATACAGGCCACACCACCATCTTCCACACTTCCTTTGTCTCCAGAACAACAAATAGCTCTTGATACCATACTACACCATTTAGCAAACAAAACCCTTCTACCTCCACTAAGATTCATAATTCAAGGAACGACTGGCACAGGAAAATCATTTCTGATAAATAAAATCTACAATTTATTCACATCACCAACCACATATCCCTCACCTCTACTTGTGCTCGCCCCTACCGGTGTTTCAGCATTCAACATCTCTGCATCCACAATCCACGCAGCCCTGCGAATTCCAATCAAAGAACTCAAACCCCTTGAAGGTACTGCATTATCGTCTTTTCAAGAGTCGCTGAAACATATAGAATATGTTCTTATTGATGAAATGAGTTTCATCGGCCCAAAGTTACTAACCAAAATTGACAGTAGGCTCCGCGAAGCTTTCCCACACTCGAGAACATCTGAATTTGGAAACAGATCAGTCATCCTCCTCGGCAACCTCGGCCAATTACCGTCGGTTTTGGACAGTCCTCTTTATGCAAGTAATTCCTATGGAGCAACCCTTTGGAAGGGATTTGAGACTTCCATTACATTGCAAACAATATTTCGACAACAAGGAACAACCAATGCACAAGTTTCATTACGGAATTTACTACTCCACATGCGAGATTCAACCCCTCTAATTGAGGATTGGGAAATCTTAATGTCTCGCACAGACACATACCTAACTCAGCAAGAGCTCAAAATTTTTAAGGATGCACCACATTTGTTTGCAAAAATGATCAAGTCGACTCCCACAACCTACAAATGTTGAAGGAATTGAACATTCCAATCGCCCAATTCATTCTTTGAAAGTAACAGTGAACTATACCAGAAATCTGATGATGATCAGTTGGAACACAAAGTTCTGCTATGCAAACAACAAAAAATCATGCTTATTGCAAATCTATGGGTTGATGCAGGCCTAGTGAATGGTGCGACGGGAACTATCACTAACATTGTCTACGACACATCAATGCAACCACTAGAATTACCTTTATTTGTTGTTATCAAATTTGATGGATCTGATGGCCCATGTTGGGATCCCACCAACCCGTTACATATTCCCATACCCCTATTTTGAGAGGGAATCAAAGACAATTTCCAATTAAAATGGCACGGGATTAACTATCCACAGTCGCAGGGGACTTACTTTACACAAAGCAACCATCGACATTGGAACCACTTTGAAAGCGCAGGTCGACATTCACGCTTTCTCCGAGTTCCTCGCTTGCAAATCTGCGTATTTCACGTACTTTTTCATTCGAGAGATACTCAAAAATGGTGTACGTAATAACACTTCGAGCAAGAAGAAAGAAGGAAGCAAGACTACTATCACTCAACCTATCGTAAAAGATACCCTCTCGCTTTGATAACACCTACCCTACTACTTACTCAACACTTATTCTATCCAAAGTGACATTTCGCTCAAGGGGTATCAAATGTAATCATGTTTATTCAAGAAAAAAAAAAACCCACTAAAGGCTACTATTCATGATATAAATAATGAAAATGTATACATGTCTCATTATGTGCATGCAGATCTACATTTATTAGATGTTGTCAAATATGATATGAAACTTTAAATGTACAAAGCTGTAACAGAAATAAATGTACACATACAAAATTTCAATCTAATGTTTCAACTCAATTCCTACACTACAACTATCAAACACACACATTATCAACTGTACAATAAATAATTTTCCAACAGAACACCAACTGAACAACCGATGCACAACTAACACAATAAACCCGAATAAAATACATACAACATCAACTTTAAGATAAATTAACTATTGAAAAGGGTTAACAAGTTTGAAAAGTAGAAACAACCTTCACATTAAGTGGCCCATCTATATTTCTACACTTACGAAATCAATCACACCCCTAATCACCATCTACTGCAAAAGTAAAAATTATACCTCTAAAACAAATAACATTTACCGTTCGGCATTCGCATTGCATGAAAAACATGCGATTGCTAGTTTTGTTAGAACTCTAATATTAAGTTATCATAATATATAGTTTATATTTAAATAATATAGAATAAACTATATTCGATTATTTAAATATAAACTTTATATTAGGTGGTCGGTTAATCTAATTAACTAAGTAAATAAATTGGGGTATACCCCATCACTTAAGAAGGACATAACCCTTTGGGTTATTTAAATATGACCATAGGTCATATATTCAGAATATTGAATATCGATTATATATCAGATAATAATATTCCAATGTGAATATAAAGGTAAATCCTAGTAAATACAGGGAATAAAAGTGAGGAGGGACATCTTTGGTCAGGTGGATGTAAAATTTTCTCATATAGTGGATTTATTCTTCGCGGTTTTTACCCATTTAGGGGTTTTCCACATTATATGCGGTGTTATTGTGTTTATGTGTTATTTACATTAATTTATATTGTGTATGGTTACATTTACATTTATTCATAATGTTCAACTTCACAATTAATTAAATTGGTTAATATACTTTCCACCCTCGTCCCGGCATATTTATATTTATTTTACTCTTGTTATTATCATTTTTAATCTCAAATGATTAATATCATCTTATTATCTCAAATATTTAAACCAACTTATTGTTATGATTATTTTACTGTGAGCGAAAATGAGACTTTGAGTGACCATCCTAATATGCTTGGAAAAATATTTAAATACCTTTAATCAATCCTGAGAGTTATCTCTGTCTCCACCGAGCACAAGGGGATTTACTAAAAAAAGAACATATTTCAAAGTTTGAAGAATGCCAACATGATCGAAAAGAAAAATTACTACGAATAGGTGGGAGCACTACAAAAGCATTCCCAAAACCAATCGATGCTCATGAGAATTTTCTTAAACCATATTGTCATGAAGAAAACTTTGAGACCTTTCTATTGGCTACAATCTGGGTTTCAAACAACTCGAGGCTTCAAGTCTTTCCCAAGTTGACCTTTAAAAGAGGCAATTTGCCAATTTCAACCCACTTGACCAAAACATGACAATAAAATGTGGGGTTGAGTAAAATGTGGAGACATTTTATATGCCAACACTAACCTATCAAAGAATAGGAGTGTACTTGGTATGCAAGATATGAGATATGGGCAAAATATCTTCTATGATTATTCAATTATATCAATTCACTACATGTATTTCTATTTCCACGTAGTAGATTTTTCTTATGGGGTGATTATAACACCAATTTAAATATCGGGTATATGAATACTATTTATTATGAGTACACGTTACATTTTTCTTAACAAGAGCCTAACACCGGATGACTCCAAAACATCATTATATCAAAGTTGAGGTTAAAAACCTCGCTTGTTTAAGATTCCAAAAATAAAATGGAATATGTTTTGGAGGTTTCCATGATGAACCATTATCATAAACTTTTGAGACATAATGTTGTCTGATTTTTATTTGATAATAAATTCATATATTTAAAGAGCTTAATACTATTGTTTGACACATTTCACTACAATGTGAGGATGCAAAGATGATGCAACATAGAATTTGTACAAAGTCATACCTATATCAATTCCATGATGGAGAAGAAATCACCTAACGTAGATGAACCAAACAAAAAGCAAAAAACTATATATACCACAATGAGAAAGAGAGAGATGAGAAATCCTCTATGATTTTGCTACTAGACTATTAGAGTGAAGATACCCAACACTATCACACAAAGTCATAGGCAAAAAATAATAAGGGGAGAGACTACAATATGAGGATGCAATGATGGTGCACGCATAATATGAGACCTTCAATTAGAGGTGAAAATAGTAAACTAGTTAGCATTCATATGCAAACCATAGTGACAGAAAATCAATAACGAGATGTATAGAAATGGTGAACAAAAGGATAAAAGCTTTACTCAAGCTAGATCAATACGCACAACCTTGAAAGCTAAACCCCCATGGCCAAACAAGGCAAGGCTCTTAATGATCCAAATTGAAAATATAGTTTCATGGGAAGACCATGGAACTCACAAGAAACCAATAGGAGTGTGAAAGCCGCACCAAACTTGCCACCTCGTGAATCGGGTCAACCAAAATAGCCATAATGACACCACTAATAGTGACTAACCATGAAAAATCAAACTATATTATTATGTGCATAGATGACCAAAATTAGGTCAATGGAACTCGAGGATACAATGGTTAATAATAGAAAATTCTAGGAAGAAAGAATCGTCAAGAAAAATAACAAAATATAGAAAAGAAAAAGAGCAATGTGTCGAGTTTCACTAGTGGTGGTGAAATTAATACAAATAGTAATGAAGGACAAACAAGAACTCATAAAGTATGTGTCTTTTGTGTTTACAACATGCCCCGATTTCATAGGGGAAACCATGGAACCCATTGGCCTTTCCCAAGGTAAAATGAATTTGCACTTCAACTTTGTTTCTATCTATCGTGCAAATTCTTATATTCAAGCAATAACATGTTTTGGTTGTATTTGCTTTTTCTCCATTTTCTTTTTCTGAAAGTATATAAGATAAAGTACCACTACCACAATTGGTAGTGAAATTAATACAAACAGATAAATGAAGGGTGAACAAGAGATCATAAAGCATGTGTTTTTTTTTGTGTCCACAACATGCCCCAAATTTCATAGGTGAAACCATGGAACCCTTTGGCCTTTCTTAAGGTAGTATGAATTTTCACTTCAACTTTGTTTCTATCTATCGCACAAATCCTTGTATTTAAGCATTAACATGTTACAGGTGTATTTGTTTATGCTACATTTACGTTTTACATCATCTACACCCATCACAAATACTCTTTGGCACCACATAATATATTTTCCCTTCGCATCTCACACAACGCATTTCACACTGCCTCTTAAGTCTTGGTGGAATTTTATTTAGCCCACGGCGATGTAATCCATTACACAATATCCTGCAATCCTTTATATTGTTCATCATGGCATTATCCATTTATCCCACTGAGCATCTTGCAATCTCTAACATTCAAAAAACCTCACGCTTCATTGTGTAGCCATATTAAGAGTCCCGCAATACCCTACATGTTCATGGTTGTCCAACATTCCAAGTAACCTACACATAATCCAAAAAACTTTTCGGTCTTCTATGGCCTTATAATTGTTTTTTACAGAACAAATTACATGAAACCTTGTACACTTGGTCAATTTGACACCTAGCGCTTGGCATCTTAAATTTTTAAGTTACATAAATACTACACATGCATTCGCAATAACTCAAACAATAGTGCAAAGCAAAGTGTTAGAATAATGTCTAAGGATGATTTTGCACTCACCTCAAAGTGTAGCTTGTGTGTGAAAAATAATGGATCAAGCAAACACTCTTGCACACAAAAATGGTAAAGAGGTGTGCACAAGGTGAATATCTCCTTTAATTCTCTAATTGGCCATTCAAAGGACTAACTCCCTTGTCTTTCACTTTGTGCTTGCAAATACAAGCCAAGCATTGTGACACCAATAACACCGCAAAAGGAAAGGCCAATATGTAAAGGATATAAAGGTCGCACAATTCCATTGAAGTTACTTCGAGTGTTACGCAATGAAGAACCATAGTCATATGGTGCAAGACTAAGAGTGCACCCACTATGCAGAACTATGAAGCCCACATGCATTACAAGACTTGGGATGCATTAAATGACAAAATTCTAGTCCAATAGAAGACAAAAAGTAATAAAGCCACAATTTCTTTCTTTCTTGTAATAGAGCCGTGACAAGACTTGGGTAGTGAAGATGCACCCTTGGACACGCCATGTAAGAAAAAAGGTGGAAAACTTAATGAAAAATTTGATTTATTCATCCAAGAACACCATACACGCTACTGAGAGCCTTAAATGCCACCACCCATATCGGATTTCATCAAGGCTTATTCTCAACCTTAGCAACATTTAGTGAAAATATTTTGCACCTGCAGAGAATATTCAGACATATTAGACACTTCTAGAAGGCCCACTTGGCATTCAATTTGATTAGAATGTGCAACCACTTTGTATATAATTTGTCAAATCTAGGCCATGAAGTAGCCGATTGCCATTAATGTTTCTAATCACCATTGACACTTGAATTTTCCTATAAATACCCAAATGAAACACTTTGTAAAGGTTTGTGAATTTGGAATAGAAAAGCTTTGAGAGTTTTTCGTATGCATTTTCTTTCCAAGTTTAGGCCCGAGGATTCACCATTATTTATTGCTAGCAATGTATTTTAATTCAGAAATCAATGGAGTTAGAGCTCACTTCTTGCCCGTATAATGGTATTGTATTTCGTTTGGCTTCCTAATCGATTCCTCAAACTCTTGAACCTATTTGTGTCTTGATAGAGTGCATATTGGTTTGAGCACGGACATGTTTTTGGATCTCGACATTCGAATTGTGGGATCTTGCACTCGCAAACCGCAACAAATTTCTCTTTCCTCCCTATTGCACTCATCTTTTGCACCTTTTTATACCCCTAGTTAAAGATTAATTTCTATTTGTTGTGAGTGAAATTCAATGTAGCTGAATATTTCTAGGTGACTTGTGCACACCGAATATGCTATGAAAACATGCTCTAATCAATTTATTCCCAACAATTTTTATGGGCACATAGACTTGGTGAGAGTTAACCACGAAAAGTGTATTTCACAATCTATCGTGCATGCTTTCTTTCAAGAGAGGCTCAACCTTTGTTTGTGTGGCACTCTATGTATTAATGGTTACGCTTATGCACCACCCTTTTCTCGTGGATACCAACATATCCGGTGTTGAATGAGGAGTGGGAGTTTTCATGAAACACCATACCTACCGATAGGAGGGTTTAAGCCTTCCAACCCATAGGAGACATAAAACCAACAAAATCGGACTCAACCTAGACAAACACATTCCGCAAATAAACTCACGTTACTACCTCTATCAATCCCTTCATAATCTCACAGATTCCAACCATGGTTGGGAAACATTAGTGACCCTATCACCATTCCCAATGCATACAATGACATACCAAAAGCCAACCAATATTTGCAATAAATATGTGAATAATGGCACCTAGACCGCAAACAAACATATCCAAGCCTACAGGGGATTGTCTCAAGAGGATGCAAATCCTTCACGATGATGTTGCCTATTGATGCCTTCCGTATGCACCTTTGGTTGAAGATATTACATTTGGTAGTTAGACCTTCCTAACTGTGATGGAATTCTTGGAACGAACTAGACACCACATTTATCAACCACTTCACCATTCTCATCGACTCAACCATACTTTATCATTAGTTTGCATCCACAGTGTAGGAAAATTCATGAACCCATGAGTTACTTCAATGAATGCTTCCACGAGCTCTAACAACACGTGAAAGTTCAAAATAATTAAACAAAAGCAACATAATGAGTTACTTCAATAAACATTTCCATGAGCTCTACCAACACATGAAAGCTTCTTAGAATCAAACGGAAGTCGTGGAAATCAAAACTTATCGCAAAGCACTTGACCGTCTCACTTCCATGTATTTGTGCAGAGCACATGCCGCCGACCACCTTGATTCCTCATGGTCTTGGATACGCAAGACCATTGCCTTCACTCAGAAACCTATTACACAAAACCATATGCAACTTGTAAGCAAAGTGCTTGTGTAAGGTCATAACTTAACCCAACTTCCTACTACTCGGCATCTTCCCGTGAGCTTTCTATATAATCACTTTGCACTATAGGTCAACAACCAACCTTTGGCTCTTCCCGTGCTCAACAATCATGTTGCGGTGGTCACCAACCAAATTGCACCTACCCCGCACAATTTCATGGGCAACCCCACATATTTGAATCCTACCGTGCAATCTTCTCAACACCAACCTTCTACATTTTCGCCCGCATTTCCCTATCATAGCACAAAATAAGGAACTTACACTCAATCCTCCAAAAATTGTTAAATGATGTTATTAATTTGCGGAAGCAAGGCATCCAACAAAACCAAAGATAGCTTTTTACCACCCACCCAACTGCGGTTTCAACTTCCAAAGCAATAATCATCAATGGAATTCCCAAACCAATAATGGATGTATACTAGTTCTATTGACAACTTCGCTCAAAATGTTAGTATCTCTAGCAATCCACGAAATTTTATCAACTTGGCAAACTTAGCTCTAACCTTGTAATGTAAATTCCATAATATTACAGCCCATGCCAAGGTAGACTCCCTATAATTTAACGCAACCTCTAGTATTTTACAAAAAGAGATCGATAATCTTGAGATAATACCCATATTTAATGATGTCACACAAAACAAAGAGAAATACCCTTGGCGATAAGGAATCCTAAGATAACTTAGAGTTCTATACTTACCAAAAATACCAAAGAGGGAATATCTACACCCTCCATGGTAAAAACTTGAACCCTTCACCACCTCCACTACCCCTAATTCTTCTCGAGATACTACCAAATATGCACTCATCAAACAAACCCCCACGACTAAATGAGTCTAGTAATGTGTGACCCACAAAATACAAAACAAGCCTTCCATGGCCCGCAGAACAAATCCTAAATGAATAGAGCATTGTAGATGTCTTGAGCAAAAGTAAGGCCGATATCTCTTGAGCAAAAGTAAGGCCAATATCTCTATGTTTGAGTTGCTTCAAATCGATAACTGAAGGAAATTTTTACAAATCCATATCTTCCCACTTGACAAACCAACTGAAATACCAACAATGTGCATGTAGCCACTTACAAAGAAAAACTAGAATCTCCTTTTAGCGTACGATCATAATTTTTGGTAAAACCTAACATAACTGTTTATAGTTGATTCAATAGCTTTGGGAACATCACACCATTTTCCATTCTCCAACGGTTGAGATTAGCACTTTACTGCAAAATCAGACCATTGAGTGGTGCAATTTGACAAAATAGAAGTGAATGTGGTTGGGAACTCTTACATATCGATATGTAGCTTGTCACAAATCCCGAGTCCATCAATTCATTGATATTCAAGTGGTGGACATCCCAGAGACTTATGGACTGCTCTTGAGCCAAGATTAGTCATGCACTCTTAATGATTATATGGCAACGTATTTTTAACACGTAGCTACCCTAGTATAGCTTTGCAAATTAGATCAAAATTGATAGAGATTCATAGATGGAGTTCATGATTACTGAGTATAACAATGTTAGAAAGAACTTATACACTAAGTGTGAAGTAGGAGTATGTTATGCAAAAGGCATCATAGAAAAAAAAAAATTGTTTGCTCGTTGCACAAAACCTTACACATCGTGCAAAAGAAAAATTGACCGAAGAACCGCATGATCAATGTGCGAACAGGAGCGGTAGGAGAAAATGAAGAGACCATAATTTGATAGATATTGGAACCTCTAGAGGTAGCACTTGCAATAGACGAGGAGGAAATCCTTGAAAGTGCAAAAACCAAGCCCGCAATGTAAGAGAATTCAGAAGCACCTTGCTTATGCAAATTACTAAAGGATTGTCTCGTACTTGGAGACATGACATAATTTGACTGTTTTTTTTCCCAACCGGTGTCGCGCACGGGTTGGAACCACATGATCAACATTCTTGCACGACCTTTTTGTCTATCCTCTAGTGTGCACCTAAGAATGCGCAAGATGTGGAGCATTATGCAATTAAAGAGACTTCCTTGCTTGTGCAGATTTCACACCTTTGTGTGTGCATACAAAGCAATTACAATTGCTGTTATTTAAATAGAATAACTCACCCACTAACAGCTCTTCAACTAAGCATTCTAAATCTAAACTCATGCTTTAAAACAGTTGCATGCTATGCATGATTTAAAACAGATTTATTTGAATTAAATCTAATGATAAAAATAAGATAAAGCTAACTTAACTAAAGCAAACTAAAACAAGACTAAAGCTAAAATTAGCTTTCCTAAAAAAACTATAGTTGGAATTAAATATGCATCACATGCATATTTCCAACACTCCCCCTTAATTTCAAACTGTAGCTTTCACTCTTCTAGAGTTGTGTTTGCTTTTTCAGATCTGCCATGTGCAGGATCACATACTCCCAAACAATCTCTCAAATATTCAAAACTTCTTTTGCTAAAGCCTTTGTAAAAATGTCTGCAAACTGATCTTCGGATCTACAAAATTCAAGATGAATTTCCTTGTTGTTTACCAGCTCCCTGATGAAATGATACCTCGTATCAATATGCTTGCTCCTCTTATGAAAAACATGATTTTTGGACAACGCTATGGCTGAGTTGTTGTCACAAAAAATCTGTGTAGCTTCCTCTTGTTTCTGTTGTAAATCTGTCAACACTCTTCTCATCCAAACAGCTTGACATGCTGCTCCTGTTGCTGCTACATACTCTGCTTCTGCTGAAGATAACGTGACAATGGGCTGCTTCTTTGATGCCCATGAAACCACTCCTGTTCCAAAGTGAAAAGTATAGCCGGATGTGCTTTTCCGATCATCTATACTTCCAGCATTGTCACTATCTGTATAACCAATGAGTTTGAACTCATCTGAACTTGAATAAAGAATTCCATAATTTCTTGTTCCACGTACATACCTCAAAATTCTTTTTCCAGCTTGCCAATGTGAATCTTTTGGAGATTCCATGAACCTTGATATGAGGCTCACACCATACATGATATCAGGCCTTGTGGCCGTCAAATACATAAGACTTCCAACCAACTTTTTAAACAATGTTGGATCCACAAATGATCCTTCATCCTCTTTGCTCAACTTCAAACCTACTGCAACTGGTGTTGGTGCTGGCTTACAATTCAACATGTTAAACCTTTTCAAAACGTCACTTGCATACTTTTCTTGTGAGATAAAAACTTCACCTTCTGATTGTTGAACTTCAATACCCAAAAAATAATGCATAAGACCAAGATCTGTCATCTCAAACTCCTTCTTCATGGCTGATTTGAATGACTCTGTAGATAGATTTCCAGTAATGATCAAATCATCTACATATAAACAAACAATTAAAATTTTACCTTGCTCATTTATCTTGGTGTATAAGGTAGGCTCACTGCTGCTCCTACTGAAACCATTCTCAATCAAATAAGAATCTATTCTACTGTACCAAGCTCTAGGTGCTTGCTTGAGACCATAGAGCGCTTTCTTCAATCTGTATACTTTTCCTTCATGACCTTCAATCTCATAACCTTCTGGCTGATTTACATAAACTTCCTCTTCAAGGAATCCATTTAAGAATGCTGATTTAACATCCATCTGATAAATAGGCCATTTGTTTTGAGCTGCAATTGCTAAAACCATTCTTACCGTATCCAAACGTGCTACTGGTGCAAATGTTTCATTGTAGTCAACTCCATATTGCTGCGTAAAACCTCTTGCAACCAAGCCTTGCTTTGTGCTTTTGTACTTTTCCATCAGCATTGTATTTTGTCTTGTAGACCCACTTGACTCCTATCACGTCCTTTCCTTTTGGAAGATCCATTAGCTCCCATGTCTGATTCTTCTCTATAGCATCAATCTCATCATCCATGGCTTTTTCCCAAACTTCATTCTTTATAGCCTCTTCGTAATATACTTGGATCTGCAGCTTGAGAAAATAATGCAAAAACTGAAAATGAATTAGTTGTATCAACATTATAAATCTCACTTAGACTTCTTGTTTTCCGCTACGCAGGAGTATTCGATGCAGGACTACTTTTTGGTGATGGAGTAGCTTCTGGTGTTCCCTGTGGTGTCTCTTGCATGGCTGAAGATGGCTGAAATCTTGGTGACCTCCTGACTGTAGATGGAGGTGTAGCTTGTGCTACAACTTGTGGTGCATGTCCAAGATTTGTAGATACAATAGCTTGTTGCTCTAAAGTTTCATCTGTCATATCATCATGTGGAATAGATGTTGCTATACTCACTTGTTTTCTCTATACTTCCATCCCATGCTTCATTCTCAATAAACTGTACATCCCTGCTGATCACAACCTTTCCAGTGATTGGATTGTACAACTTGTATGCTTTTGTATTCTCTGAATACCCAACAAAAATACACTTTTCTCCTTTGTTGTCTAACTTCTTCCTTAGCTCATCAGGTACATGTGCATACGCTACACAACCAAAAACTCTGAAATGTGAAACACTGTGTTTCCTATTAGTCCATGCTTGTTGAGGAACCATGTTCCTAACAAGTTTCGTTGGACACCTGTTCAAAATATAAACAGAAGTTGCTACTGCTTCTGCCCAATACTCATTTGGAAGATGTTTTGCCTTCAACATGCTTCTCGCCATCTCCATGATGGTTCTATTTTTTTCCTCTCTCTCCACACCGTTACATTTGTGGTGTATACCTAGTAGTAAACTACTTGTGTATACCATGATATCTACAAAAATTCATAAACTCATTAGAAACATACTCACCTCCTCTGTCCGTTCTGAGAACTTTGATGTAGTATCCACTTTGCTTCTCCACTAATGCCTTGAACTGCTGAAATGTATCAAAGGCATTTGATTTATTTCTCAGAAAATAAACCCATGTCTTCCTTGTGTAATCATCAATGAATGTCATAAAATAAATACAACCTCCAATAGAAGTTGTCTGCATAGGTCCACATAAATCTGAATGTACAATCTCAAGTGGTGCACTTGCTCTTGTTGTTTTGCCAACTGGGAATGAATCTCTGTGTTGCTTTCCCAAAATACAACCTTCACATACCCTTTTAGGTTTCTGAATCAATGGCAAACCTTTAACCATATTTTTTCTATGTAATAAATTCAAACCTCCAAAATTCAAATGTCCATACCTTAGATGCCAAAGCCATGTTTCATCCTTCATGACTGAATGAAAAGCTGATTGTGTTCCTTCAACATAGGACTCAACTATATTTACGTAGGAATCAGCGCAGGACTCACTTGCTTAGCATGATTTTTTTTTCATTGGCGCAGGACTCATCTGTTTGAGTGCAGGACTCAACAAAAGACTGATTTGGCTTAACGCATGACTTTGCTTTTGCTGCAAACAGATCTGATTTCTTCTTCTTTCCAGGTTTCAAAATCAATGGAAACATCCTATTGCTGCTCATCTTCACTTTTGCAATCAACTGAGTGCTAGGAGCTTTGTCCACAATCACGCACTCATTGTCTTCCATATAGACTCTAGGTATCCTTTCTGTACAAGTTGTCCAATACTCATAAGGTTATGTTTCAAACCTGCAACATAGTAAACATCTTGCATACTTGTTTGCTCCCCCTGTCTTGTTAGAATACTAACCGTGCCTTTTCCTTTCACAGACACAATATTGTTATTTCCAAGAGTTACATCACTCTTAACTGAATCATCCAAACTAGAAAACAAATCTAGATTACCCATATGTCATGTGATTACCGTAAACTTTGAATCTAAATACCATACATCACATGGACTCTCTTTTGACAAATTACATTCAATAGGGGATAAAGAAGGTATTGCTTCGGCAATCCTTGTGCATGCAATAAACATAGGTTTAGAAATAGAACTTCCAACCTGATTTTGATTTTGTCTCTCTTGATCATATTGCTTTTTCTTGCAATCATAAGCATAGTGCCCATACTTCTTGCAATAATGACACTGAACATGAGACTTATCTTGTCTCTGACCATAACTCTGTTCTTGATTATGTCCTCTTCCACTTGAGTTTGATGAACCACTGCCACGTCCTCTAGATGGACTTCTTCCTCTGCCTCTTGGGCTGAAACTTCCTCTTCTTTTGCCACGACTACCTGCTGTCTGAGATGCAAAAGCCTGATCTACACTTGCATGTGATCTATTCATCCTCTGTTCATGATTGATTAGTGATGCATGCAACTCATCAATAGAAAATTGACTCAGATCCTTAGTTTCTTCAATAGCAACAACTAAAGGATCAAATTTCGTAGGCAAACTTCTAAGCAATTTTTCAATAATCCTTCTGTCCTCAAGAGTCTCACCATGAGATTTGATTTGATTGACTAAGCCAACTACATAAGTAAAAAATGATTCTACAGAATCTGAATCTTTCATTGCTAAATTCTCAAAATCTCTACGAAGTAATCAGTAGCTTAGCGCGTTTTTACTTTCTCCTTACCTTGATATGCAACTTGTAAAGTATCCCATGCGGTTTTGCTTGACTAAATGTTTTGCACTCTTGGAAGAATGCTTTCATGCATTGCTTGATGAATATAGAAAAGAGCTTTTCCATCCTTCTTTCGTAACTCCTTCAAAGTATCTTTCTCTGCTTGAGAAAGTGCAATATATGTTGTTGCATTTGCGGCTCTGTGTACCCATCTTCAACGATCTCCCACACGTCTTGAGATCTGAATAGCGCCTTCATGGTCAATGACCAGTATTCGTAATTCTTTCCATTAAATTGCGGTGTCTGCATACGGATGTAGAAGCCATAGCTTGCTACCAATTTAATAAGCTGCTGGAATAACCTTGCTCTGATACCAATTTGTAGAAAATCTGCAGTCTTATACAACAAACAACATAAAAGAAATAAACAAAATACTTAAATAACTTGCATAAACATATGAATATTCAAACCAGCACTGCTGTGCATAATCTCCATTAATAAAAGCTTCATCATACTCAGAGCTTCAGCTCTTTACAATCAAGTTGTGCATGTAGTTGTGTGCTTTCAATGCACATCCTTCCTTGCTTGTGCAGATTTCACACCTTTGTGTGTGCATACAAAGCAATTACAATTGCTGTTATTTAAATAGAATAACTCACCCACTAACAGCTCTTCAACTGAGCATTCTAAATTTAAACTCATGCTTTAAAACAACTGCATGCTGTGCATGAATTAAAACATATTTATTTGAATTAAATCTAATGATAAAAATAAGATAAAGCTAACTTAACTAAAGCAAACTAAAACAAGACTAAAGCTAAAATTAGCTTTCCTAAAAAAAACTACGGTTGGAATTAAATATGCATCACATGCATATTTCCAACAAATTCATCATTGGAACGTTTTCAACTTGTATGAATACGAGTCTCATAACAAATTAATAAATTTAGAATAACAAATCAAATTTAATTTTAAATGTGCAATGTCACAGTTTGTTGGATAAACCATTATCCTGGACTTTGCTTTAGAGAGTGAATACGCTCTAGTGATAGTTTATCCTGCAAATGTGTTGATAAACATTTTGTTCTATAATTGATTGTCATTAATAACAACATCTAATGTCGGATAATAATATTTATATTTGCATAACATGTTGAATGAGATAGTTCTTTTCGGTAAATTTGATGAGAGAATATGTAGAGAAAAAAAAAAAGAAAAAAATAGCTTCTGTTGTTTGAAATATTATGATTGATTTTCATCTTGAACGTTTTCACATTGTATTCCTACTAATTCATTTTTCTCAAGATGTTGAGCTTTTAAAACTTTGGTGAATCAAGCTTCACCAATCATCCTCTGCTTCAAAAAGTAATTTTTTTCACTCTTTTCAGAGATCAACATATAATTATCAGTTCATATTAAAATGAAAAGTACATCATAAAAGAAATTCTTACTTGTATGTTTCCTCTAAATCTTCTATTTGTTTTCATAACTTAACGCTTCTCCTTTTCCGTAATGTCTATAATGCATTCTATATACACAGAATTCTAAAATTTTAAATACTAATATTTATTTACATCAATTATAACAAAAGCTTTCATTTGATTTCTTTTAAGTATAATTTTGGAAATTACTTTGATGACCATGCAAGTTCAAGATGTGACTCCCTCATTGTATTTCTAAATGGAGATATTAAAAATTAAACACGTAATATAAACATAAATGACAAACATTTATAATTATTTAAAATGCCCATTGTTGCAAAATATATTATTGTAGACCATAAAATCTAAAAAAACAAAATTATTTTCACCTAAGTCTATACACTAAATGGATTCAAGTGTAATTTATTACTTTTGAAAGTGCAGTATGAATCTCATTTATTTGTAAGCCTGTGTAAAACATTGCATGGATGGTAAAAGAAGTCATTATTTTTGTAGTGTTTTTGTTAGCCTTTTCCTATATTCGAAAGATTTCCATTAAACCGTGTCAAGTATCGGATTAGAAGCCACTAATTGATAAAAAAAAAGTTGTGGATAAAACCTCAATATTAATTTGTAGAAAAGATCGTCTAGCATCATATTATACAACAAACAACATAAAAGAAATAAACATATAATACTTAAATAACTTGCATAAATATATGAATATTCAAACCAACAATCAAGTATCATAATTAGTGCATAATCTCCATTAATAAAAGCTTCATCATACTCAGAGCTTCAGCTCTTTACAATCAAGTTGTGCATGCAACTGTGTGCTTTCAATGCACATCCTTCCTTGCTTGTGCAGATTTCACACCTTTGTGTGTGCATACAAAGCAATTACAATTGCTGTTATTTAAATAGAATAACTCACCCACTAACAGCTCTTCAACTGAGCATTCTAAATCTAAACTCATGCTTTAAAATAGTTGCATGCTATGCATGATTTAAAACAGATTTATTTGAATTAAATCTAATGATAAAAATAAGATAAAGCTAACTTAACTAAAGCAAACTAAAACAAGACTAAAGCTAAAATTAGCTTTCCTAAAAAAAATATAGTTGGAATTAAATATGCATCACATGCATATTTCCAACACTCCCCCTTAATTTCAAATTGTAGCTTTCACTCTTCTAGAGTTGTGTTTGCTTTTTC
Organism: Taxus wallichiana var. yunnanensis; assembly: GCA_018340775.1. NCBI lineage: Eukaryota > Viridiplantae > Streptophyta > Pinopsida > Cupressales > Taxaceae > Taxus > Taxus wallichiana. The sequence goes on along the minus strand of CM031237.1, from coordinate 209,008,206 downwards.
AGATCTGCCATGTGCAGGATCACATACTCCCAAACAATCTCTCAAATATTCGAAAACTTCTTTTGCTAAAGCCTTTGTGAAAATGTCTAAAACTGATCTTCGGATCTACAAAATTCAAGATGAATTTCCTTGTTGTTTACCAAAACCCCCCTAATGAAATGATACCTCGTATCAATATGCTTTTTCCTCTTATGAAAAACATGATTTTTGGACAACGCTATGGCTGAGTTGTTGTCACAAAAAATCTGTAGCTTCCTCTTGTTTTTGTTGTAAATCATCAACACTCTTCTCATCCAAACAACTTGACATGCTGCTCCTGTTTGCTACATACTCTTCTTCTGTTGAAGATAACGTGACAATGGGTTGCTTCTTTGATGCCCATGAAACCACTCCTGTTCCAAAGTGAAAAGTATAGCCGGATGTGCTTTTCCGATCATCTATACTTCCAACATTGTCACTATCTGTATAACCAATGAGTTTGAACTCATCTGAACTTGAATAAAGAATTCCATGATTTCTTGTTCCACGTACATACCTCAAAATTCTTTTTCCAACTTGCCAATGTGAATCTTTTGGAGATTCCATGAACCTTGATATGAGGCTCACACCATACATGATATCAGGCCTTGTGGCCGTCAAATACATAAGACTTCCAACCAACTTTTTAAACAATGTTGGATCCACAAATGATCCTTCATCCTCTTTGCTCAACTTCAAACCTACTACAACTGGTGTTGGTGCTGGCTTACAATTCAACATGTTAAACCTTTTCAAAACGTCACTTGCATACTTTGCTTGTGAGATAAAAACTTCACCTTCTGATTGTTGAACTTCAATACCCAAAAAATAATGCATAAGACCAAGATCTGTCATCTCAAACTCCTTCTTCATGGCTGATTTGAATGACTCTCAGAGATAGATTTCCAATAATGATCAAATCATCTACATATAAACAAACAATTAAAATTTTACCTTGCTCATTTATCTTGGTGTATAAGGTAGGCTCACTTTGCTCTCCTACCAAACCATTCTCAATCAAATAAGAATCTATTCTCATTGTACCAAGCTCTAGGTGCTTGCTTGAGACCATAGAGTGCTTTCTTCAATCTATATACTTTTCCTTCATGACCTTCAATCTCATAACCTTCTGGCTGATTTACATAAACTTCCTCTTCAAGGAATCCATTTAAGAATGCTGATTTAACATCCATCTGATAAATAGGCCATTTGTTTTGAGCTGCAATTGCTAAAACCATTCTTACCGTATCCAAACGTGCTACTGGTGCAAATGTTTCATTGTAGTCAACTCCATATTGCTGCGTAAAACCTCTTGCAACCAGCCTTGCTTTGTGCTTTTGTACTTTTCCATCAGCATTGTATTTTGTCTTGTAGACCCACTTGACTCCTATCACGTCCTTTCCTTTTGGAAGATCCATTAGCTCCCATGTCTGATTCTTCTCTATAGCATCAATCTCATCATCCATGGCTTTTTCCCAAACTTCATTCTTTATAGCCTCTTCGTAATATACTGGATCTGCAGCTTGAGAAAATAATGCAAAAACTGAAAATGAATTAGTTGTATCAACATTATAAATCTCACTTAGACTTCTTGTTTTCCGCTGCACAGGAGTATTCGATGCAGGACTACTTTGTGGTGATGGAGTAGCTTCTGGTGTTCCCTGTGGTGTCTCTTGCATGGCTGAAGATGGCTGAAATCTTGGTGACCTCCTAACTGTAGATGGAGGTGTAGCTTGTGCTACAACTTGTGGTGCATGTCCAAGATTTGTAGATACAATACCTTGTTGCTCTAAAGTTTCATCTGTCATATCATCATGTGGAATAGTTGTTGCTATACTCACTGTTTTCTCTATACTTCCATCCCATGCTTCATTCTCAATAAATTGTACATCCTTGCTGATCACAACCTTTCCAGTGACTGGATTGTACAACTTGTATGCTTTTTTATTCTCTGAATACCCAACAAAAATACACTTTTCTCCTTTGTTGTCTAACTTCTTCCTTAGCTCATCAGGTACATGTGCATATGCTACACAACCAAAAAACTCTGAAATGTGAAACACTTGTGTTTCCTATTAGTCCATGCTTGTTGAGGAACCATGTTCCTAACAAGTTTCGTTGGACACCTATTCAAAATATAAACAGAAGTTTCTACTGCTTCTGCCCAATACTCATTTGGAAGATGTTTTTCCTTCAACATGCTTCTCGCCATCTCCATGATGGTTCTATTTTTCCTCTCTGCCACACCGTTCTGTTGTGGTGTATACCTGGTAGTAAATTGCTTGTGTATACCATGATATCTACAAAAATTCATAAACTCATTAGAAACATACTCACCTCCTCTGTCCGTTCTGAGAACTTTGATGTAGTATCCACTTTGCTTCTCCACTAATGCCTTGAACTGCTGAAATGTATCAAAGGCATTTGATTTATTTCTCAGAAAATAAACCCATGTCTTCCTTGTGTAATCATCAATGAATGTCATAAAATAAATACAACCTCCAATAGAAGTTGTTTGCATAGGTCCACATAAATCTGAATGTACAATCTCAAGTGGTGCACTTGCTCTTGCTGTTTTGCCAACTGGGAATGAATCTCTGTGTTGCTTTCCCAAAATACAACCTTCACATACCCTTTCAGGTTTCTGAATCAATGGCAAACCTTTAACCATATTTTTTCTATATAATAAATTCAAACCTCCAAAATTCAAATGTCCATACCTTAGATGCCAAAGCCATGTTTCATCCTTCATGACTGAATGAAAAGCTGATTGTGTTCCTTCAACGCAGGACTCAACTATATTTACGTAGGAAGAATCAGCAGACTCACTTGTTGTAGCACAGACCTGATTTTCATTGGCGCATGACTCATCTGTTTGAGCGCAGGACTCAACAAAAGACTGATTTGGCTTAACGCATGACTTTTTTGCTGCAAACAGATCTGATTTCTTCTTTTTCCAGGTTTCAAAATCAATGGAAACATCCTATTGCTGCTCATCTTCACTTTTGCAATCAACTGAGTGCTAGGAGCTTTGTCCACAATCACGCACTCATTGTCTTCCATATAGACTCGGTATCCTTTCTGTACCAGTTGTCCAATACTCATAAGGTTATGTTTCAAACCTGCAACATAGTAAACATCTTGCATACTTGTTTGCTCCCCCTGTCTTGTTAGAATACTAACCGTGCCTTTTCCTTTCACAGACACAATATTGTTATTTCCAAGAGTTACATCACTCTTAACTGAATCATCCAAACTAGAAAACAAATCTAGATTACCTGTCATGTGATTACTGCAACCTGAATCTAAATACCATACATCACATGGACTCTCTTTTGACAAATTACATTCAATAGGGGATAAAGAAGGTATTGCTTCAACAATCCTTGTGCATGCAATAAACATAGGTTTAGAAATAGAACTTCCAACCTGATTTTGATTTTGTCTCTCTTGATCATATTGCTTTTTCTTGCAATCATAAGCATAGTGCCCATACTTCTTGCAATAATGACACTGAACATGAGACTTATCTTGTCTCTGACCATAACTCTGTTCTTGATTATGTCCTCTTCCACTTGAGTTTGATGAACCACTGCCACGTCCTCTAGATGGACTTCTTCCTCTGCCTCTTGGGCTGAAACTTCCTCTTCTTTTGCCACGACTACCTATTGTCTGAGATGCAAAAGCCTGATCTACACTTGCATGTGATCTATTCATCCTCTGTTCATGATTGATTAGTGATGCATGCAACTCATCAATAGAAAACTGACTCAGATCCTTAGTTTCTTCAATAGCAACAACTAAAGGATCAAATTTCGTAGGCAAACTTCTAAGCAATTTTTCAATAATCCTTCTTCTCAAGAGTCTCACCATGGGATTTGATTTGATTGACTAAGCCAACTACATAAGTAAAAAATGATTCTACAGAATCTGAATCTTTCATTGCTAAATTCTCAAAATCTCTACGAAGTAACTGTAGCTTGGCAGTTTTTACTTTCTCCTTACCTTGATATGCAACTTGTAAAGTATCCCATGCAGTCTTTGCTTGACTAGCTGCTGCCACTCTTGGAAGAATGCTTTCATGCATTGCCTGATGAATATAGAAAAGAGCTTTTCCATCCTTCTTTCGTAACTCCTTCAAAGTATCTTTCTCTTGCTTGAGAAAGTGCAATATATGCTTTGCTGCATTTGCGGGCTCTGTGTACCCATCTTCAACGATCTCCCACACGTCTTGAGATCTGAATAGCGCCTTCATGGTCAATGACCAATATTCATAATTCTTTCCATTAAATTGCGGTGTCTGCATACCGGATGTAGAAGCCATAGCTTGCTACCAATTTAATAAGCTGCTGGAATAACCTCGCTCTGATACCAATTTGTAGAAAATCTGCAGTCTTATACAACAAACAACATAAAAGAAATAAACAGAATACTTAAATAACTTGCATAAATAGATGAATATTCAACCAAGCACTCACTGCTGTATAATCTCCATTAATAAAAGCTTCATCATACTCGAGCTTCAGCTCTTTACAATCAAGTTGTGCGTGCAGTGGTGCTTTCAATGCACATCCTTCCTTGCTTGTGCAGATTTCACACCTTTGTGTGTGCATACAAAGCAATTACAATTGTTGTTATTTAAATAGAATAACTCACCCACTAACAGCTCTTCAACTGAGCATTCTAAATCTAAACTCGTGCTTTAAAACAATTGCATGCTATGCATGATTTAAAACAGATTTATTTGAATTAAATCTAATGATAAAAATAAGATAAAGCTAACTTAACTAAAGCAAACTAAAACAAGACTAAAGCTAAAATTAGCTTTCCTAAAAAAGCTCATAAAATTTGAGTGGGCAAAAGAAGTGTACACCTCATTACGCCTCATTCACAAAATCAAAGAATCTATTACTCAGCCTCCAGCCTTGATCTGCCTAGATTATGCGCGGACCTTCATTAATGCCTTTGCCCCAAAGCACACTCTTAAGCATCCATCTTGACATAGAGAGAGAAGAAATGGATAGTGAGCAACCCGTTGTATTTATGAGGTTATTCTTGCGCAATACAGAGCTCTATTATTCTGCCATCAACAAATAGGATTTTCTACAACGTAGAGCTCCGATATTCCGCCATCGGCAAGCAAGTTTTGTGTTGATTCGAGTAATAAAAAGTTCAAACACTAAATCTTGCGTAAGAGGTGATTTTACCATTGTGTGTGGCCCCATAAAGAAAAACCAATGTTGATGTATAATGAGTTGAGAGAGCACCACAAAAGCGAGCAACCATCCTCTAAGAGTTCGACTTAAGAGATCTAACCAATGAAGATAGTGTGTGACATGGACGTAATGGCACAATGATAGAGTTTGATTCACACTTGTAATGTCCCAACTCCGGGACCAATAGGAAATTAGGCAAACAACCAACTCTTCAACATTCCAATCAAATGCAAATAGCAAAACTCACTCAAAACTATTTGAACCAATCAAATAGATGACTCAATAAACCCAATAAAAGGGGTTTAATGGCCTCTAACGAATGGCTTACTCCCAGCTGAAGCTAAACTCTTCAGGAATCAGACTTCTTGATTGATTAACTATAAATGAGCTCATGCAAACATGCTCTAAAAGTAGTGCTTAAAGCATCAAGGAAACATACCACTCTCAGCTGTCAAAGTAAGGATGTCTTAGTCATAAAAGAGATGCAAACAAGTTACAATCCACTGCTACCATGGTTTGCTGCTATGGAGCTCCACAATACTATTAAACCAAGCCTCATCAACAACAAATGTTATCCAAACTGATCATTAAACCATGCAATATCCCAATTGCTAAGCACAGAAATTAGCTGAGCAATCGAAATAAGAGAGTCGCTGCAAATAGATGATACTTTTCACACCACTTGAGCATTAAAGGCATGCAATATTATATTCAACAAATAGACCCAGATCGCAGCCTTGAAAAGGCCCAAACTCACCAACAAATCATGCAATTACAAGTCGCTGGGCTTAATAAAATTGCACTAACAGTTTGCTGCTTATGTGAGGGTCAAAACATGTAATAAATGCCCAACTTTCACCCCTAAAGAAGTCGTTGTTTGAAGGAAATAAAAGCAGATCACACTAATAAAAAAAAAGACCTCATTAACAAGATTTACCTTGCCAATTTTTGCCCAGAACAAATCGCTGCCCAAGGAAATATTATTATGCATTTAAACTTGATCAATCCTCACCAAATGGAGTAAACAATCAGTCCACAATCACCATAGAAGGAGTCGCTGTATATAAGAGAGTAAATACCAATCGAAATACTTCAAAAATGGCCCAAGAGAGTTACCATACATGCCCAGGTTGTCGCTGCACATGAGCCTACAGAGATCTGATTATTTACCATTAAAAACAATCCATAAATACTCAGGCACAGGTCGCTGCAATATTTGACATAAAAATGTGCAAAATGCTGGTCGCTTATCACCCGAAATGTATGCAAAACAGCCCACAAATATAATAAAAGGAATCGCTGGGATTGGGAACCAATATACCAAAGTCGATTTACAATAAATTCCAGAAATTCTTCAATATCATAACGAGTTCCAATAACTTCCACGCAAGAGAGAGAGAGAGAGAAAATTAGTTGGCATGCATCCCAACTCCAAGCATGGAGTATCAAATAAATCTCATCATAACATAAGTCTCATAATGATCCTAGCACTCCTTTTATAACCAAGGAGGCACAAAATTCAAAATCCCTAGGAGAGGGAAATTATTAAATAAAAGCAGTTTATTTTTCCTAGGTGTGGCGTCCCCTTTTCTAAGGGTGATTTTATCAATAAAAGCCACCTAAATATTTATTTAATTAATTCCCCATTTAATTTTGTATTTTGGGAATTAAATTAAATAATCTTCATAATTAAATAATTATTGTTTTCTAATGTCAAATGATAAAAATCACTCTCCAGGCAATAATATTTAATTATTTAATATAATTTTCCCCTTGCAACATCCCAAAGCCCACGGGGAAAGATAGGCTGAGGGTCTTCCAAAAATGGGGACATTTCACACTGGTCTACCACTAGTACACGGTCAATTCACTGCACTCTGCAAAAGAATGGTGCCGGGACATAGTTTACTATTTGCTCAGTAAAGATGTCTTCTTCATACCTCAATTGCACTCAATGAAGAGCAACAATTTCATGATAGAGATAGGCACATTATTCAAGAGTAATCATTAAGGCATTTAGTTGTGATGCCTTAGCAACAAAGAAGTCGCAATAAATTCAAACTTGGTATACCAAGAGTACATCAATTCACTTGCACCTAACTAATACACTACACAAGTTCTCTAGGGAATACAACCAACCAAAGACATGCTTTCCACAACACGGACCCACACTGGTTACAGATAAACATGAGGCACACACTAAGGACACAATGGTTCATCTAAAGTATGCAGTCTTACAACAAGGTCTTCCCACAGAAGGTTTCTTTAGATTCATGTTTTAGCTGTAAGTGTTTTTACATTCTTTACTTTTCCCAGAGGAATCATGATAGGAGAATCTGAAATTCATGTCTCCTTTGAAGAATTTTCCCCTACCTTGTTAATGTTAATATACAGTGTAAACCAATTATTGGATGGTAAGAGGTTGCTTCATTAACTTGATTAACTTATTCATTGGTTAGGAGGCAGTTAGTTTATCAAGGCTCTTAACTTCATCAAACTGTTTTCAACGTTGTGCTTTTAAACATATATGTTTTACCCTTTTAAGCGGTCATATTTTTATTTTATTTTATTTTTACAGTACATGACTGTCTAAGACTTGGATTCATCATTAAGATCTTATTAGTGGTTAAAAAGGATTTCATTGGGGGCAAGAGTCTAACCAGAATTATTAAAGGTTTCACTTGGGCTTCACTTGAAGAGATAGACATAAGTATATTGTTTACATTTTCAACGGGTAAGATAGATCGAAGAGTTTCTTAATCAAGTTCCTTCTATTTATTATAATTTTATTAACTTCCAAGATTTAATCATTGATTTCACCTTAAGACCGTTCTAAGGACTCACCACAATAAGAGATTGTTGATTAGTTTACGTGGGATCACAAGGTATATTTGTTTCTCTTGTTTTCTTTTTTCTAGGTTCAAAACATAGTCCTCTACCAAACGACACATGACCAAAGGTAACCAAAGTGATGTAAGTTGATTCAAGTTTAGATAATTATAATTAGGTTGACAATTCAAGGATAAATCATATTCTGAAAAGTGAAAATTCAACAAAGGATACGCATGTCAAAACAAGTTCATTTAATCTTATTGACAATAATATTTCTCAAATTGAATTTCAAACGATAACAACCTACATGAGAACAATACAAAATTATAATGCAATGCCTTCTAAATAGTCTCCACAATTTCCATACCAATGTTTTAAAGCAAAAGAAAAACATTCGTACAACAACAGTTCCTAAGAAGGCTGGAATCCACTTTCTACACGTGTTTCTTTTTCTCTCTCTTTTTTTTTTTTCTTCTACTCAGGAAATCCTCCTGCACATTTGTTAGCACATGTCAGTTCGCAAGAACTGAGCACGATAAAAGCTATAACATTAAGACAATATGTTGTTATCTAACTGTTTCAAGGAAGAAAAGCACCGTTGATGATGAAAAATAATCCAAGAGTCTAAACAAGAGAAATTAAAGAGTTGTCCAAAAGCATAAAACGTCAGAATAAAAAGGGAGGCACTAACTCTATTTAATTATCATTTTCTCATAGGAGAAGTTAACAACCAGCATGGTGAATTCCACCCATATCACAATAATGACCATCATTTTAACAAGATAACATTTCGAAACAAAAACAATTACAAGAAGTGAATTAATTTCAAACGTGATCTGTCCCTATTTGTTTAAGTTAGTTCACCAAGCCAAGGATTCACTATGCCACTGGAAGATCCCAAACAATCAATCGACATGAGAATATCTAAACCAACATGACTTATTAATATTAAGATGATGTGCCTATAATAGTTAATTTTATGTCAGTAAGAATAAATAAATTGGAAAGAAAAGGAATGAAACACACAAATGACCTCGTATGGGTCACATCCTATCCTAACAATCCTTCTATTAAACTTTCTTCTAATCAAGAGAATGTCTTAAGAAAAGGACAAACTTGGCAAGACCAAACAAAACCATTATAAATCTTACGGGAGGGTTACTCAATCATTCACAAGAACACAACACGGGATACATAGCTTCCAAAGGATGCATGTCAACAACAAGTTGACTTAAACCTTTCTGGTCAATACATAACCATTCTACTACAATGACAGCAAGGAGGTCGTATCACAACGATCATCACAAAAACCAGTCAACCAATGAGTTTCCAAACACACCAACCTCTAAGTCACAGGAGAATGAAATTTAAGCATCTTTACGGAGCAAAACGTAGAGTAATTTCTTACGCATAAAACCAACATCCCAATTTTAAGATTTGAAAACTTCCTCACTAATGATCAAGTAGATCTCGTATCCTCCAACATGTGTGAAACAAAATCAAGGTAAGAAAAGAGTATTTCCTCTGACATTTTAAGCTATCCAAAAGAAATGTGAGTAACGTCTACAGAAGACATTCCATAGGATCAGCTACATTCCTCAAAACAAACAACAGTCACCAAGGGAGAGAAGGTGATTCCAAAGACAACAATCTCCAAACGGTGAACATGAATTGATATCAATTTATGACGATCAACCATGACACTCGAAGAATAAAAGTATTTCTTTGAGCGATTCAAAACAAATAACAAAAGCAACTAACCTAGTTGAGAGTAATATCAACTTGGCTCAATTCAAAGATCAGTCAAGCTAAGCACACACTAAGCCAACCGGAAAGGGTTACTAGAACCTAAAACAACTAAAAGAAAAGGATAGAGACAGGAATAACATCATTTACCTATACACAATGCACTCACAAGTACTCAATCACTATTTCGCAAATACCCAACATAAACCAGAACTACAGATCTCGAACCGAAACAAGAATAAGAACAAAATAGGAACTATAAGGTCGAGTCCAACGACAATGTTGGATAAAACATTCAAATCGTGAGACCAACACAAAGAACTCGGGAATTTTCATTACAGGACCCCCACCTCTTTTGTTTTATTAGTCTTAAGAACAAAGTTCACCCAACTAATATTTATTAAAACCCAGAAAACAATATAAAAGGCTTCAACCAGTGCAATCATTTCTAACGCCAAAAAAATACAAAAGAGCAAGGGAAGTGGAAACCAAACAACATACCATCACACGAGACATTTATATGAAGATTAGAGTTATTTAATGAATCAGTTAAATAACAACATAAGAATCAATGGTATAGAGAATATCGTGCCTGATTAAGCTCCATGATCGAAATCAAGATGGATAGGGCTGCTGCAATGACAACCCAAGCCTAATTCCATTTTCTTCAAGCTCGTTGGGTACCCAAACATCGAACATCTTCACGTTGGCACAGGTAGGAGTTCATGGCCAGGGTGGGTGGTCTAAAATACTTGCCATCATCCTCCCAACACCGCTCCAAGATTAGCCCTAGAACTTCTGTAGGCCCCATTTTTGGCAATTGAACTTGATCCTTCGTCATTCATCCAAACACCTCCACCATCTCCATATGCATCTGATTGTTTCTAATTTGGACCTCCTAACCTTGGTGCTCTCATAATAGGAGCAGCCCTAGTCTGAGACAAAGCAAAAGAAGATGGCTTTATAACCAAAAACAATCTCTTGGTACAGACTCCATATCCATAAAACAGTCCCTAGACTTAGCATCCTCACCTTTTCCCTGCATCCCATAACCTGCAATCATGGCTGTCCATGAGAATACATCACTTTTAGGCATTTGATCAAATACTCGGCGTGCAACTCTAAAATTCCCACATTTGCAATACATGTCTACAAGGGCATTCATTACTATAATAAACAAATCAAAACCACTTCTTAGTATGAAGACGTGGATCTCCTTCCCCTGATGCAAATTCGACAGGTGAGAAGTTACTGGAAGAACAGTTGCAAAGGTAACATTGTTGGGCTTCGTGTCAGCCAGATGCATTTGTTGAAAGAGATCTAAACTTTCCTCATAATGTCCACTCTGTGCATACCCTGCAATCATTGTATTCCATGACACTACTATTTTCTCAGTACATGTTCTGAATCTGAAAAATATCCTGCTACCTTCATCTCCCAAGACATTTTCTCCAACATTGCATAGATCTCCTGTGCCTGTGGGTGCGATCTGTCACCTACACAAAAAGCATGCACCTTTTTATTGCCTTTAATCCAACTACACCAAGTTTCTTTTTAATTCCTCTATCCTTCATCGATCTCCTAAAAGCTCTCTTGCAAAGCAAACTGTGCTTCATGAATATTCTGATATGAAACAGATCCACCTCTATGAGATCCTCTTCCATGAGTTACATCGTAGAACAAGCAAGAAATCAATAGAGAATCTTAACAATAAATTTCATCAGGTCTTCTAGTAACACTCTTACTGTCGCTTAATCGATTTAGAAGAACATATCTTGAAGGAGAAACCCGAATCTAAGGATGCATCAGATACAGAACAAAACAACAACATAGTTGAACAACCTGCTTGTTGGAAGTGCTCACAAAGGCTTCTACAAAACTGCAACGTGCCTGGGTAGTTGGATCCAATCAAATTGTATGTTGTTTTGTCCATGGCAATTATATAGGTCCCAAATCCGCCACTAAAAGCGATGTCATAGCAGGCAACGACGCAGGTCTGAATGACGGTATTCTCCTGCCTGGTGAAGGGAGAAGTCCATATACCCAGCTTTGACAAGACACCAGTCCATGTTTTGATAAGGAAGTATCCGAGAAAACCAGCGGCCACGTTGAGAGAAGGAATGACTCCCACAGTCAGATTCAACTTGTGAGTAATCACACAAAACACTGCTCCCAGCACACCGCTCACCACCACACCCCGCACTGTGATTTTCTCCTGCCATCGTGGCACTTGCACTTCCTCTTTTCCCTCCTCCACTGAGGACAATAACAATGGCCTCTCCATTTCCTCACCCGGACCACTAACATCCACACCCAAGAATGGCTTGAGCAAGCCGCAAGGGACAAACGCTAACTAAACCCGATTCCCAACAAGATCGGCATTGGTACTGCGGCATTCTGTCTGTACGCTTCATTTCTTATTGCAGGCTTTAAAAATCTTTCGAAACACCGACTGTATAGATCTCTGTGTTTTCACCATTTTCAAAACTTGCAAGATTGCATTATGGAAGGCGCATTCTTGAAGGAGAATCCCGAATTTGAGGATGCAGTCGATACTGAACAGCTAACAACATAGTTGGATGACCTGCTTGCTGGAAGCGCTCACAACGGCTTCTACTACTCTGCAACATGCCCGCTGCCCCAGCCTGAAGCTCCATCTGCACCCACGCGCACAGGAAGGAAGGGAAAATCGCAGCAAGGCAGAGACAGGAAGAAGACGCCATGACAGAGCACTCAAACACGTTTTCCCTCCATCAATGCCTGCAGCTCAAGAAAAATGCGCCTCCCAACCATACGCATTGAATAAAGGATCCAAACAAAGATCTAGGTGAAGAAAAATGCCTCCACCGACTCCCATCTCCCTCACGCAACGTAGAAAAACGTGACAGCCAGTACAGCCGGCAAGTTGGGGTGGTTGGGAGGAGGCCAAGGTGGCAGAAACGGGATTCAATGCCCTACGGGGCATTACATTCTCCTCCCCTTAAGAAAGCATCGTCCTCGATGCAACATAACACGGAGAAAAAAAAAAATGGTACGCAACAAGGAATAGATAAAGAAGCAAACACACCCTATGGTTTAAAATTTCAGTCGATTTAAAGCACGGCCACAGGGTAGCCTTAGGAACATTTGGTAGAAATTTTAACTTTCAAGGTTCTGTGAAGATTGGCAGTTCTTTCTTGTTCATCATTTCATTAGTCTCTTTCCATTATCATTATTTCTAGTTTTAGTTTCTTTTAAAAATATCATCATTGAAGGGTTTTGATTTATTCCTTATTGTGGGTGCCCAACATGAACTGCTAACACAACACCCTATCAGGTTCACAAGACACTACAGATTCACAAGCACGCAAGTAAATACTTCAAGATTGTATTACACCACAAAAGGTTACTCAAATACGGAATAGAATAGGCACAGTCCACATAACATAGTACTCATCACACATCAATGACTGACATACAAAATACTCAACAAAATAGAGTACTACAATCCACCAGACATTTCCTCAATTTGCATCAATGAAAATTCACATAACACCAAACCATGCTACAGGTACATAGTGTCCACAAGGGAATCAATGACATATCCACAACATCACAACACATATCCATCTGACATGAGTAACACATACATCAAAAGACCACTACCAAAACATCACAATAACTCAACATATATCCTAGAACATCAACCATACACACAAATATCATATGCCTCCCTCAAGTCTCTTATGCCTCCCTCAAGTCTCTTATGCCTCCCTCAAGTCTCTTATGCCTCCCTCAAACTCTTATGCCTCCCTCAAACTCTTATGCCTCCCTCAAGTCTCTTATGCCTCCCTCAAACTCTTATGCCTCCCTCAAGGAGGCCGGTTGACCCTATGGTCCAAGACACATAGAGTTCGAACACTCCTAACCCAAGTGACATAATAACACGTGGTTCAACAACCCGCTAGTTATATGTACTCCTTGGGGCGTACCCCTATACAACGAAGCGGGTCCATAGGTCCAACCATTTCATGGTGCATCCCATGACCCTATTCCACACATCACGACAATAGAACCAACACAACAATCCAATCAAAGTGCCAAGTGGCAAAGTACAAGCCTTGGGCAAGGCGGTAAAATTCCAAATTTAAAAGAAGACCCAAAATCAAGCAAAATAAATGGCCAAATAGCCATAGTTAGTATCAAAATCCCCATGTTAGTGCCACAAACCAAGGAAATGCCCAAAATTGTAAAGCATGGCAATCAAGAAAAGTTGCTTTGGTCCTTACAAAATAAAAAAAAAAGCTCAATTTACTGAATAAAATCAACTTATAATAATGTCACATTACGATAATGTGTGGCCTTATCTAGCCACCAAGGGGTACTCAACGAGTTCTTGCACTTTCGGAACATCGAGCCTCAGCTCGTAAATACATATCAATAATACAACTGTCATCACCTCCATCTGAATCATCCCGCCACCACTTCGACAAGGCTAAACATAGTCATAGTTTGCACTTAGGTTGCATACATGCAACCACATAGGGAGAGAGGAAAGAATCACATGTTATCTACTAAATCGAGTTTTGACTCGAGTTATTGACCCATGGTACACCATTCCTCACTCTCAACATACACTTCTACCGATTTCCCTCAGGATCGGTTAGCGTAAGGTTCACAACATAACATACAACAACATCACTAACATAACGGTGGCACACACATAACTACCATAACGTCTTACATATGGTACATATACAAGGTAGATCACGATCATACATTCACTGAGTGTAACACATCACTTTACCACATCCCGCACCCAAAGTGCAATCACCATACGATAGGGTTCATACACTCACCGTATGACCCAAAATCACAACATGAAGCGTTACATATTTGCACAATCATACATACGATGAACATAGTACATCTCAACATAACATCCATTGCTACATAACAAGGTGGTACACACATTTCTTAAAACATGGTAAAAACATCATGATACAACTCATTTCTTTTAACATCAATCTAGTCATACAACACATTGATACACCTACATATCACAATATGCACAATGCTCAACACTCACGTCATCCACATTATAATTCTTTTCACACATCTCAAACAATAATTCACACGTGAACTCTTCCTAGAATCCACAAGAAGGAGAGAGAATACTCCCATCCCTAACATATCAACATGATCACAAACACGCACAAGTGACATACACATCATTGCGTTCACAATATCAAAATTACGACATTAATCACATCACGTTTAAAGCACATTACTCTTCCAATATCTACCACCATCATGCAACATCATCATCATCATGCAGTATCATCATGTAACACCACCACCACCATGTAACATCATCATATAACACCAATCCGGCCCATAGGTTCGAGAGCATGAACCTATGCTCTGATACCAAGTGTAACACCCCAACATTTCAACACACGAACAACACAGTAAAAGACAAGATATTTTTTTTTTTACTTGCTTGAAGATAATACGACACTACACAAGTTCTCTAGGGAATACAACCAACTAAAGACATGCTTTCCACAACACGGACCCACACTGGTTACAGATAAACATGAGGCACACACTTAGGACACAATGGTTCATCTAAAGTATGCAATTTTACAACAAGGTCTTCCCACAGAAGGTTTCTTTAGAATCATGTTTTAGTTGTAAGTGCTTTTACATTCTTTACTTTTCCCAGAGAAATCATGATAGGAGAATCTGAAGTTCATGTCTCCTTTGAAGAATTTTCCCTACCTTGTTAATGTTAATATACAATGTAAACCAATTATTGGATGGTAAGAGGTTACTTCATTTACTTGATTAACTTATTCATTTGTTAGGAGGCAGTTAGTTTCTCAAGGCTCTTAACTTCATCAAACTGTTTTCAACGTTGTGCTTTTAAACATATATGTTTTACCCTTTTTAAGCGGTCATATTTTTATTTTATTTTATTTTATTTCAGTACATGACTGTCTAAATCTTGGATTCATCATTAAGATCTTATTAGTTGTTAATAAAGATTTCATTGGGGTCAAGAGTCTAACCAGAAATATTAAAGGTTTCACTTGGGCTTCACTTGAAGAGATAGACATAAGTATATTGTTTACATTTTCAACGGGTAAGATAGATCGAAGAGTTTCTTAATCAAGTTCCTTCTATTTATTATAATTTTATTATCTTCCAAGATTTAATCATTGATTTCACCTTAAGACCGTTCTAAGGACTCACCACAATAAGAGATTGTTGATTAGTTTACGTGGGATCACAAGGTATATTTGTTTCTCTTGTTTTCTTTTTGCTAGGTTCAAAACATAGTCCTCTACCAAATGACACATGACCAAAGGTAACCAAAGTGATGTAAGTTGATTCAAGTTTAGATAATTATAATTAGGTTGAAAATTCAAGGATAAATCATATTCTGAAAAGTGAAAATTCAACAAAGGATACGCATGTCAAAACAAGTTCATTTAATCTTATTGACAATAATATTTCTCAAATTGACTTTCAAACGATAACAACCTACATGAGAACAATACAAAATTATAACGCAATGCCTTCTAAATAGTCTCCACAATTTCCATACCAATGTTTTAAAGCAAAAGAAAAACATTCGTACAACAACAGTTCCTAAGAAGGCTGGAATCCACTTTCTACACGTGTTTCTTTTTCTCTCTCTTTTTTTTTCTTTTCTACTCAGGAAATCCTCCTGCACATTTGTTAGCACATGTCAGTTCGCAAGAACTGAGCACGATAAAAGCTATAACATTAAGACAATATGTTGTTATCTAACTGTTTCAAGGAAGAAAAGCACCGTTGATTATGAAAAATAATCCAAGAGTCTAAACAAGAGCAATTAAAGAGTTGTCCAAAAGCATAAAGCGTCAGAATAAAAAAAAGAGGCACTACCCTATTTAATTATCATTTTCTCATAGGAGTTAACAACCAGCATTGGTGAATTCTACCCATATCACAATAATGACCACCATTTTAACAAGATAACATTTCGAAACAAAAACAATTACAAGAAGAGAATTAATTTCAAACGTGATCTGTCCCTATTTGTTTAAGTTAGTTCACCAAGCCAAGGATTCACTATGCCACTTTGAAGATCCCAAACAATCAATCGACATGAGAATATCTAAACCAACATGACTTATTAATATTAAGATGATGTGCCTATAACAGTTAATTTTATGTCGATCTAGAATAAATAAATTGGAAAGAAAAGGAATGAAACGCACAAATGACCTCGTATGGGTCACATCCTATCCTAACAATCCTTCTATTAAACTTTCTTCTAATCAAGAGAATGTCTTAAGAAAAGGACAAACTTGGCAAGACCAAACAAAACCATTATAAATCTTACGGGAGGGTTACTCAATCATTCACAAGAACACAACACAGATACATAGCTTCCAAAGGATCTCATCGTCAACAACAAGTTGACTTAAACCTTTACGTCAATACATAACCATTCTACTACAATGACAAGCAAGGAGGTCGCATCACAATGATCATCACAAAAACTAGTCAACCAATGAGTTTCCAAACACACCAACCTCTAAGTCACGGGAGAATGAAATTTAAGCATCTTTACGAAGCAAAAACGTGAGAGTAATTTCTTACGCATAAAACCAACATCCCAATTTTAAGATTTGAAAACTTCCTCACTAATGATCAAGTAGATCTCGTATCCTCCAACATGTGTGAAACAAAATCAAGGTAAGAAAAGAGTATTTCCTCTGACATTTTAAGCTATCCAAAAGAAATGTGAGTATCGTCAAAAGAAGACATTCCATAGGATCGGCTCCATTCCTCAAAACATACAACAGTCACCAAGGGAGAGAAGGTGATTCCAAAGACAACAATCTCCAAACGGTGAACATGAATTGATATCAATTTATGACGATCAACCATGACACTCGAAGAATAAAAGTATTTCTTCGAGCGATTCAAAACAAATAACAAAAGCAACTAACCTAGTTGAGAGTAATATCAACTTGGCTCAATTCAAAGATCAGTCAAGCTAAGCACACACTAAGCCAACCGGAAAGGGTTACTAGAACCTAAAACAACTAAAAGAAAAGGATAGAGACAGGAATAGCATCATTTACCTATACACAATGCACTCGCAGTACTCAATCACTATTTCGCAAATACCCAACATAAACCAAAACTACAGATCTCGAACCGAAACAAGAATAAGAACAAAACAGGAACTATAAGGTCGAGTCCAACAACAATGTTGGATAAAACATTCAAATCGTGAGACCAACACAAAGAACTCGGGAATTTTCATTACAGGAACCCCACCTCTTTTGTTTTATTAGTCTTAAGAACAAAGTTCACCCAACTAATATTTATTAAAACCCAGAAAACAATATAAAAGGCTTCAACCAGCGCAATCATTTCTAACGCCAAAAAAATACAAAAGAGCAAGGGAAGTGGAAACCAAACAGCATACCATCACACGAGACATTTATATGAAGATTAGAGTTATTTAATGAATCAATTAAATAACAACATAAGAATCAATGGTATAGAGAATATCGTGCCTGATTAAGCTCCCGCAGTCGAAATCAAGATGGACAGGGCCTGCAACAGCAACCCAAGCCTAATTCCATTTTCTTCAAGCTCGTTGGGTGCCCAAACATCGAACATCTTCACGTTGGCACAGGTAGGAGTTCACGGCCAGGGTGGGTGGTCTAAAATACTTGCCATCATCCTCCCAACACCGCTCCAAGATTAGCCCTAGAACTTCTGTAGGCCCCATTTTTGGCAATTGAACTTGATCCTTCGTCATTCATCCAAACACCTCCACCATCTCCATATGCATCTGATTGTTTCTAATTTGGACCTCCTAACCTTGGTGCTCTCATATTAGGAGCAGCCCTAGTCTGAGACAAAGCAAAAGAAGATGGCTTTATAACCAAAAACAATCTCTTGACGTACTCCATATCCATAAAACAGTCCCTAGACTTAGCATCCTCACCTTTTCCCTACATCCCATAACCTGCAATCATGGCTTGTCCATGAGAATACATCACTTTTAGGCATTTGATCAAATACTCGGCGTGCAACTCTAAAATTCCCACATTTGCAATACATGTCTACAAGGGCATTCATTACTATAATAAACAAATCAAAACCACTTCTTAGTATGAAGACGTGGATCTCCTTCCCCTGATGCAAATTCGACAGGTGAGAAGTTACTGGAAGAATAGTTGCAAAGGTAACATTGTTGGGCTTCGTGTCAGCCGGATGCATTTGTTGAAAGAGATCTAAACTTTCCTCATAATGTCCACTCTGTGCATACCTTGCAATCATTATATTCCATGACACTACTGTTTTCTCAGTACATGTTCTGAATCTGAAAAATATCCTGCTACCTTCATCTCCCAAGACATTTTCTCCAACATTTCATAGATCTCTTGTGCCTGTGGGTGCGATCAGTCACCTACACAAAAAGCATGCACCTTTTTATTTCCTTTAATCCAACTACACAAAGTTTCTTTTTAATTCCTCTATCCTTCATCGATCTCCTAAAAGCTCTCTTGCAAAGCAAACTGTGCTTCATGAATATTCTGATATGAAACAGATCCACCCCTATGAGATCCTCTTCCATGAGTTACATCGTAGAACAAGCAAGAAATCAATAGAGAATCTTAACAATAAATTTCATCAGGTCTTCTGGTAACACTCTTACTGTCGCTTAATCGATTTAGAAGAACATATCTTGAAGGAGAAACCCGAATCTGAGGATGCATCAGATACAGAACAAAACAACAACATAGTTGAACAACCTACTTGTTGGAAGCGCTCACAAAGGCTTCTACAAAACTGCAACGTGCTTGGGTAGTTGGATCCAATCAAATTGTATGTTGTTTTGTCCATGGCAATTATATAGGTCCCAAATCCGCCACTAAAAGCGATGTCATAGCGAGTAACGACGCAGTATGAATGACGGTATTCTCCTGCCTGGTGAAGGGAGAAGTCCATATACCCAGCTTTGACAAGACACCAGTCCATGTTTTGATAAGGAAGTATCCGAGCAAACCAGCGGCCACGTTGAGAGAAGGAATGACTCCCACAGTCAGATTCAACTTGTGAGTAATCACACAAAACACTGCTCCCAGCACACCGCTCACCACCACACCCCCGCACTTGTGATTTTCTCTCCATCGCCATCGTGGCACTTGCACTTCCTCTTTTCCCTCCTCCGCTGAGGACAATAACAATGGCCTCTCCATTTCCTCACCCGGACCACTAACATCCACACCCAAGAATGGCTTGAGCAAGCCGCAAGGGACAAATGCTAACTAAACCCGATTCCCAACAAGATCGGCATTGGTACTGCGACATTCTGTCTGTACGCTTCATTTCTTATTGCAGGCTTTAAAAATCTTTCGAAACACCGACTGTACAGATCTCTGTGTTTTCACCATTTTCAAAACTTGCAAGATTGCATTATGGAAGGCGCATTCTTGAAGGAGAATCCCGAATTTGAGGATGCAGTCGATACTGAACAGCTAACAACATAGTTGGATGACCTGCTTGCTGGAAGCGCTCACAACGGCTTCTACTACTCAGCAACATGCCCACTCCCAGCCTGAAGCTCCATTTGCACCCACGCGCACAGGAAGGAAGGGAAAATCGCAGCAAGGCAGAGACAGGAAGAAGACGCCATGACAGAGCACTCAGACATGTTTTCCCTCCATCAATGCCTGCAGCTCAAGAAAAATGCGCCTCCCAACCATACGCATTGAATAAAGGATCCAAACAAAGATCTAGGTGAATAAAAATGCCTCCACCGACTCCCATCTCCCTCACGCAACGTAGAAAACGTGACAGGATGTGCACGGCGGCAGGATGGGGTGGTTGGGAGGAGGCCAAGGTGGCGTAAACATGATTCAATGGCCTACAGGGCATTACACTAGTTTCATCATGCATTGCGAGCACATTCCATCAGCTCAACTTTTGGCCTTTTCAACCTTTCTTCCTTAGTGTCGACTAGCCTCTAAATGGTGAACTCAACTTCCTTTTGTAGTTGCGCCTTCCCACTTGTCTCTCCTAGCTGGCTTCTTTTAAACACTTCCATATTTACCACTCAAACTAAAGTTGTACTTCAAGCTCATAAATGTTTTGAGCTACTTATGTGCCATTCGTATGTCCTTTCCTTGCCACGTTGGCCTCATTGTTGGGCTCCTCTTATCGTTAAGTCACTATCATCCGCCTTCATCAAACAGTTCTAACTGCCTTTGTCACTTCTACCAACCACCTACTCTTCCGCACACTTCAAGCTTTCTTCTCTTTGTCAAACCACTTGACAAAACTCATGCACATTCCATGCTTTGAGTTACACCTTCATCTTTCTTACGAATAATGTCCTTGGGCTTTTAGGCCTTACTCCAAAAAATTTGTGCTTCCTTCGCATTTTGAGCCTCTACACAATCCCGCTCATTCCTTTGTTCCTTTCATGCACTTTCTACATTTGTGCATAACCTTTTTTCAATCTTTGAGCACCTTTGATCTTCTCAGCCAAGTCAAACTACTCACTTGTGCTCCTCAAAATCCTATGTGTATCGCTACGCATTATTTCTCCACACCTACTCTTTTCTGCCTAATCTATTGTGCACTTTCATGCATATTGCACCTTCGGTAATCCCTGTCACACAAAATTCCCATGTACTTCCACAAAACTCCCCTTGTTTTGCGACGTATCCTCTTCTCTTCTCATGCACTCCCCAACTTTCGCAGCAACCATACTTAGCCAAAAATTGTGCATGATTTCCTTGAACCTTGACTGCTCTCGCATCAAACACCGAGGTACTTAAACCGGAGGTCCACATCAAGTAGACTAAGTAATAGAACCACCATTTGAACCACTAGGGTTGATAGTTTTGGCTCCTTCGTCCTCTAAGCCTTATCTTGGCCTCAGCGCATCTTTTGGCATCTCTTCTAGTCCTTCGTCACTTTCTTGTGACTCCTTCATGCTATACTGAGCACTTCGGTGAGTTGAAACTCACCACCATCCAACCACTTCCTGTAAATATTTTTTTCCTTTTTGATCATTTTTGACCTTTTGCTTGTCACAATCCTTCTCTTGTTCAAGCCTCTGCCCACCACAAACTGCCCTCCTCCTATGGCTTCTCTGTTGAGCCTTCTACTTTACGAGACAACACTCGATCTAACTTCTTTTGAATCTACGCTCGACTATGTTTTTCCACCTCCACCTAAAGCCTTTAGGGATTTTTTTCTCTTTCTTGCACATTTTTTTCTGTGTGCTTTGCCTTGCGAATTTCACTTGCACAATCTTTACCCTCTTGCCCAATATTTCTTTGTGGGCTTCTCCTTCACTTCATTTTCTTTTTCTCTCTATTAGACCACACTCCATTTGTCCATGCATTCTAAGGCCGCCATCTCCTCACTCATAGAATTCTCTCTTTTGTTTCATCATGGCTACTCTTTCATCTTCTCCTTTTCTCTGGTGCCTTTCCTCTTGGCATCGTTCTTGCTTCTTATTTGCACTTTTGGCCATGATGGTTATGTGCCATATGTTTTTATCTTCTTCTGGGTGCAACGCTTCCCAACCATTTTCTTTCTCCTTCACTTCCTTTTCTCTTAGTCTCTGTTAGAACCCACTCCATCTACATGTGAATCATCGGTCACCATCTGCTCACTCGCTCCTAATGGCTAATCTATCATCTTCTCCTTTTCTTTGGTGCCTTTCCTCTTGCCATTGTTCTTGCTTCTTCTCTATGCTTTTGGCCATGATGGTAGCGGGCCATATGCTCTTTCCCTCCTCTGCAATGTTCCCTTCTTTTTGGTGCCTTCAAGGAAACCTTCACATTTCCCTGTAATGTCTCCACATTATTGTCGCGCTCTTCCATGGCGGCACTTTTTCTATGCGCCTTTTGCACCGCACACTTCTTAGCCGCTTCCTCAAACTAGTCCTCCTTGTTTTCCTTCAAGGAACCTTCTGCTTCCCACTTAGTTCCTCCTTCATTTGAGCTCTTCTTCCCCGACATGCCCTTTCACATGTTTGTTCTTGAGATCTTTATGGATCTCTTCCGTCTCTAGTGAGCTCTATTTCACATCCACTCTCACAGGTCCCCTTTGTGGATTGCTCTACTTCAGTTGCCTTCAAGGCATCCTTTTACTCTCTTTACTCTATTTCCTCAAAGAATGGTGCTCCCATTGCTGCACACTCCATCATACACCCTACTCAACTCCTCTCGCACGTTCCTCCACGCTTTTAGGCCATTTCACTAGGGTCTCTTCTCTTGCACACTTAATTGCACACCCCATGTCTTTCCAACATATCTTCTTCCATGCAATCATGTATGCCCTCTAGTCCTTCTGCTAGGACACCTTATTTTGTACGCTCTTCAATCCTATACTACACAATCTCCTCACTCTTTCTTTCTTCATGTCCTTCTCTTTTGATGTGGTTTTGTGCAATCCTTTGTGCACTTATGGCCATAACCAACCATATTCTCCTCCTTGAAACTTCTCTCTTTGGCACAATACTCTTATGCATTGTTGCATACCTCACGGTGACTTCGTTATTCACCTTTTTCTCAACTTGTGAGCTCTCTCCATGCGCTATCTTCTATGCATTCCTCAACAGCACTCTCGTGCATGCTTTCTCTTTGCTCTTGTGCTCTTCTCGTGTAATCTTCGGTTGTGCCTCTATGAACAACTTTTCTTCCTTTTGATCCTCTACTAGAACTCTCATCGCATAATCTTCTCTGCATTATTGACTCTTCACTAAGTCTTTCTTATCCTTTTAGACATTCCACGCCACAAGACCCCCTCATGGAATCTTTGATCGTGCCTCTATGCACACCTTTTCTTCCTTTTGATGCTCTACTAGCACTCTCATCGCATAATCTTCTCTCGCATTATTGACTCTTCAATAAGTCTTTCTTATCCTTGTAGACATTCCACGCCACAAGACCCCCCTCATGCAATCTTCGGTAGTGCCTCTATGCACACCTTTTCTTCCTTTTGATGCTCTACTAGAGCTCTCATCGCATAATACTCTATGCATTATTGACTCTTCAATAAGTCTTTCTTATCCTTTTAGACATTCCACGTCACAAGACCCCCCCACTTCTTCGGTGATGGCCTTCTTCAACACTCTTTGGTCTAGTTCTTACACCATTGAGTTCCTCCAACATTTCCTTCGATCTTTTTGTGACCGTTGCATCTGACATGTCCCTTCTTCTCAGTGGCATATTGCTTTCATGTGTAAGATTTGGATCTCTTGTGACTACTATACTTTGGGATCTTCTTTGCATGGAAAGCACAAGAACTTCACTAGGATCTGCCTCACATTCGACATTTTGTTGGCATGTTTTCCTCTTTCTAGTGGGAAAGTAGTTTGATATGACACCACTTGATGGCTGAGACAAATGGCCGAAATGACCCTGGGTCGTTTGCAGACTCCACCATAACATAATGAAACACTAAAGTTTCTTTTATTTGTTTAATGGCCTTCATGGCATCTACATGCAATTGCTCTAATGGATCTTACAAATTCTCTAATGGATCTTACATAGAATTTTGGTGCTTCTCCTTAGGACCTAACCTACAATGGTTTCCTTGTGAATCACAAGCACATTCCACAACCTTTTCTTTGGGCCTTTTCAACCTTTCTTCCTTAGTGCCAACTAGCCTCTAAATATTGAACTCGCTCTCATTTTGAAGTCACACCTTCTTGCTTCTCTCTCATAGTTGGCTTCTTCTAAACGCTTTCATATTTACCGCCCAAACTCAAAGTTAGACTTCAAGCTCATACCATAAGGCCATATATCGTTGTCGTTCCCACGTCAATCTGGTTGTTGGGCTCCTATAACCATTGAGTTGTTGTCAACCGACTTGATCGAGATAGTCCTGACCATTTTTGTTTCAGTTGCTAATCACCTACTTTTCCATGCTCTTCTCTTCACCAAGTTGCTTCACAATTCTTGCGCACATTCAGAGCTTTGAGTTGTAACTTCATCTTTCTTCCGTGTAATTTCCTTGGGCTTTGAGGCCTTCCTCCAAAACATATGTGCTTCCTTCACATTTTAAGCCTTTGCACAATCCCTCTCATGCCTTTGCGCCTTTCGAGCACTTATTATCTTTGCGCATTACCTTTCCACAATCTTTTTGCACCTTCAATCTTCTCGACTGAGCCAAACTTCTTTGTTGTGATCCTCAAAATCCTACACTTATCACTGCACATTATTTCTCTGCGCTACTCTATTCCGTCTAACCTATTGTGCACCTTCACACATAATGCACCTTTTTTGATTATATGATGTATCCTCTTCCTTCTCACATGCTCCCCGACTTTCACGAACACCCATACTTAGCCAAAATCCATGCAGGATTGCCTTGAACTTGATCCTGCATCAAATGGTACCATGATAGTGTGTACTATTTTCTCAATCAAAAATGTCCTACGCACATCAACCACATTTAATGAAGAGCATTGTGCCTGAAGAGCAACAATTTCATGATAATAAGTGCATTGTTTACAAGAAAACATGAAGGATTTTGTTTCTAATGCCTTAGCAATGAAGAAATTGAGGTAGTATTTAGGGACTTCCACGAAAAGCACGACACTGGCTATGTTTTGGGTAGTTCCATTATGCATCGAATTCTACATGTGGGATATTATTGGACCTATTTGTTCAAAGATGCACAAACCCACATCAAGAATTTCCATACATGTTAGACCCCCACAAAAATGAGTGCAATCTTGCAATGCCCCTGCGACTAGTCATAGAAGTGCGACCCTTCCCTAAATGGGTGTTAGACTTTGTTAGCATAATCAATGTGAATTCCTCCATTGGCCACAAGTTCATCCCCACTGCAATGGACTACTACACGTGCAGGAAAAAGTGCACTCCTTCAAAAATTACACAACGGACATTGTCATCAAGTTCCTAGAGAACCACATCCTTACCAGGTTTGGTATGCCTTTTGCAGACCGGTATATGAAAATGGTAGTGATTTTCCTTCTATGCAATTTCTTGATTGGGCTTATTATCATAAAATAATTCTATAATTTTCTTCTAACTACTATCTACAGGGCAATGGCTTAACAGAGTCTACAATCAAGAATTTGGTGGATATAATTAGGAAAATTTAAGAGAGATCCGAAAGATTTGCATAATTAGCTCGAGTGTGCAAAAGATTTCAATAATTAGCTCAAGTATGTGAAGGATTTGCATAATTAGTCAAGTATGCGAAGGATTTGCATAATTAGCTCAAGTATGCCCTCTGATTAGACAAAATGAGAATTAAGTTTATGCTACGAACAAACCCTTTACCATCTTGTATATGGCCTAGACCTTGTCTTTCTAGTAAACCTGAGAATCCCCACACTAAAATTCATGCAAGAGTACTTGAAGGGAGAATGATAAAATTGAGGCTAGGCTCCTT
The DNA here is from genome assembly GCA_018340775.1 of Taxus wallichiana var. yunnanensis. Lineage (NCBI taxonomy): Eukaryota > Viridiplantae > Streptophyta > Pinopsida > Cupressales > Taxaceae > Taxus > Taxus wallichiana. The sequence continues at coordinate 208,981,948 of CM031237.1, read as the reverse complement.
AACCTAATGCAATTAGACAAAAAATGATATGAAGCCTTAGCTCATTTTAGTAAGCACTAAGAGGTCATCAAAAGTTGGTGTGAAAATAAAACCGAATTAAAAACTTTTAGATAGCTAACCTAGTACTTCTATGGGATAAGACACATGAAATGAGACAACATAATAAATTCGACAAGCTTTGGCTTAGTCCCTTTCAAATTGCAGAAATATTAGGTGACATTCCATTACCAAATAATGGGTGCATCTACAAGCATTATTTATACGCATGAGTCAATCTTGTGTGGCCTCTAAATTTTGTATTGTGCAAAACTCAAAATAATCTCGCGCCTTGTACATATTTTCCTTGGATTTTAGGTTTTTCTTTCCTAGTGACCTTGTTCCTTCCTTTTGTAGTTTTCTTTAGACGTTAATAAAAATGCATTATTTCTCACGGCATTTCCCTTCTATGCATGGCTCTCACAGGCCTTAGTGTATGTTGTGTCCTCCCAACAAACTCTTTTTGCGGAACTATTCCCTGTTCTTATTTCGCCATGTACACATTGTTGGCACTTGTGTTGAGTTAAAAAATGTTGATGATGTTGCACCCTAACAACGCAAATGTTTTGTTTTCAGGAAACCTAATAAACTGCGCAACAAACAGATCTACAGGTGGACTTGATTTTTTTGAGCTTCCAATATAAATGCCTAATCTTTATTTTAAAGTGTAATTGCAGATTTAGAATGATTGTCATGATTAAATGGAGTCTTGCACAAAGTACACACTAATATTTCCTTTTAATATGTGAAGTAAGAACTCAATCGCACTCTATTTGTTCCGCCCATCCTCACAAAAGGAAAATAAGAAAGAGAAATCACTCAAATTAAATTTTTTAATAAGATTTCTGCTCGAAGGTGTTTTTTGTGATCTAAACCAGACTATGAACCCCTGACTCGCAGTGGAGCAAAGCCGTGAATAGAACCAAAAGTATCTCTGTTGGTTCTATGGACACCGATTGCACAAGAGGAATGCCTAACTTATCCCTTCTCATCCATCCCAATCAAAAATCATGAAAAATATACAAAAAAATTATGCACAGCAAGCAGCGCCATTGAGTGTCTCCAATCTAAAATCAGAAAATTTCTAAGGCAAGGCAAATGAATTCACTACGCACACATCGAATTCTTCGGAAGTGTTTCAATTTAGCAGGTCAAATTGAAAGTTAAGATATTAGCTTTCGCTCTTGTTTTGATAATGCAAATCTTCGAGTGTGATTATTTATTTTTGTTGCAAAATAACAAAACGCTCATAGGCATTCTCCGACAAAGTCACCATTTGTTCTGCCCACAACACACCCCTAATTTCATATAGGTGAAACCAAGTTATGCATTGGCCTTTCTGAAGGTAGTATAAATTTGCGCTTCAACTTTGTTTCTATCTATCATGCATATCCTAGTATTTAAACACTAACATGTTTTGGTTGTATTTGCTTGCACTACATTTTCTCTTTCCATCATCTGCACCCTTTTAGCACCACACATCTTTTCCCACCGCAAATTGTGCAGCGCATTGCATGCCTCTTGCAGCCTCTTAACACTCGTGTGGCATTTTATTCATCCCACAGCCCATGCAATCCACTTCGCAGTATCATACGCTCCTTTCTATCCATCTTACGACTACTTGTTCTTTCCCTAAGCACCTTGTGGTCACGCACGTTCAAATAAAAATCTTGCTTGTTTGCGTGGCCATATTAAGAGTCCTCTGGTATCCACTACACAGTGTCATACGCCCCTTCCTGTCCATCTTGCCACTATTTGTTTGTGCCCTAAGCACCTTGTGGTCTCCCACGCTCAAACAAAACTATTGCTTCTTTGCGTGGCCATTTTGGATTAACTTGTCAAGAAACCTACACTTAATCCAAAATGCTTCACGGCCTTCTAGAGTCTTATAATTCTTTTGCGCATGAACACCATGCATGACACTTAGGAAATTTGACACCTAGCACTAGGTCTATTAAAGTTTTATGTTGCGCTATTAAAGTTTTATGTTGCGCAGATATTATAGATACAATATTCCAGATAACTCAAACGATGGTGCAAAGGAAAGAGGTAGAACAACCTCTAATTATGGTTTCAAGCTCACCTCAACGTGCAGCTCACGTGCAAAAAACCATGGACCATTAAGATTGCACCCTCTTGAGCGCAAGAATTTGAACGTAGAAGCACGCACTCTTGGGTGCAGAAATAGAAAAGAGGCGCATGGAAACCTTATGTGTGCAAGGTAAATATCTTTGCCAATTCTCTAATTGGCCATATATAGCACTAACTCGTTTGTCTTTCACTTTGTGTGCGTAAATATAGAACACACATTTCGTGACACCAATAAAACAGTACAAGGCAAGGAGAGCACACAAAGGATTGAAAGATCGTTTCCTAGTTGCCTAAACTAGAAGAGTTCCTTGCTCAGAGCCGGTCGGTGGGGCAAGCACATTCTTCGAGAATCACCCCTCGACTTCAGATTCTACAACTCTGATCTTGCACACAACAATGAAACCTGATCTCTGTTACCTCCATGCTGAGTAACATACATTGTTTGTTGTATGCAATTAGCGATACCGACCCCACCATTCCGGTGGGAGTCTCTAGGGAATGCTCCTGGTGAACACCGTTGTCCTTCCACCCAGCCTTAAGGAGGCCTCACGGCTATCTCCCCAGTTCCGAAGAATAGGGGCCAGGTGAAAGAGAAACTCTTCCAAATATGTGCTCGAAGGAAAGATCATGAAATTTCATTGAAGATACTTTTGCATCCTAAACAATGAAGAAACCCAGTCTTGTGGTGCAAGACTTAGCGTTTACCAACTACGTTGAACTATGAAGCCCACACACAGTGCAAGATTAAGGATGCACTAAATGACAAAATGCTAGTCTGCTAGTAGATTAAATACAATAGAGCCACGTCTACTTATAACTCTCTTGTTAGAGGATCTTTGATTTTGCCCACTTACAAGACTTAAGCAGCCAAATATGCACCCCTCCACACGTCATATCAAACAGAAGGTTGCGAACTTAATGCAAAGCTTGGCTTATGTGTCCAAGCTCATCATGCATGCTATAGAGCCTTAAATGCCACCAACCAAATCGGAATTGATCCAAACTTATTCTAAGCCTTAACAATATTTAGTGTCAAAGAATATTTAGTAAATATTTTATGCACTATAAAGAATATTCAGAAATGTCAAACGCTTCTACAAGGCCTACTTGGCATTCAATTTGATTAGGATGTGCAGCCACTTTGTATTTAATTTTTCAAATTGAGGCTATGAAGTAGCCCTTTTCGTGATGTTTGTAATCACCGTCCACACTGGATTTCCCGTAAATAACTAGATGAAACACTTTATAATGGTCAGGTGAATTTGGAATACAAAAGCATCTCGAGAGTAAATTTCAGATGCTTCTACAAGTCCCACTTGGCATTCAATTTGATTAGGATGTGCAGCCACTTTGTATTTAATTTTTCAAATCGAAGCTATGAAGTAGCCCTTTTCCGTGATGCTTGTAATCACTGTCCACACTCGGATTTTCCTGTAAATACTTAGATGAAACACTTTATAAAGGTCGGTGAATTTGGAATACAAAAGCATCTGAGAGTTTTCTTATGCATTTGCTTTGTCTCACTTTTCTTACCAAGTTTAGGCCCAGGTTATCGACCATATGTAATATCCCCTTCCCATTTGAAGACCTTTGGCCCATTATGTCAACCCGATGGCCAAAGGAAACATATAAGGGTGACTTAAGTCACAACAAATTAATATTAAGTGCCTAAAAGAAAATAAAATAAAATAATTAAAGCACTTATAATTAATTTATCATACTTAATGAAGGAATGCACTTACAAAAAAAGTTGTAATCTCTAGAAAGGTACATAAGGAAAAATAAGGGTCTAATAGTATATTTGTATCCTCCCGAGGAGGATTGGCAACTTGTCTAGAAAAGAATACATTGGCTGCCTAGAAGAAAAATAGACCCATAACCATTTTGTATCTTCTCTAGGCAAAAATGCGACTAGGCCTAGGAGGGAGAAATGACATAGAAGAAGCACTACAATCTGATTGGAGGAGAAAAAGGTTCCTTTGGGTCACTTTTCCTTTATAAAGGAGAGGTCGACTTAGAGAGTGGGCGTCTTATATTTATTCTTCTAATTATGAATTTTATCTTAAGCCTGGTGCTTTTGTATAAAAATACTCTAGAGGACGAAAACCCTCTTAGAGATTGAGAGGGATTTCCACACAGGAAATTCTATTGTGCTTGCAAGGGAAATTTCAGTCATTTCCATGATGGATTTTGCAGATTTGTGTCGAAGGAATGAAGAATAATATTGCAGCAGTGACTTACTACTTTTCTCACATGGATCAACCATCTGTTTGGTTGTTGTGATGTAATGGAAGGCATTCCCAGGTCTGAAATCTGTTGCTACCTGTTGCATTAATTATTGTGGATCAAAAGAAGGCATTGTCACAATTTTTGGAAGGGTTTATATAGCTGTTTTAATCATGTCTCATCTGCAGATTTCTGATATTATTTTCAGTCCATTTTTGTTCCTAAAAATCATACTTTTCTTGTGTGTGTGCTGTTAAAAATATAGAGATCCGGACGATTGGGCTCGGCTATATGGCTCGCAGTGGCGCCCTCTCTTTCTATTCTATACATGATACAAGGAAGTACTCACGGTAGTCGTATCACGTAGAGTATAAGTATATAATAGATTAGATCTGACCTGAGCTGACCTGATTAGTTTTGACAAAAAATATTTTTTTTAAGTACTGTTTGTATGAGTTTCATGTTCAAACCCTAGTTGCCATAGGGCATATTTATTGCAGCAGTGTGATCTGATCTCTTTATGATCATATATATCGTCATAAGAGCTGATTTGGAGCTCTTAAAATCTGAAAATTCATTGTTGAGTTGCTAGTTAAAAATATTCACCCTGTTACATGAATTTTCTATTCACTTTTTCCTTCAACAAATCTGATCTGCAGTAATAAACTCAGTGATATCTTCGTTGAGTTGTCTCATTGCTAAAGGAATTGCCTAAAATCCACCTAAGGCAAAGATTGTCCCAAGATGGGGCATTACACCGTAAATGCATAGTTTTAATCCAACTGAATATTAGAGGATCCACCATTGTTTATTGCTTGCAATATCTTTCATTTCAGATAGTAGTAGAGTTAGAGCACTCTGTGTGCAGCTAACGGTGTTGTGCTTCCTATGGTTGCGTAGTTGATTCCCTCATACTCTTGCACTTGTGTCTACATCTTATTTCTCTTTCCTCCCTACCATGCTCATCTTTTGCACCTTTATAACCACCGTTAGATTAGATTAACATAGGACAAAAGCATGCAACTAGTTTATATGGATTCATTTTCATTTGTTGTAAGTGAAATTCATATAAGGAGCTAAATATTTATAGGTGGCTTGTGCGAATTGAATAGGCTATGAAAAAATGCTCTAATCAATTTGTTTTGTTTGCAAAATCCTTCAATTGAATCAGTGTGAGTGATTCCCTAAGCCATTGATTTTACATTACGTTCGAACCAACAAATGCCCTCAAAACACAAATTGTCAGGCCCTTTGGGCCATTCCTAACAATATTTTTTAACTGCCAAGGTCAAGTGAGACTTCACCTTAATAAGACAATCATGCAATCCATTACACATGCCTCCATTCAAGAGAGATTAAGCCTCACCCGTTTGTGTAGGAGTTTTTCTATTGTTGCTTGCATTCGTGCCCTGCCCCATTTCTCGTGGAAACCAACATCTTTGGCTTTAGAGTGGGAAGCTTCCACAAAACAACAATGTCGATGAAGAGTTGAAGGAAATACTTTATACCTTTTTTAAAAACCCCGTTAGAATAGATAAGCACAGGACATAAGCTTACAACTATTTTATAAAGATTCATTTTCATTTCTTGTACATGAAATTCATAGCTGAATATTTATAGGTAAATTGTGCACGTTGAATAGGCTATGAAAAAATGCTCTAATCAATTTTTTATGTTTGCATAATCCTTCAACTGATTTCTTATGAGTGATTCCTAAACCATATTTTCCACATTAGGTTTGAACTAGTAAATGACCTTAAAACGCAAATTGTTAGGCCCCTTGAGCTATTCTCGGCAATATTTTATGTCCACTGAGACCTAGTTAGATTTAACCTTGAGGAAGCGCATTCCACAATCCATTGCACACACCTCCTTTCAAGAGAGACTTAGCCTCACCTATTTGCGCGGGACTCTTTCTATTATTTATTGTGCTAACGTGTCACCCCGTTTCTTGTAGAGAACAACATCTTTGGTTTTGAAGGAGTTGGGAACTTCCACAGAAAAAAATTGTTGATGAAGACTTGGAAGGAAAACTCATTAGCTATCTTTGTCTATACCTAAAGTAAAGGAGTCGCCTAGGCCATCATCAATTACTACGAAAGATCTCGTAATGTTAGTCGGGAGTATCCAAGGACGGAAAGGCCGGAGTGGGAGATTTAAGGAAGAAAAAAAAAACTTCCTCTAGAATCGTCCCGAATTTTTTTAAAAACTCGCATAGTAGAAAACAAACTCGTCATATGAGTTTTTCCTATACTACATATAGGAATGGTAAATAGTGGAGTGGAGTCATGTGCTATAAACAAGGAGGACTCTTAACACTCCCAAAGGAACAAATGCATGTCAAAAAGTCCTAAAGCAAAATGATGATTAGAAGGGACCGAAACCTAGGAGGCCTATGACAATAGAAATTGATGGGAAAATGTGATGTAGTCATGGTTAGGGGTCCTTTTATGAGATTCCTTAGACCACACAACAACCAAAATATTCAAAATAACACTTATGCAAAACTTCACAAGTAAATTAAAACACAATTATGGAAATTTGAAACTCGAAACCTTTATTCATACCTAAACATCAATACGTGGAAACACAATAGTGATATCATAGGCAAGATGCTCAACAAGCTTTAGTTCCTAAGATCTCAACTCACTAACTCGCATTCTTTACAAGTGTAGCATTACAACACAATTCACACTTAACTAACTAGTCCAGGCTATATTGTGAGGGATTCATACCTAGCATAATAGTAGTGGCATGTTTATATATTACATCACCCACCTACATACACTAACCTGAAGTCTAAAAGTGACCCATATGACACTGTTGGTCATCTTAATCCTTTAGGAAAGATAAGGCCCAAACAAAACTCGATACAAATTTAGTCGCCTCAATAGTTACATTTATTGGATTAGATGAATTCCATGTCGTCTCATATCATCATGTCATATTTGAAACTCCACAAGTTATGTGCCATGTTCGCTTCATTGCACATATGAATATGCTTAGCACCACTCCACTAAATCCTTGCACATTATCTCAATATACCTCCAATTCCTTTAAAATTCCAGGATTAAATGTGTGTTATTAAATAAAACAACCTTTGTTTTCTCTTAGAAAATCTTGATGCATTTCCACACATGAAAACATTTCACTTTGTTTCCCATTATACTGAAGTGACCTTCCTCTATGCCTAGTGATGAAACTTCATACCATCTATCCAATGTTCCTTTAAATAGATCCACATAATTTAGTATTGAATTTTATAAGATAACATGATCCTCGACGAAGTGCTATGAAATTCCGCAACCACTCTAGCTCTAACATACCTACATGCATCAATTGATATTGTAGAATACTATTGACACTAGCACATAATAGAAATTTATCTGCAAACACAACATAGACACTTATTCTCTTAGCACGCACGCAAAGTAGCAATGAATATTACAATAGACACTTGTGTGGAATAATACTCATGCAAACCATACAACTAGACTCTTGTGGAAAACAAAACTTACGTGGGACATAAAAAATATATTATTGTGCAAAACAACACTTGCGAGTAACATAACGAATAAACTCTTGCCTAAACAACACTTGCGTGGAACTATAAAAAGGCTACCCAATCAAGTCGTGCACATAAATTCACTCATGTTTTTGGGCAATGGAAAATCGTAAATTTACCAGGACTCTCCTACATGATACACCATAGGTAAAAAGAAAATCATATGATCCTACTTATGGCTATAATAATGGTATTCTATACATCACAACTTGAACCACAATGATCCAAGTCACCTCATCATGTCTCAACCTTCCACTTGACCAAATATTTTTTTTATTTCTTGTCTCGCATCCTCTTGCTTACTCTAGTATCAATTACTCTCTCCACCTCTTCATGTTTTTGTTATGGAATTTGTGTTTTCCAATGAGTTTCTGACTCTGAATCTAATTATGTGCTTCCTCCATCTTGCGACTCGTGATATAGACATAAATTTTCCTTGTTTAATATAGGTGAAATATTATCTTCCTCTAGTAACTCTCTCAATACTTCCGCTTCAACAAGGAAAATGTGTTCTTTAAATACTTCCTCAGTACTCTGCATAGTTTAATCTTCTTCAACTTCAATTTATTGTAAGTCCATTTTAGAAACCTTTTGTTTCGCAAATGTGCTAAGACCATGAATCTTACTTGATATTCAACTTCCCTTCACTTGAAATTTGCGTGTTACTTTTATTACACTAAACTTCACTCCAACTACTTGCATACTTGATTATATGTCCTTCTTATGCTTGATTATATGTCTTTCTTATGCTCTGCAAAAATTTCTGCATCCAAACTTTTTATCTCCATGTCCCTTATTTCATGCAACCTTACAACACCTATTGAACTCAAACCATACACAATTTGGAATGGTGTCTTTTTTGTGCTCCTATTCACTTAATAATTATATGTGAACTGATCTTGTGACAAAATGTTATCCCACGTACTTGGTTTGTCTTTAATTAAACACCTCATAAAATTCCCCAAACATCTGTTGACAACATCTTTCGAAGGATAATATGTGGAACCGAATTACCACATTGTGTTCAATTTCCTCCACAATGTTCTCCAGAAATGCCCTACAAACTTAACATCCCTATCTACTAAAATACATATTGGAAATCCATTCAATCTTACAATCTCCTTGAAAAACAAGTTAGCAATATTAGTCACATCTTTAGTCTTCCATCATGTTATGAAATGTGCAATCTTCAAAAAGCTGTCAACTACTACCAAAATTAAGTTGTTCCCTTATTATATCTAAGGCAATCCCTCATATGTATATCTTCCCCCAATCTCTCAAAGATTTAAACAGTTGATACAAACCTACATTTGAACTTTTCCTCTTAGCCAACTGACATACTCTTCGTTCTTGTACATAATTGTGAACATTTAAACTTATCGAAGGTGAAAAATACCTTTCGCCAATTATCCATTTATTTTTTCATAGCCAAAGTGTACTCCCAATCTTCCAACATGATTTTTCATTTACTAAGTTTTTGCAAAGTAAACCTCATAGTATACACAATTTTGCTCCTTTGAGAAACAATCTTTCCTGAATATAAAATACCTTTCTGCCAACTATCCATTTATTTTTTCATAGCCAAAGTGTACTCCCAATCTTCCAACATTTTTTTTTCCTTTACTAAGTTTTTGCAAAGTAAACCTCATAGTATACACAATTGTGCTCCTTTGAGAAACAATCTTTCCTGAATATAAAAGTCCAACCATGGTGTTTTGTCTCCACCCAATGGTTCTACACATGATCTCCATGCATCACTAAAAGCACCAAGTAAGAGTCATGGTCTCCATGCATCATCTTCAACATACTTTGTCTTCATTAAATCAAAATACTAAATCTTCCAATATGATTTTTCCTTTACTAGGTTTTTGCAAATTGAACCTCATACTATACAGAATTGTGCTCCTTTTAAGAACAATCCTTCCTGAATATGAAATTCCAACCATGGTGTTCTGTCTCCAACCAATGGTTCTATGCATGCTTTCCATGCCTCACTAAAGGACTCATCTTTGGCATACTTTGTCTTCATTAAATCAAAAGCCTAAAAATCTTAATTATTAACTCATTCAAAAGTTTAAACAAAGCCACTCCAAGCATCAACAACTCTGTTAGACTCATCGCTTCTATCCTTCAACACAAATGAATAACTTTGAAAAATTCTAAGTATGTGATGTGTTTCGGATCAATTTATCTTGACTATGATGAAATGTAATGTTTGATGATATGTTTACAAAATAAGCTCCTTGGGTAGTAATAGTCCCTCCATTTCTTCTAAAGCTTGAACTAGTTCATCAAAATTTTGATCATATAGAGAATACTTACGCTTTGCATCAGCGAGTTTCTCATTGAAAACTCTGTAAACATCTAAATTCTCACTTTCCATCTTTTATACTTGTTACTAAAAATTTCATTTGTGTAGATAAGGGTCACTGATGCATCTATTTCTAGAGAGGGTAGCTTAAAGGGCCTAGGAATGGGGAATGGTTATTCACGTAGCCATTATGGGTTAGAGACAGTACAAGGAGACAGTGTTGCTATTTGGTTTTAGCCTTAGTTGTCATTACATTAGTCATCCTTGTCCCCTTAGGTCTCACACACATTGCATTCATGACACTTTGCTTGCATCCCATCACCTTGGCACCTTGTTCATGCACCTATTTGATCCACGACATGTTTTTACCTCACATTGTATTTTATCATCCATGGGCGACAAAATTGCCCACAGGAAAATGTGTCAGCATTTGATTTTTCCCTAACTGACAAAATCGTGCATGAGTAATTATGTCGAGTATATACATATACATCGTACTTGACACTCATAAAGAAAGGAAGCCAAAACCATTCGAACTACCATCTACTATAATCTTTTGTGTCATCTTTGCATCTACTCACCTATCTTTTGGTTCATCTTGCATCTTTCTTGGATTGGATTGGATACTCTTCTTCTTGGATGGTTGTTTGCACTATTAGGTCACCTATAGTGATTCTAGGACAGGAACAATATTCCCCTTCTCAATCTAATAGAAATTCTTTCTTGGTGTGTTTCTTCTCTGGAGAGATAAATGCATCAATGACCACCCTACAGGTACAAGGTGAGTGCTCTAACCATCTTTTGTCATTTTGCATAGATAAGTTCATCTCCTTCCCTCATTGTGCTATGTTAGCTTAGTATTACATATGTTTGGATGTTAGTTAGTATAGTACTCTTACTAATTATCAACTCCTTAGATTTACATTACTTTCATTTTAGATACATCATGCATGCTTGTTTCATTTATTGTTGATATATACCTCTCCACACCAAACTATTGATATCTCAATAGGGTTCCTTCATCTATCTTGACAGTGGTCTTGGAAACCCTAGGTTGACCTAGTGTAGGGATTATTTCCCTCTAGATATGTGAACCTAGCGCTCACTTGTATCCCCTTTAAGTCCACCCCTTGTATGTTGGTACATGTTTGTTTCCTACTCGTTGCCTCGATAACCTTGTAAAATGGATGATTTAAGAATGCAAGTTATTGAGACACATTCTTGGCCCGCATACGTCTCTGGTGAACCCGACGTGAAACCTACAGACCTTTTGATTAAGAACAACTTGTTAAAAGAAACCATTTTCAAATTTGACTTCATCTAAGTATCCAAATCCCCTAAAATCCCTAAGAAATTGTTTGCACAAACACCATCGACCAAGGGTGATTTTGACTATTTCTGTCACACCTACTTCCAGACGCCTTCAACCCCTGTGAAGACCATATTGCATGGTAGATTTTGTCTGCTTGCTCTTCCACTTCAGAAACACCATCGCCTCTATTCAATCTTTCTGGTAGGGCTGATTTTGTTTGTTCTGTGAATTTGTATCCTTACGACATCAAGCCCTATGCAAACATTCTACAAGATCTGATTTTGTCTAAAGTACATGATTTCCAGAGCCTTGTTATCGTGTATCCAAGTTACAAAGATGTCATCTATGAGGATATTTTCGGCACAATTGAACCCTTTGAACTTCTTCATGGGATATTCCTTTGTGCCTACATCTCCTCTCCATGCTCCTAAACACTCTAGTTCTCATCTTGCGAGCACTACTCTTCCTAGTCACCCCAATCTCACCCATGCAATTTTTTTATCCCAACCTTGTCCCTCTGATCAGTCGAGCAGGGTCACCCAACAAAATGTAATGTGGTAGAGATTCAGAAAGTAGATCCCATATCCATCATCAAAAACCTCAACAAAATGAGTACTTTTCCCCTGACAAACATGGAGGTTTTCGAAATATATCTACCAATGCCATGGAAATGACCATACCCCATCCAAACCAGGGAACCCATATTATGATCAAACTCCTCCTTGCAAGACTGATCAGAATGGATCTCCCAAAACCCCCACTAATGAACTTGAAGATCACAAAAAAACACCCACAAACAAAGGCCCTTTCTCTTCTATGGATCCTAACATGGTAATAATTAAGCTCCTAGATCAAATGGCCTTATCTCAAGCTTCCACCACAACTAATATGATCCAAATGAAAAATCAAATGTTACAGACCTAATCTATAAATGTGATGCCTAGCTTGGCTTTGAATACAATTCCTTCATTAGTGGATGCACACGGGAATCCTATTCCTCCTCAGCCAATCCGTAGCAAGATGTTGCAAATTGTCCAAAATGAACCTTTAGCTTCATACATTGTTTCCATGGACTTGGGAGAGATTGTCCCTACGATCTCTTACGACGGCTTTGTGGATCCAACCCTCAAGACTTTTGGCAACCTCTACAAGGAATGGATTCAAAAAAAAACATACGCAACCGCTAAGCTTCTAGCAAAGACTTTTGTAGGCGATGCACTAGAATGGTATAACCATAGTCAATCTCTCATCTTTGAGTTTCAGCAACAAGACCTTCCTAAAAACACTTTACAAAGGCTCATAAACCTTAAACAAGGGGCTCACGAATCTGCCCAAGGCATTCTTAACAAATGGAAAACACTTTCCATAATCTTAATAATCAAAGCCTATGCCAAATCTTTCTTAAGGCCCTTACACCTACTCTCCAAAATAAAGTCAGGTCATCTCCCAACACATTGGAAGAAGCCCTTGACCAAGCTAAAAGGGATGATCATCCATGCATGAATTTGGATGCACTTCCAATTCATCACCTAAACTTAAAAGCACAATGCATGTCATCAGCCCTTTGAATCCTCCAAGAGAAAGAAGAATGGCAGAGCATCGACAATCTTTGTGCCCCTCCATTCATACTCCTTTATCTCGATTTGAACGTCTCCAAATGCTTCCTACTCCATAGATAGTTCCCCCTTCAAAGCAGTCCTTTCCTAACTTTAGGAGTGGTCTATTTTGTTGGTGGCATGTCACTATAGGACAATCTCATAGTGATTGCAAGGATCTTAGGAAGGCAGCCCTTGACTTCTTCCTTGGTTATTTTTTTATTACACTGCCATTATACAAGAGCATTATGAGAAATATCAATCCTCGAAGAGCTCTCATTCCAATTGTCAAAATAAACGTCAAAATGAACCCCATGTACAATGTCATGGGCACCATAGAGCCTTCATACGATCAAAGACCTCTAGATTCTCGGCTAAGGTAAACTATATACGTAACCATGTCCATAAAGATATCACTATTAATCCAAAGAAATCCTCGATAATCCACAATTGTTTAATAGTTCCCAAGACCACCAACGGCGAACCTGCTCCTATAGTCGAGCCTCCCCATGTCCATCCCATGTCCATTACGGGCATATATATCATGCATTTTCACTTACCTATGGGCATCCACTCGAGGTGGAACTCCCTTCACTTCGCACCAATGTCCATACGGCCACTAGCGTAACCCCATTTTCACTTACCTATGAAGCTAAGGCGGTCCATCCACTCGAGGTGGAACTCCCTTCACTTCGCATTTCCACATTCGTAGTATCATACTCGCTCCATAATCATAAACACAAACAACAACTTTTTTCACCCACTTACTTTCGATGTACACCTTGATTATACATATGACAAAGACCTTGATGGGGTGCTCCTTATTAAAGATAAGATAGGTCATTAGTCTTCAAACCAATGAAGGCCACATCTTCAAAGAACCAATGAATGCTCAATTCCTCGAAAAGTTTCATTCATAAAGGAAGTTGGGAGTTTCAGTACTCAACTACCACCTCTCATCTTTTCCTTTAAAATTCACTACTTCATCAACCTTCTCTCGACAACATTGTCAATATTTCGCTTTGTACACCCAACCTTTCCCATTGAATTGCTTGGATTTATGTACCAATCGACAACCTTAGCATCTACCTCATGGTTTTTGTGCTTTTCAACATTGTTATCGATCTTTGGGCTAATCATCCATCTCCTCTTTACATACACCTTCAGTTTTATGACAATTTCTCATTATAGCTTCTACCATATGGTTTTTGTGCTTTTCAAGATTGCTACCCGCCTCTTGGCTATGACGTGATCTCAATGACACCATACCATCACACAATATCTTGACACTATGACATGACATCTTTCCCATGAACACCTAGCTAGGTGATTTATGTCTTATTTTACTGATGATTCTCTAGTATTTCCTTTCGCCGCTTCTTCGAGGTTCTTGTAGCATGGATTACACACCTTCACATGGCGAAATGAGCGACACTATCGGTATGTGTAATGCCCCCAACCTACAGGCTCGATCAGGCTTCATCTCCTTGGCGTGGAAGGTGGAGCTTTTATTGTGCGACGTGATGAAATCAGATTTTTATTTGACCTTCCTTGTGTTTGTCTCCCTCCCGCCATGGCATTAAAGAGCCCTGCACCCTTTTCTTGGCGTGTTCAATTTTTCTTCCTGGTTGGTGGCCGCACATGCCCCAGTCATTAATTCTTTTGACTTGCAACCTGCTGGTGCCTGTTGTTTTCTGCCCAAACCGCGTATGCTTGTTTTGCACTCCATCAAATGCTGAAACAGATGAATTGCTTCAGCGTGTTCTGGACAGTGGATTCGTTGATGGTGAAATGAAGGTCTGTCACCCTGGTGTTGCGTGAGAGGGTTTGGATCCTCAAAATCGTGTTGTGCAGGCAGTCTCAGTGGAGCGCAGAACTGAAATCCTCCTAGGAAAGTGCCGTGAGGAAGTTTTTGGCGGTATGCAGCAGCTACAGGGTCGAGAGGTAAACTTACCTCAGAAAATCAGTGGCCTCCAGGGAGAGAAAGTGCGACAGCTGCTGCAGGTGATCCCAAGGAACCGTTGGTGCCGAACTTGTTGTTCTGGTTGCACGCGACCACAGTCGTGATCAGTGGTTGCAAATCTTGCAGCTGTAGTAGAAGAACGGGATAAAGTTTTAGTTGAGCTGTCTTGCCTTTTCATTTTGGAAAGTCGCTTCTGTCCAGGTGGTGAATCTAACATGGAAGAAGCTCGATCAATCTTGAGGCTTCGTTCTGTGCTTGTATTTTATTTGTTTCCGCCATGAGCTTGTCCCAGTTTTGGTGACAGATCGCACCCACGGGCACAGGGATCTTTTCAATGTTGGAGAAAATGTCTTGGGAGATGAAGGTAGCAGGATATTTTTTCAGATCCAAATCTTGTACTGAGTTGTTCCTGCCAAAATCGACCATGTGACAGTGAGAGTGTTACCAGGAGACCTGAAGAAATTCCTTTGCAATGATTCTCTTTTGAGACCTCCTTTCTGCGTTGGATACTGTTGAAGATGGTGTGAATGTGCCCGTTCTTTCATATGTATATTGTGCTTGTTTTCTGTGCTGGTATTTCTGTTTGTGGCCACTGTGTGCATTTTTTTTCAGATTAGAAAACAGAGAAAAAATGGAGGCGGCACGTTATCATGAGCCGAGAGCGGTTGAGCGGCCATTAATTGCGCAGGGTAGACACAGAAACAGAGGCCAAGGAGGGTGACTTTGGAATCGAACACCACTTGCACAGGGGACGTGCACTTGCAGCTTTCAATTGTCTCATTGGAAATCGAGCACAGAGATTGAATTCACTGGGGTGTGTCCAAGAACAAATGGGACAGTCTTCACGAGGTCAATCACAAGCCTCCTCTGAGATTCAGGTGTTGCTTTCACAGCTGACACAAAGTGAAGAGAAGCTTCTTATCTCAGTAATGCCACTCGCTTTTATGCATTTTGAAAATAATGTTTTGGTGGCCTCTTGCGCCTTTCTTTTAGAGCTTTGTGGATTATCTGCTAGTGTGCTTCGTGTGGATGTTGCTTCTTTACGTCGGATATCCTCACTTTACCAAAGCCTTGGGTCGAATGAACATTCGAGCCTGTCTAAATCTCATGATGTCACACTCTTTTCTAGTTCTTTTGAAGATCATGTGGCAACTTCTCTTGCTCGTGCATTATCAGATGAATATGTGGATGTTGGTATGGGGATTCTATTAGAAAGGCATACAGACTCCTCTCTCAAGGAAGCAACAAATCACAGGCTATTGAGGGCTCTCAAGGCTGTCCTACAGCACCTAGAAAAATCCAGCCTTCCAGAAGCAGTTAAAGGTCAATCTCCAGGATCATGGCTCCAGCACAATGTTTGGGACAGTACTAAACTATGTAACTTTGAGACTTCTTGGCCAAGGGTCTGATGGAGGAGATAAAGAAGCAATGGAAAAAGGTCGTGTATGGATTTTGGACCATGGCAGTGCTACTGCTATACCTTCATGGGGAAAAATGTGGCTTCCGGCGCTTGGAGTATTTGATTGGTCTGGAAACAATCCATTGCCTCCAGAGATTTGGCTTCTTCCATATTTTCTTTCCATCCATCCAGGGAGGATGTGGTGTCACTGTCGAATGGTTTATTTGCCAATGTCATATTTTTATGGGCGGAGATTTGTGGGACCTATAACTGAGACTGTTATGTGTTTAAGAAAGGAGCTCTATACAATTGATGTTATGAAGTCAAGAGCATGGCCGTTAACAGAGTTTGGACCTTCAGCAGGCTGAGGAAGAGAAGTTGCGCTGGTTGGGTTGCTGTTGCAGGCCCTGTCCATCTTGTTATCGACTGCGGGAGCTTAATCAGGCACGATATTCTCTATACCATTGATTCTTATGTTGTTATTTAACTGATTCATTAAATAACTCTACTCTTCATATAAATGTCTCGTGTGATGGTATGCTGTTTGGTTTCCACTTCCCTTGCTCGTTTGCATTCCTTTTTGGCATTAGAAATGATTGCGTTGGTTGAAGCCTTTATATTGTTTTCTGGATTTTAATAAATATTAGTTGGGTGAACCTTGTTCTTAAGTCTAATAAAACAAAAGAGGTGGGGGTCCTGTAATGAACACCCCCTAGTTCCTTGTGTTGGTCTCACGATTTGAATGTTTTATCAAACATTGTTGTTGGACTCAACCTTATAGTTCCTGTTTTGTTCTTATTCTTGTTTCGGTTCGAGATCTGTAGTTCTGGTTTATGTCGGGTATTTGCAAATTAGGGATTGAGTACTGCGAGTGCATTGTGTATAGGTGAATGATGCTTTTCCTGTCTCTATCCTTTTCTTTTAGTCGTTTTAGGTTCTAGTAATCCTTCCTGGTTGGCTTGGTGTGTGCTTAGCTTGACTGATTTTCGAATTGAGCCAAGTTGATATTACTCTCAACTAGGTTAGTTGCTTTTGTTATTTTTTTTAAATCGCTCGAAGAAATACTTTTATTCTTCAAGCGTCATGGTTGATCTTCATAATTTGATATCAATTCATGTTCACCGTTTGGAGATTGTTTTCTTTGGAATCACCTTCTCTCCCTTGGTGACTGTAGTATGTTTGAGGAATGTAGCTGATCCTATGGAATGTCTTCTTTAGACGTTACTCACATTTCTTTTGGATAGCTTAAAATGTCAGAGGAAATACTCTTTTTCGTACCTTGATTTTGTTTCACACATGTTGGAGGATACGAGACCTACTGGATCATTATTGAGGAAATTTTCAAATCTTAAAATTGGGATGTTGGTTTTATGCATAAGAAATTACCCTACGTTTTGCTCCGTAAAGATGTTTAAATTTCATTCTCCTGTGACTTAGAGGTTGGTGTGTTTGGAAACTCATTGGTTGACTGGTTTTGTGATGATCGTTGTGATATGACCTCCTTGCTGTCATTGTAGTAGAATGGTTACATGTTGACCAGAAAGGTTAAAGTCAACTTGTTGTTGACGACGGATCCTTTGGAAGCTATGTATCCTGTGTTGTGTTCTTCGGAATGATCGAGTAACCCTCCTGTAAGATTTATAATGGTTATGTTTGGTCTTGTCAAGTTTGTCCTTTTTCTTAAGACATCCTCTTGATTAGAAGAAAGTTTAATAGAAGGATTGTTAGGATAGGATGTGGCCCATACGGGGTCATTTGTGCGTTTCATTCCTTTCCTTTTCAATTTATTTATTCTGTACTAACATAAAATTAACTGTTTTAGGCACATCACCTTAATATGAATGAGTCATGTTGGGTTAGATATTCTCATATCGATTGATTGTTTGGGATCTTCCAGTGGCATAGTGAATCCTTGGCTTGGTGAACTAACTTAAACAAATAGGGACAGATCACGTTTGAAATTAATTCTCTTCTTGTAATTGTTTTTGTTTCGAAATGTTATCTTGTTAAAATGACGGTCATTATTGTGATATGAGTGTAATTCACTATGATGTTTATTAATTGCTCCTATGAGAAATGATAATTAAATAGAGTTAGTGCCGTTCCATTTTATTCAGACATTTTATGCTATTGGACAACTCTTTAATTGCTCTTGTTTAGATTCTTAGATTATTTTTCATAATCAACGGTGTTTTCTTCTTCCTTGAAACAGTTAGATAACAACATATCGTCTTAATGTTATAGCTTTTATCGTGCTCAGTTCTTGCGAACTGACATGTGCTAACAAATGTGCAGGAGGATTTCCTGAGTAGAAAAGAAAAAAAAAAGAGAAAAAGAAACACGTGTAGAGAGTGGTTTCCAGCCTTCTTAGGAACTGCTGTTGTACGAATGTTTTCCTTTGCTTTAAAACATTGGTATGGAAATTGTGAAGACTATATAGAAGGCATTGTGTTATAATTTTGTATTGTTCTCATGTAGGTTGTTATCGTTTGAAAGTCAATTTGAGAAATATTATTGTCAATAAGATTAAATGAACTTGTTTTGACATGTGTATCCTTCGTTGAATTTTCACTTTTCAGAATATGATTTATCCTTGAATTGTCAGCCTAATTATAATTATCTAAAACATGAATCAACTTGCATCACTTTGGTTACCTTTGGTCATGTGTCGTTTGGTAGAGGACTATGTTTGAACCTAGCAAAAAGAAAACAAGAGAAACAAATATACCCGGTGATCCCACTTAAACTAATCAACAATCTCTTATTGTGGTAAATCCTCAGAATGGTCTTAAGGTGAAATCAATGATTGAATTCTTGGAAGATAATAAGATTATAATAAATAGAAGGAACTTGACTAAGAAACTCTTCGACCTATCTTGCCCGTTGAAAAAGTAAACAGTATACTTATGTCTATCTCTTCAAGTGAAGCCCAAGTGAAACCTTTAATAATTCTGGTTAGACTCTTGCCCCAATGAAATCCTTTTTAACCACTAATAAGATCTTAATGATGAATCCAAGTCTTAGACAGTCATGTACTGTAAAAATAAAATAAAATAAAAATATGACCGCTTAAAAGGGGTAAAACATATATGTTTAAAAGCACAACGTTGAAAACAGTTTGATGAAGTTAAGAGCCTTGATAAACTAACTGCCTCCTAACCAATGAACAAGTTAATCAAGTTAATGAAGCAACCTCTTACCATCCAATAATTGGTTTACACTGTATATTAACATTATCAAGGTAGGGGAAAATTCTTCAAAGGAGACATGACTTTCAGATTCTCCTATCATGATTCCTCTGCGAAAAGTAAAGAATGTAAAAACACTTACAACTAAAACATGAATCTAAAGAAACCTTCTGTGGGAAGACCTTGTTGTAAGACTGCTTACTTTAGATGAACCAGTGTGTCCTTAGTGTGTGCCTCATGTTTATCTGTAACCAGTGTGGGTCCGTGTTGTGGAAAGCATGTCTTTAGTTGGTTGTATTTCCTAGAGAACTTGTGTAGTGTCGTATTATCTTCAAGCGAGTCAAAAAAAAAATCCTGTCTTTTACTGTGTTGTTTGTGTGTGAATTTGTGGGTGGCTACAAAGTATGAATTAGTGGGTATATTTCATTTCAGCTAGTCCTTTCAATACTTTATGTACTTACTATCAAATTATCGGTGTTATGTGTTGTTTCTCTTCGTTGACCATCCCATGTTTTTTTATTGTGACATGTGGTGATCAATAGTTGGGGCATATATATACACCTAATTTTTCACTTTTCATCTTTCATACCTAGTTACTAACAATTTCCTTTGTGCAAATAAGGGTCACTAATGCATCTATTTCTAAAGTGGGTGCCTTAAGGGGCCTTCTCGGGAATGGGGAATGGTTATTCACGTAACCATTATGGGTTAGAGATAGTACATGGAGAGAGTGTCATTATTTTGTCTTAGCCTTGGTTGTCTTACATTAGTCATCCTTTGTAATGCCCAAAAGTTTTCTAGATCTAGGGGAGTAGGCAACACTCTCCACCCAACCTTAAATCCATTAAGGGGAGAAGCCATCCCCTTAATGGCCCCCGAGCCCCAACCAAGGAACCATGAGGAGCATTGAGCAACAATGACAACTTGAACAAGGTGGCTTCACAACAAACACATACAAGGCATTCAACTCAAACATGACAACATACTTCACAAGATTACAATTTCACAACAACACAAAGGTTTGAGGATCAAACCAAATAGAGAAAGGGTTATGGGATACCACCTCCTTATGCCTCCCAAGTGAAGTGGGAGTCTTACCCTAAGCCTCCAAGTGCACAAAATAATCACACAAATCCTTATCTCTCCCTTGCAACAAGAAACAAATCCATAAATCCCTTTTCTCCATAGGTAAGACTCTCATTCACACTCCCACCAATTTTCATGCCTCACATAAACTCTCTTTTTCCTCCCCAATGGTCCCATAAGCCCTTCTAACACACCCAACTAAGGCCAACTACTCAACCAACCCACACAAACACCATCACAAGACAAAAGTACTTTTAACATGCACAACATTGCTTACACAAATAAAATAACATAATAATAAAAGGGTGGAGAGTCTACCTCTCCATCAAGATCCAAGAAAAACTTCACAAGCCTCTTCAAAACCAAGCCAAGCAATTTCCAAGCACTCCAAAAGCTCCAAAATCCAAAAGTGCACAAGAAAGCAAAATGAGCAAGTAACCCCCATTCCAACCAAAAATAAAAATAAATAGAAATGGAGAGTGAGGATGATGAGGTGGCTCCATGTAGGATGCCACTTCATCATCCCCATCCCCACACTCAAGTCAAACACACCAAGACCAAGAAACATCAATGCACAAGTAAGGACTATGACAACCCACATGGCTCAAACTTGCACACCATGCTTTCAAGGGACATAATAAATTGGATTAGAAGAAAATGCAATGATTTTCTTTCTTTAACACTCAAAAATGGACAAAGAAGTCAAAATTAAGCTTCCCAACCCATAGGTAAGGTTGTTGGGTCAAATTAAGAGGCATGGGACAAGTCTTGCTTGTCCCACAAGTCTCCAAAAGTGCCCCCAAGTCAAAATCCGAATTTTGAACTTGGGGTGGAGTAAAACACTCCCAAATCAACATAAATTCTTCTTACACAAGGACTACAAGATCACATCATCACTATTAGTCACATCTCTACTTTGGTTAAACTAAACAATAAGGGTTAAGTCTAATAAACACACATTTACACATGCTAATAAAGTGACAAATTTTCCAAATTTAAATACACAAAACATAAATAAACACATACAAAAATTAAAAAGGGACACAATTCACCCCATGGCCACATATGTGAAATCACCCCCATGGGAGACTTCCAAACAAGACAAACAAAACACACACTAAACAACATTACACAAGTTATCAAATTTGGCCTCATTGCTCAATGCTCGACATCCTTTCGTGGTTGGTCCCCTATCCCCTTCGATGTTTGTGATAAAAGTCATGTACACAACAAATTATTCCATAATTTTTCTATTATAATCTATGCTTGGTTTTTGGTTTCGTGTGTGAAATTTTGTGGGCATTACATCCTTGTCCCTTTAGGTCTCACACACATTGCATTCATGAAACTTTGCTTGCATCCCATCATCTTGGCACCTTGTTCATCCACCTATTTGATCCACGACACCTTTTTTACCTCACATTGCATTTTATCATCCATGGCCAACACACTTGACCACGAAGCGATTGTGTCGGCATTTGATTTTTCCTTACCTGACATAATCACCCATGAGCAATTATGTCGGGTATATACATATACATCATACTTGACAATCAAAAGTAATCCAAAATCATTCGAAATAACATCTCGCTTTCTACTCTTTTGTGTCATCTTTGCATCTGCTCGCCTAGCTTTTGGTTCATCTTACATCTTGCTTGGATTGGATTGGATACTCTTCTTCTTGGATGGTTGCTTGCACTATTAGGTCACCTATAGTGATTCTAGGACAGAACGGTGTTCCCCTTCTCCACCTAATAGCGATTCTCTCTTGGTGTGTTGCTTCTCTGGAGAGATAGATGCATCAGTGACCACCCTACATGTACAAGGTGAGTGTTCTAACCATATTTTGTCATGTCATTTTGCATAGATAAGTTCATTTCCTTCCCTCATTGTGCTATGTTAGCTTAGTATTACATGTTTGGATGCTAGTTAGCATAGTACTCTTACTAATTATCACTCATCTTTACAATACTTTCTTTTCAATTACATCATGCATGCTTGTTTCATTTATTGTTGATCTATACCTCTCCACACCCAACTACTAATATCTCAATAGGGTTCCTTCCTCTATCTTGACCGCGAGCCTTAGAGACCCTAGGATAAGATAGTGTACGGATTGCTGCCCTATAGATATGCAACCCAAGCGTTCACTGTAACCCCTTTAAGTTTATCGCTTGTATGTCGATACATGTGTGTTTCCTATTTGTTACCTCAATACCCTTGTAAAATGGATGATTTAGGAATGCAAGTTATTGAGACACATTCTTGACCCACATACAAACTCCGGGTCTTCCTTCTTGACTCAACATAGCTCCTATTGTGTTTGTCACTTGCATTGCAACCTATTTGATTTTTTAAATCTGTAATGCCAACACAAACCTGCTTGGTCAAATTGCATTTCAATTACAATGATAACTACAATCTATTTCCGCTATCAACACAAATTTCTTTTTATCGTTAAGGAAAACATCTTTAATTGTTGCGAAAAATTCCACTAAAATTCCTAATAAACTTGTTATAGAAACTCATAACATGAAAACTTTGTGCCTCAAAATTGCTTCTAGATGACGGTTACTTAACAATCGCACTCACCTTTTCAAAATCCATTTTGAAACCTTCTTGAGAAATTAAAAAATCTGCATTTCGATCACTTTGCTCTTCAACCGCTATAAACTACAAGTTTCTTTTGTTATCCACAAAAATTCATATGTATCCTTAAGCAAAACATCAACAATTGCTATAAAACATTTGTAATTGTTGCACAAATTCCTCTGCAAATTCTAATTAAATTCTTGTAGAAACTTGCCAAACCATGAAAATTTCATGCCTCAAAAGTGCTTGTAGATGGTCATGCCTTAAACTATATTCACGAGACATTCATCTAATGTTATACTATCCCATCTGACTCATTATCGTGAGGTCATAGAAAGGCACTCGATAATTGGGGGTGCTGAGTTGGCGCTATATATAACTGAATCGGATTATACAATTGAACTAGATTGGTCCAAACTAGGGCGGACTTTTTCATGAGTTCATGGGAACAAAAATTTATCCTCGTAAAAAAGCAACGTGCTTATTTTAAAGCAATCCCGAAGAAAACGGTGACATGGATAGATTATAGGTGTATCTAAAGGTTTATATTCCGCTACATCCTCTTCTGTATCAAATTTATATATTCCCAGTCTTTTAAACTTATTGTATAATGATCTTGCTTCCCAGAAAGCAGCTATCTTTCTTCTGGGAACATTGGTGCTTAGGGGTTGTCCCAGCCTAGATATGGGTGGTCCCACCTACTTTATATAGCCTATTTGTCGTCAAGGAGGCCAATTAACAATCACAATCACCTTTCAGGATCCATTTTGAAATCTTCTTAAGAAATCACAAGCCCCAAGTATAACAATCCCCTTTCATGAAACTACACAGTTTCATATTAATGAGCAACTTCTCATCTCTCAACTTCATGGACACCTTGCGCAAATGATATAGCTCCTTTTTCTTGCCATACTAAAAATTAATATATCCCCTAATTATAAAATTACAAACTTTACCCATAGATGGTTTCAAGACTTCATTCATCGAATCCATGAAAATACTCGATGCATTCATCAAACCATTCATAAAATCCTCTTGCGTTTTGAATGTTGTTTTGGATAATGCCTTACATTCATGTCCTTCTCTTATGTGAATCTAGTGATGACCACTCTTAAGATCAATCTAAGAGAAGCAATTTGCACCACTCAAACAATCCTTTAGACCGTCCATCCGTGCTAACGAAAATTTATACTTGATTGTGATCTTGTTTATTGGTCAGCTATATATTCACATACTCTAATTGCTATTCTTCTTTGGTGCCAATATTATTGGTACTGCACATGGAATCGATCATTCGTCAATCAAGCCTTTTTCCAACAACACTTGAACTTGCTTCTAAACCTTTGTATTTTCCTGCACTATCAACCTGGATGTCGTTGAGTTTGGTAGACTCGATCATGGGATCAAATCCATCTGATGACTCATACTCCTCGATAATAAACCTTCAAGTAGATCATTAGAAACAATCTTTGTAAACTCAAGAGGTAAATGATGAGCTTCTTACCGAAGTGCTACTTCCTTATTTTCAGTCTTTATATGATGTAGAAGTATCCAAAGTTCAAGGCAATCTAGCACAATTTTTGGCTGTGTGGGTGCTCGTGAAAGTTGGAGAACGCGTGAGAAAGAAGCACAGGTGCCACAAAAAAGGGAAAGTTTGAGCAGAAGTGCTCGACAATTTTTGCGACAGGAATCAGAGAAGGCGCAATGTGCATGGAGGTGCGCAAGTTCAAGGCAATCTAGCACAAATTTAGGTTGTCTGGGTGCTCGTAAAAGTTGGAGAGCGCGTGAGAAAGAAGCGGAGGTGCCAAAAAAGGGAAGTTTGAGCGGAAGTGCTCGACAATTTTAGGCGACAGGAATCAGATAAGGCACAATGTGCATGAAGGTGCACAATAAGTTAGGCGAAGTAGAGTAGGCAAAGATAAATAATGCGTTGTGGTGTGTTAAGGATTTTGGGAGCAAATCAAAGAACTTTGGCTCAACCAAGAAGACTGGAGGTGCGCAGAGATTGCGGAAACGTTATACACAAAAGTAGTAAATGCGCGAAAGGTGCAAAGGCGTGAATAGAGATTGTGCGAAGGCTTAGAATGCTAACGAAGTACAAATGTTTGAAAGAAGGTCCATACATCTAAGACTAGTGTGCAGAAGAAATACCACGGTGCAACTCAAAGATTGGAATGCGCACGAGTATTGTGAAGCGGATTTGAAAAGAAAAGAAAGTTATAAGCGCATAGTAGGGTAGATGGTTGGCATAAGTGACACAGAACTATCTGATCAGGCTGGGTGACAATGTCTTAATGGTCAGAGGGGCCCAACAACTTGGTTGACATGCCACGGCAAGGACATTTGGATGGCGCAGAACTAGCTCAGAGTATTTATGATCTCAAAATCCAACTCTAAGTTTTAGAGGGAAATCTAGAAAAAGATACGAGAGAAAAGTAAGAAGGCGCGATTATAAAAGGAGGTTGAGATCACCATTTAAAGGCAAGTCGACAAAAGTTTTATTAGGCACTGAGGGAGAGGTCGACAAGGCCAAGAACTGAAGTTGTTGAATGTGCTTGTGACCAGTCTAGGTTAGGTCCTTAACACCACAAAGCATATAAAATACTCCAAAGAGAGATCTTATAAGTTCCACGAGAGAAATTGCATGTAGATGTCATAAAGGCCATTGAAGAAATAGAAGAAATCTTTGTGTTTCATTTTGATGTGTTGGAATCGCAAAAGGCCCAAGGTGGTTTTGATCAATGTGTAGTCGTCAAGTGGTATCGAGCAAGCATATTTTCTTGTGAGAAAGATGTGGAAATGTTGGCGAGAACACCAAATGTTACACAACTAGTGAAGTTCTTGTTTACTTCACTATGAGAAAGGTGGGTATAGGACATGAAGAAGATCACAAAGCCTAATCGCCATAGGAGACTTGGATCTTGCACATAAAGGCAATATGTCTCCAAGGATAAGGGATGTGTCAAATGCGATGTTGGAGAAACTCAAGGGTGTAAGAACCGAGATAGTAAAGTGTTAAAGAAGACCACCAATGAAGAAGCAGTCTTATGGAATGGAATTCCCACAAGGAGAAGAAAGACTCAACAAGTAGTCAACAACGCGAAAAGATTGCACGAAGAGAGTGCCAATAGAGCGTTATGCACAAAGGTATTGTCGGAGATCGTGCGAGAAGAGCACAAGAGTGAAGAGAAAGCATGTAGTACTTGTTATCCATTCTTCTTGCCTTGATAAAATGGACAACCGGAGAAAATTGAAACTGCAGAAAATGGTGAAATTTAGTTTTTTTGGGGGCTTCAATCTAATTTTCCTAACTCCCTAACCCAAGAAAATTCTAAGGAATTAATGAAAAAATAGGAAAGTGCCATAGAAAAAATCTGCAGAACAAAGTCACGAAAGTTCAGAAAGTTGTGCCATAGAAAGCCACACCGCAGTTGAAGAAAATATGGGAATGCCACGAAAAACCAAATATGCGAATCTTTGCGAGAAAAATGGAAAATACGCAAAACAGAGGAAATTTTTCTCGCAAAACTTAAAATGGCCATAACTTTTGACTTGTAGCTCTGTTTTTCACAATATTTATATCGTTGGAAAGGTCTCACCATCCTCTATGCAATGAGAATTATAGTTATCAATTTTATTGAGGTTAGATGTATGAAAAAGTGGAAAATGTGTCTGCATGCGAGAAAATGTACAATTCCGATCCAACCACTGCAATTAATGAAGTATGGTGCCCCATTTCTTCTTCAAGAAGCTATAGCACGTGGGTGGAATGATTTGTAAGGATGCACATACCCTTTTCGCACCATTTAATGAAAGTTGGTGGGTGAGGGCAAAAATCGAGTTTCACTCTCTCTCTCACTCCATTTATATATATTGTAAACAATTCTCATTTTTGAAGGGAGATATTCTAGGACTTAAGGAAACTCTTGCGTTTTGGTTTCTCATTTCCATTGAGATATATAAGCCTTCACATGAGTCATCTGTAGAATGTGTTCTTGCCTCTATTTCTCATATGTAATGGATGCAAACTCTATGAAGCAATAAAATTTGTGTTTGTGTTCTCTCAACCCTTGCATTTATTATCTTGTCTTTACTTGCCTCTCTGTTATTTTTGTTCTATTATGTGGATGCTTATATTATTTTTAGGCTTGTGTTTTTGTGTTTCATGAGGATTTGGTGTTAAGTGTTATTTTGGGACTGTGTGTCGAGCTATATTGGCCACTCTCGGCCACATTTCTCTTCATTTTCTCCCTCGTGAGAATATTTCACTCTTTTTCTTGGTGCTATCACCTCTTATTAGTGTAGGATTTCCATTTTTCATGCATTTTCCTCTCTTCCTGGTCCCTTGGAATCATAGAATAGGATTAGATAAGTGTATTTCCAGCATTAGGGGTAGTTTTAATATTAGATTAGGAAGAGGAACCAACCTACTCTAGAGAATTATCTTAATTACAACGTCCCACACCTTGAGATAATTCCATGTTACCCAATTACACTGATTGCCCAATAAACTCATATGCTACCAATTCAGAGGGTGGTGTAATTTGGTGATAACAATTATGGCGTGTTGGGTGGGACCAAAAAAGTCTTCATTTTATTGCAACAAGATTAGTTTTCTCTTGTTGTAAATTCCAGCCTTCAAGAAGCTCTGGATTAGCACATTTGACGACTCGAGGAAAGATTTCAATTGGTTTTAATAGCCCAAGCTTGTCAAATTTATGAGAAGGATTCAAACAAGGTCTAGAGCAAGAGAAGAAGGTATTTTTGAGTATTTGCAGGATATCTCTAGTCGAGAGAAAGAAAGGGAAGAAGAGATCAAATGTCTCCATCTCCAAGCTTGTCAAATTTATGAGAAGGATTCAAACAAGGTCTACGAAGAGAAGAAGGAATATTTGAGTCTTTGATTTATCTCCAATCGGAGGAAGAAGGGAAGAAGATCTCAAAGGTCTCCATCTCCACCGAATAGAACACTATCAACACCTCCACACGGAAGGTCATTTATTCAATCAACTAGAATTTTTAAACCAATCGAATGGCTCATCAATAACCGCCACCACCTCCAAATCCATTTTTCAATTTCACGGCGAAGAGCCCACTTGCTCTCATTGCATAAAATCCCATTCCAGTTGTAGCATTCAAGAATATCTCATATTTCACTAGGGAGATCCATATAAATCTGATTGATCACATCCAAGCCATTGCAAATGTTTGTGCTATATATGAGGTTAATGAAATGGATGTGGTTGTCAAATTATTGGCTTCTTCTTTTGAAGGCAAAGCTCTACAATAGTTCGAAGCCTATGAGCAAGATCAATCCAAAATTGGGATTAGTTATGCACAACTCGTTGTGGTCAATTTGGGGAAAAGACAAACAATTTATCTCTATTGGAGCAATTAACCACAATCAAGAGGGCACCAAACGGACACATGGCTGATTTCAACTTCAAGTTCCAAATAACATGGGATATGATTCCAATTGTCATCAGACCAGCAACTGAAGGTGCTTTTCTCTACTTCCTTAAAACTTTAGATTCTGATATAGCCATGATGATATAATCTATGGGAGGTACAACTATTCCCGCAACTTATAACATTGCTATTAGAGTAAAAAATTGTTTGATTCAAGCCAACAAACTTTTCGTCAAACCAAAGTGAAGGTGCTTTTCTCTACTTCCTTAAAACTTAAAATTCTGATATAGCCATGATGATACAATCTATGGGAGGTAAAACTTTTCCCGAACTTATAACATTACTATTAGAGCTTAAAATTGTTTGATTCAAGCCGATAAACTTGCACCTAGGCCACCTATGCCTCTTTATCTAGAAATGGGAATCCAAGCTCTAGCCAAGCACCTACAATAGCTCTCATTCCTTCTCCAAAAATTAGAATTCTAATGAAGCTTCTACTTCTTCTTCTAGCACCTCAAACAAGCTTCATAATTCATGAAGTATTTCAAAACTTAGGCAATGAGTTGGTGACAATTAAGAGGAAAAAAGATCAAAATTTTAGATCATATCAGCCTCAAACCCAACCCAATAGACCTCCATATCAACCAAATAGGCCACCTGCTCAAGTTGTTAATCAAAACCAAGGACAACCTCTTCTAATAGACAATTTCAACCTTATAATCCTAATGTTGCATCTACATCTAGATCCTTGGTACCAGATTCAAAACAACATGGCACAAGAGTATGAATGGTGTTTCCCATGTAATTTGTTTCTGATTTTCTTGAATGGAAGAGTTCCTTGCTCAAGACGGCAGTCGGGAGCAAGAGAAGTCTTCGGGAATCACCCCTTAATCAACCTCACAATTATGCAACAATTTCAATGGCACTTTAAATCAAACATTGATGGTGACAACGGTTGGTGTGCCTCGAGAAAAAAATCATAAAGAGAATCAGCAGTAGGCAACCAATCAAGAAGCACCTCCGAGTGAGACTACACTCATAAATTGGCAAGCTAAAGCTTTATGTAGTATAAATCAAGCTCCTTCTCAAGGTGTGGCAGCCAACACAAGGTCTAAGAAGAGGAACATAGAAGGACAATCATCCAATCCAAGTACTTCTCAACCTATTGTCAATCTACAAGCTGCTAGCAATCAAAGTGTAGCTCCAAATGTGTAAAATCAGTCCAAACCACCTTCTAGACCAGCTCATGTACCAGTTGTAGCAACTCATGTGCAAGAGAAAGTTGTGTAAAGCAAAGGGAAGTAGAAGGATAACTCATCCATTTTTAATATCATAGAACAAATGAAGAAAACGAATGTAAACATCTCAATGTGGGAGTCATTGAGGCCAATGAGATCCACCGTAAGCGACCATGGAAAATTGGTCTACATCAAATGAACCATCCAAGGATCAAGAGAAGGTGCTCACCAATACAAATAAGCAATAATGAAATTAAGGTGGTCAACAAGGTAAGAACATGAAGCCTCCTCCATTCTATATATCTTTGATTATTGGAAGCAATCTTGTACACAATTACATGATTGATTCGGGAGCAAGTAGTTTTGTGATGCCCAAGCAAATAGTTGATCAATTGTATAATGCCCACTAAAAACAACCCACTTGAGACCCAAGAAACAACCTACGATTAGTTAGGAAAAATTATGGAATAATTTTTCTTTGTTTAAAAGAATCTCGCAAACTGACCAGTTACAAGACAACAATTGTCACTAATAGGTTCTGGAACAATTCTAATCTACTAGAATACACTTTACTTTTATTAACAATTATAAGAAGTCATAAGGTCCAAATTTTAGGGTTAGAAGGTACAAAAAGGTTCAGAGGGTAATTCCTCACCACACCCATTCTCTAACAGGCTTAAGGTTTCAACTTGATTTTTCTCACACTTAACGCATTCAAAATTTCCCTAAATTACTCCCATTGGATAGGAAATTTCCTCACCTTTCCATTGATATAAATAAGTTCTCCTAAATCCTCATAATTTTCCCCAAGGGTGGGCCTTGAGGTGAAAATTTTCCCCAAGGGTGGGCTGCAGGCCTGGGGAAAAATTTTCCCAAAGGGCGGGTTGGTGGGCCGCGGGGAGACTTTTGGAAAAATTTCCACGCGGGGGTAAAAACCACATTTGTGCCCATGCTTCTATGGGTCCACAAGTCCACAAGGGACACATGGCACTCCCTAAGGTAGTGTGGGGAAAAGCGGGAAAAGTAGGGTGGCGGGGACAATTTACAAATTCTCTGCGTGGGGTGAAAAGTCATCTTTGCTCTGTGCTCCGCGAGTCCATAAAGGACACGTGGTGACTCCTAAGCCAACGCGGGGAGGCGGGGGGAATCGGGAGAAAATTGACTTAACGCCCGAAGGGCTAAGAGGGTACAAGGACCCGTGCCTCCACCGACACCTCGTGATGCCACATGGTAGCTCCCAGATTGGCCGCCCGGCCCAAATGGGACAAAGAGGAAAACATGAAAAAATTTCCCAAAATTTTTCAAGCACAATGAGGAAAAAGGTACGCCCACTCTACCGTTGACGCCTCATGACGCCACATGGCATCACCTGATTGGTCGTGGGCCGGCAGGGAAAATTTAGAAATTTTTCCCAAAAATTTCGAGAGCACTAAGTTAAAAGGAGATTCGTCCCACCGCTAGCACCTCATAGTGCCACATGGCAGCCTCTGATTGGTTGTGGGCTGGCGGGGCGGTGGGAAAAATTATGAAAATTTTCCCAAAAATTTTCCTAAGCTCTAAGGGAAAAATTTGAGCCGCATGGGCCCGCCAAGGAAAATTTTCCCTTTTTTGACGCCAAGGAAGAAAAACTTCAAAGGGCCATAACTTTTGATAGAGAGCTCGGTTTTGGACAAACAAGGATTTTCTGGAAAGATCTCAACGTCCTCTTTACTCAAAGATCATTAATTTTATATTTTAATAAATTTTAAGGGTTCAATTGTAAGAAAACGTCCTACAGGATTTTACACAGTGGTCGGTGAATTTTAACTTGTGAGATTTATTCAATTTGATCTTCCTCCTCTCTCAACATGTCAAATAGACATGGAGGATTGTTCCTAAATGGATTTAAGGAAGGATTCAAGGTTCAATTTGTCTAATTGATTTACAATTTTAACATTTACATTTTCTTGACAGCAAAATGACTATAAACGGTTTCACCTTGAATTTGACTAAGTTTTGAAATATTTCATTTAAGTGTTTTTATCAATTTGTATACATTTAGGGCCTACTTTGCTTCAATTTAATCATTTAATTTTTATTTTATTGTTGCAGGTTCGAACTGTGTTTTATTTTTGTTTAGATAATTGCCAATTTGAAATTACAAAAGACAGGGATCAAATTTTAAAGGATCTATTTGCCATTTTCATCTTCTAAGTATTAAAATTCATTCCAATTCTAATCTAACACATTTGGTTGATTCAAACAAACCATTCAAGACCAAAATGCAATACTGATTTCAAATTTTTCACATTTCAAAGAGACAAAATACTGTATTTTTCTCACATGCATTTCTTCCTTTCAAACAGAGATTTCAATACATTGATATGATCAGATTCAATACAACAATGCAATTTGAGAAAATCATTACATTCATTTATTGATTCCAAAAGACAACTTACAACTTCCTTCTTTCATTTCTTCCAAAATCATTTATTGTATACAGGGAAGACAATACATTTTCTTTTCACGTGTTCCACTTTACCACTTTTCAAACAGAGATTTCATAGAGTATGCTAAACACAGATTTCCAATGGAATAACATCATATGGACAAGACAAAACCATTTTCATTAATTCAAATGAACTCTTACAACTTCCTTTCCATTTGATTACAAAATACAATATACCAAACACGTATCATTCTTTCACATTCTTTCTAAATAGAATACAGAGTATAACTCTTTTACATTTCAAATTTCACTTGCAAATCTGTACAACATCTTTCCATTACAAAAATTTACAAGATCATCCACTTCAAGTGGGAAGGTTACAATGAGATTTCATTTCACAAGGGACTATCAAATTGTCTTTTCTCAGCTCCAGAATAACAACATGCATTCTTCTCATTCATCCAATTTGATCACAACAGAGTAGGAGAAAGGAAATGCTCTCCACCCAACCAAGACATCCAATGAAGAGGAGAAGTCATCCTTCTTCATTAGCCCCTGAGCCCCAACCACAATGCAATAAAAGATGTGATCCAACTCATGGCAACAACAGGCTTCCACAAACACACACAAGCAACATTTTCACAATAAAACACAATCCAAAATAGAATGTAGTTTTACAACTACATTAACACATGACAAACAATACTAAGGCTTCATCAAGCAAGCCAAAGGAGCAAGAACTATGGGGGATGCTTCTTATGCCTCCCAAACGGGGAAATGGGTATCACCACCTGAGTTACAAACCACCAAAAATAGTATATCAAAACCCTAACATTCCTTATGCCTCCCCAAGTACCCCTTATTCCTCACATTTCCTTATGCCTCCCCAACCTCTTATGACACCCCATAACGAGTAAATAAATACAAAATATTTCTTTGTAAGGTGGAACCCAAATCCCAACTCCCTCTCCACCCTTATACCTCCCTAAAACACACTTGTGCCTCCCACAAAATAGAACCATAGTCTTCTCCTACATCATTTCTGGGCCATCTACCCAACAACCCACAAACATGCCAAAACATTCACACATGAACATTTACATATATAAAAGAAGAGCATTTCATGAGCCAAGCTCTTACCTCTCCATGATGGAGTTATTCCAAATTCCAAAACAACAAGCTCTATCCCAATGCAAGCAATCCAAAAATAGCCAAGCACAAGCATGCAACAATCTTCCAAAACTCCTTCAAGCAAGAGCTCCCAAACAGCAAGAAAATTCACCCAAGAATCAAGTCTCCCAAGTGAAGCAACCCAAAACAAGACAAGGAATTCATATTTTATAGAAGAGGGAAGAGAAGAGGATGAGGTGGATCCATGTAGGATGCCACATCACACATCCTCAACCCCAACCCCAAAATTCAACTTCATTCTCCAATGCATAATAAATAGATGGGTGAATAATATGACAGTTTACTTATACACTCAAATCCAACCCACACCCCAAAGGACTGAAATTAAATCATGTAAGAAAAGTGCAATTAAAACCTACAATTTGTCTTCCCAAAATGCATTATAAAAGTCTAATTTTAACTCTCCAACCATAGGCAAGGTTGGTATGTAAATTTAAGAGGTGTGGGACAAGTTTAACTTGTCCCACAAGCCTCCAAAATCAGCCTCCAAGGACAATTTCAATTTCCAAGAAGGTGGAGTGTTTCACACTCAAAAGTTAACTTACACATCACTTACATATTACTTACACATTCTTACAACACTTTAAAACATGGCCAACAACTCTATTAATTACATTCTTATGACATATTTTAATTAAATAACTAAACAATATGATTACTCACAATATTAACACCACATTAAATAAATAATGAAAGGGTAAGTGCACCACATAAAACACATGCAAAAATTAAACAAAAAGGGACCAAATAAAAGAAAAACATAAAATCCCTTGGTCACATTTAAAGGTGATCCCCCCATGGAAATCCCTAACACACACAACACGCACAAACAAAACTAGTTGCCATGGTGACCTTGTTGAATTCATCTAGAATTCCAATGTGGTTGGTCTCCAATCCCCCGATGTTTGTTGTGATATTTTATCCTACAAAACACAAATACCTCCTTCGGCCTCATGGCCATATCAGAACATCCAAAATAATATAAATATAATTCCCTAAATCATTTAGATATATGAATCACAACAACATCAACACAATTTAACAATATCATTTATAGTTTTATCAACAACTATATCATCATCCAATAATTTTCCATTTTTAGGTCCACTCACAATATCCACATATCACAAGTCCACATAACATCCATAATATAACCATGTCAAACAAAAGTATATCATTATCAATATCCAAAACGTCTCTAATAATCATCATGGATCATAACTGAATCAAGTCAACAATAATCCATGATCTAACATCTAACATCTAACATCATACTATAATAAGGTCCATAATCATGTCATAATATAATCAACAAGTATCATGATTAGTATCAAAAAGGTGTCAAAGGAAGTGGGCACTACAAATTGGGCCTTAAATATGAACTTGTGTTAAAAGGAGTAGTGCGATTAGATGGGACAAGATGGTGGGAACAATTGGAATAATCAAAAGATTGAGCCTTACACTATATGCATGCCCCAATGTCATAGTAGTACAAGATGTGTCATCATAGACTTTCCACCACTCTTTGCTTTTGACCGCCAAGGACTTACACCGTTAAAATTGGAGGCTACCTATTTGTTGATTGGTCACATATGCTTTTCAAAACAAGATATGGGGCTAAGGCTACAATCAGATTTGAACCTATTGCAAATTTCCATATTGAGCCCCATGTACCAAATCCAATCAATGCAAATTGCTCACTTTTGATCAAGAAGATTGCCCAAGCACTCAAGAAGTGGATACCAAGGTTGGAAACATTCCAGACTTGACTCTTGATGAATGGGAAAACAAAAGACATGCTTTTGATCCATACAAGGAAATGGAAGAAGCTAAGTTGGGAATCTATTGCTTGCACGAAGAAAATTCACCTCTCCCTAGCATCACCAAACTAGATGACAAAGATAATAATGAAGTTTGACAGCTATTCTTTGATGGCTCAAGGAGTAGGCAAGGTGTTGGAGGAGGAACAATGCTTGTGTCACCTCAAGGTATTAAATACTACTCATCTTTCTACTTTCAATTCA
The DNA here is from genome assembly GCA_018340775.1 of Taxus wallichiana var. yunnanensis. Classification (NCBI taxonomy): domain Eukaryota; kingdom Viridiplantae; phylum Streptophyta; class Pinopsida; order Cupressales; family Taxaceae; genus Taxus; species Taxus wallichiana. The sequence goes on along the minus strand of CM031237.1, from coordinate 208,946,294 downwards.
GTTGTTCAAACAACACAATTGAGTACAAAGCATTGATTCATGAAATGCATTGGGAAAGAAAGAAGGGTATAAAAACTTGCAAGTCTTTGGAGATAGTGAGTTGGTTTGTAAACCAAGTAAGAGGGCTCAACACTGCCAAAAATGATCTTCTAAGGAGCTACAAGAACCAGACATGGGATTTCATTTAAGATTGAAGATTTCAATATCTTTTCCATCCCAAAAAGAAGAATGAGGCTACGAATGACACTTGCAACAATTGAGGCAGATTTTGATGTTGTTGAAAGTATTAAGAATGAGAAAACTCAGCCTCACATCAAAGTGGTTTTCAGACTAGTTGTTCTAGACAACAACACAAGTTCGTAAGTGTTTGAAAGTGATCAACAAATCATCAATTTCTTGGAAAAGAAGCTAAATTCTCCGTTAGTAACCAAGAAGAACTAGAGAAGTAATATGGTGATCAAGTGGTTTAGCTGAGAAAAAAAAACTCCCAAAAGGCTTGGTGACTTTGGAATTAATCTTTAACCCCAATGATCGATTACTGGAAAAAGAAAATCAAACATTCAAGTCCAGGGTGAAGACTTGAATCAATTTCATTCATCAAGGTAAGATGCTACAAATTGGAAAGGTGAGTACTCATCAAGAGAAATCTGATTTCATACAGCTTTGTCAAGAATTTGTGGATGTTTTTTTCCTAGAATTATAAAGACTTGAGAGGCTTTAATCCAAATTTAGCACAACATGCTATTGAATTGGATCCGGAATCCAAGCCCGGTGGGTAGAAGCAAAGGTAGGTAAACCCTCATTGAACCTCTCATGAGAAAAGAATTGAACAAACTCATCGAGGTAAATATCATTTTTCCAATCAAGCACTCAAGTTGGGTTGTAAACTTGGTGCCAGTGAGAAAGAGAAATGGAGAAATTAGATTGTGTGTGGACTTCCATGATTTGAATAGAGCTTCACTCAAGGACCACTATCCACTCCCTTCCATGGAATAAGTAGTAGCTAGTTCGAAAGGTTCTCATTGTTAGATGGTTACTCGGGTTATAAACGAGATAATGGTAAAAGAGGATGATCAATTCAAAACAACCTTCACTACAAAATGGGGCACATATGCTTATAGAAAAATGTCTTTTGACTTTATCTGTCAAATGCTGGAGCTACTTTTCAGCAAACAATGGATATGGCCTTCGAGAAAGTTTATCTTGATGGTATCATTGTGCTTGTTTATCTTGATGGTATCACTGTGTTCTCCAATAATGCAGAAGATCACCTTTTCACCTCGAGACAAGTGTTCCAAAGATGCAGAAGATTCAGAGTGTCTTTGAATCCAAAAAGTGTGTATTCTTAGCTCATGAAGGAAAGCTCTTAGGCCACATTGTTTCAAGGGAAGGACTAACCATTGATCCCAAAAGAGTTGAAGCTATTTGTGCTCTACCATTCTTGGGGAGAATAAATTTTGTTCACATATTTGTGCCTGACTTTTCCACTCTTGTTAGGCCACTAACAATGATGTTGAAGAAGAACCTTGCATTCAAATGGATAACAGAGGGTAAAGATAGTTTTGAGGCCATCAAACAAGCCATATCTCAGGCCCCAACTCTCATAAACCTAGATTTTTCAAAGGAATTCATTCTTTATGTCTTTGGTGGTTCGGATATAATCTCAGCCATCTTGGTACAGCCCATTGCATTCTTCACCAAAGCTTGAAATCCTGTGAGGTAAGGTACTCTTTTATTAAAAAGCATGTCCTCGTTGTTATAAGAATCCTGAAGAAGTTTAGGCACTTGGTCTCAAACAATAAAATTCAATTGTTATTTTCTCATGTTGGGGTGAAATACTTCTAAAAAAAGATTTGAATGAGAAAAGGGTAGGTTGGATCACTCGTGTGATGGAATATGATATTGAAATCAAGGTGACCAAATTGGTCCGTGGCAAAGGTTTATGTGAGCAACTAGCTTCCAATTCACATGCTGAAGTAAATGATGAAGGAGAAGTTGTCCTAGTGTTACAAAATGATCAAGAAAAACCAGCTGATGGTGTACCCACTCCATGTTGGACCCAATATATGGTGCATTGTCTTCAAACAAGTCTATGTCCTCCGAGTTCAAAAGGGCAAAGAGAAGATACTTCATATTACAATCCATTCCATATGCTCTTATTGATGGCATCTTGTTCAAGAAGGATGTGAATGGAGTTCTTCTAAGGTGTGTTCCATCAAATCAGATTGAGAAAGTGCTACGGGATTTCCATGATGGAGAATCAGGAGGCCACTTTTCTTCGTGAGCGAAAACCCTCAAGATCATGAAGGTTGGTTACTATTGGCCCACATTGTTTAGTGACTACTATGCATGGATTAAAAAGTGTAAGAAATGTGCATTCTTCACCAGGAAAGAAAAGCTAACAGCAGCTGCCCCTTCATCCAATCTCAATGGATCATCCTTTCATGCAATGGGGATTAGAATTCATTGGGGTCATTAATCCAAACTCAAGCCAAGGCCACAAGTGGGAACTCATGACAACAAACGATTTCACCAAGTGGACCAAGTAAGTAGCACTCGGGAGGCAAATGAGTCTAGTAGATGGACTTCTATGAAGGGATAGTCACAAGGTTTGGTGTACCGCCACAATCATATCAAATAACACTCTGGCATTTCTTGGCATAAAGATCACTAAGTGGGCTATTAGAAACAGGAAAGTTGTGTCCCCAAACAAGAACCCGTTGAGGATCATAAGGACCCTAGATGAAAACCAGAGGACCTGGCATACCAAGCTCAAATCAGCCTTGTGGGTTGATAGAATCACACCCAAAAGGTCTACAGTAGCTCTCCATACAAGCTAGTCTATAGAAAAGAGGCAAGGCTACCTATATCACTTGAATTACCTGCATTAGAGATACTTAAGTAGCTGGAATTAGTTGAGTTTGAGCCCATGGAAGCTGTATACAAAACTCATGGAGTTGGAAGAAACAAGAAAGAAGACAATGCAAACTATGGAGAAAGATCAAGTATTGATTGAGAGGTCATTTAACAAGAAGGCCAAAGCTAGGACATTCTAAGAAGGAGACCTGGTGTTGAAGTGGGATGTCGACGTGAGGGCTAAACCAAGTAAGCATTCAAATTTTGATGCTATATGGAATGTTCCCTACATGATCACAGGTAAGAGTAACAATGCTTTCCAGTTGTCAAAGTTGGATGGAGAAGATCTACAAATTCAAGTCGATGGAATCTATCTAAACTATTGTTATTAAAGTAAAATCTCATCCTTGTACATATTAGTTTAGGATTTCCAATTCCTCTAAGTGCTTGTAGCATAGTGTTTTTCCCGTAGGGTAGGTTGTTTTTAGTAGAAGAAGTGCTTGTGCACACTCTCGCATGTTCCACTTGGGGCGTATATGATCTTCTTCTTTTTGTACGTAGTGTGTTGTGGTGTTTGGTTGCTCGTGTGCACCCATTGGAGGCAGATTTGGGAGAACAACTCTAGTTCCAAAGTAGTGTTTCAAGTGGCTCAGAACCAAATTTCGTAGTTTCGAGATCAGATTTCTATTTACAAGGACACCGATCACTCATCTAGTAGGTAGATGTCACCGTGAGTTGCCAAATTGTTATCCATTCTTACCCCCTTTGCAAAATGGACAACTAGAGAAAATTGGAACTAGAGAAAATGGTGAAATTTAATTTTTTGGGGGCCTTCAATCCATTTTTCCTAACTCCCTAACCTAGAAAATTCTAAGGAGTTAGTGAAAAATACGAGAGTGCCACCAAAAAATTTGTAAAACAAAGTCCGTGGAAAGTGCCGAGAAAAGTTTGCGAAAAGTGTCAGGAAAAATTCCATAGAACAAAGTCCATGGAAAGTGTCATAGAGAAGAAAATCCGTGGAATACCATAGAAAACCAAATCCATGCAGAATGCTACAGAGAAAGTCGGAAAATCCGCAAAACAAAGGAAAACGATGGTTTTTAGCAAGAAACTTAAAATGGCCATTACTTTTGATCTCAGTAGCTCCGTTTTGCACAAAATTTATATGATTGGAAAGGTCCTAGCATCCTTTATGCAATGAGAATTGTATTTATCAATTTTATTGAGGTCAAATGTGTGAAAAATGGAAAATGTGTCCAGTACAAAATGTACAGCTTTAGGCCCAACCACCGCAATTAATGAAGTATGGCACCCCATTTCTTCTTCCAGAAGCTAAAGCATGTGGGGGAATGATTTGTAAGGATGCCCATGCCATTTTCAGACCATTTAATGAAAGTTGGTGGGTGAGGGTAGAAATTCGAGTTTCACTCTTTCTCTCTCTTTATCTCTCTCTCATTTTTGAAGGAAGATATTCTAGGACTTAGGGGAACTCTTGCATTTTGTTTTCTCATTTCCATTGAGCTCTAAGCCTTCACATGGGTCCAGCAGAATGTGTTCTTGCCTCTATTTCTCAAATGTAATGGACTATGCAACTCTATGGTGCAATAAAATTTGTGTTTGTGGTGTTCTCTAAACCCTTGCATTTACTTTCTTGTCTTTACTTGCCTCTCTTTGTTATTTTTGTTCTACTTTGTGCATGTTTCTATAATTTTCAAGAATGTGTTGTGTTTCATGAGGATTTGGTGTTAAGCGCTATTTTTGGACTGTTTCAAAGCTATCTTGGCCTCTCTTAGCCATATTTCTCTTCAATTTTCTCCCTCAACATAATATTTCACTCCCTTTTCTTGGTGCTATCACCTCTCTTAGTGCAGGATTTCCATTTTTCATGAATTTTCCTTTCTCCCCGGTCCCTTGGAATCATAGAATAGGATTAGATAAGTGTATTTCCAGCATTCGAGGTATTTTAATTATTAGATTAGGAAGAGGAACTAATGGATAATTATCTCAATGCAAGGTCCCACACATTGAGATAATTCCATGTTACGCAATTACATTAATTGCCCCATAATCTCATATGTTAGCAATTCGAGAGTGTTGTAATTTGGTGATAACAATACCACCAAGGAATGCATGAGAGATAACACATGGAGAGAGCTCACAAGTTTAGAAAAAGGTGAAGAAAGAAATGGAGGTACATGGCCTTACGCAAGAGTACTTTGTGCCAAAAAGGATGTTACCAGAGAGGAGAAGATGATTGTTAATGTCCATAAATGCATAAAGTTTTTCATGAAACATTAGATAGAAGTGGAAGGACAACAAGAAAGAAAGAGTGAGTAAATTGTGAAACTAGGGATTGAAATCGTGAGCTATAATGGGAGCACCATTGTAGAGGAAACGAAGGAAGGAGAGCATTCCACAAAAATACTATGAGTGTGCATGAAAAAGAGTGCACGAGAGACAAAAGAGATCCACAAATATCTCATGGAGGAGCGGTCCGAGAATAAGGTTGTAGAAGTGTGTGGTGCGAGAGGCACATAAAAGAAACAACGTGCAAACACAAATGGGCTCATCAGCAATGCAAATACACCACAGGGAGATGCAAAGGTTTCCTAAAGGCAACGAGAGGAAAGAAGGGAGCACCGCAATGGAATAGAGAAAGAGAGTGGTCGGAAGATGTAATGTTCCCAAATGGACATATTTCACCCCCAAATGGAATAGCGACAATTCCCACTAAAAATAGCAGATTATAGAAGATAGACAAAAATTAAATGCAGATCTGAATTTATATGGGAAAATGTGACTTGCCTAGGGTATGCAAATCAATCAAAACTGAAGCAAAATCACTCTTTTTATCATCAAAATAGATCAGCTGATTTTATTATTGAAAGGACACATGAAAAGTACCAGATTGGAACCCAATTAAAGGCTGAAATATTTATTAAAATTTTGTAGATGATAGTCCTCAGACACAACTGAAAAATAGAAATTCCTTGGGCCAAAAATTACACCAAGTGGCTGATTTGATCTCTAAAAATCTGATGTTGGAACAACAATACAGATCTGATCCAAAATAGCTCTAAAACATTTCAAAACAGCTCTCTATGTGGGTCGCTCCACCCTGAATAAGCTGGAAATGAAGGGGAATCACAACAACACTTATTCTCCTCCAAACCCTTTCCTAGATCTACAAAATACAACCTTCATACACTGCTAGAAAATGAAGTAGACCTCTGAAAATCAATGAAGGCTCCTGAATAGAACCTCCTCACACAATAGAAGAAGAGTTTTCATTCTTCTTCTAGTCCTCAAGAGGGTTTTCGTCCTCTAGAGCTAACTTCAAAGGGTTTTCGTCCTTTGGAGTTGTTATGCAAAGCTCGCACAAAATTCAAATTTTTCATAAAATAAAAGAGATGCCTTTTACAAGTAAGTCAACTTGTTTTTATAACCACCAATCATCTATCTTTTCCAAATTTAAATCTTTTTAAGCATTTACCCCTCTCCCTTTTATTTTATTATTTAGTCATTTATAAATTAATATAAGTTCTTTTGATAAGATTTATTTTAATGCACTTTATAATTAATTTACTAAGACTAGGTTTCCTTTTTATTCACCCTTTAGCCGTCGAGAAACTAAATTGGGCTAAGCATCTTCGACTTGTTATGTTAGAGAAGCCAGGACATTTTAGAAGAGCGGCTCGCGGAAGAGGGAAAGAAGACATAGTTTCTCGACGGCTAATGGGTGAATAAAAGGAAACCTAGTCTTAGTAAATTAATTATAAAGTTCATTAAGAGAAATCTTATCAAAAGAAATTATATTAATTTTTTAATGACTAAATTGGGCTAAGGGTCTTTAACTTGTTATGTTAGAGAAACCGACATTTCATAAGAGTTTCCTACTTGAAGAGGGAAAGAAAACATGGCACACAACCATCACGGCCAAATGCATGGAGAAGAAGCAAGAATTATGCCAAGAGGAAAGGAACCAAAGACAAGGAGAAGATGGTGGAGTAGGCATAGGTAATCGGAAGAGAAATCTATGAACGAGCAGAGATAGCGTCCCGATAGTGCAAGGTAGAGAGAGTGTTGTCTAACAAAGGCTAAGAAAGAGATAAGTGAAGGATTGCAAGAGGAATGCACAAGGAAGAGAATTCTTAGGTGAGTAGGGTGAAGATAAATAAAGAGACCAAGGAGATGGTTTACGATGGGTCCAAACTAACAAGTACATGAAGAAATAAATGCACGGAAGGAAAGAAATAAGAGAAAACAATGCAACAGATGGCACAAAGAAGAAAGGGTGTAAAAAGAATAATATAGCCAATAAGTGCACAAAATAAAAACGTGCAATGAAAAGGTGATGAGTAAAGGATAGAAAGGAAGATACATGAGACTAAAGCATGCAATGAAATCCCGTGGAGAGAAAAGGGGCATGAAGAAAAAGAAATCAAAAGAGGATAAATGTGTGAGAAAACAAAGCGCAGAGAAAGGAAGTCCAGAGATGAAGTGGGAAAGAGAGAAGAAAATCCTTGAAGACTTTAGGCGGAGGTGGATGAACATAGGTGAGCGCAGACTCGTAAGGAAGGAAGTCCGAGAAAGCATAGGCTCACAAATCAAAAGGCTCAAGCACCAAAGACTTAGGAGGAGGGGGACAATTTGTGGCAAAGAGACGATTGTAAGACGGGTGAAGGATTGTAACAAGCAAAACATTGCAAGGATCAAAGGGAAAGATCCATTTGGGGGATGTGGTCGGATGGTTGTGAGTTTCAGCTCACCCGAATAGTGCATAGGAGTCACAAGAAAGTGACGAAGGATAGAAAGAGAAATTGTAACAAACGTTGTAGCCATAATAAGGCTTAGAGGATAAAGGATCCAAAACTACCAATCCTAATGGTTAGAAGCGTGGTTCTACCACTCACTTAGTCTACTTGAGGTGGACCTCAAGTTTAAGTACCTCAGGTGTTTGATGCAAGAGCATCCAAGGTTCAAGGTAATCCTGCACAAATTTTGGCTAAGTGTGGGTGTGTGCGAAGTTGAATAACATGTGAGAAGGAAGAGGAGGTTTCGTAGAACAAGGGGAAGTTTATGCGAAAGTGCGCGAGCATTTTGCGCTACCAAAATCAACGAAGGCATGTGGAGGTGCGCAATAAGTTAGGTAAAGTACAAGTAGGCATGGAGAAATAATATGCAGAGTGCCCGCAGGATTTTGGAAGCACAAAAGAGAAGTTTGGCTCAACCGAGAAGACTGGAGAAGTGTAGAGATTGCGAGAAGTTTATACGCAAAGGAAATAAGTGTGTAAAAGGCACAAAGGCATGAAGAGAGATTAAACAAAGGCTTAGAATACGAAGGAAGCATGAATGTTTGAAACAACGCCTTAAGTCCAAGACTAGTTTACGAAAGAAAGACCAAGGTGCAACTCAAAGCTTGGAATGCGCGTGAGGATTTTGAAGCGGTTTAACAAAGAAAAGAAAGCTAGAAGTGCATGGCGAGAGTAGGTGATTGACAGAAATGACAAGGGCCATCAAAATTGTTTGATCAAAGCGGTTGATAGTGACTTAATGGTCAAAGGAGCCCAATAACCAAGGGCAACGTGGCATGACAAGGATGTGCAAATGACGCAGTAAATAGCATAGAGCATTTATGAGCTCAAAATCCAACTCTGAGTTTGAGCGAGAAATCTAGAAGCTTCTAGAAGAATCCAGCTAGGAGAGAGAAGTAGGAAGGTGCAGCTATAAAAGGAGGTCAAATTTACCATTTAGAGACTAGTCTCGCATAACCTGTTAGTTGACGATAGGGAGAAAGGCTAAAAAAGGCCGAGAGCTGAAGTTATTGAATGTGTTTATGATGCACAAGGAAACCAATCTAGGTTAGGTCCTTAGGAGAGGCGCCAAATAGCCTATAAAATACTCCATTTGAGAGTTTTTAAGATTTAAGAGAGCGGTTGCATGCAGATGTCGTAAAGGCCATTAAAGAAATATAAGAAACCTTTGTGTTTCATTCCGTTGTGTTGGACTCTGCAAACAAGGGGTCATTTCAATCCCGCATCACTATCATTATACCCACATTTTGTACGGGCTTGCCATGAGTGAAAAATAACCATATTATTTTACTTCACTCAAGGACTCCTTACCTTACATGAAGATAGAATTTGCTTAGATCACATATCTTTCAAAGCAGATTCAAATCGTTCCTTACTCCATCCTTTGCTAACTATGTATAAGTGTTCACATGACCATCATGTTGCACTTACTATCAAACTACCAAGGCCTCACAAGAAAAATATGGCAAGCATCCATAGGCATGATATCACACATAACCTCATCCACGTATTAGCCATTTTGTAAATTAAACAAGCATTGTTTGTTCCATAGTATATAATTACCCTTTATTAATCATGGAACCTTTTACTGATTTTGATGTGATATCTTCTTTAATTTCTATTTGTCCACAACTTCTTGTGAAATATTGTTATCAATACTATAACTTTGAACACTTATAACCATATTCTTTTACTTCACTCGATGATTTCTTACCTTATATGAACATAGAATTTGCTTAGATTAGATATCCTTCAAAGATATTCAAATCGTTGCTTACTTTATCCTTTGCTAACTATGTATTAAGTGTTCGCATGATCATCGTGTTGCACTTACTATCAAACTACCAAGGCCTCACATAAAAAAATATGGCAAGAATCCATAGGCATGATATCACACATAACCTCATCCACATATTAGCCATTTTGCAAATTAAACAAGCATTGCTTGTTCCACAATATCTTATTACCCTTTATTAATCATGAAACCTTATACCGATTCTCGATGTGATATCTTCTTTAATTTCTGTTTGTCCACAACTTCTTGTGAAATATTGTTATCAATACTTGCAACTTTCAACGCTTAACTTACAACACCCAAATTGTGAATTGTCCTAAAAATATTCTTACTTGACATAAACATAGAATTTGCTTAGATCACATATCCTTCAACAAATTCAAATCGCTCCTTACTTCATCCTTTGCTAACTATGTATAAGTGTTCACATGATCATCATGATGCACTTACTATCAAATTGCCAAGGCCTCACAAGAAAATATGGCAAGCATCCATAGGCATGATATCACACATAACCTCATCCATGTATTAGCCATTTTGCAAATTAAACAAGCATTATTTGTTCCACAAGATTCGATTACCCTTTTATTAATCATGAAACCTTATACGGATTCTGATGTGATATTTTCTTTAATTTCCATTTGTCCACAACTTCTTGTGAAATATTGTTGTCAATACTCCAACTTTCAACGCTTAACTTACAACACCCAAATTGTGAATTGTCCTAAGAATATTCTTGCACTACACTAGACTATCCTCTTATTTCGTAGGCTTCAATAACACCCTTTTCATCATGAGTTATTCCCTTGTTTCAAGCTCATTAGTTAATGTGGTGTCAACTTGTATATTACTATATTCAATAGACTCGATCTAGGGATCAAATCCATTTGATGACTCATACTCCTAGATAATAATACTTTAGGTAGATCATTACCAAAACTCTCCATAAAATCACAAAGTAAATCATCAACTACTTGAGGAAATGCTACTTCCTTATTTTCAGTCTTTAAACCCAACTTTTATGCAAGCTTTGCTAAAGTGCAAAATAATCACATTATTTTACTTCACTCTAGGAATTTCTTACCTTACATCAATATAGCCTTTGGATATACTTCCACCGCTTCTCATATATTCTTTGATAGATTCCATGGTTTGTTAGCAATGTATAAGCGTCTATATGACCATCATATTGTGTCTTATTGTCAAAATCCAAAGGCCTCACATGAAAAATATGGCAAGGATCCATAGGCGTGATATAACACATAACCCCATCCATGTATTCATCAATTTACAAATGCGCATTTTTCATTTCCAAGCATCTTATTACCCTTCATTAACCAAGAAACCTTATACAGATTTTGATGAGTTATCCTCTTCAAGTTTCGTTTATCCACCATTTCTTTTGAAATATTGTTGTTAATGCTTAAATTACAACACCCAAATTGTGAATTGTCCTAAAATAATTCTTGCATTGTGCTAGACCATCCTCTTCTTTCATAGGATTTAAAAACCCTTTTCATCATGAGTGATTCCTTTGTTTCAGGATCATTAGTGTGATGCACTAATGAAACACTTTCATTTGCTTGTGCCATATGCACACTCACATTTCTACCACTATTTAAATGTGAGTGAGGACACTCAAACAATCTATGACCCACTTCTCTACATTTGAATCATGTGATAATGAATCCACACCCACAACCTCAACCATAATATCATATACCTCTAGAGTCTCCTTGGCCACTTTGTGCACTATCATCAAATTTTGATGTTCTTAATTAACCTTGTTATACATATGATCATTTACTACTTACCCTATCCTTAACCTCATGCAAGATTATTTTTTCCTTGTCGAACAATTTCATTTGTTTATGACATATACACACTCGCATTTCTAATTTGATCCGAATGTTAGTGAAGACACTTAAACAATCTATGGTTCACTTCTCCACATTTGAAAGATGTACTAGTGAATCCACATCCATGAACTCGAACATAAAATCCTCTACCTATAGAGTTTCCCTATCTCTTTGCACACCATCATCATGTTATGATGCGCTTAATTCTCCTTTTGTTGTGCAAATGATCCTCTATTTCTACCTTGTCCTCGACCTCACATGATATTACGTTTTCCTCATGCAAAGTGTGTCTTGCTACTTGTGCACCCACTTCTCCTCTACCTTTAGCACACATTGGTAGTCCTCTTCAACATAGTGTATCCTTACCATCCCAAATTCATCATAAAAATAATATTCTTGTACCATTCAAAGTTTATCAATTTCTCAAGAATATTCACACTTTCCCCTTCAATCTCATTTATCTCAACTGTTTGCAAATTGCTCTCTGTCATTAGCTTTGCTAGGCCCAAACCTCGACCAATTTTGTGGTTTGGATATCCATGTCATATTCTTGCAATTTATTTTCCCATCAACATCTCTTACTTGAAATTTCCATTTCTGACAGGATATCTTTAACCATGGTATGGGGAACATAAGCTATAACTTTAGAACTTAAAATATATGACTTGAAGATTTTTGTGGCTCTTACCAAAGCAAAGGCTTGTTTCTCCATGATAGTATACTTCAGTTCTATCCCTTGTAATGCTTTACTAAAGAAATCAATTGGCCTTTCAGCTCCTTCATCATTCTTTTGTAACAACACAAATGCAATAGTATTCTCTGAAGCAAAGGAAAACATTTGGAAAGCCTTTTTATAATCAGGAGTTGCTAAAATAGGGGCATTATTCAATGCTTCCTTAATCCCAGTAAAGGCTTAAATAGTTGCTTCTTCCCATTTGATACTTTGATCCTTCTTCAACATATTAGTGATTGGGATAGTCAATTCAGCAAAGTTGGAAATAAATCTCCTAATAAAATTTATTTTCCCAAAAAGGATTGAATTCCCTTTTTGGTTCTTGGAATAGGAACTTTGTTAATGGTTTCCACTCCCTCAGGATCAATCATGACCCCTTATTTTGACCAAGCAGATTTTCCTTTTGAACCCCAAAATGACATTTCTTCGGGTTCAAGTGAGATACTATATTCCCTGCATTTTAACAACATCTTTTCTACATGTTGTAGGTCATCACTTCTTTTTTTAAGAAAATGGTCACATCATCCTGATACACAATAATGAAGTCATTTATATATCCTGAGAATGCTACATCCATTGCTCTTTGAAACGTGGCTCCCGCATTCATCGTGCCAAACGACATTCCGACATACACGTAGGTTCCCCATGGAGAGGTGAAAGTGGTTTGATTCTCTCTCGACCGCTTCACAACCACTGGTTATACCTAGAGAAACCATCCAAAGTAGATAACTCATAGCCAATAACCAATTGCAAACATGTTATCTATATTTGGCAAGGGATAGTTATCCTTGATTGATGCCTTATTTAAGTTTCTGAAGTCAACACACAATCTTATATCCCCATTTTTCTTTCGAGCAAAAATACTGCAGGAGTTTGCTACCCATAAGGAATATCTTGTAGGCTGTATAATTCCTCCATCCCTTAACTTTTTCAACTCTTCTTGCATTTTTTAAGAAAGGAGGGATTAATTGGTCTTTGTTTACGCCTAAATGGCTTGGCATTGGCTTCCAGGGGTATTTCATGCTTTGAAAAGGTCTTCCTGTATGCTTTGGTTCTAAATATGACCAAGCCAAGTAGCCCTATACTTTTTTGCAGCGATTGGACATATGACTGCTTTTTCTTCTCTGTTCAAGTTGTTGCCTGGCCAAATTCTCCTAGGTTTATCCTCTCGTGCCTGTGTTATATTCTTCAACATCCCTCGAGGATGACATGTGTCTATTAATAATGTAATCAGCATTATCAAAATTTTATTCAGTGTAACCAAACCTCTAGGAATAGTATCGGTTTTCAATTGGATAATGTCTTTACCAAACAGGTCTCTTTTCCATCATTTACACAAACCGTTATCCAAAATTCACCCCTCAAGGTAATTTTGATAACATGCATCAAATTCTTCAGTCCTTGAGCAAGTAGATTAATTCAAGGCCCAAAATTATGTTTTTTGGGCCCCTTCGGCTTCTCTCTAACTTCCCCATCCAAGGAAAAAAATCCAACGAGTTAGAGAAAATTGAAAAAATCCAAAAGATGGAGCGGCAGGATTGTTTCAATGCATTATGGGTCTGGAGGTTGTGGGTCGTACCAATGCGGGTCGTACCAAGGTTCGTCGTACCAAGTTTGCGGCCGAAATACAAAGAAAATTGGCTAAGTCAGACATTTTTGTCCCAGCGGTCTGCGGGGACAATTAAGACGCGTCACGCTGCTGGACGCGAATCGGCCAATTTTCCGCAAGTCATTCAATTGCAGTAATGCGGAAGAATGTGTCCGGACAAATGGACAAAATTTTCGTGACGCGCGGACGCCGCAAAGGTGAAAAGGTCACAAAGGGACAAGGAAGCCCGAATCGGCCGATGCGGAAGAATGTGTCCGGACAGCCGGGACATGCGGACCCGATTTTGCCACAATATCCGCAACTCAAAGGAAAAGTCAACGTTTGACTCTTGAAACTTCAAACATCCATAACTTTTGACTCCGAGCTCCAATTTTCACAAAATTGGACTTTTTGATTGAACACGACATCCTCTATGCTCATTCGGCTCCATTTTTAATGAGGGTAGTTATATTTAAATAAAAGAAACATATTCTGCGCTTTCGATTCGATTAATGCTCATTCCCGTCAAATGATGAAAAACGCCTCGCCATACCCAAAATAGCTGCCCGCTCGAAAGGCCATAACTTATGCATTTCTCAACAAAATCACACAAAATTCGTACCGTTGGAATTGTGGCTCCGAGCCCAATGCAAAAATTTAATAAATTCTATATTTGATGAGAAATAAGTGGGTATTTTTCATAAAACGTGGCCAGGTTCATAACAGTGTTTTATTTGGTAGTTGGGAGTGCAATTAAGAGGCATGGTCATCATTCTTTCTCTGCTGTAGCACCTAGGACAGTATGGGGAGCCTTTTGCAAGTAATATACAATCATTTTACTCCATTTAATGCCTCTTACAAGTGGTTGAAGGATAGATTTCGGGATTTCCATTTTCCCTTCTCTCTCTCTTCTCATTTTCCTATAAATTGGAGTGTTGGGCTCATTATAAAGAAGTAGTTTTTTGTAGCAAAGCTCTGCAAAAATTGCTTTGTGAAGCCAATGTGCTGCAGGCCCTTGTTGTGGACTCCTTGCATGGTGATCCAGGCCCTTATCTTGTAACCGATTGAACTGTGCATATCAGGAGGCAATAAAATATAAGTTTGTGGATGCATCTTCCCCTGCTATGTTTTCTTGCATTCTTCTTGCCCCTTCAACCTTGATTACAAGAATATTGTGTCTATTTTTATGTTCTTGCATGGATCCATTATCATTGTGTATGTTTCAAATGTTATTGTGAATGCATTTTACTAGATTATGGAGAACTTTCATCACCCCTTCTAGTGTGCACTTTGCTTCCGTATCTCATGCATTATAAGACTACTCTCACACCCTCCTTTTCTAGTGTATCACCACTTTAGTGTAGGCTTTCATTTTATGCATTCTCTCTCCTTGGTCCCTTGGAAAGTTAGATTAGAATAGTTAGTTTACCCCCGCATTAAAGTAGATTCTGGTAGGTAGTTTAGGAGCAAGAACCAGCTTTCTCTAGAGGTCTATCTCAAGTAACAAGTCCCACAACTTGGAGAATAGTACCCATGTTATCCAATCACACCGTGAATTCAAGTATATGAATTTGTATAAACATAAGGGTGTTGTGATTCGGTGATAACACAAACCATTGGTTCCTAGTCCATAATTTGATTGGAAAATTCTCCTTTATTCTATAAAAACCTTTGGACACTGGAATCATCTTCAAAAACTTGCCAATGCTTGATATTATTAGGGACAGACGGCCCGGTCAATATTTCAATATCATATTCACAATAGGGAGACATTATACATATTTCAAACCTTGATCCTAATACTACCAATTTGCTGCTACATCATTATAGTTCCTATCATGATGTATTATATCAAAAGAATCAAGCATTTCAATGAAGTCCCAAATCGCATGCTTATACTTTGTTTCATTATTTGATTCTTTGTAGCATACAACTTTCTAACTTGCCAAGACTATTAGCTCCAAATCCCCTTTAACAATAATGTATTTGACACCATGTTTCCATGCAAACCTTAGACCCAAGAGCGGTGCTTCATACTCACCTATATTGTTTGTGCACTCAAAATTGAGTTTAAAAGAAAAGTTAAACTCCTCTTGGATTGGAGATATCAAGACAAAACCAGTACCATTACTAGATCTAGAATAGGCTCCATCAAACATCAAGGACTAAGAGAACTAACCTATTCAGGATATTTTCACTCATCAATTTTATGCTCCTTACAATCAAGCATAGCCCACAAAGTTACCGACATCAACATCTCTGTGGTACAACACTTCATAAGAAGCCTTGTTAGGGTTATCGATAATATGCAATAGTTTCTTCTCACCATATAACTTCACAAGGCTTCCCTCAATTGGTATGGTTGTGTATGACATGTCCATTTGTACGCTTCCACCCACACTAGCTACCCATTTTCTGGATAATAACATCCCCCACTTGGCAGGACAATCCACAATAACCACATTCATGGTTAAGAACTTTCCTAGAAAAGCTGCTAGTTGCACTACTAATCCTTTGACATATCCAATTACGACACTTCTCTTGAATCCATAGCAATACATTTCCCAAAATTTGTTGTTACCTTGATGTTTAACTCATTCATGACCTCAAAAGGCATTACATTACATGAGGCTCTGAATCAAACATGCAGTTATGTACCAACCTATCTTTAATAATCAAAGTGGTAAAAAATGGATCCACATTAAGCTGAGATTCAACCATAGAATTTCCCAAATATACCTTAGATGATTCACCTAGTTCCTCCAATGCTTGTGGTATTTTTGATTATGTAATAATGGGAGGAACCTCTATATTATTAACACTTTTTCCCTAAGTAATATCTTCTTCCTTAAATCCCATATATTTGAATGCCCTTTTCCTATGCTCAAAGATCCTAAGTAATTCAACAATGGGAACAAAGTGAATTTTATCGGCTTAAGATTTGGGCTATGTCACAAGGAATATATTTAGGTAGGGCAAGATGTCGGGAGGGAGATTCATAGTTTCATCGATAGTATGGAAGTTTTCATAGTTTGGGCATGGGCGGGAGCACGGTTTTATTTCGGAAATTAGGCCTTTGCCAGTGTATCTTTCTTAAGGATCTCCTTAGGGATACTAGTGAGGATTGGAACTTTTGGCTTGGTTTTGGTCCTACCCCTTTGACAACCTTACTTCTGGTGTTATGTTCTTTCTCTAAGTAACTATTGCATTCATCAATAGTTTCCTGTCCTCTTCGGAAGGGATCCCTCCATCATAACTTTTAATCATCAAGTCCCTTAAGTATTCAAAATCATAATTAGGTAGATCAAATTCTTTTACCATATCAATTTCAAAATCATTAACAAGAGGAAGAGGTAATACCTATGGACACAATCCCAAAATATTGAGTAGTTCGGCACTTATCAATTCGCTTAAGGTTGCCCCCTGCTTTGTGAGTTTGCAAGGCATTCCATCATACACACATCATCATCCATTTCATCATCATCTCGCTTCCTCAACCTCCCCGATCTACATTACATGGGGAGTGTGGTAAGAAACACCTATCACACCACTCGTTAACACTAGCCTCCTCCACGTAGTAGCAACCTTGGCGGTCAAAGGATCAGAACCAATCTATTCTCTCGAGGTTAAGGCTATTTATTTCCGACCCCACGTGCCCTTTCCCTCTGTCGGTGATCACCTCTTGGATGATTTTCAAATCTCTCCTAGCCGTGTGGCTTGTGCCGACCATGGGAGCTTTGTCCTATACCTTTTTCTCGCTATGGCCGGTTTGTAGGATATTTCTTTAAGCTGCTCCAACCAAATTTTTGACCTCTTCCGGATCCACAACTTTGCTTGACCGAGGATTTTCGAGGATTGATCAACTTAACACCTTTCCTCTTAGGAGGCTTTCCAACTACTTTAATGTTATTCTCTATTTGCAAGGCCATGGTGAAAGCCTACCTTAATGTTCCTGGGTTCTTATCTCTCAAGTAATAAGCAACCTTTTTATCAAAAGCATTAGAATATTTTATCAAACAAGACACATCACTTGGCCTTAGGATTACAGGTAGCCTATTTAAGGTCTTATTGAACCGAGTATTGAAATCATGGACATTCATTTAGATTTTTCTTTACGTTTTCAAATTCAGATAAAAGGAACTGGGATTTGTCTTATCCCAATATTGCAATCTATAGGAATTTTCATCTTGGTCCATGAATCTATTAAATTATCTAGTAAAGATTTAAACCATCGTGTGCATCTTCCTCAAGAGTATGAATAAACAACTTTACATACACATCTTCAAACTCAATTTCAAAATCTTCCATCATATTGACAAAGAGTTTTAAATGGTGGTCACCAGTGATGGCATTATTTCCTTGAAATTTTGGCAACCTATTTCTGACATCTTGTGGCACCATATTAGGATATCCATCCATACCTCTGAAATCTATAGGTCTAAAAGTGTTGACAACAAAAGGTCTTCTAGGTGGAGGTTGGGCCATATTGCCTTGAGGAGGTGGTCTTGTAGGAGAATCAAAATTCTAAGGGACGAGGGGTCTTTGGGGCACAAGAGTATAGCTTTCAAAAAATATATTCTCTAATGACTCAGCTTCTCGGAAAACCCTATCAACCTTGGAAGAAATAGGGGAAAACTAAGAGGCACGATTTTCAGACACAAATGATGGCCCCTCTCCAGTAGAAGAACTCAAATTTATATAAAGATTACCTGGTTAAAAATCACTCAAGAAGACGTAGTAATATTCAACCACATATTGATCACCCTTCAGGACTGATATCTCCCTTTTTGATTCTTGATCTCCAACAACTTTCCAAACTTTTTTCCTTCTAAATTTGCTTTTCCCTAGTTCTAGAAATAACTTTCTAGTAAGGTCCCTAGTGAAGATAGATCTTCTTCCCTCCATCTTTGCACAGATTGATGACAAATTTCACTTGACACAGTTAAGGCACTGGTAATCATCAAAATTTCAATTCAACACGGAGTCGCCACTAAGGATTTTCACCTTAGTTGTGTAGATGCACTATAAGTAACTTGCCAAGTGTCTATCAATGCTTAATTTCTGCAAAGCTTAATAGATCCGACCTTCCTTTACCCACATTTATCACTATTGATGCAAATTTAGTGCAATAACCACTAGAAACTGGAAATACTACACAATGGACTTGTAATATTGCACAAATATTACAGATCTTAACAAAGGATGACATTTAAACAACGTATTTGCACTTAAATCATGTAAGAAACATTACTCGGGTCAGCATGTGTATGCATTTGTAAAAATAGTCCCTAGCAGTGGTGCCACTTCGGTGTTGGTATCCAAATTGATTCTCCCGTGAGGGCCGAGGTAGCATCACGAAACCGGGTAGGATGCTTGGAGACAAACGAATAACGAAATGAGTCATTTTATAGCCGAGGATGGGATTCACTGACTCCTTCTCACTCGAGACGGTGGAGAAATGGATAACACCTCACTGAGGGTTTGATCTACCCCCACTACTTTAGGTTGTGCCTTCAACCAAGGTGAGAGGACCCATTCTGTAACCCATGTTGGTGAAGGACATCAAGAGATCCTTCTCTACACAATGTTAATGAGAACCTTGAGAAAATATGATCAATATAACACAAACTAACTCTCATGAGTTGTCACACTAAAGAGTGGAGATGTTTCCTAGACAAAGTTCGGCTTACTAAAGAAAATAATCGAATCCTAATTGTCCCCTGCATATTTTGGCAGTGAATTTGTTCATTTGTTGATACACAAAGCACAAACAGGGGTAGTTCATGTAGGATTCATAGTTTGAGAAATTTTGGTGGGAAGTTAAGCAAGATAAAGTGGATTATACTAGATCTTTGAGAGCCTTTACAAAAATTGGAAAACTCACAGACAAAATGCTTTAGAACAGCCAAGATATTCCTTCAACCAGAAGGTGTGCATCAGTGGAGGCCCAAAGATGCATGGTTTCACACACTCTTCAAGAATTCAACACAAAGGCTCGTGTTAAAGACTCAATTAAACGTTAGAAATCCTTGGTTCATCACGCCTAAGATACACTCATAGGCTTACAAATAATCTTTATCAACATAGTGAGAGTAAAGTGATTTTAAATTGTTTATTTTATTACCAAATGAAGGCTCTTCTCATAATGAAATTAAAAATGCCACAATACTAACACACAGACGATATCTTGTGTGACTCGGAGAGATTTTAACATAAGATTGCAATAGGAACAAGAAAAACTATTTGAAAACATTTTGAAATAACAACAAACACAATTATGCTCATGATCAACACAAATTTATTCAAGGTTCATTAGATTCATCAACAGGGGAAAGTTTCTTGAACAACCTCGGAGCTCCGTCAATGGTACATGTGCTTTGCAACCACCTTGACGCGATTGAATCCAAAACATAGGAAAATAAACTAGTCTCTTAGATGGTCTCTCGAGAAAATGGTTTTCTCTCAAACTTTCTTAGAAAAGTTAACCCCCTCTTTATGCAAGAGTATTCTCATTGCATTTATACATTTCACTTGCTCACTCATCCCAAATTTTCCCCAAAAGAAGAATATTCGAGGAATCCTTTGTTTGCTACAAGTTTGTTCCAGAAAGTGATGTTTAACAAATTTACACCCAAAGTTACCAGGTGGATAAATTATGAACTGATCACGTTTCTCAAACCCTCAACTATGACTGGGATGCCATATCATAATTTTTGACAATATTCTTAATCATTCTTTTATTCTATCATGCAAGAAATCCCCTTTTTAATCATTTTCAGGTGGCTCCATATGGCTGGATCGACATCACCCTCAAGAATACACCTTAAGAAATGAGTGCCCTCACATGGATACCTCTGCATTCACGCCTCTTAGAAATGAGTGCCGCGCATGGATTATATCATATATCTGCGTTGTGAGTCCTAGTCAGCCATGTACAAAGAGGAGCCAGTGGAAACCTCCACGTGTTTCCTTGGCACAAATGCAACATGAAGTCCGGGCAGAGGTTCCCAAATGAGGCGGGCCCTCCACATTTTCATAACCTAGAGAGTTGCATCGGTTGCTGAAAATTCATAGCATGGGAAGGTCCAGTGGAAGCTTCCCCACGTGTTTGTTTAGTGTAACTTCAAAGATAAAATCTAGAGCGGGACCTCAAACGAGCGCAGCTCTCCACATGTCCCGGGCTTAATAAAGTTGCCTCGACCTCCGAAAAATTCTTAGTAGAAAGAGGAGCCAGCGGAAGCCTCCACTTGCCTCTTCGGTGCATTTTTGACAGGTACCCAACAACGGGGACCCTAAACAAGCGTGGGATGTCCATGTGTCTCGGCCTTGACAGAAAAGTTGTTGAAAAAGTTTAAGAACCAGTAGAAGGTGCCACATGCCTAGTGCAGAAAGTTTCATCGAATGCTTGAAAATTCTAAGTATGGGCAGATCCAGCAGAAGCCTCCATGTGGCTCCTTGGCGCAACTCAAAAGGTGAGACCCGGAGGCGGATCCTCAAATGAGTGCACGCCCTCCCACATGTCCATTGGTCTAACAAAGTTGCACCAGCCATTGAAAATTCTGAGCGTGGGTAGAACTATTGAAAACCTCCACGTGTCTCTTCGGTGCTCCTTCGGTATGAAGCTCAAAAAGACTCTTAAACAAGTGCGGGCTTGCCACGTGTCTAAGGTCTGCCAAAGTTACACTGATCACTTGAAAAGTCTAAGTATGGGAGGATCCATGGAAACCTCCACGTGTTTCTTTGGCACTTTTTCAAAAGTAAAATTTAAGGGTAGGTCCCCAAATAGGTGTGGGCCCTCCATCTGTCCCGGGCTTAATAAAGTTGTATCGGTCACTTGAAAAGTCTAAGTATGAGCAGAGCCAACGAAAACCTCCACGTGTCTCCTTGGCATAACTCCAAAGGTCAAACCGAGAGGCGAATCCTCAAATGAGTGTAGGCCCTCCATGTGGAAAATATTTGAGTTGAGGCGGGTAAAAATCTTCAAAATGCTCGGTGACCCGCCTCTCACTTCTAACTTTTGATGTGGGCCCCAGTGGAGTCGCGACTCACTTTTATTCTTTTTCTTCATTTCAAAATAGAGCTTAAAAACTCCAAAGTGCTCTACCTCCCCACTTTGACTTTTCAATGTTGACTCAAACATGTGACATTAATTTTTCCCCCGCGGAGTTGCAGATCATTTTATAACTTTGCTCCTTTTCACAAAAAGGCAAAAATCTTCAAAATGCTCTGCAACCCGCCTCCCGCTTTTAACTTGAAAAACGGCCACGTGTCCACCTTCGGGGTCAAAGTAAGAAATTTTCCCTATCGCTTCATATTGTTGAATAGCCAATTATATACTATCGGGGCCGTGGGACCAATTTGGCATTTTTTACAAATGTAAAAAAAGTGACAAGTTTCACCAAAAAGACCCGTCAGGGCTCATCCAATCAGAAAGGACCACGTATCTATAGACATTGGGATAAAATTTGATAGGGAAAACATGACCATGGAAAAATAAAAAAGAAGGGTAAAACCTAATATTCTCATTGAAACATAATGATTAAGTGGTCTCGAACCTTTAATGTATATGGGTCCATCTCTAATATATAGGTTAATATTTAATAATATGAAATATTTATATTTCTATTATTAAATATGCTAACCTAGGTATATACTTTAGGTTAAATATTTAATATCATGAAATGATTATATTTCTAATATTAAATATTATAAACCTAGGTGTATGTGTCAACCATTTTAGGTTGAAAAGGTGGGTCGGGAGACATACCCGATCACCTTATATAAAAAGGACTTTAGGTCCTCATTTGATATATTTGGGAAATATATCAAAGGTGTGCAAATCAAGTGATTTGGTTTTACCCTTGGTAAATAGGGTTTCAAAGGAGGAGGTGATCTTACTAGATGTAAAATAAGTTCTCTGAAGTAAAAGGTTATTTTTAAAGTGGTTTTTACCCTATTGGGGTTTTCCACTATAAATATTGTGTCACCTGTGTTATTTATTTCATGTAAGTATTTCTTTATTTACTTATGTTATGATGTAATATTTATTTAAATATTTATTGTAACATTATGTAATATGTAAGTTGATTAAATCTGTATTTATTAGAATCCTCAAATTCTAACACATTCACACCCAAAATACAAATTCTTTCTCATGGACAGAGAAACTGTAAATGAAACCAAGACTCAATGTGATCCATGACCCAAGGAAAGGACTGACAATGGCAACCAAATGAAGGAGAAAGCTTTCACGCATCCATACAGGGAGACAGAGAATACTTCAAACCATGCGGATTGAGAAATTTTGAACAAACAGGGTGAGATTAAATTGAGCACTAACAGAAGACTTGAATAGAAAAATGAGGCTAACATGAGCACTTAGAAAATCTTGAGGTGTTATTGCACACAAAAACATAGCAATCTATTGCACATTGTATTAAAGTCACACCTTCCTCTATGCCACATGATGAACCCTCGCACTATCGATCTAATGTTCCATTAAGTATAAAGTAGTTAGGCTAAAAATAGATCTTACACCATAAAGCTTAAGGTTTCAATGCTATAACTAACATCAAGATGAAGCAAATGAAAGGATAACTATTTAAGCATGCATAATTAAATCAAATTCAAACCTCCTTCAATGTCTGGATGTAATTTTGATATGTGGATTGTAGTGCCCCACACAAAATTTAAAATAAAATAATAAAGGATTTAGTGTTATGCGTGTGATCAGAGTTCGAGATGATGTGTTGGAGTGTGGAAGGGGCTGTCAAGTAGCACGGTATGGGGTGATTTTCTAACAAATTATGGACAATGACACATCCTTGTAGATTTTAAGAATTTTCTTTTCCTTTCATAATGATACAAGCACTTTATTTGGGACTGAGGCATCTACCATGGTGAAACCCAGTTAGCATCATAAATTTAGTAGTAATTAGACAGCTGCAGTAGGAGGCACATGACATTTTGGTAGGAAAGAGCCAATTTTGAATCCCTGTGTACTGAAGGGGTGAAATGTGTTTGACCAAATGAAAGAACGGGACAACCTTTCACAAGATGTGTTTTGATGGTATGCAGGAGAATACTTGGGTCTTTCCTTCACAGGACAGTCACACTGTCACACTGACGCAGCAAACAGGTCTTCAATACGATCAGTTACCCTTTATCAGTTGTCTCCCAGTCTACACAAAAATGAGACTTTTCTCAGATGTTGTAATTGCAAGTGTGTTGGCATATATGTATGTAAAACATGGAAGCGTGATTTTGGCATGAGATTTGTTTGAATAGATGCATGAAACATGGCCTCATGGACTGTAATGATGGCATAATATGTACAGAATGGGTTTGTTAAAAGGTGGTGGAACCTTTCAATCAATGGAAATCCAAGCTTCACAGCCTTTGCAAGCACCTCCATGCCTGTGCCAACACATGATCTCTGTAAAAGAGTATGGGCATCCATCAAAGCATAATGGAAATCGACTTTCCTTTTCCTGCCTTTCCCAGTCTGTGCCAAAATGGGAGTTCTAGAACAAGGTGTAAGCAACCATTTTAACATAATGAGAAGGGGGTTTTGTCAGGTGTGTAGCTACTAATGATCTTGTAGTCATGGATGCAATCGGGTCTCTAATGTGACCAGTTTACCTTTACTAGCTTCCTCCCAGCCTGCGCCAAAATGAGGATTTTCTCATATGTTTTGTTGCAAGTTTTCCAGCAGATAGGTATGCAAAATGTGGAAGCATGCGCTTGGCATGTGAACTATTTGGCTAAATGCACTGAAATGTGGCTTGATGGATTGCAGTGATGGCAGAAAATGTGCAAAATGGGTTGGTTAAAAAGGCCATAGAACCTTTCAAAAATTCAGAACAGGCTTCATAGCCTTTGCGAGCATCCTCCAGCCTGTGCCAAAATAGAGGATTTATCAGATTTGGTAGTTGGAAGTGCTCTGGTAGAGTAGATGTATGCAGTAATGTTGGGGTTTTCTAGATTTATTTAGAAGGATAAAGGGCCAACCAAAGTTATCATTAAAGGCGTGGGAAGATATATCAATAAGGCCATGACTATAGCAGAGATTTTCAAGAAAAGGATACCTATTTTGCATCAAAGTTATTATACTAGATCGATTGTCATCACTGACTCATGGGAACCTCTAGAGGAAGGCCTTCTTCTGCTGGAGACCATGAGATATGTATCCATTATTATAGTTATGCTATCAACCAGAGATCTGGATACAAATTCCTCTAGCTATCAGCCTCCCTCACAAATTGATCACATTGCACCATTGGAAAAAGTTAATTATGATGGAGGAGGGGCACCTAGGGGCAGAGGAGGAGGAAATTTTATGATGGAAAGAAAATGGTTCATGGCAACCCATCTAAGCATTGGTCGTCAAACTGGGCCTTTTTAGGTCAGGAGAATGTAAAATAATTTGTTGTCGTGGAGGGGTTGTGGATGCACGTGAACTGTTTGGTAGAATGTTAAAAGAGATTTGAAGCCTTGCGGAGTGCGGGTGAACTGTTTGGAAAACCTCTTGCACTACGAAAGCTAATTTCTCCTAGGCATGGTTCATCTCTCCTCATCTCTCATAATTTATGTTCTTTAGTTTTTCTTTTGCAACAAAATATAAAAAAATTAAACCGAAGGATTTTCATATATTTGATTTTATTAAATAAATTGGTTTTAAAACAATAAAACATTATATCGTAACTCACAGGATCTAATATTCCTTGGTAAACAATGAACTTAAACCCTCATTTCGTGATGATCTAGCAACATCCCAGCAAAACTAGTTTGCTACAGTACCTCTTTTTTATTGACAAGTTGAAGTTGACTTCTGGTAAATATGTTGACCATTTCTTTGTTTAAATAGAGAAATTATGATTTTCGAAGACGTGTAAAATAACCCTCATAACTCTAGAAAGAAGATGTTAACTTTCATATGTGTACCTTGTTATGTGAGGATTCACTTCAATCCTTGAATCGACCTCGAATGATCTTCTGTGATATTTTTCGCGCCCTTATAGGAGCCCTATTACACCATTTTGCAGTTGTAGGAAGTTGTTTAAATTAAAAAGTTGGGTTTCGTATCAGCTCACCATTTTAATCCTAAACAACGAAATGCTTATCCGCCTTCGCAAACTTCTAGTATTTTTACTAGACAATTTCTTGTAACCTTCAGTTTGGGGAAAACACTCTTCTTGATAGTTTGGAAAATCCATTTTGTAGGCCTCTGGTCGTAGTTTGACGAGGTCAAACTGGACCAATTACGACTTGTCGCTCCAGAAAACATGTTGTCGTTTGAAAATAGTTTTCTAGTTCTGAGTTCCGTTGACTCTGATGAATTATCCATATATGGGGGAACTTGTAGGAATTTTATCATGGCGCATACATCCATCAAACGTTAGTTTTGGATGTGGTTTACTGAGCCCTTGAGCTAACTTTTAATCATTTGCAACTAGGCCAATTACAACCGATGGCCCCAGAAAACTAGCCGCCAATCGTAAACCGTTCACTAGTTCTGAATTTCGTCAATTCCTATGAACTCTTGGTATATAAGTGGACACGTAGAAATTTAACCGTGGTGTGTTTTCTCATTGGAAGACAACATTTGAAAGTGGATTCTTAGCCTCCGAGCTTGATTCGAATGTTTTTGTAGCTAATAGGAAAATGTAAAAAGAGAGTTGTAGGACCCCTGTCGGGTTGCCAAACCACCGTGGAAACTTTTGACACATGTAAATAATTGTTTGAAAACTCTATAGTGTAACTTGTTGTGTGAAATAGAACTTTTGACAAAATGGTGTTTCTCTCTCTTCCTTTCTCTTTCTCTCTCCTTGGTTATGAAATGAAATGAATACATGTTTCTAAACCTTTTCTTTCGAATGCAAATTATAATTATTATTATATGTAAATGGGAAACTAAATACATTAATTATGTTAGATTGGGGGTTCCATACAGGTGATTTATCATTGATGTCATGCTTACATGGTTTTGCGGGATGCGAAGAATGATGGTGAAAAGGTGATGTGTAATTCATTTTTATTATTGAAATTTATATAGGTCATTGTAAAATGAATATATGTATAATGTAGTCTCATATTACAAAAAAAAAAATATATTTGAAATTTGCTAATATGTAGGAGATGCTAGTTTTAGGGATATCTTAGGAAATGTGCATTTAATTCACAGGTTCAATTTGATTCATAGTTGTGTATGGAAAAAGGGTTTGATATATATATATAGTAAATGATTTTTGTAGTGCATTTTCAGTGTTCAATAAACGATTAATTAATTACTGGGTGGTATCCTTACCTTGTAAATGTAATAAAGAGTTTCAATCGAAACACTCAACCCTAGTATAAGATCTGCATAACATGTCTTCATGTGTGATCCTATTTACCATAGAAGAAATTGAAAACCATAGAATGAACTTAAACTTTGCACTCAATGGAACCTCCTAGTTTAGGTAAATAAGAGCCCAAGAATGGGGTTATCGTCTTAGTCAGTATGTTTAGTGACATCGTCATAAACCCGGCAGATAGGAGCGACACAGTCCAACTTTATCTGGACTAAGTAGAGCTAAATCTTCCTTCGTATCCTGGTGGTTTACCTTGTCTTCCGAAGATAAAATTAGAATTAAATTTCTTCATCGAATGAATTGCTTGTGGGATCTAGATGACATCATGGAGCTAGTGAAATAGTTGTACTATCACTTAAAATTTCACCTAGATATGTTTAAGTACTTCTTTAACTTATTTAGGTTTATTAATCAGAAAAAATCATATCATAACTATAGCGGGTGGGTCATTTTAAACTATCCCGATTGGAAAAGGTTTTCTATCCGACCAATAAGATAAACAAGAAATTGTATTTTCCCAAAAAATTCTACTGCCCTTCATAATTTTATGTTTTAATAACTTATCCTGCACACATGAACTACGGAGAGAATTAAAAAATATTTCAAATGTTTATAATCCATACTTGATCTTATAATAATTTTTCACGTGCATGTAATCTAGAGTCCAAAACATAGATGCATACAAAAACATCAAAAATCATGTCAAAAAGTTAAGTAGGGGTTAAATAAATATTAATAACCAACAACCACCTAACCACCCAGATGTCATACATTAGTTAATTAAATTAAAACTAATACCAAATCACTCTGATACCATATTAGGACTGAGTTTTAAATTAATATAATAAATAATGTTAAATAAACATTACAAACTACATTATAATAAACATGTGTGAAGTAAATAGATTTACATAGAGACACCATATTTAACATGGAAAACCCCAATGGGGTAAAAAACCATGGATGAAGAATTTTCCATTTAAAGAGAAACATTACACAATCCAATAACTCCTTTCCTCACTTCTCTCCATCTTTGTATCCCGACATGAATTGAGTTTGATGTATTCACGGATTATGGCCCACGACCCTATTTATATAACCCCAAGGGTTATGAACATTAAGTGACAGGGTATACCTCACCGGTTTAAATAAATTGATTTAATTAAAATCAATTAACCATAAACACATAGTTTATATTAAATAATTCATAAATTATTTAATTAGAAACTAAGGTTTATAACGACACTTAATATTATATTCTAGCATACATAAATAAATGGAATTTTAAAAGTAAACATACATCAACATTAATACATGTCATAATGCAAAAGTATATATATATATATATATATATATATATACGTGTGTGTGTGTGTGTGTGTGTGTGTGTGTGTGTGTGTATGTATGTATGTATGTATGTATGTATGTATGTATGTATGTATGTATGTAGATATATATATATATGTATACATATATATATATATATATATATATATATATATATACATATATATATATATGTATATATATATATAGATATATATATGTTTATGCATATATATGTATATGTATATATATGTATATATATACATATATATATATATATGTATATATATATATATATGTATATATATATATATATATGTATATATATACATATGCATCATCATATAGCATCTCTATCAAAATAATACAAGAATTGTTTCTCAAGAACTCCCTCCATCGGATATAGGGTTGTCGATGATTTGAGTAGATGGTTCTTTATTGGTCACATGCAAGAATCATGATAAATATGACTCTACACCAGCTCCTAAAGCCTCTCCTCTGATCTCCATATTAACCTCTAAATTTCTAATGTGGGCTACTCTCATGTTAACACTACTTGTTCCTAGATAAGGCCTTGCACCAAGGATGTCATGTCTCCTACACTTATTCAACTAAATCATCCATAACTCTAACACTCTGAATATTCCTCTCCAAAATTCTAAATGCACTCACCAAGTCTTTATTTTTCTTTGAAACTTGACATTCCATCATGGTTATATCTATCGGGTATAGAATGTCATCAAATATAACAACCTACGATGTCAAAAAATCTAACTTCAAGTCTCACCTAGCTCACCAAGATTCTTCACTTCCAACAAATCTATCTTTTTAGCATCCCAGGACTACCTCTACCTCCTCATATATCAATTAGTGGTTCTTACAAATTGTTCCCACCTATTTTGGGGGACCAATATCATCGATGATCTCATCAAATCCTTTTCTATTTTCCCTCTCTACCCCATCATATACACTATTATCTAGGAACATTTATATAAAAAATACCCCCTCTTGGCATCCATAACCACCACTCATGGTGCCATCCATGAGGCCTCTATACCCATTCCTCCTCTCTGAAACCTATTTTTGAGGTTTCCCCCACTTCTATCACTTGAGGTCCATCTACACTTCTTTATCCCATCTATCACTGTCACCTACCATGAAGTTTCGGGCCAAACCTAATTAAGTATGGTTGTAATGGTGGCACTTACTAGTCACACT
Organism: Taxus wallichiana var. yunnanensis; assembly: GCA_018340775.1. Taxonomy (NCBI): domain Eukaryota; kingdom Viridiplantae; phylum Streptophyta; class Pinopsida; order Cupressales; family Taxaceae; genus Taxus; species Taxus wallichiana. Next base: position 208,916,753 of record CM031237.1, on the reverse strand, counting down.
CTACCTCCTCCTCTCTATCTCTTTCTCACATGTCACATGGTTAATACTCAATAACTAAGTAGGGCCACAACATCAAAAACCACTCATAAATATAGGATAATAATAGCATGGTGGGCTTTACTCGCCCTCTTCTATCTCACTTGAATCCTATATAAATCATGCACTAAATACACCCATGTGGTTCCCCCAAATAATTTATATCCCATCCTCTAATGTATACCTACATAAAACTAACAAAAAAATTCCACATCTCCATTTTCCTTGTGATATAATATTTATGACAAAACCATGCCAATAATAGCCTTCTAAATTTATGGAATTTTTGTAATAAATACAATACTCAAATGGACCATCAATGATCCTAGACCATAATCCTTACCATCCGGGCCCATAATGCTAGTGCCCTCCTATCTACAATATCCATCAAGGTACACCACAAAACATGCGATTTCTGTAAATAGGTAACACCATAATCACATGAACATCTAAAATTGTCATTGTAGCCTCTACATTCTATCCATATTACCTCCACCTAAAGGTTTTAGACCTCAAATTTAGAATGTCCCAAAACCATATGTATCAAATTTATAATGAATGCACACCATCTGCATATTGGTTCTAAAGTTGAGGACTGTAATAGTACATTGTATTTTATGTATATCCCATGTAATAAATCTAATATCCATGCCAAATTTACTAATATCATTGTTCAAATCCTCCATTCACCTAAAAATACAAACTTATAAGTAACCATAATATATGTATTCAAATTCATCATCAAAATTATATATTACAAATTAGAAAAAATCACATTTCCCACCTCTCTAACCAAACCAATACATAATTAAAAATATTACTAAATTAAACTATTTCACCCCAATGTCTACTGGTATATTGAATTATATTTTATCAATTATGACTACCTCGATATGAATGAACATGCTAGGATATTTCCTAGCTAATGAACCCCTATGTAGAAGTCACACTCGGGAGAGGTATAATAGAGACACTAAAATGGATGTGTAGATGAAGTTAAAATTTAAGGATTCAAACATTGCATGAGGAAGAGGGGTAATGAAGAAATTTATTGAAGGAGGATAAGTTTAGGGGTGGAGAAAATGTTGGGGGTAACATATCCAAAACTTGTCTTTCTTATGACAAGTCACATATGAACCACATGCCATTTTTATCAATCATTTGAAGGATAAAGGTGGTGTGGTGCATACATTATTTAGAGATATCTCATAAATAAAGACTCATTCAATCAAGACTCTCAATGAAAATAGTCGTTATTTATAATTCCAACAATATTATTTTGTACATAGGTAGAGAACATGGTAATTTATGGGAATATTGTTGCATAGGTAGAGAACATGATACTTTTGTGAAAGGACATGTGGAGTGGACTTGAGACCCCATTTTGAATTTGTATATCCTTGATAAGAGGTGAATCTGTATATCCCTATATGTTTAGTGGGTTCATAAATGTTGAAGATAACAACATTGTTCGGTACTAGAAAAAGTGAAAGATGGCTATTTTTTCTTGGAGTGGAAGTAGAAGTTCACCTTTTATGTGAACAATGAGATATGATTTCCCTAATGTAATCATGTTTAGAAGTATAAATTTCAATGTGGGAATTATTCTGGCATATGAAATGTTGAAGAATAGTATCTAGAGTGATTTATAACTTAGGTGACAAAAGACTTATAGTTGGAGAGGAAGATGATCAAGAGTTTCCATTCATCCAATAACACGAGTGGATTCATAGTAAATCCAACATGCAAAACCATACAATGTGAACACATAGTCCTTAAGAGAATACATTTACATGCAAACATATGTGTAGGAGTTGGGAGGTTTCCTAATCATATTTACACTTAATAATAAAAAAGGAATATTGAAAAATCATTTAAATTTTAATCATGATAAATCTTTCAAACTTTACAAGAAAAAAATTAATTTGGTTTAAACATGAGACCCATGTTGAAACTTTTTTTTTTTTAATTTATTAGTCAAACACACACATTTATTCACCTTCCTCATTGTCAAGATTGATTACATATAAGCTTGATGAATCATTGAGAGACAAAATAATAATAAGAATTAGAAGAATATATACAATATTATTTGATTTAACAATGATTTTGTTTCTCCTATTTGTGGTGTTGTTGTAATGAGTGATTTATTGCATATGAAAGTGGAAAAAAACATAGGTGTAGATTGCATCTATAGTGAAGTGAACATGGAAAAAGTGGTGGGCTTGGTTTTTATCTAAAGCATATGGAAGGATTGGAAAAAAAAAAACCTTGGTTTCAATGGAATGGAGATGAGTTCATAAATGGCCTATCCATTAATTATTGTAGACATGTAAAATGTCGACATGCTCATTTAAAAATAACATACTCCCTCATCACTAACCATATAATAATTAATCATGAGATTAATTATTATTATCCTATTATCATACCTCAATAATTCTCATTATTCACCCAATAATCCCATCTCATCCTTAATCATATTAATACATCATTAATATTTCATTATCCCATTAACTAATCTCTATTATCAATTTCTAAGAATTAAAAATTCCTACTCACCTACCCACCTACCCTACACCTAGCTTCTCCATCTAATCACTCCACTAATCACATTTAATTTCACCTAATCCTAAGCTAACTAATCCTCTAAATCTAGAGGCTTATATTTCTAGAAGCCTCTCCAATTTTCCCTCTTCCATATTCAAAAATTTAAATATATCCCTCCCTCCATTGAATTAAAAATTCAATGGAGGATTCTTCTAATCTCTAGAATTTTCCAATTCTAGATCTTTCTCCTTCTCACCAATTCTCCACCATTGATCTACCATTTACATGGAAAGATATCAACCCTTCATTCTTCCCTCCTCTAACTATAAATAAAGTTCCACCCTCCATGGAAAACATCTTATGAAATTGTAAGTATATGCTTCCAAAATACTTCTAAGAAAAAATCTCAATCTTCAAGCATTCCATCAAGCAAAATCATCATTCAATAAGGGGAGGTGTTGCCCAATTCATCCCACAAAATCTAAAGCAATATAAAAACTATCTTGACAAAATCCAAAGTAACAAGGGAAGAGCATTGGAGCTTGTAGGTAAGTGCAGGTATAACACTCTTTCTCCCTTCTTATCTGAGCTCAATCTAAGGTAGATGATAGGTGTGTTAGATTAGGAACTAGTTTGGTTTAGTTCTTAGTTTGCATTTACAACTAACATCATTTTTTTCTACATTTTGGCACCCACCATGGGGCTTACCCCCATATTATTTTTTGTTTTTAATAATATTTCATATTTAAAACAAGATGCTCAAATTTATAAAAAAATCATTTTAATTTACATCTTAAAATTTAATTTTTCATGATATTTTTCTATATTGGCGCATATTCCCTTTCATTTAATGCCTATGCGAAGGAGTGGCACCTTTGTGCTTTAATTTATCACCTTTGCTTTCTAATCTCATTATGTGTAGGATCTGCACCTTTGTCATTCTTTTGACATCTTTATCTTCCTTTTGGCACCTTTGGGGAATAATTTAGCACTTTTGTTTTATTACTTTGTTTTATACAGGGATCAACACTTTTTCCGTACTTTGGCATATTTGTCTATATCTTGGCGCCTATGTTTGGTTTGTGAACTTGAACTATGCTAACATTTTCTTTTTCTATTTTATCACCTTTATTGATAGTTTAGTGCATCTGTTTATCGTTTTAACACTTTTCTTCATAGTTTAACACCCTTTCTCTATAGTAGCACCTTTGTTGCACTTTTGTGCCTTTGACCTCAAGTGGCACCTTCTCTCTGACAATTAGCACCTTTTTTGTATTACAATTTTACATCAGTTCTAAGTAATCTAATCAATTTTTTTGGTGTTTTATAGGGTTTCACATTACTGTTTTTACATAAATATTATAGGAATAATAGGAAAGTCTTCCCATTTTAATAAAAAAAAATTTTTTGCCTAACGTTTGTGGTTGCATGCTCCTTATTAATTAAAAAAATAATAACCATCCTTTTTTTGTAGCTCGAGCAGTCCAAGAATATTGGGGTATAAACAAAAACTAGTAATCCTTTTTTTTAGGACCTCTTTTTGAAGGCCCCATTATATAAAATTTATTATTAATTTCTATTATCATCTTGTGTTTATCGTATTATGTGTTTCTTCCTATTTTTATCCTGAAGGCAACATCGTGTATGCTCTCCTCTTACATCCTAAGATAGTCTCTAGATCAAAAGTGGATATTCTTCCTTCCCATTTCTATTTTTAGGGGTTAACATGATGTGGAAATGATATCCATGTACTTACCTAGTCCTAGGGTCTCGTGACCATGGCTTCACCTCCACACCAATGTAGAACACTGACACTATATTCGGTGGGGTATATAAATTCAAGGACAACTATCATTATTAGCTAAGTGCATGCTTGTTTAAGATTAGAGTGAAGTGAGGGGATTTCATGTCCCAATATCTAAGCCTAAAAAAATCCTTACAACACAAACTTGGGCCCCACGTACCACAAGGTATATCCAGGATGCCCTTAGTGAGCACGTACATCCTAGACTATGTAGCCTTTTGACCGCATATTGAACTATAGTCCAAGGAGTTCGCACTTCCAAAGATTACTTGATATTTTATCTGACATTGGAACATAGGTGGAGATCTAATTGTGTGACTACCATTAGTGTGTGGTTATTAAAAGAGAGCTAGAGTTTGGTTGCAATCCCACTTGACTAGCTAGGATTGTGATTGCATGTTTTTACTTGTTTGGTTATTTTTGTTGAAACTAGTATATAACCTTCACACCAATGCTTTTAATTACACCATACACCTATCATCCATCCATTTGACCTAAAATTTTTACCACAAAACACTCACCATATACTTTTGACCATATTTTTATCCATCACACACCTACCATTACTCACACCTTTCACGTCATCCTATAAATACAAATCCAAATAATTAACAAACCTTTCCACCTAATCAATAAAATTCATAATAACAAAAATTTGACCACACACCATTTATCCTTCATTCACCTATCATCATTCACCCCTTTTACATCACCCTATTAATAAAATCTAAATGCCTAATAAACCTTTCCACCCCATCAATAAAAAAAAAAAAAAAGCTATTGGCAAAAAGTAAATTTATAAATATCCCTATACCATTTGTACAAACATATTATTTCCTACACATCCCCATATTAAAACTAGAAAAATAAGTTATTTTAAGTGTGACCTTGACCCAATCTAAATGATCACCCCATCTCAAAACTTATCATAGCAAAAAGACCGCAAAAAACTCCCAATTTATAAAGCATCTCATATTAAAAAGCTACAAAAAGTAAATTTATAAACACCTTCCCTATAAAACAAATTATTTCCTAGAATCTATCTTAATCACATATCTTATTTCATCAACCTTTTACGCTCTAAATGATCATCCTTCATCATCTTCACTCCCACTTATATATATATATATATCTATACCTATATATATATATATATATATCTCTTTTCATATATAAACATCCTTACATCTACTAATTTCTTAATCACCCCATATACATGACTTCTAATCTAATCTAATATTTCTAACCAACACCTTGTGTACAAACAAAAAATCCATACCATTTATAATATTCCTCTAAGCCTTACATAAACACACATCGTTGTCCCTCTTCTACCAAGGAAAATCCATCTTTTGTCTCCTTAATACCTCCTCAAATTCTTTAGTCATACATACAGGGTTTGATTATTGAGATTATACATCAGTCAAATAAGAAATCTTAACTTTTCCTCATCTACACATCTCTCATCAATTTAACACACCCTCATCTCATCCACACATATCAACACCACTAGGTCTAAATGGCACCTAGGAGAATGCCTACTTGATCCCAATCAGGAAATGATGATGAAAACAATCACCAAGACATAGGACATGACATATTTAATCACAACTATTATGATGCCAATGTAGAAGAAAACCACACTCAAGGAGAAGATGAGGAAACAATGGTCAATACCAGTAGTGATGATGATTCAAGTACATATTTCATGGGAGGAATAAGATGAGAGATGATTAATCTTTTTGTCGATAAAAATAAATACACTCTCTTACTCCAATTATATCATATGGGAGTAAAACTTCCTCTTGATTATACTCATGACCAACTCCATAGTCTCCTCCATGATGAAAGTGATTGCATTGGAAAATGACCACCATCCCCATATCATCAAAATCCAAATAACCATCATGTTGTATATGGATGGGACAACAAAGAGAACATCAATAATCCACATGTATCAAAGGAAGCCATGTTGTCTCAACTGCAAAAAATGAGTAACCAGATTACTCAATTAGCCTCATAACTTGGCCCATAACCATCAAATGACCATGGATCCCAACATTCCCAGCAACCCAACTTCAATCCACCACCCACTGGTCCTCAAGAACCTACCCTGGAGCAAGAAATAAAGTCTATGAAGGAAACACTTCAGGGGTTGCAACTCAAAAAACATGGATGACAATACAAGTTTGAGGAACTTTGTCCCTATCCATTTGACTATGATATCTTATGGGTCCCTTTTCCACCATACTTTGAACCACCTAAATTTGAGAAATATAAGGAAAAGGTGATCCCTATGAGCATGTCAAGGAGTTTTATATGTTATTTCAAGAAGTATCCTATAATGACTCCTACCTATTAAGACTTTTCTCAAGAAGTCTAGGTCCCACACTTGAATGGTTCACCAAAGGGTTTCTTTACTACATTCACCAATTTGACCAAAACATTTGTCAAACACTTCTCCTATAATGTGGAACATGATGTCACTATGATCGACCTATGTAAACTAAGCAATGTAATGGTGAAAGCTTTTTCCTTCCTACACTGATGATGAGCCCTTTCGAGTCCCATTTTGTGGGCTATCCATGAAAATTAATTGGTCACTATTTTTGTAGCCAATATCCATCAAGATTTAGCTTTTCATCTCCAGGTCCATTGTGCTAATACCTTTAATGACATCATAGAAAAGGGAATGCAAATTAAAAATACCTTATTTCCAAAGCATTATTTAGCTCTATTCCCACAATAATCACAATCAATCTAGTCAACCTTCCACATCTAAGAATCCCAAATAATTTAATAGGAATAAAAATTTCATTGGCGGTGCAAGAATTAAAACCAAACATATCCAAAGCATGTCCATAAATCTACTACTATATCCATCCCCAAAGGTCAACCTCATACACCACCCAAGACCCAAAAATAATAACATACACCCCCTTGCGATTATATCAAATTAATTATCCCCGATAAACTAGTCATTCCTAAATGGTTGTTTTCCCCAAACTTATCCAATTGATGAGTCTCAACCTAAACCCTCATGGTTCAAGGAAAACAAGTACTGCAAATTTCATAAAATCAAGGGTCATGCTACCAATAGGTGTATGAAACTCAAAATTATATCCAAGATATAATCGATTGAGGTGAAAATCAAATCAAGGACAATGCACTTTTTCCTCTCAAAATCAAAATCTTTGGATCTATCAAAATCTACTTCATAATCATGGTCAAACCCATGCTTCAAATCAGGGTCAACAGAAGTATGGAAAAAACTTGAGTCATCCACCTAATGTTATAATCACATCAACTACCACTACGTACCATTCTAGTATGAATCTCTTGTTGGCCACATCTACCACTCCCCACATCAAGTAACTACTATTAAAGTCAAAGGTCCTTCAAAAAACCTTGAGTGTGGAGTTACCACTTGAAGGAGCCATGTAGAGGTCCAAGGAGATGCTCCATCCTCCTCAAATCCACCACCACAATCCCAGTATAATATCATTGAAAAATTTGAGAAGACCCCACACAAATTTACATAATGGACCTTCACAAAACATCCTCCATATAGAAAGATATCCTTTATTATGCCCTTCAAGAAATATTTGTCCCAAATGACATCGATCCCACACAATTCCAAGATCTTATACCATGCAAATATTTACCACCATCCAACATAACCATTGACTTTCACTCAAAATTATTTCCCACTATATGGCCCGAAACAATATTCCTAAATACATTGAGGGTACATATTGAACATACTCACTTGAAAGAGTCTTGGTGGATAATGGATTTGTAATTAACCTTTTTTTTTTATTAAGGGAAAATAGTTTTGAAGGGACTATACCCACACAATTCAAAAGCCGATAATAAACATGAGAAAAGCAGCCCGAGAAGGGCAAAGCATCAACTAAGAAAGGCTCAAGCGCCAGATATTACAATAAAGGTGAAGAGTGGATCTAAGCGTACAGATCCCACATAGACAAGTTCAAAAAGAAACCAAAGAGAAACATAATACAAAGCTCTGTAAAAACAGCTCTAGAACACCCGATGTGGCCCATCATACCAAAAATAGCGGCACATCGACCCGTTACTTGAGGGCTATTTGGCCTTGATATGAAAAGGCAATGGCTGTGGCACGAGAGGGGTCCTTCATGTGCTTGGGAATTGCATGTCCCTATTTTCTTTAGGGCCCCATATATCTTCATTGATTCCACTTAGTGGTAATTATATTCCATTGATTTGTAATTAACCTTTGTACTTTATCTCTCATCCAATAATTAGGGTATAATGAATTGATCTAAGATAGGATATAATTACCATTAAAGCATATGATAATACAACAAAAATTTGTGGGAAACTTATATCTTCTATCAATGTAGGGCATGTCATGCTCCCCACCCTAGTACATGTTGTAGATATTTAGTTCTCATATAATCTCTTGCTTGGTCGACCATGGATCCATGAAATGCATGCCATATCATCTACATTACATTCATGTCTCTAACCATCCATGGTGACCCTCAACCCTTCCAATATTTCACAATACTCGAAGCACAATTTTATCGGAACCATATTGTCCTATCATAAAAATTGTGCCATCCCAATCTCCATCTCCATCATCATCTAGTAATTCCTATGTTTCACCTAATAGTCTTCCATTCACATCACATGATGCCTCACCATCGTCCATCCCTCTCTTACCCACTCTATCCATATCCAATCCTCTTCTACCTACTCAACCACTTGAGATAAAATCCAAAGATGTGGGGAATATTAAACTTTCAACATCGAATAACTAAAACTATCACCCAAACAATGTGGTAGGACCGACATGTGCAAAGTACAAAGGTAAAAATATTCATTAGGCTCTTCTATTTTCATTCTTTTTGAGTAACTTTGCTAACGAGTACCTCACTCCATCTGACACCTCATGGCTCATAGATGACTCTATACCATCCTTCTACTCAGATAAAAAATATTTGATCTCCAAGCGGATGATGACTTGCATGGGTTATTTTGGATAAGGACTAGGTCGCAATAAGAAAGGCATCCCTGAACCTCTTATTGTCATCCCTAACCTTGATGATCATGGAATCGGTATCAACTACCTATTGAGGTTATCGATGATGAACATAGTGACACAACTAAAAAAATAGAGGAGGCCATAGACACCATCGAAACAAGTTCCTTCTATAGCCAATATAATGACCTCACCGCTAGGAATATTTTTCATGATAATTTCATCTTTGCTATTAATTTCACTCTCACTTGCATGCAAATTATCTAGTAGGACCACAAATCCAAACATATCACTATTATACATTTAAAAATGACAAGGCAATTCTTGAGTTCATAGGAACTCGAGATAATATGCCTATTGGTGATCATAAGAAATATTTCAAAGTATGTTTAAACACTCATTCCTACTTTGGAAAATAAGAGTCTACCATCTCTATTCAATTTGAATCCAACATCCCTCACCATAACTCCTCTTTCATCTCAACGAGGAGGATCCCCTTGTATAATTATTCCAAAACTCCCCTTAATCCCGAACAAGATCCTTGGTTTTGCATAGAATTCTTATGTCTCCTGAAATGCTATAGGATGGCTCAACATCATTAATTGAGGAAACTATCGACATTAACATTGACACTGAAAAAGACCCCAAGATCCTCTAACTGGGGGCATCATTATTTGTATAAGTAAAATCCACCTTTATAGCCCTCCTAAAATAATTCTCGAGACCCATTTACATGGTCCTATGTAGATATTCCTAGTCTCGATCATCTCTCGTTATTCATAATCTTGCGGTGCATAAAGATGCAAAGCTAGTTAAGAAAAACTATGCAAGATGCATCTAATGGTTTCCCAACTTATCAAAGAAGAATTACAAAAGATACTTGTGATTTGGTTTCATCCAACCCTTTGATTATTTTGATTAGATCTCTAAAATTTTCTCGAGTAGGAAAAAATAATGGGGGCATCCATATTTGTACACTAACAAGGCTTACCCAAAACATGATTTTCCCTTACCCAATATCAACATGATTGTAGACTATATAGGTGGGCACAAAATGTTATCCCTCATGAATGGTTTTTCCAAATATAATCATATCAAAATACCTAAAGAATATGAAGATAATATTTTCTTTACTATGTCATGGGGCATGTTTTTCCACCAATTCATGTCCTTCGGCATTAAAAATGCTGGAGCTACTTACTAATGTGTCATGATTGTCATATTCCATGATATGATGCATGACATTGTTGAAGATTATGTCAATGATATCATGGGAAAATCCAAGACTAGAGAAGAGCATACCATAGTTCTTTGCTACATCTTTGAATGAATCCAAGAATCAAAGTTTTTCTTAATCCCAAGAATGTGTTTTCGGTGTTACATCTGGAAAGCTACTTGGTTTTATTGTCTCTAGTGGTGGAATCGAAATTGTGCCGAGCATATAAAGTTAAATTTATGGTTCAAGATTTATTTTAAGAAACCTTTGGTAAATTAGAGGTAAAAAATCCTAGAATTAATTTCACCGAAAGGAGAATTTTCATGAGTTTTAATGAAATTTTACTTGCATTTTTTTAGGGGGGCATGATTTTTACCTTTGACAAGTTATTTTTATCGACAAACGAAAAAGGTTTTATTAACAAATGGTTGAAGCATGATGATAAATTTTTCTATCGCATGACAACAACAATTAGGGATGCATGACATCAAAACATGTTGACATGTGACAATAAATGGTGTTGACACGTGAAAATTAGGGTTGCAGTAAATCACTTGACAACACAAAATTTTGATGACTAGAAACCAATTTTGTTGGAGTACGTCAACAAGGAATGTTGACATAAAATAATAAACCTTGTTGTTACATGATAACAAGGTTTGTTTTCATGCATCAAAATACTCGTTAACATGTCAAAAAATTAGTTCTCAGGCATCAAAATTTTTTGTTGTCGTGCAATAGAGTATTTATTGATGGGCATTAGAAATAATTATTATCGCATGACATCAAAGATTGTTGACATGTGACAGCAAGCCTTGTTGTTGTACGATAATAAGGATTTTGTCACACATCAACAATCCTTGTTGTCGTGTTATAATTGTGCCATATTGTTGTGTGTCCCATACCAAAACCCTAATATTTTCCCTATAGATATTACTTTGGCCCTCATTTTTATGTTCAAACTTCCCGGATCACAGATTGTTTCTTCATTCTTCCAGTGTTATAGGTCTCATAACTCTCGCTCCTAGTACATAAACACAAAACAACCAAGCACAATGTAACCTTCATGTCTCAAATATTTACATCACACCGTTATGGTTTCTCAAGATCAATATCAAATAGAAGGTCAAATTAAACACAAACCCCCATTTCCTACCAGAGATTCAATACAGGAGCTTGATCTACCCACACATTAATGTTGTTTTGGAAATGAATGAAAATTACAAGGATTGGGTACAAGCATGTGAATTTGTAGGATTGGTTAACATGTTGTAGTTTGAGATAGATCATGACATTCTTAACTACCTCCTCTCCTTGTTCAATAAAAATACAAACAATTCACTATTACTTTTCTTGATGGTCGTACATTCAAGTTCAATGTTGATCCACCTGATATCCATCGATTGAGAAGCCTTCATATTCCCCAATTGTAACAACCAAATCAACCCTGACTAAAGATGATAAGATTTACCTCGAATCTTGTTTCAATTTCCATGTTGATGGTACGTGTAATGTTATTTCATTTGTAATATTTTTATTTTGATATAAATTGTGGTTAATTCAACATCTAATGAATTTTTGCAGCTAATGTTAACAAATCAAGATGAGGAGTAGATATACAAGGAATTGCACACTAGTTTCTTATTGACATGATTTATTTTTTTCAAGCTAGAATTATTTTGTAGGGTTGGAAAACTAATATTCCAAATTGGGCTAATATTGCATACATTCTTACATCAATCAGAAAGAAAAGATTTGATTGGTGCACATTTTTGTCTAATAAGATAAAAGATGAGATTACAAATGCTGGAGTTGTTGAAAAACTAGTTGTTCATTCCACTAACTATCTCCTTGGTCTTTATTATGAGGTGTATTATAATTTAAAAGGTCAACCAACTCCCACTTGTATGAGCGACATAATGAAGCAATTGTCAATTCCTATTGAAGAACAATAGGTTAATAGTTTATATTTTGATGTTAGTAAGGTTATTGTCTTGATTTTTCACTTTTGTTACAAATATTATTCTCTCTACTAACATTATGTACTTTTGTTTGCATCTTTACCATATGTAGAGAAATTTTTTGGAGGCCCTTCCACGAAAAAAAAAAAACATCAAGAATAAGAGGCCAACAACATGTTGAGGCATCGGGAGATTCCCAATCTAAAATAGAAGCTCACTCATCACCTAACCCTCAAGCTCTTGCATTTTTAATCAATCGAGACATAATAACCTTGAGCCTTAACATTCAATATACATTTTTTACACTTACCATTTAGTATTTAGTATTTACCATTTACCATTTTTAACATAAACATTTTTAGACTATCCGTGTGATTTTCAACAAGCATCACCCACTCACTTATGTTGTGTGCATTTTTCGATGCTCAACTTTAACAAATGTAACACCCTACAATACCTATCACCCAAAACTACAATTTTTACCGCATTTTTTCCTCATATAACTCTTTTCGTTTTGTAATTTTAGTAATGATTTTGTTCTTGGACTTTACAGTGCATTGCATTCCTTCACCGTCTATTCAAACAATTCCACCACCACGTCCTCCACCAACAACATCATTATGATTCAAAATTACCACAAGAGGTTCATAAAAATATCATTAGTAAACACATGATGAAACTTCCATCCCTCGATGGGACAATGAACATTCCTCCGAATTTCATAACCTCTCTTTTAGTGGCTTACAAAGCACACAGAAACTCAATTTTAAATCAAATAAATTTAGATGAATATTTTTGGGCATTGATAGCAATGACCCAATAGGTTTTTTTAACACACGCGATATGATTCAAGGCCCACAGGTATATTTCCATTTCGATGTACTTTATTTAACATTGATACATATCAATTTCTTGTCTCTTTTTAATTTTTATCACATACAATTTTAATATGAATTTATTTTATCACAAATAGGATCAAGGAACACAGAGGAAAAAGAGGTAGCACACATTCCTCAATCGGAAACTGAAATCCCCCATACCTCTCCATCGACAACATCCTCTTCAAATACGAAAAGTGAATAGTTGACATCATTTTATTTGGATAACTTGATTGGTTATGATTGTGAATCCCATGTCAAAGAGTTTATTATGCCTCATATAAATCAGCTCAAAGAATGGGAGCAAAGGGCTAAAGTATTAATCAAATAGATTATTTTTTTATGATAACCATTTCCAAAGGTATAGTTTATATGTTGTAGTCCAAAATAAACCTATCAATATGGATGTCTTACTCAACTAAGCACAAGGTGGGAGTAACATATATAACAACAAATATAGGAACTCCAGTCTTATTAATCTTGTATGCAAGTTTGAGCTTCTGTTGGAAACTTGTTTTGGTAAGGAGAACTATAGCAGAGATTCTCGGTTCTATGATGCTTACGTTTTATTTCATAGTTAAATGGGACTGTGGATAAATCCGTATATGGACTGGTTTTTGTATCTCACCTTGCAAAAACTTTGACTGTTGTTGAAATTCGCATGCACTAGATAAACCCGTATATGGCTTGGTTTTTGTATTTCATCTTGCAAAAACTTGACTATTTTTGGAACTCGCATGCACTTGGAACCTGTGTTTGTTATCTTAGATAAACTGGACTATTGATTAAAGCCCGCTTAAGGCATGGTGCTTGTGAACTATTGTCCTTATGACTATTTAACTGTTATTGTAGGTTCGTTATGAACCCAAATTTCATGTTTTGTTTTAAAGTAGAATTAAGAGCTCTATTAAGAATCTTACATTCCATATGAAACAAGGTTTGATAGGATGTTAACTAGGAAGGGAAGCTCTTTTCTTATTTTGAACTATATATAAGTAATTTCATTGTACTCGGTCTAGCATTATGGTGCTGGTGTATTTATGAATTTTTGATTGTGATATTGTGATGCAACACTATGCAATCAATTTGTTACTTGGTGTTTTTAATTGAAATGGTAACTTGAACGATGTGTTGGTTCATATATTATAGTCTTTTGACTATTTTATAAACTAAAGAGGGAACATGTTGTTACCCGAACTTGGTTATAAGCATTTGAATGATCTTGATCCTTTGAGGGAGCTTATGCTTTACATTGTGTTTGGATTTGTAATTCGAGTCTTGGACAAGATCGTATTTTATATATGTTGTTTTGATCTTGTCATTTATTTGGAAACCCAATCTATAGTTCTTGCGGTGATGCGTTGGAATCTTTTGTCAAGATAGTTACGCCTTACTGAACTATTGGGAAATTTTGAGTGTTAGCATCTATTCAGATTTCTTGTCTCTTAATGGGTCCAATAAATGAATGTTAAGTCTTAGAAGATAAGTTGCGATTCAAACTTGATTGCGGGTTGTGATTTGAACTTCATTGTTTTCTCATCAAGTTTATAAAGGAAAATTATTGGTAAGGATTGATGGAACTTCACTCTGTTTGATAGTAAAGGGTTATAAGAAAGAAAAATGTTAACATTTTTTCTTCTTATCTTGAGGCTATTCTGGTCCAATGAAAGAATGTTAAGTCTTTAAAAGATACACTGTGAATTTTTATTGTCTGTGGACTATGTATGAGCTTCGTTGTTATAATGTTCCTAATGGAAAGTGGAATTCATGCGGTATAATGAGAAGATTAAGAAAGGAAGATAGCATTTAGTTTTCTCTTTCCTTGAAGATGATCTTGTTCTCTTCCTTTGGAACTCTTGCATGAACTTAATATGTAGGAATAAGAAGAGGTAAAACTATTAAATTAAGTTGTAAGAATTGATTATAGTATGGGATCACATTTTGTTATGACTCCTTTTCTAATGCGATCGGGTTAAGTTCATTGGTTGGAAAATTCTGATTTTATTATTATTGAAAAGAGTATCAAGATTACTTAATTAGTCTTTTTGTACTTTTCATTTGATTGAAATGAAGTAAAAAGAGATTGAAGATGGGTTGGCAATAAGAAATTGCAAACTTGTTGTTGACTGTTAATCCATCATTCCTTCTTGGATTTCTTTTATATGGATCTGTTTTGATGAATACCTTAAAATGTTGAATTTTAAAGTAGAGGACCTTTAAAGGAAGTTTAAATCATGATATACACTTGTTTACGCCTTGCTTGATGTTGAGTACTTTGGCATAATGGAAATTTTTTTCTCTTCTTCTTTACTTGAAAGTTAGATGAAACATCCAAGAGAGAATATGTCAGTAAACACTTCATGTATCTTATGGTAAAGATAAGTGTTGTATTATATTTTGGAAGGATTGGAACAATGATATGTTACGATTTGTTATTCGGTAAAGATAATTGATAGGATCAATTATAATTTAATTTGTAAGACAAATTTTATATATTATATTCTATTCTTCTTTTTGTTAATCACGGTTTAGTATTTCTCTTCTTTTTATTGATATTACTTATGCTTAGGGAGTATGAAATACTAGTTGTTCATTAAAGCGAGGTTGTATTTATTAGAACAATTAGTTGAATGCACTTTGTTTTAAGGCTTAGTGCTTATCATGCTCGAGTTCATTAAAAGTGACCCATCTTTATAAATTTTGCAGATGGACTTCATAAGTGATAAAAGAAGGAAAAAACTTATATGATGCCTTGGCTAATCTAAGTTGATTCTTGTGAAGAATTCTAATTTGTTCTTAAGTTGTATTGAAAAGAAAAGTTATTCTCTTTTAATGGAGACTATTGTCATGTAGTATGCCAAAATGCATAAGTTGTAAATGTATAAGTTTTGAAAATGAATTGAAGGATGAGAAATTACTTGCATGGGTTGTGTAAAAATCTTGTACCTTTGAAAAAGAAATTAAATCCTATCCTTGTTGATATTCATTATGTTATTTATATGGTTCATGAGTATTTTTGATAAGTAGGAAAAAGGGAATTAGAGTATTTTCCCTAAACGTGATGCAACTAAATAAGTTGTAGAATTTCAATGTTCTTATCTAAACAATTCATATTATTAAGGTAACGTGTAATGAACTTACAATGAAAACTATGGAATTTGTAAAGGACATAAAGGGTGTTTTAAACCCTAAAACTTAACCATGAAGAGGAAGACTCTTCCTCTCTTATTAAAAATTAAGCAAAAAAGGAAGATATGATTATAATCATTAGACTTCATTTAATAAAGTCTACTAAGTTACAACCTCGGTGGTTGTTACACTTCCTTGAATAGTTAAGTCACATTAAATGGAACTTAAGAGGTTGTTGTCCTTTCTTCTTGGTAGTTTCTTGATAAGCCAAAAATTAACGAACATCAAAAGCAATCTTAAGTTAAGGAAGTTCTTCAGGGAATAATGGAACTTGATTTGGAAAAGAACTTAGGGAGAGTTGGATTAGGGTTTGGGCAGGATTGTTGGGATCTGCCTTTAAGTATCCAAATTAATTTAACTTTAATAATCTCCTAGGGGTATGTATATCTTGATGAGGTTGTTCTGCAGGATTACGCTGCACGAACTTGGTGTACCTTAGAGAATATTAGGATTTTCTCAAGGATACAACATTATAGTTGACATATGGCGTACCCATGCGCATTGATCGTCTAGATCTACACACTTTTGGACTTGAACTTAGTTTTCTCTAGGACTAGGTAGTGGCATAGTTACGTTACGAAGTAGCCCTCTTGGACTCAAGGTACATTGGCACACGGGGTTGACCCAGTATGTCAATATATCCTAAGTCTTTGTGAGAACCTTCCTAACATAACTTACGTTTTTAACGAGAACTAGGATTAAACCTTGGGCAAGAGGAATGACGGAAGTTAGTAAAGGACATTCTAGACAACAATAGAGTGGTAGTGAAGGACGTATTCCGATTGATGAATATTTCATCAAGGAATAAGTAATCTGAACAATATTTTAGAAATCTTTGGCCAAAGTATCGCAAGCTCTTGGTTGTGTTGTCCTATGTCCCCTAGTCTAAGAATCGTGATGCAAATGAATATTGGTAACAATTATTGATCGGAGTTCCTTAAATGGATCACTCAATACCCCGAATAAGGTAAGAGAACTAAGTATACGTAGTATATAGGAAAGTATTCAATACTTAACGTTAAACATGAATAGATCGGTAGTTCAACTGAGTCATGAAATGAATAGATCGATAGCTTACAGAGTCATCAACTGCTGCATATGGTTTACATTATAAGAACGGTTTGTGGAATTTGTGTTCTAAATTGTGTATTTAGAACAAAGAACATTACTCAAAAAAATTCCTTGTTTCTTAAGTCTTAAATAGGAATGTTACATCTTGGTATCAGAGCTGAAGGTTACAACTCTTGGACCTATTGTGTCCATAATTTGATAAAAAATTGAATTTTCTTGTAACAGAAAATGGTTAGGACAAGAGGAAATGTTGCGAAACAATGCTCCACCTGAGGAAGGAGTAGCAATAGCCCAAAAACTTGATGAGATCCTTGCTACCTTGTTGGACACAAGAGATCGTTTGACTATGCTCGAGCAACAAGTGATGGGTAATGAGGAGGAAGAAGAAGCTGGTAATAACAATCAGCCACCTCTTGAGGACAACCCCAATATGGGTGTTGATAATAACAATACTAATGTGCCTATCCAGCTGGAAAACAAAAAGGCTAGGTTGGCAGCTGAACTCACCAATGATATAAAAAGGATAAGTCCACCTAAGTTTGATGGCACCACATTGGGTGATGGAGTTGAGAATTGGCTCAACTGAAATGGAGAAGTACTTTGCAATAAGAAATTTTTGGAGGAAACCAAAGCTATTGGGGAGCATATCAGCTTTCCCATGAAGCATCTTCATGGGGGGACATTTCTAAGGTTGAGCTAAACATTGATGAAACTAATATCACTTGGGATCAATTTAAAAGTTATTTTAGGCAACGATGGCTGCCACAACTTTATTATGATTAGAAAATGACTGAATTTTAGAACTTAGCTCAAGGGAAGTTAATTGTAACTGAGTATTGGGAACAATTTACAAAACTACTCACGTATGTACCTCGGTATCAAACGGATGAGAAGTTCGAGAATATGGAAATTCATCATGGAATTGAATCCCATTATTAGGGAGAGGTTGACATTCACACCCAACCACTATGGAAGGGTTGTTTAAAAATCCATAAGGCGGGAACATAAATTAAAGGCTATTTCTACTCACAAGGAAGAAGTACGGAGGAAAGTTCCAAACTCGCTTCACTTCTCTTGCACCTAAGAAAGGACCATGGAAAAATTTTGGTAATAAAAGTAAGTTTTCAGCTGATAATAATAAGAAAACAACAATGAATAAGTCTGTTAGAAATACACGGAACAATTTTGCCAAGAATAATAATAACGGTGGAAGTCCTATGGAGGTCAAAATGATAACTTTAAGGCTGAAATAATTCTAAGCCCAAAAAGGGACCGGTAGGAGGCTGTTATAACTATGGAAAAGATCATTATGCGAATCAATGTCCTTTGAAGAAGGATGATTGTAATCAGTAGCACAAGATACATGCTACAGTGGGTAGCCAACAAGCAAGTTGAAAAGTAAGTTACAAGTATAGAATTTCTGGTAAGTTATTTGACATACCAGTAACTATTCTTTTTGATACAGAGCTAATGAATGTTTTATTTCTAGTAAACTTGCTTCAAAACATCAAAGAAAAGCTAGAAAAATAGATAAATCATGGATGTACATTATGGTAATAATTTTGTTCATACGATTAGTATGTGTCTTTTCGCGGCAGTCCTTAACTTACCTAGATTTTCCACGAGTTTGATCTCTATATGACACCTTTGGGATCTTATGATATAGTCATAGGTGTAAATTGGTTAGTAGAGCATAAAGCAAAGGTAGACTATTTTGAAAAACATATTAGTTGTTTAGATTATCTCTGAGAAAACAACGAGAGATTCGGTGTAAAACAAGAAATTTTGTTAGGAAATTGTCGGCTATACAACTTTAAAAGGCCAAAAATAGGGTTATACATTATATACAGTAAAATTTCACAATATATGGAAGAAAACAGGTGATTTCATGGAGCGTTATCTCTGCTGTTAGGGAACTACAGTGATGTGTTTCCGGAAGAATTACGGGATTACCACCCAAAAGGAGTTTGACTTCACAATTGAAATCAAACTAGGAATTGGAACCTATTTCTAAAGCACCTTATTGAATGACTACCACAGAGTTAGTAGAGATTAATGCTCAATTACAAGAACTTTTTCTAAGGGTTTGATTAGACCAAGTGTTTCACCTTGGTGAGCACCCATAATCTTTGTGAAAAGAAAGATGGAACACTCAGATTATGCATTGATTATAGGATGTTAAATAAAGCAACAATCGAGAATAGATACCCACTTCCTAGAATTAACGATCTATTTGATCAGATGCATGGAGCATCAGTATATTCTAAGATAGATTTTCGATCTGGATATCATCAATTACTTAATTAAGGAGGAGGACATTCATTAAACGGCTTTTAAGATATGGTATGGACATTATGAATTCACGGTTTTACCCTTTGGATTAATGAATGCACCTGCAACTTTTATGAACTTAATGAATAATATCTTTCAAGAATACTTGGACAAGTTTGTTCTTGTATTCTTGGATGACATTCTCATATATTCTAAAATTATTGAGGAGCATCATGAACACTTGAAAATAGTTTTGGAAATTCTGAGAAAGAGACGGTTATATGGTAAGTTGTCCAAATGTTCTTTCTATGACACTGAAGTTCACTATTTGGGTCATGTTATAAGTAAAGATGGGATTGCTTTATAGATCCTTCTAAAATTGTAGCTATAATCAAGTGGCATGCACCCAATAATGTACATGAAGTTAGAAGCTTCATGGGCCTTGCAGGTTATTATAGAAAATTTGTTAAGGATTTTTCCAAGGTGGTTGCACCAATAACTTCATTGCAGAAGAAGGATAAGAAATTTGTTTGGAATGATAAATGTGAATCTACTTTTAAAAATTTGAAAAGTCAGTTGACTTCAACACCTATTTTAGTTGTACCTGATCCTAATGGAGACTTCACGGTTATAACAGATGCATCCAGGGAAGGTCTTGGAGGTATTTTGTTACAAAATGATCATGTCATAGCTTATGAAAGTAGAAAACTTAAGTTACATGAGTTGAATTATGCTCCACATGATTTAGAGCTTGCTGCCATAGTTCATGCACTTCAAGTTTGGAGGCATTATCTGCTTGGTAAACCATTTGAGTTGAAAACTGATCATCTTGGGCTGAAGTACATTTTCACTCAGCCAAATCTAAATGCAAGACAGTGAAGGTGGTTAGAGTTTTTATCTCAATATGATTTCGACATAAGTTACATTAAAGGAAAAGAGAATAGAGTGGTTGATGCTCTAAGTCGTAGGAAGCACATTTATTGCTCTTATAACACTAAGAACTCAGTTTAAGGATGAAGTAAAAAGTGTTATGGAATCTAACTCTTACTTTCAGCAAGTAAAAATAGCGCTTGTTGCAGATCCGAAGGATGAAAGGTATAAAGGTTTTCACTTTGATAATGAGGGAATCTTACGATATGAAAACAGAGTATACATACCCTTACCTAATGATTTGAGAAAGAAATTGTTGACAGAGTTTCACAATTCACCTTTTTCTAGACACCTGGCATTACAAAAATGCTTGCTGATATAAAACAACAATATTTCTGGAAAGGAATGAAAAAGGATGTTATAGATTTTGTGACTCATTGTCTGGAATGTCAACGGGTAAAAGTGGAACATATGCATCCAGTTGGTTTATTGTATCCTCATAGCATAGCATACAAATGGTAGGTAATAAGCATGGATTTTGTACAAGGATTTCCTATGTCAAGAAATAAACATGATGTTATTTTGGTAGTAGTTGACAAACTAACGAAAGTAGCTCATTTTATTGTTGGAAATCTAAAGGATGATTCTCTGTTTTGGCTAAAAGATTTGTACACAAAATTTTCAAATTACATGGAGTACCTGAATTAATCATATCTGATAGAGACCCTAGAATGACGTCAAGGTTTTGGCAAATGCTCAACGTAGCTCTTGGAACTAAATTGAATTTCAGTTCTGCATATCATCCGAAACGGATGGATAGACTGAAAGAGTAAATTAGGTTTTGGAAGATATGTTACGGATGTATTGTATGGATCAGTAGTATAAGTGGGAGGAGTACCTTCCATTAGTTGAATTTGCATACAATAATACATATCATGCTTCTCTTAAGATGGCACCCTTCGAGGTGCTTTACAAAAGGAAATGCAGAACCCCTATTAGTTGGGATAGCATTGAGGATAGAGAGGTAATTAGACCTGAAATCCTTACGGAAATGGAACAACAAGTTAAAATGATTCGTGAATGCTTGAAAGAAGCAGCAGATAGGAAAAAGAGTTATGCTGACTTAAAGCGGGTTGACAGGAAATTTGAACTTGGAGAAAAGGTTTTTCTTCGGGTTAAACCAAAAAAGAGTTCCATAACTTTTGGCAAGGCTGCCAAGTTATCACCTTGTTACATGGGACCTTTTGAAATAGTTGAAGTAATCAACCCTGTAGCTTATCGTTTAGCACTACCACCTTGCTTTGTCACGAATGCATGATGTTTTCCATATTTCTTTACTTAAGAAATACGTTTCAAATTTATCACATGTGTTAAATTAGAATTCCTTGTAGGTCCAAGACCTAGGAATAATCATGGTTAAGCCCATTCGAGTGCTGAAACTCACCAACAGCATTTAAGAAATAGAGAAATAAGTCAATGTAATGTCCAGGTGGGACCGAGTTTAACAAGGAGAGTACAACTTGGGAAAATCTAAGGATATGAAAACTGCTTTTCCATATCTATTTGAGCAAAACAATCTATTGACTAATAAATTTTTATGAATTTATCCTTTATGACATTAAGTAAGCCAATTTTGGGTAGATATTTACTTGATTTGAATAAAAATTTATTTAATATTGATTTCTGGAACTATAAGGTTTTGAAATATTTGACTTAGGATAAGAGAAGTGAATGAATTGACTGTCCTTGATGTAAATTGTTAAAGGATATAATCATCGGGATGATGATTCTTTTTAGGAGGGAAGCATGTAACACCCTTGACTATTGTTATTTTCCTCCTTTGCATTCAAGTGTTGATATGTGATTTTCCTTATAAGGATATGTTCTTCTGATTATTGGAAATCATGCTTGATATGGATAAGTCTTTTCTACTCTTAAGATCCTTTGAATGAACTGGAATGACTTCTCTGAATCCATTTTTCACTTTTGGTAGGTGATTTGCAATCTGGTTTAAGAGTTGTAAACTTATCTATTTATCTGACTCATCCTTGGATCAATTTCAGTGATCCAAGGAATGTTTTAAATCTACTCTATTGAATGAATGGTAAAATTGACATTCCATGAGTTAAGATACACGTTGGACTGAAATTTTTTTGTTGCAAGTTCTTTAATTTATGTGTGAACGTACTTCCATTCGAGGGCTTTTTGCTTGGTCTTTAAAGATCAACCATGACAGTCATTCTTTGATAAAAATGGGAATGTAGCACATTCCAAATATAAGAGATATCTAGGATCCTATAGAAGACTAACCTATGGGATCCTAAGCTAGGTAAAAATATATATATTATATATCTACCTAAGCTATGTCTTTTGATAGAATTCTGATTCTAACCTAAGCTCGAGTACGAACGAATTAGAAGGGTTACTAGGTATTAAATTTACCTAGATTTTAATACTATAAGGTATTATTTTAACCTAACCTAGTGTTTTAACCTATGGCACCTTGAATTATTACCTATGAGGGTTTATTTAAACCTAATTACTAAGGTCTAAGGTGGGGTTAGTTGTTAGTGTTATATCCTAAGGTATAAATTTTAATTCTACCTAAGATCTAACCTAAGCAATCTAATCTATCCTAAACTAATGGATATGAATTGGGAACTTAAGTAGTCGCATATACTTGGGCGACGGTTCCTAGGCATTTATGTTATAGATAAGGATGGTGAATGCATAGGACCCGACTTTGGCGGGGTTAGTTGGCTTGGTTGAGGCTTAGGTGGCAGTATCACTAAAAATGGAAACTCATGTTAATTTGGACTTGCACTTACCCAGGACTTGGAAGGCGGTGGCAAAGAAGATTGAGCGAGAGATTTGGAATTAATGAGATTATTTTTTTTTGTTCACGAGCCCAAATTGTCTTGGTAGGCATGCCAATGGATTTTTGTTGGGTTGTTTCATTTTGTATGTTCTCTGATTTTCTTTCTACATGTGCTCTGGTTTTTCGAACCAATAGAGTAAACTGCACTTCATGGCTATTTGTGAGGTTTCAAATCTATTTTCGTTTTGTGGAATGTATAAGAGGCATTGTGGAAGAATTATCTAGTTGTTTGATCTTTCGTGGAGAAGAGGTGAAGAAGTGAGCTCGGCTGGAGGTCTTCTTCGACTTGACAGAGACACTATCAGGCATGATAGGCTCTAACTGTTAAAATATCTTTCTTTCCTCTAAGTGTTTTCATTAAAGAAACTTTGCTCTGATGAGTTTTGTGCATTTCATGCTTTATCTGGTTAATTGATTGATGGGTTTAGTAAAACTTACATTCTGGGTTTCGAATCCGTGATATATGTGGTTCTGTTGAAAACTTATGTTGCACAAAAGATCTATGCATGCAAGAACAAAGTTGGTAACTCTGTTAAATTTTTCGGTTGTTGGAAATTGTTGTTTGGTTTTGACCACTTTTGTTGACAATGAATTACTAGCTGAGTTTTAAAAAGAACTCTGAGTTCGCCTGGTTGTTGAGATTATTGTTTTGTGAACTCGTTGTGTTTTGTGATCTCGAGCAGTAAGGAACTCCAGTCTTATTAATCTTGTATGCAAGTTTGAGCTTCTGTTGGAAACTTGTTTTGGTAGGGAGAATTGTAGAAAATATTCTCGATTCTGTGATGCTTGCGTTTTATTTCATAGTTAAATGGGACTGTGGATAAAACCGCATATGGATTTGTTTTTGTATCTCACCTTGCGAAAACTTTGACATGTTGTTGAAATTCGCACCTTTGGATAAAACCCATATATGGCTTGGTTTTCATTTTCATCTTGCGAAAACTTGACTATTTTTGGAACTCGCATGCACTTGGAACCTGTGTTTGTTATCTTAGATAAACTGGACTATTGATTTAAGCCATCTTAAGGCATGGTGCTTGTGAACTATTATCCTTATGACTATTTAACTGTTATTGTAGGTTCATTATGAACCCGACTTTCATTTTTTTGTTTTCGTGGGTCTCGAGCTCTTAAGAATCTTACATTCCATATGAAACAGGGTTTGATAGGATGTTAACTAGGAAGGAATCTCTTTTCTTATTAAATCAGTATATATAGTAATTTCATTGTACTTAGTCTAGCATTATGGTGTTGGTGTATTTATGAATTTGTGATTGTGATATTGTGATGCAACACTGTACAATCAATTTGTTACTTGGTGTTTTTAATTGAAATGGTAACCTGAACGATGTGTTGGTTCAGATATTATAGTCTTTTGACTATTTTATAAACTAAAGAGGGAACATGTTGTTACCCGAACTTGGTTATAAGAATTTGAATGATCTTGATCCTTTGAGGGAGCTTATGCTTTACATTGTGCTTGGATTTGTAATTCAAGTCTTGGACAATACGTATTTTATATATGTTGTTTTGATCTTTTCATTTATTTGGAAACCCAATCTGTAGTTCTTGCAGTGATGCGTTGGAATACTGTCGAGATAGTTCTGCCTTGCCTGAACTATTGGGAAATTTTGAGTGTTAGCATCTACTCAGATTTCTTGTCTCTTGATGGGTCCAATAAATGAATGTTAAGTCATAGAAGATAAATTACGATTCAAACTTGATTGCGGGCTGTGTTTTGAACTTCACTGTTTTCTCATCAAGTTTAAAAAGGGAAAATTAATGGTAAGGATTGATGGAACTTCACTGTTTGATAGTAAAGGGTTCTAAGAAAGAAAAATGTTAGCATGTTTTCTTCTTATCTTGAGGCTGTTCTGGTCCAATGAAAGAATGTTAAGTCTTTGAAAGATACACTTTGTGAATTTTTATTATCGTGGACTGTGTATGAGCTTCGTTGTTATAATGTTCCTAATGGAAAGTGGAATTCATGCAAAGATAATGAGAAGATTAAGAAAGGAAGATAGCATTTAGTTTTCTCTTTCCTTGAAGTTGATCTTGTTCTCTTTCTTTGGAACTCTTGCATGAACTTAATATGTAAGAATAAGAAGAGGTAAAACTATTAAATTAAGTTGTAAGAAATGATTATAGATTGGGATCATATTCTGTTAGGACTCCTTTTCTAATGCAGATGGGTTAAGTTCATTGGTTGGAAACTTCTGATTTTTATTCTTATTGGAAAAGAGTATCAGTACTTAATTAGTCTTTTTATACTTGTCATTTGACTGAAATGAAGTAGAAAGAGATTGATGATTGGTTGGCAAAAAGAAATTACAAACTTGTTGTTGATTGTTAATCCATCATTCCTTCTTGGATTTCTTTTATATGGATCTGTTTTGATGAATACCTTAAAATGTTGAATTTTAAAGTAGAGGACCTTTAAAGGAACAGTTTAAATCATGATATACACTTGTTTCTACCTTGTTGATGTTAAGTACTTTGGCATAATGGAAATGGTTTCTCTTCTTCTTTACTTGAAAGTTAGATGAAACATCTAAGAGAGAATATGTTATAAACACTTCCATGTATCTTATGGTAAAGATAAGTGTTGTATTATATTTTGGAAGGATTGGAAAAATTATATGTTATGATTTGTTGTTACGTAAAGATAATTGATAGGATCAATTATACTTTAAGTTGTAAGACAGATTTTATAGATTATATTCTATTCTTCTTTTTGTTGATCCTAGTTTAGTATTGCTCTTATTTTATTGATATTACTTATGCTTAGGGAGTATGAAATACTAGTTGTTCATTAAAGCAGGGTTGTTTTTTGGAACAATTAGTGGAATGCACTTCGTTTTAAGGCTTAGTGCTTATCATGCTCAGTTCATTGAACTGACCCGTGCTAGCAATTTTTGCAGATGGACTTCATAAGTGATAAAAGAAGGTAAAAACTTATATGATGCATTGGCTGATCTAAGTTGATTCTTGTGAAGAATTCTAATTTGTTCTTAAGTTGTATTGAAAAGAAAAGTTATTCTCTTTTGAATGGAGGTCTTTGTCATTCATGCAGTATGCCAAAATGCATAAGTTGTAAATGTATAAGTTTTGAAAATGAATTGAAGGATGAGAAATTACTTGCATGGGTTGTGTAAATTATCCTATACCTTTGAAAAGAAATTAAATCCTATCCTGTTGATATTCTTCATGTTATTTATATGTTTCAATGAGTATTTTTGGATAAGT
This sequence comes from Taxus wallichiana var. yunnanensis, assembly GCA_018340775.1. Lineage (NCBI taxonomy): Eukaryota > Viridiplantae > Streptophyta > Pinopsida > Cupressales > Taxaceae > Taxus > Taxus wallichiana. Next base: position 208,889,757 of record CM031237.1, on the reverse strand, counting down.
AGGAAAAAGGAAATTAGAGTATTTTCCCTAAACGTGATGTAATTCAATAAGTTATAGAATTTCAATGTTCTTATCTAAATAATTCATATTATTAAGGTAACGTGTAATGAACTTAGAATGAAAACTATGGAATTTGTAAAGGACATAAAGGGTGTGTCAAACTCTATAAATTAACCATGAAGAGGAAGAATTTTCCTCTCTTATTAAAAAGTAAGAAAAAAAGGAAGATATGATTATAATCATTAGACTTCATTTAATAAATTCTATTAAGTTACAACCTCGGTGGTTGTTACACTTCCTTGAATAGTTAAGTCACATTAAATGGAACTTAAGAGGTTGTTGTTTTTTTTTCTTGGTAGTTGCTTGACAAGCCAAAAATTAACGAACATCGAAAGTAATCTTAAGTTAAGGAAGTTCCTCAAGGAATAGTGGAACCTGATTTGGAAAAGAACTTAGGGAGAGTTAGATTAGGGTTGGACAGGATTGTTGGGATCTGCCTTTAAGTATCCAAATTAATTTAACTTTAATAATCTCCTAGGGGTATGTATATCTCGATGAGTCTTTTCTGTAGGATTCTAGCACACGCCGAATTCAGGGCTGTACCTTTTAGAAGATTAGGATTTTCTTGAGGATACAACATTGTATTTGACATGTGTCAACACCCTTCTGCATTGATCATCTAGATCTACACACTTTTGGACTTGAACTTAGTTTTCTCTAGGACTGGGTGGTGGCATAGTTACGATATGAAGTAGCCCTCTTGGACTTAGGTACCTTGGCACATGGGGTTGACCTAGGTTGACCCAAAGATGCCAATATATCCTAAGTCTTTGTGAGCACCTTCCTAACATAACCTACGTTGTTGATAAGAACTAGGGTTAAACCTTAGGCAATAGGACTAATGAAATTTAGTAAAGGACATTCTAGATAACAATAGAGTGGTGGTGAAGGACGTATTCCGTTGACGAATATGCCGTCAAGGAATAAGTAATATGATCAGTATGTAAGAAATCTTTGGCTAAAGTATCGCAAGTTGCTTTGGTTACGTTGTCTATGTCATTAGTCTAAGGATCGTGATGCGGATGAATATTGGTAACAATTATTTAGTTGGGTTCCTTAGATGGATCACTCAATACCTAGAATGGGTAAGATTATCAAGTATACGTAGTATACAGAAATTATTCAATACTTAACGTTAGAGATGAATAGATTGGTAGTTCATTTGAGTCATGAAATGAATAGATCGGTAGCTTACCAAGTCATCACAATGCATATGGTTTCAAGTTATAAGAATTGTTATCATGGAATGTGTGTTCTAAATTATGTATTTAGAACATAGAACATTACTCAAAAAAAAATTCCCTTGTTTCTAAAGTCTTAAATAGGAATGTTACACCGAAGAAAAGGGACAAAGCCGACGTTTAATCGACTAAGTATAAGAGGGTCGGTGGAAGCCTCCACATGCCTCATTGGCACAATTTTAGAAGTGAGACCCAAGGGATAGACCCCAAATGAGTGTCACCCTTCACGTGGTCGAGAACCTAAAAAGGTTAAATTGGCCATTGAATGGTGTAAGGCCATCGGACAATGCCATGTGTCTCATCGGCGCACCTTCAAGGGTCAAAGCCAAAGCGGTTCCCAAAAAGCACTAGTTCTCCACATGTCTAGGGTCCAACATAATTCAAAAGGGGGCGAACCAGCTAAGTATAGAAGGACCACGAAGGTGCCATGTGTCTCTTCGAGCACTTTTGGTATGGTGCACAAAAGTAAAGACCCCAAACGTGCGCAGCCCTCCACATGGTCGAGTCCAAAAGACAAATCCAACCGTTGAATCGCTAAGGAAAGGAGAACTAACAAAAATCCCCACGTGTCCCTTCATCACTCTTTCAAGGGGTGAATCCAAAAGTAGGTCCTAAACGTGTGTCAACTCTCCATGTGTCCAATCGGCGCACCTCCAAAGGTTAGGTCCAAAGAAAGTCTCCAAACGAATGGGAATCCTCCACATGTCCCGGGTTAGACATAAAGCCTTTGCCAAATAGAGGGACTTAGTCAAAACACAAAAATATAGAACAGGCCCGCAAAGGGACATGTGGCCATGTTTCAGGTCAAAGTAGGAAGGCGGGTCGTCGGAGGAACTTTGGAATTTTAGCTTTTGTTTTAAAAAGCGTAAAAGTATAAAAGTAAGTTGTACCTCCGATGACACCCAACGAAGCCAAGTGTCGTGGACTAAATTACATGCGGGAGGTGTGCCATGGGGGAACTTTGGATTTTTTGCAACTTTCTCAAAAGCGCAGTTTGCGAGCATGGGTGAGCGAGCTTGAGGAGGTTTGTTCACCAAATGCAAAATGTGAAGTTGCATGGGCTTGTGGGGCTATGGGGAACTTTTGTACTTTTTTATTTTTTTACAAAAGGTGCAAGTTGTAATTTCGGGCCCGCAGATCTGTTTTGCAAAACTAGTTTTTTCGCCATTTTTGTATGGATTCGATTCAAATATTCAAATGGGCATAACTTTTGATCTAGTGCTCAAAATTCAACAAATTTGGTACCGTTGGAAAGATCTCAACATCCTCTACACCATGGAAGCATAAAATATTATTTTTAGTAGGCTTTGATGGGTGAAAATCTGGAAAAAATATTTCAAGCCATTAATATGGGATCTGATTGCTTCAACTACTCGGATATCGATCTGATTTACCATTTTTCTTCTCCACACATGCCAAACAGGTATACTGGGGAACCAGAATTGATAGATTGTAGGTAGATTTATAGGGCATTGATGGTTGGTGGTTGAGCTTTTAGAGTAGAATTTGATTTTTCTTCTTTCTCTCTCACCTCGACATTCTATATATTGAAAACACTTCTCATTTGAGAAGGAAGAGACATTCTGGGATGTGGGGAAACTCTGTAAAAAATTATTGACTCCATTTGAGCTGTAAGCCTTCTCCTATGCCTGAAAAGTGGATTTTATGCTTCTGAACATTCATGTAATGGTTCGTGCACCTCATAGAGAAATAAAATCATGTTTTTGTGGTGTTCTTCAACCCTTTCTCATGTTTTGTTGTTTCTTTGTGCCTCTCCATTTTGTGTTTGCTTCTTGTGCATGTATTTCATGTTTGTAGGTGTAAGATGTTGTGTTTCATGGAGTTTTAATGGTGGATTAGGTCTAGGTCTATGTCACTTCTGCCTAGCCTCCCTCATCTCTTTTTCCCTTTTTCATCCTCCCTCAATAGAGTATCTTGCCTCTTTCCTTTTCAATTGGTGTATCACCACTTTAGTGTAGGCTCTATTTTCTTGCATTCTCTCTCTCCATGTCTCCTTGGAATGGTTAGATTAGGATTAGTTAGTTTTTCTTTGCATTAGAGTAGATTGTGGCAGGTAGTTTAGGAACAAGAACCAGCTTTCTCTAGAGGTCCATCTTAGGTTCGCAAGTCCCACAGCTTGAGAGATGGTCCAATGTTATGCAGATCACACCGAATGCCCCACAAAAAACCAGGCCATTCGGGGTCTTATGATTTTGCACTAATAGTTTTGGCATGCCCAGTGGGACACTGAGGTTATATTTTTCTCATCTTTCTAAGGTGTCTCATTATCAAATAGAAAATCTTAAGCCACTGTGCGACCACACTAACAGATTTCGGCACACCCGGTGGGGCAGGGTTGAAGCATCTTACCACTTCATTTATAGCAAGTTGGTGTGTTCCTTTTAACATTTTAGTCTTTGGAGGCACATGCAAAGCACATCTAGAAACTCCATCTGGTCAACAACCCATTCTCTCGAGTTCTGAGACCTTCTCCCATTCATTTTCCACCCATTCTTCTTTTTGTACATCTTTCATTTTCTTCCATCCCATGATGTTGTGCAATCATGACTTCATTTCCATCCTGGAATTGACACTTGTTGCAATAACAATGCATTCCACCTCCAATGTATTTCCCAACTCCTCCATATCATCATTATAATTAGATCCGAACCATTATGCTTACCCATATGAGAAGGTTCAAAACCACTTTGGCCATAGAGCTTATCAAGAACAAGGGTACTTGTCATCACCAATCCGGCACTATGATAACTCTTCACCGGAATTCCTCATGCTATGATTATTTACTAATGCACAAGCTTTTAGTTTGGTGGATGTAATCTGAAACACAACAACAAACATAACACAAGAATACCATAGACTATGATACGAAGGAATGATGAAAATCTGAAATATAAGTGTAAATTATAATATCAACATGAAATTGTTACAATCTCACCCATGAGGTACTTCAAGTGTTACTGACTTCACTTTCCTTCCAACAATAACTATGGGAGAAACTTCACAATTACACCTCTTAATGGCTTCTTTAACACACCTTCAAAATGATGGCTTCCTTCATGCACTTACTCATACAATATTTCTCACTACTTCCCTCTATGCTAAATGAGGGGGTGGCCTCTTTATTTATAAAACTTCCAGGATTATCATCTTATCTCTAAGATAGGATAAGAAATCCACTCACGAATCATATTCCATACCTTAACTCTTATCTCGTACATGTAAGCCTATCTTTTAAGATAAGATAAACATTATCATTTCACATGGGTTCCACATTTTTAGACTTTTTACAAATAAAATACAAAAATATTTATGACCTCACTCCTTGTCCTTATTACCAATATAATATTTCTAATTCCTAATCATGTAGACCCTACTTCTCTACTTACCCCAACTTTGACATTTTAACATTACCGGACCACTTACGACAAATATTTACTTTTTATCACAACATTCCTATTGTACTTTTGACTATTACCGTACTATACATTATTGGCGGCATCGTATTGGCAGCGCCATTATCTTCTATCGGATGCTACTACTAATTATAATTAACAACATCCTATTCCTAATACATACATGAATGAAATAGAAATTACAGAGGAAAATTTTAGTGTTGATATCTTCCCCTTCCTAGCTTTTACTCCGTCCTCGAGTAGACTATTAGGGTCCTTGGAAAATCTTCAACTTGTCATGGTTGACCCATTTCGTAATGGGAGTGCCATCCAATTCCTCTAGTCGGTACGTACCATTTTCATGCACAACTGCTATTTTGTAGGGCCCCATCCATTTTGGAAGAAATTTTCTGTCTTCTTTTTGTATCTGGAATCATATACTAGAACCAAGTCATTCACATGAAATGGAGACCAATAGATCTTTTGATCAAAGTATTCCTTCTGCTTCATTTTCTTCTTATAGCTTGTATCCTTCACTATTTCCCTCATTTCCTCTAGCAAATGAAGATGTACCAACCTTTCTTTTACTGAATCACTTTCATCCATCCTTTCATTTTCATAACTCTCACAGTGGGAATATCAAACTCAATAGGAAGAACTAGATCAATGTCATAAGCCAACTGAAATGGGGAGTATCATGTTGCTGACTTTGATGTTGCCCTATATGCCCACAATGCTGCATGAATCCTTTTATCCCACTTATGTACCGAAAGGCTGCATCTTTTGCTATAATTTGACACAACACAAAATTTGTTCATTCCACTTGTCCATTTGTGCTTGGCTTATATGTTGTTTCCTTCTTGTGCTTAATAGAAAACTTATTGACCAGGGCTTCTACCACCTCATTAATGAAGTGGATTCCTTGATCTATTACAATTTCTAATGGACAACCAAATCTGGTGACAATGCATTCATACATGAACCTTTCCACTTCATCCATGGAAGTTGTTATCAATGGCCTAGCTTCAACCCACTTTGGGTTAAATATTCTGTGGAAACTACAATATACTTATTTTGACGTGGGGTAGTTTGAAGTGGACCTCAATGTTTATTCCCCACTTTTCAAAGGGACCAAGTGGAAGAATAGGGCATAATGGAGCTGATGAAGTCTTACGGTTACCATGTGTTTGACAAATATCACATGTCTTACAATAATTATAACAATCTCTAAAAAGAGTGGGCCATGATAACTGCATCCAAAATCCTTCTTGTTATAAGTTGTCTAGAGAAGTTTCCTCCACATGCACCATTGTGGAATTCTTCTATCAGCTCCTTCTCTTGATCATGTCTAACTACTCTCTTGTCTGTCCATCGTGTCCTATTCGAAATAATACTCCATGCAGAATAGAATATGGATGACTAGCTTGAGTAATCTTTCTCTTAGTCTTTGCATTAGCACCATCAGGAAACTTGAATTCATTTAGATAATTCCAAATATCTATGTATTCACTAGGGATTGTGTCAAGGGATAACAATGTTGCATCTGGGAAATCATCATCATCACAAGATGAACCTAAACCATCGTAAGCTTGAGAGAGTGCATCTGCATTGACATGCTTCTTTCTGGCCTATCTATAATATCAAATTCAAATTCTTGTAGAAAAATTATCCATCTTGCTATCCTCCCTGATGGGTTAGGCTTATTGACAATATATTTTAGAGCCTGATGATCTGTTACAACTATAAATTTCTGCCCTAGTAAGTAATTTCTAAACTTCTTTACAACAAAAATGATAGCTAGAGCCTCTTTTTCAGTTACAATATAATTTACCTCAACACTGCTCATTTGTCTGCTCCCAAAGTAAATTGGATGATCATTCCCATTTTCATCCTTTTAGCTCAGATTACTTCTAGTGTGTCCGAGGCATCGGTATATACAATGAATGGCTTGCTCCAATCTAGATTCTTTAAAATAGGTGAAGATGCCAGGCTTGCTTCATTGTTCAAAATCTTCATGCACCTTATTTCCTGGTTCATAAGTAACATCCTTCTTCAAGAACTGGGTTAGTGGCTGTGTAATTTTTGAGAAATTCTTGATGAATCTTCTATAGTAACCCACATGGCCTAAAAATGATCTCAACTTACTTCTATTCATAGGAAATGATAACTCTTTGATTTTTGAAAATTTATCGGATCGTACCAATACCATCTCTGGATACAACATGCCATAACAAAATGCCCTTAGAACATCCAAAGACACACTTTGTAGGGTTTAGTGAGGCTTGTGTTTCATCTAACCTTTGAAATGTTGTCTCCATTTGGTGCAGGTGGTCCATCTTGCTCCCATAGATGCAAAAATCATCTAGAAATACTCTGATGAAGTTCCCAATGTAGGGTTCAAACACCCTATTCATCAAACGCTGGAATGTTGTTGGAGCATTACACAACCCAAAAGGCATAACTCTATAAGCAAACGTTCCCCAAGGAGTGGTGAACATGGTATTCAACTGGTCTTTCTCCACTATACGAACTTGGTGGTATCCATTATATCCATCAACAAAACTATAGCACTCCTAGCTAACTACTTCATCCAAGATCTGATCTGAGAATGGAAGAGGGTAATGATCCTTATTTGTTGCCTTATTGAGCTTCCTATAATCAACAAAATGCGTAGCTTCCCATTCTTTTTTATTGAGATCACAATGACATTCTCGAATTCTCCACAAAGAAATATGAATCTGCATCAAGCAACTTATCTATTTCTTCTTTTACAGTCTTGGAAAAATTAGGATTCATTCTATATGGCATTTGCTTTATGGGCTTAGCACCATCTACCAGCTCAATAGAATGTTCTACCCAACTTACTTGACGGAGTTCCTTGTAATCAAAAGTGAATAGGTGTATGTACCTTAAAAGAGTTGGAGGTAGCATTCCTTCTCACTCTCCATCACAACATCACCAATATTTATTTGTTGGAGATGATCATCAATTTCTTCTTCAGATAATTTTATGGGTTCATGAGTCGGTGTGACTGGAAGGATATCCATGACCGAAACATCAACCTCACTTTCTTCATCTTCTATGTCCACTTCACTGGTACTAGAGTAATCAGAGGATGTCCAATCATCAGTTTCATCACTTGAATCCACAGGTTCTACCTTATGATGCCAAGGGATCACATTTATCTTCACCCTCTCTCTACCACGTCCAAGTGTCATGAAGCCTTCATTCCAGTAGTTTCTTGCATGAACTCTCCTTAGCCATGGTCTTCCCAACAACATTGGGTACGCATAGTACCATTTTTTATCACCTGAAATTCTACCACACATACAACACCCATAATAGATATTGTCACATTTGAAACTACACCTTCTTGGTTTAGTTTTTCCCTTATTTAATGACCTTAACATAAGTGTTGAGGGGCGGTCAATTTTTAAACCCAACATATTCATTACAGACTTGGTCATTACATTAACTGCAGCACCTCCATCAACTAAGACATCATGAATTGAAATACCATTACATAATACCTCAGCTTGTGGAGTGTAGGGATCTACCTCTACCTCCAAAATAGGGACCTCAACCTCCTTCCTTCATTGAGCATTGAGTCCACTTCACAGCTCTCGTCTCTTCTCAGAAGACATAGCCAAGAGTTGACCATATGTAATATTTGCAGGCCTTTTGGACAAATCTTCTAAGGTGGAGTATGGTCCTTGTCCTTGTGAAATCAAAAAATCCTACACACCCAACTTTCTTCTCCTAGGTTTCTTACTATTTTCTCCTTTCATCTTCTTAGGATTTTTTCCATCTTGATTATCTTTTTCTTTCTTTCTTTTTGTTACAAACACATATACTTCATTATTTATGCTTTTATCTACTACATCAAAAGAATTCACGGTGCTTTTCCTTTATCATTATCTATTGTACTGATGTAGAAGCTCTATCTCGAACAATTATACTTATAATGACCCTTTTATAACAACCATAACATACAACTTCGAAATATTTCTTTTTGGACCTCTATCTCCTCCCCGATAACTAAATTCTTTTCCTTGAAGAAGATTAATAGTTAATCGACCCATATTCTTGAGCAGATCTTCATGCTCAAAAGAGATGTACTAGGAGAAATATTTGTGCTCACCGAGAGTGGTTGTGGATTCTGACCAAAGGTGCTGGTGTAGGCTCTACTTTAGCAACAATTTCTTTGGGCTCCTCTTCCATGCTTTCTTCTTGCCTTCTTGCAATCTCCTTTTCTTGTTCAATGGTAGCTGGGCGGTCATACTTCACTCGTTGTCTGATCTCTGGCTTCATCCCAAGAATGAAGTGCTTACAGAGGAGATTATCCACGCCATTCATCAACCCATCCGCTAATCCTTCCTTCCGGATCTGGGCATCGAGCTTCCTCCTTAGCTCTATAACACGAGCATGATAATATCTTATCTTCTCCTTCTCTCCTTGGGATAGCTTTGTGATATCGATCGTGAGATCTCGCATATTTCTTTGTTCACCAAATTCTTCAAGAAAAATTTAGTTATAAATCTCATGAGTTTTTCACATTATCACCTAGTGTTTCAAACCACCTAAGGGCTGAACCATCCAAAAAGGTAGGAAAAAATTCAGTCCATTGTTCCCTTCTTATAAGGCCATTACAAATACAAGATCATTTAAAATCTTGAATGAAAGAGGAAGCATATTTATTAGATTGGGCTGAAAAAATAGGAATCTTCCCCATTTCCAAAAGTAATCACAGTGAAATACCAACCCACAAGTACAATCAACAAGACTTATGTGCACAAATAATTGGAATCACTATAATAGAAAATAGAAATGACCACGGTAAACTATGGTAAAACTTGACTTACTACGGTAAAAACTGACTTTACTGTGGTAAACACTATTCACATAAAAAAAAGTGAAGTTACTACGGTAAATACTATTCATGGTAAAAAGTGACTTTACTGTGGTAAATACTATTCATGAAAAAAGTGACTTTACCATGGTAACTACTATGCATAGTAAAAACAAGGTTACCCTCCAAAATTTTTCGACTAAGTGGGAATATCTCTCCGTAAAATCCACTAACAAGGAATGGTCCCTGAAATCTTAACCAAAGTGTCATCACCAATCCGGCACTATGATAATTCTTCATTGGGAACTCCTCGTGCTATGATTATTTACTAATGCACAGCCTTTATTTTGGTGGATGTAATCTGAAACACAACAACAAACATAACACAAGAATACCATAGACTATGATACAAAGGAATGATGACAAATCTGAAATATAAGTGTAAATTATAATATCAACATGAAATTGTTACAATCTCACCCATGAGGTACTTCAAGTGTTATTGACTTCACTTGCCTTCTAACAATAACTATGGGAGAAACTTCACAATTACATCTCTTAATGGCTTCTTTAACACACCTTCCAAATGATGGCTTCATTTACACACTTACTCATACAATATTTCTCACTACCTCCGTCTATGCTAAATGACGGGGTGGCCTCTTTATTTATAGAACTTCTAGGCTTATCCATCTTATCTCTAAGATAGGATAATAAATCCACTCTGACGAATCATATTCCATACCTTAACTCTTATCTGTACATGTAAGCTTATCTTTTAAGATAAGATAAACCTTATCATTTCACATGGGTTCCACATTTTTAGAATTTTTACAAATAAAATACACAAAATATTTATGACCTCACTCCTTGTCCTTATTACCAATATAATATTTCTAATTCCTAATCATGTAGACCCTACTTCTCTACTTACCCCAACTTTGACATTTTAACACTACCGGACCACTTACGACAAATATTTACTTTTTATCACAACATTCCTATTGTACTTTGACTATTATGGTAGTATACATTATTGGCGGTGGCATACTTTGGTAAAGCGTCGTTATCTCCTATCAAACGCTACTACTAATTATACTTAACAACATCCTATTCCTAATACATACATGAATGAAATAGAAATTACGGAGGAAAATTTTAGTGTCGACAGACACATAGAATGGTAATAATTATACGGAGAATACTGGTTTTCTAGAGAAGATCTAAAGAATGGAGGCTATCATGGTGCAGTCCAAGGCTACAATACAGATGAAGGCATTTGGGATTGGTTGTAGGGTTCCTTGTCCATGGGGAGGCCCTTTTCCAAGACATTACAACCCGTAGGAGAAGCTTGACTTCATGGTCAAAATTTTGCCCCAACTTGCACAATGGATTGAGGAGATTGAGGCTTATGAGTTGGACACAAGACAACCTTTTCAATGGGTAAGTCCACCACCTCCTAGATTTTCTTTCCTCTTCCTAATCAAGTATCATTGCAGCAATGTCATGATACTAGCTCCCCATCTTCTGCCCCCAGTGTTGAATTCCCTTCTCCATCTCCTAGTCTTCCATCTCATCTCAATTCTTCTACCCTTTTCCCTTCCAAATTCAAGTCCCTTCCACAAGATCCAAAAGTAGTGCCTTCCCCTCCATCACATATAAAGAAAAAACTAGTAGATGCCCCACCCACCACTCCTCCTACTCTCTCGAGTCCATGTTGGGAAGAGACTCAAGAAACTAGTTAGGAGAAGAGCAACAAGGAGAGACATACAAAGAAGAAATGATCAAAAGCTTAGTAAGCTTGGATCTCAAGTTTGGGATTACAAAAATGCACTTGATGGTTAAACCTTTAGAGGAGGTCAGGGTCAGACCATAAGTGGTGGTAAGTGAGTTTGCTACAGAAGAAGAAGAAGAACAAGAGGAAGAAGATAAATAATTTGTATTCTCTAAATATAGTGTCCATAATGGCACTTTGTCTGAAGAAGATGTTGATCTAATCCAAGCTGCACAACTAGTTAAGAGAGAGAAAGAACAACCAGCTCCAAGTCCCATTGAAGAGGAGCAACTAGAGGAGATCAAATCAAAGTTGAGGCCACTTAATGAAGAAAGCATTATTGAAGATTTTTGCTTTCATTTGAAGGGCCTAATTTGATTGATGAACCCATGACGAGGAAGACCATATGGTTCTAGAGGATTCAAGCATAGAGCGAGCCACAAAAGAACCTTCAGTTCTTCCTCCCACTTCATCCCCTTCAATCTCTAATGTCGAAGAAGAGTTTGAGCTTTCAAACTTCATGTTTGAGGATGAGGGGAACCATGGTGAGAAAATTACAAATCCGAAGGACACCATGGAGGAGGTCGAGCACACATAGAAGGACAACAAGAAGGCAGATTATCTTTCTAACTTGGAGGAATGCCTTGATGGAAAGGATCCCAAGGAGATCACATCATTTTCTCCTCCATCATCCAACTTCCAAGCACATGAGTTTGCTGCCATGGAGGAGAGCATCTAATCACAAGAATTTACATCTAACAACAACCCTCTGAGACCCAAGTTGAGGATCATGATATTCCTTGTTCTTCTCGGGAGGAGAAAGGAAAAAGGAATGAGGATCCCATCTCTTCTATACCATCCACCCAGGAAGGTCCACAGGAAGACTCCACTCTTGGAGTTGAATTTCAGAGCAATGGGCACATCCCTTGGATCAAACCATGCCCAATTAGGTACTTGGCTTCATTAGAGCCAAGGGAGAAGCCAAAACCAATCATGCCCACTCCAGGGCATGAGGATGAGTATCAAAGCACCAAGGGTCATCATCAACACCTCAAGAGTCCAATGTCAATCAACTTGAGGAGGTATTTTTCATTAATGTTGATACCTTGATGATTTGGGTGGAAGATCGACCTCTTGTTAGTTTTTCACTCATTATAAGAGCCATGTTCATGCAAATCATATACATGGCTACCTATTTTGAGAAAGGGAAGCTATTTCTCCTTCCTGTAGTAGGATTTGTTTATATTTTCTTTGTTAGGGTTAGTGTAGGAGTAGGAGTATATTTTCTTTCAGTAGAACAAGTGATTTTGCACACTCTACATGTCTTATTTGAGGCATGTATGATTTAATATTTGTATATAAGTTTTGTTCGTATTGCCTTTGCGAGGTACATTACGTCAGACCTTCAAATATTTACATTATAGAGACCCATAGTTTCCTGTAATAGTTGCTAATTTCAAATGAAACAAATACAGAGTAACTAAAATCAGGTTTCAAGACACCCATTTGTAGAGCAGTGAAATCTCCAAGTCAATACAATTTTCTACTCTCAGAACCTCATTTTCAAGATTTTCTTATTAAAATTGATAGTGCAAACAATGGCGCAAGCTCGGGGTCACCAAGCGTAGCAAGCTTGGGCTCACCTGTTTTTGAGATAAGATTAGTACAAGAATCTCATTCACGAATCCATTCCTAATGGATACTTCCAAGGCTACTGCTCTCTTCATCTAGCAGTGCAAATGTCCCCATGACTCGCCAATCATTATCCCAATTTTGCCCCACCAACAAAATTGATCAAACACGACCCATACGAAGAAAATCGAAGGGCTAGTTCAGAGTCATGCTAGCCCACATTCCAAATCCAACAATGAAGTGGTAGGGTCAGCAAAGTAGGCCAACGATGTCAAAGGAGATCAGAGTACACAAGAGAAGATTGAAGAAAGTGATAGTGTCTCTGTCACAGTCAAAGAAGACCTCCACCGAGCTCACTTTTTCACCTCTTCTCCACGAAAGATCAAACAACCAGATACTTCTTCCACAATGCCTCTTATACATTCCACAAAACAAAAATAGATTCAAAACCTCACAAATAGCCATGAAGTGCAGTTTACTCTGCTGGTTCGAAAACCAAAGTGCATGTAGAAAGAAAATCGGAGAACATGCAAAATGAAACAACCCAAAAATCACTGGCATGCCTACCAAGATGGTTTGGGCTCGTGAACCAAAAACAATTAATCTCATTAATTCCAAATCTCCCGCTCAATCTTCCTTTCCACCGCCTGCCAAGTCTGGTGAGTGCCAAGTCCAAATTAACATGAGTTTCCATTTTTAGTGATACTGCCACCTAAGCCTCCACCAAGCCAACTAACCCCTGCCAAAGCTGGCAGTCCGTATGCATTCACCATCCTTATCTATAACATAAATGCCTTAGGAACCATCGCCCAAGTGTATGCGACCACTTAAGTTCCCAATTCATATCCATTAGTTTAGGATAGATTAGATTGCTTAGGTTAGATCTTAGGTAGAATTAAAATTTATACCTTAGGATATAACACTAACAACTAACCCCACCTTAGACCTTAGTAATTAGGTTTAGATAAACCCTCATAGGTAAATAATTCAAGGTTCCATAGGTTAAAACACTAGGTTAGGTTAAAATAATACCTTGTAGTATTAAAATCTAGGTTAATTTAATACCTAGTAACCCTTCAAATTCTGTTCATACCGAGCTTAGGTTAGAATCAGAATTCTATCAAGAGACATAGCTTAGGTAGAAATATATATTTTTTTACCTAGCTTAGGATCCCATAGGTTAGTCTTCTATAGGATCCTAGATCTCTCTTATGCTGTGAATAGGCTGCATTCCCATTTTTTATCAGCAATGACCTATCATGATCGATCTTCAACGACTCCAAGAAAAACGACCAACTGAATGGAAGTACATTCACACAGAAATTAAAGAACTTGCAACAACAAAGTTCATTCCAATGTGTATCTTAACTCATGGAATGTCAATTTTACCATTCATTCAATAGAGTAGATTTAAAACATTCCTTGGATCATTGAAATTGATCCAAGGATGAGTCAGATAAATAGATAAGTTTACAACTCTTAAACCAGATTGTAAATCACTTACCAGAAGTGAAAAATGGATTTAGAGAATTTATTCCAGTTCAATTCCAAGGGATCTTAAGAGCAAAAAGACTTATCCATATCAAGCATGATTTCCAATAATCATAAGAACATAACCTTATAAGTAAAATCACATATCAACACTTGAATTCAAAGGAGGAAAATAACAACGTCATCAAGGGTGTTACATCCGAACCTTGGACACATGGAGGGTTAGCGCAATTTTGGGGTCTCTCTTTGGGCTGCGCCTTTGAATTTTGGTCGATGAGGCACGTGACGCCTTCCACGAGTCCAGCTTCTTTTCCCAGTCGACTCACATGTGAATTCCAATTTTTTTATCCCTTTCTTCAATCTTCTCATGTGTGCTCTAATTTCCTTTGATGTTGTTGGCCTCATTTGCTGACCCTACCCCTTCATTGTTGGATTTGGAATGTGGGCTCGCATGACTGAACCGCCCCTTCCGATTTTCTTCTGTGTGGGGTCATGTTTGATCAATTTTTTCTGGGTAAAATTGGTATAATAGTAACACACATTTCATTCTATGATTTTTTCATTTCGTGTGATGTACATTTCACATTTTGATTCATATGAAATAATGATTTATTTTTTGAACATGATAATATGGTTACTAATAAAATCCATAAGAAGTTTGTCTATTATAGACCTAGAATTTTATTACTCATACTTATTCACTTAAGAGAGATGGTTCTGTCTTTAAATCCTTGTACGATGTCCCTTGTAAGATAATTGAGTCTATAAGGATTAATTGTTAACATTTTCTCATTTTAGTTGTCTTTTTTGAAAATTTCATCAAAATGAGAAACATATTTGAGTCTAAAAGGATTAATTGTTAACATTTTCTCATTTTAGTTAGTGACATTGTGTTTCGAAGGTCACGTGAGGACTAATAGTTTTGTAATTTTTGGGTGTATGTATAGAAATTTTAGACAAAAAAGTGGTCATAACACAACTTTTATTGAAATATATATTCATGATAATAGATTTCTTATTCGATATACATATATTGAAAATTGTAATAAATTTATTTGTTCTAATGTAATTCATGAAAATGTTTAGTTTTATAAAAATGAGGAATTTTAATAAGTTGAGAACGTTTTTTTAAAGTGGTTCATTTTTTTCAAAATGTGTAATTTATAGGTGATTTTGATTGTGGTATTTTTTAGAGAAATGTTTTGGACATGCTTTTTTGGAAAGAAAGAAAACATAACCATGCCCATGAAAATTTTATTTTCTAAAGTTTGGAAAATTATAGTTTTATAAGATAATTTTGGTATCATACATAACGTCAATGCGATTAGTCAACTATGATTTGGTAATATTTTGTGGAAAATGTCGTTTAAAAAATCGATGTGTATATAATAAGGCCTAGCTCATTTTAGTTGTTGTTTGCGACATTTTTATTGAAATGAATATTAGAAAAGATTATTAAATGTTTTTCTTTGCATTAAAATTTCAATATATTATCTTGGATATTGTTGGTTATAATTGGTAGAAAATATACCTTAACGTAGTTCAATTAAATTCATTATAAATTCTTATGGTCCTCAAGGAAATATTATATATAGGGGGTTGAATTCTATCTTGGGTTCTTGATATTATATAGAAAGAATCATATGCTTCCCCAATGACTTAAGACTTGTAGTGCCCAATCAAAAAAATAAAACAAATTTAATAAAATAAATTAAACAAAACTTAGTACGTTTGGTGAGGAAATGTGTGGGCAAGTGGATTAGGTAAAAATTAAAGCAGATTGGTGGAGGTCAGTTGGCTAGCAGGCGGTGCCATGTGGAAGAAATAAGGAAGAGTATGGACATCCATCAAAGCATAATGGAAATCTGATTTTTCTTTCCAGCTTCCTCCCATCCTACGCCAAAATGGGGTTTTTTGTCAGATTTTGTAGTTGCAAGTGCTCCGATAGATATGTATGCAAGTGTGGAAGCATGCACTTGGCATGTGAACTATTGATTGAATGACTAAAAGAAATGTGACCTCGTTGTGATCGCAATGGCTACATGATATGCACAAAATGGGTTTGTTGAAAAGGCTTATAAATTTTCAAGCAAATGTTATTGGTAGGTGTAAATCTAGCTTCCACATCCTTTGTCATCATCCTCCCAAATTCCCGGTGTTTATTCTCGCATTTTTTTCTCTATTTTAGGGTTTTCTCTGCATTTTAAGCTAGTTTGACATAGCCTTGAATGGATCTATCTGTGTGTGGAGACTTTTTAATTTTCCATGGGAGATTTTTCCATATTTTTTTCTCTGTTTTATTTAATTTTGGTGTTGACATTCCATAATCAGCTCGCTCTAGAGCTTAATGTGCATTATTATGTGACTCGTGTGTTCTATTTAAATGCAAAACTCATCCTTCAACCATGGATTGTGGTTTGAGTTTAATTTGACTCCATGACTACCATTAAATATCTGTAGATGCACGGTGAGCTCTATTTTATTGTTAAAGTGAGCTTGATTTCCACTCTACTTTACCTCGGGTGAGGTGGATTCACATTTCCCTTACGTTGAAAGAGGGTTTCGTTATAGCATGATGGGTTTCATTGGGTTGTCATTTGATCCACTCAACTCTCTTTTGCATTGGTCGATTCATTTTACCTACGTGAATATCATGGTTGGCCACCTTTAAAGGAGGGGTTTCCTATTATTTCCATTGAATTGATTCTACTCTTATCTCAACTCGGATTGACATGGTTGCAGGTTTGTGTGAACGGGTTTTTCTAAAAGACAACATAGGGATTTAAGTAAATATTGTTGGCAGATCTAGATGAAATTTAAGACCTTTGTGAGCCTCATTCCTTCGATGCAAATTTGGAGCTTCAGAATAGGGTAAGGACTTCATTGAGCAACAAGGACGGTGAAAATTTGTATATGTAGAGGTGCTTTTCCTAGTAGTCATATATTCAAAGCATGGGAGCATAGACAAACATGCAAAACATTTGATGGAATGCCTGGTAGAGGGATGAAGCCTTTTGGAGTGCGAGTGAAACCACTTTGATTACCTCTTACACTACAAACAAAAATATCTCCCGAGGCATGGTTCAACTCTCCTTATCTTTCATAATTCTAGTTCTATAAATTTCATTTCAGCAACTAAATAAAATTTTAAACCATATGATTATCAGTACATTATATTGTTTTAAATAAACTTGTTTTTAAAAATGTTATATCGTAACCTACAAAATTCAATATTCCTTGGTAGATGTCGGTAAATGGATTTTTACGCATGCAAATGACATGCAACAATGTGGAATGAAGTCCCTCCTCAATGAAGGTGAGGCTTCCTTTATTGAAAACCTAAACTATATTTGCACTTGTACATTCAAAATTGTATGTGGGGGGTGTTTTGGAACATCAATGGAAAGAAAAGTGAATGAGGGAGATGGAATTGAATTAAGGAAAGGAATGAATGGAAGGAACATGCAAGAGGAAGGTAAAGAAGAGCCTAATATTACACGAAGAAGAATGATGAATAACCAACACAAATCAAATGAAGTTTGAGTTATCTAAACAAGAATGAGTAAAAGGGAACATACATGAGCAAGTAGATAATCAGAGCTTGATCATTGTGAACTAGAACAACATATTAATAACGTTGACAATAAGATCAAAGACAATATTTACATGTAATATTTAAACATCTAACATCTAATGAACATAAGAACATCAAATGTTACAAGAGATAATGAATGGGACATAAATTTCATATTTTATTAACTCCAAAATGTCTTCACAACAGAACAAAATTTCTGTTTTGAAACAAAGCTTACACAAAAATATTTTCTTCTCCTCTCTGAAAGTCACTTTACAAATGAGCCCCTAAATTTATTTTATAACCTAAAATTTCGTACAAATTAGTTGGGGTTTACATGATCATTAAATAGGGAACTTAAGTGACTTTGAATTCTTCAACCAATTTTATTAAAAGCAACTAAAAATAGAAATCACTTAAGTTATCAAAAAATTTCCAAAAGTGAGTTAAATAACACCACTTTATAAAAAAATCAATGGGTACATGTGGACCCCACTTAAATGACTTAGACACACACATAAACATCCTAGTCAAAAATGCACCACCTAGACCAAGACACCTAGGATCAATGTCTTATCCATTGGGCCAAGAGTTTGCCAATCCCGATCGCACGAGAATGAACTCATTGACCATTCTCCACAATCCTTAAGATGATAAGAGAGTCGAGGTTGAAACTTGAACAATTCATCAACCCTCCATTTGACTAACATCCCGATGTGAGAAATTTTGTCTTCATTCGCATTCACATTCATAATTACAAACAATTCTCCACATGCTCTAAATAGTCTTCCATGGTAAATTAATTATTTTTCGTGAGACTATAGTCGTTACACCACCTTGGCTTATGAGAATCCAACTCCTCTTTTTCTGTTGAGAGGCTCTTCCAATAGTTGAGATTGAAATTCACTACTGGATTTATGTTTTTCGTATTTTTCACCATCCCGAAGTGTTTCCATTCTGATCTACTCATGATCATCCAATTCCAAAACACTCCAACTTTAAGATTGGTTGATGAAGTATCGCACCCACTACTGACTGAGAGCCGATAGGGACACACTTGAATGATGTGGCCTTGTTTGATGATCCAAACAACTGTACTTGTCATTAATTTTTATTTTTCAATGAATAGATCTGTGCAATAATTAAGTGAAGACAATTGATGTAGACAAGTTTCTCCCATTATTGATCTCTGTCGATATCAATGGCTTTTGACTCGAAAAGACCTCTGCCAATAGCTACGACCTATACCGCATAATGAGGAAGTCGAGGTTACTTCCACTTCGAGGTCATTGTCATTGAATCACCACACCGCATAGGTGTCATGGTGCATCCATGCAAGTTAGGAAAATTGTGACTCGCCTTCAATTGATATGCAATCACAGTTGGCCTACGTCGACGGGTCCCAAGTTTGTATCGACGATGTTGTCATACCCCGAATGGAGTGTCAAGGTGAGGATAATGCCCTGCAATCCATACCAGAACATCATTTTGTTTGGAGATGACATGATTGTGACAAAATCATGATTTCAGTTATTACTTCCTTCTTACAAAACTACACAAATCACTTGTGAAACTTTTAGGAAAAAGAACAAATCATGTTTTGAGAATTTCCTCGCTCTAGACCCAAAATCCCTCCGAGCTCACCTCCTGGACGTCTTCCCACCCATCTCAACCTCTTTGAGCTCCATCTCGAACCCTCCTCGGCCCCGTAACTCACCTCGGTTCTATATAAACCCACCTCAACATGTTACAGAGCTCTCCACCTACATCGAACACCACACACTTGTGTCGATATTCTCCAAAATGAATTGATTCCACATGCACGTGTTAGCCTTCTCCAGACCGAGTAATTCTCGACTTGTTTCAACCCTACTCTAAACTCCTCACCGCAACTTCAAACATGTTGGCTTCACCGAGTTGTTTTTGATATCCTTGTTTGTTATGTCAAAGTCAAGATTCTCTCGGCCAAGCCTCCGTACCATCCTCCTTACCACCTCGACCAACTAAGTAGATCTCCTCATGAGCTCTCCCGTGATACCCTTATGCCAACTCGAGCTCCTTCATAGATCACATGAGCTTTGTCTTATGTAAACCCTTGCCACCTTCATTCCATGATCCTTCTCCCAAGCCACGCGCCCTTGACCCATCTCAACCTCATTTCTACACAAGCCCCACCTTGGCTCATGTCCATCCCGACTCAACTTGCAACTCAACCACCAAGTCAAGCTCCTTCCATCCATTCAAATTAGGTCAACTTTAGTTTTTTAGGTTTTTCTTTCTCCTTTTCATTCAATTTTATAAAATAATTAAGTTTCAAACCTTTCTCATTAAGCCCTTATTATTATTATTTTTTAACTTAGTTCCTTTTATCTCTAAACTAGAGTAGAAAATTGGGAAAATAAAAAATAGGGTTTATTGTGCCTTTTAGATTGAATTCATTTATGGAAGTTATTATGAAGTCGGTAATGCTTTTTTGGGAGCTTATTATCGGAATTCAATTATAATTATGGGGTTATTGTAACCAAGTAAATAATTTTTTAAGTCTTATTATAATCTTGAGCTCTTATTATTGTTTGTGGGTTATTGAGTGTGTCCACCACAACCTTGCACTAAGGGAGCCCTTTGCGATGTGAGACGAGGTTTCTCACATAAAACATAGTTTTTCTCTTTTTTTTTTGTTTTACAACTTTATTTACATTGTTATTCTTTGTGTTTTTTCACTAGCACGTTGAAAATTAGTATGGTCTCCACTCTTTGCATGGATTTCACTAATTGGAATGTGAGTGATAAATTATTTCCACCACATGAACACACAAGATTGTAATCTATGTACTAATTAAAAAGTGTTGCAAACAGGAGAGTAAAACCATTATTCTAGGGGATGTGTGTGTGTGTGTGTGTGTGTGTGTTTAAATTAATTATTCTGCCCCATGGTGGACACTTGAAGAATTATGTGCAAAATGGAGATTTCCTATTGAAATCCATCTTATACACAAAGTTGGGATACGTATGGACTGCAAGAGTTTCAAACTAAGGGCCAATATGTCTACTGTTTTCAATTGTAGATCTGCTTTTCTCAAATTTTCAGTTCTTGTAAGGCGATTTTCAATTTCTACACTGCTCATGATTTTGTTTTTCTCAATAAGATTTCAGTTTGGTACCTGTTATACCATTTTCATATGGTTGAGTTTGAAAAACTCACACTTGGGATTATTGTTAATAGTCATGGACATATCTGAGATTACACATTTAAAAGGATTCCATCATTGGATGATGTGGACAAAAGGTTACCGCAGAAGAAGACAAACAAATCAGATCTGATAGCCCTGATTTGGATAAAATTCCAAGTGATTTATGGCTGTTGTAACTTGTTTCTAGCCTATCCTCAGTCTGATTTGCATCATATATTGAGAGGATGGATTTCCAAATAAGGGAAAAATCTATAGGCACTCAAGGTTATGATATTTTATGTTTTTCATTACAGTGAATTTCCCTAGTTGAGCTTACCCATGTTATTTTGCATTGTTGGCTAAAGATGCAAGGGAACAATTGCATAGTATTAGGACAACATGAAGAGTGGTCTAGTCAAGGAACTGATTTCCTAGTTGAAGATGGGGATGGTTTTCAAAAACTTTCTAGATCCCAACTAACTCGTGATTCAATGATCATAGATTCACTCAATGAGACTGTTAGAGAAGCATTACCTGGTACCGGGCCTCAAGTTCCTCATTATATCAGAGAAGTGCAACAAAAGCCAACTACATCACAAGGAGGAATGGAAGGAAAAAAGATTGATTTGGGATCTTGGGATTACAACAATGGCCAATTGGGAAGAGTCAAAACAGTTGAGCTGACAATTGCTTGAGGACAAGCAATTTTGGGAAGGGCGGACTGTCATGTCCCCTTTTTCAAATAAAGAAAAATAATAAAGTTAATGTTTTTAAGTTGTCAAGTCACTCACTTTTTATTAAAAAGGTGACAACTTAATATAAATTTATTATTAAAATAAAAATAAAGGTGACTTTCCAAATAAAGTAAAAGCCAACAATAAATTAGAAGATGGAAAGTCACTTTAGTAATCCCACATGGAGTGCCCAACTTGGGAAAAGGCAATGGAAAATTATAAAAGGAGGGGTTGGGGTTTCATTTGACACACTTTTTGGCATTTCTACATTTCATTTTGGAGAGTTTGGGCTTGTTGCTCCTACTTTCAGCTATTGGGGATGAAAACCCTCATTGGCTAGTTGTTGAGGATGAAAACCCTCATTAGCATTCAGATTTTGGGGACAAAAACCCTCAATTTCTCCTTGGTGGTCTCATACGGAGATCACACTTGAGCTTATATCAAATTCTCAAAGGAAAAGATCAGATTTTTAGAGCTAGGGCACACTTTTTGGGCACATTTTCTACATTTCCCACTTCAGATCTGCATTTCAAGCGAAGAAATTCATCCAAATCGAGATACATCTTCCAAAACTTTTAGTAGGGATAATTAGGGCACAATTGGCAACCATATCTAGGGCTATCTACACCCTTGTGGGTGGAGTTTGATGCATTCTAAGGCATAGCTATTCTGTATCTCATCACCAATTTCTTTGCCATAATTTTGGAGGCCATATTCATGTTTTTTTGAAGGATTTTGGCTTAGGGTCTCTTATTTCAGCTTATTTCTATAAGTTGTATTTCTGTAATCTAAAAATAGAATTACATCTCTTATTTTGGGTCCCAAAAATTCAATATTTTTGTGTTCTTTCATTCATAATTTGTTATAATTTTTTGGCATAAGATTTGGGTAATTTGAGATCATATTCACTGTAATTTGTGGCTCTTTTGTCTCAATAATAGGTTTCCATACCTAGGGTTTGTTTCAAATTTCTATTTTTGTGAAACAAAATACATTGTTATCCTAATATCTTTATTTCTAGCATGCTCCAATAAATCACAATTCTCAGGTGTTCCATTTGGATTAAAATATCTTCCATGGGGGACATTACGGTGATATCGGAGTTTTGATTCTCCTAGCCTCTCGAAGGAGAAGATTAGTTTTGCATGGACTCGGGTGAAGAGGGTTTTAGATATCACTAGTCAAGAAGAACTCCAGGAAAGGATGATATGGTTGATAGAGAAAGGGCTCCACCAATAGAAAACATGAGCTATTTGAATGAAGTGTTCACTAGAGGTAATAGATAATTACAAACCCATTTGTTGGATGCTTTAAGGGATCTAAGAGACTCCTTTGTAGGAGTTGTTTCAGAATTTTCTTTAAGTTTTTTGACAAAATAGATAAGGGTGTGGGCCAAGGAGGAATACTAGTTGAAATGGTCGGTTTGAAGGTCATTGCACGCGTTCTAATTTTTGATCCAATTACATGTGAGAGCTTCCTTTTTTCGGCTAGGAGGAACTACCTAGAATACATAACAAGACCATAAGAAATAGTTAAACAATATATGTCGAGGGTCGCTTAAGCATGTGCTAGATCCGAAAGTGTGATACTTCCTTGATGGCGCGGATCAACCCACTATTTAATACAATTTAATGTAAGAAATAACGTAAATAAATAGAATCCTACTGTAGTTGATATGATTTAGGTATCTCATCCAAATACAATAAGCAAATCTAACATACATAGCTAGGTTATGATCAGATCTGGAAGTAGGGTAGGTAATCGAGGTGTTGGAACAGGTCAGGGTTAGGTTCTGGGTCACTTGGGTCACTTGGGAAAAGGTTGTAGGGATATGGTATTAGTAGGATTACCAAATATAGAGACCGACGTCGGTCTAGTATGACCGATGATGGTTTAGTAAGAATCGACGATGGTTAATGCGGGCTGATAATAACTCAATAGTTCATGGTTTTGGGGATTTGTCTAAGGCTGAATCAGAGATGGTAAGGAGTTGGTTTAGGTTTGTGGAGGTGTTGGGAATATTTAGAGGTACTCATGAGTAGATAGAGGTGATTAAAATGGTTATGAGTGATGGGAATGGTGAGTTCACAGGAAGGCAATAGTGGTGAGGTAAAAATATAAATGGTGGTTGATAAACAAAGGTGAAGAACTCTTATAAACTGAATAGAAATGAAATGGTGCAAGTTAGAAACACACTTACTATTGTGCAGGTTCAATGGCTAGGGTGGTGGTGATGGTTGATCGGTGAAATGGTGATCAAGCAACAAAGATGCTTCCCGATGTTACTGTGAATGCAAAAACTCATGATCAATGGTTGTGCTGGCTATGGCTATTTGGATGTATGAAAGAGCTTTGGTTCTTACTTGCATGCAAAGGTGAAGAACTCTTATAAACCGATTAGAAATGAAATGGTGCAGGTTAAAACACACTTTGTTTAGGTTCAATGGTTGGTGGTGGTGATGGTTGATCGGTGAAATGGCTATGGTGAAGCAGCACTTGATACTTCCATGTTACCATGAATGCAAAAACCTCCTGATCAATGGTTCTTGCTATGGCTATTTGGATGTACGAAAGATCTTTGGTTCATACTTTGCACCAAAAAACTTGAGAATGTGTCTAACCTCTCAAACAAGGTTACCAAAATGGTTATATGGTAATTGATGACGATGGTTTAGGGTGATCGACGTCGAGTTTGGGTTGACCGACGTCGGTTAAGGTGGGATATCCTAGGTTGCCTAAAATAACAGATCTTGGATATCTTTTCCATCTTTACTAGTTGGTGTCGGTCTAAATGGAACATTGTGCTTAGATACATGGGAATATGGTTAGAGGAAGAATAGGCATGTGCTTTTAGGGTTATACTAAGTCTTAGTTCATTAAGGTAAGTAGGGCTAAGTCTTAGTTAGTTATGGAAACATGTTATGAATAGGTCTATGGTGAGGTGTCTATGTGAGGTGGCTAGGTGAGGTGTGCATCCATTTAATTAAAGTAATTAAATTAATAAATGGAGTGAGGGTGAGTATTGAATTAATTGTGGATAATTAAATTAATGTTAATATGGGGTGAAAGGGGGCTAATGTTAGGTGAGTATGTTTAAGTTAGTTATTCGAAAGGGGACCAAGGGGAGTGTGACCCAATTTTGGTGTCTACATTTTCCCCTTTTTTTGTGTAGCTTGTATTGGTAAGCGACACTTGACAAAAATAGGAAGTGATTGCCCCATGTGTGGGTGAAGGTGATCCCCCTCAAACCAGGCACTGATGAGGTAAAATATAGAATCGGTGAGTGGTTTGATAAATGTGTAGGTGGGGAAGATAGGTGAGGGAAGGGTTTAGTATTGAGGGAAAGGGTGATGGTCAACTCGGGTAATGGGTAGTAGGTCATGGTCAAAATCGGGTCATGGGTAATGGAAATCAAACACACGCACACACACATATAGATTGTAACACGGTACCAAGTTGAAGAGCTTGCAAACTCTACATCATCCAAGGTCGATAGGTTTATCCAAACAAGGGTGAAGTGATTCAGGTATCCAAGGTATAGGATATGGTCAAGAAACACAATGTAGGTCAGTGCATGAACATTTTAGGTATGCTTCGGTACACCAAAGGTTTGGTCGGGATAAACAACATGAAAATAGGCAAGGTATGGTTGTTAGGCTAAAAAACATAGGTAATAACATCACAAGGTATAATGAGTACATAAGGTCAATGGTCACACCAAGTAGGTCAAGTTCAAGAAAATATGTCATGGCATGGGTAAGGCCAAGGTATAGGTAAAATAACAACTCCTAAGATGCAACAAAGGAAATGTAGGGGTAGGTTGGGCTTGTAGGTATGTTTCAATGGGTGGCTAGAATGATAATAGGTGCATGTTGGCACTAATGATTATAGGAAAAGGAAGCGTAGTAAGGCTAAATAGTTAGAAGGGTTGACCGATGCCGGTTATAGGGTGACCAACGTCGTTGGTTGGCTAGGGCACAAATATGACCGACGTCGGTCATATCGGGTTGGGTTTATAAAACAAAAAATATTTTACGGAATCATTGTTGCTTTGTAACTTTGGAGAAAATGACAAAGCCATTTGAATTTTGTGCCACATTTTTAAGAGAGAAGGACATGGCATTGTACCTAGCTAAGGTGGAGAGTATGAGTGGGTGAGAGGAGCTAGGGATGGGTCCACTGAGCTTGGGGTATCGATTTGATTGGTTGGATTAGAGGAGTGGGTTGTGGTGATTTGGGCATGGTAGAAGTAGGAGAGGGTTCGGGTGGGCACCAATGCAATGGCCAGTCATGCCACCACACCATGACACCAAGATGAGGTAGGATTTCATCCTTTCTATGTATTTATTTGGGAAAATAAGGTATGGGTATGGGTTTTGGGTATAGGTATATAATTAAATTTGTGGTGAAAATTGGTGTAATGAGGGAGGGGGGAGGTTTGAGATAGGTTAGATAGGGGTGGGGAGGGTTTGGGTTAGCTTTGGGTAGGGTAGGATAGGTTTCTAGGTTAGTTTGAAATATTTTGGGAAAAATGGGGGTTTTTATGGATTTGGTCACCCAACGGTGGTGCCTTGATCAAGGTTTGGTCGACATTGGTTGGCATTGGCCGACATCGGTCAGGTAGTAAAGTGGCGATGCCGATCACGAATGCCGGTCACTGAGAGACTGATGCCGGTTTTAGATTAGAGGGAAATAGGTCAATAAGTGGGAAGGTTGGGAGGGAAAAGGTAGGTAATGGGATATAACGACAAGTGGAGTGATGACGGGTAGGGTAATATATTCATAGAGGGTAATGAGTAGGGTAATAGGTATAAATGGTATGAGTGGATTGTGGTAATAAGGGGTGATCTGTAGGGTTGGGGTATGATAAGCAAGAAGGGTTTTGGGAATAGGTTTTTGGGTAAGAGATGTGTGGGGTATGGTGAAGGTTTAATAATGTTGTGATTTGTTGGGTGCAGGTGAGGGACTAGTTATGGATGAGAGACATAGTACCACCTCTATTACTATCGGTACGAGGGAGCATGATGGTAGAGGAGTGTCATGTTACAAATGTCGGCCTTATTGGGGTCAGATGGTATAGGCACATAGTTTGGGAGCCAAGCTTGATGGTCACACTCATCGATAGATGGGATTCAATGACCAACACATTTCATCTGCCAATGGGTGAGATCACAATCACCCTAGAGGACATGTGTACAAGATCCTACGCGGTTATCGATAGTGGGGAATGCAAGTGTATTCTATTTATTTAGAGGCATCAAAGGAGCTGATGTTGACATTATTTGGAGAGGGGATGATAGAGATGAGGTTCCATAGTGTGAGCCTGAGTTATGGAGAGATGTACGCGGCCCATCCTGAGGAGATGAGGCTAGTGGTCTTGATTATGGAGGCGGTGTGTTGCTTTGCATTTCCAGATGTGGAGGGTGGGAGATTCCCACGAGAACTAATGGGGTTCTCCATGACATGATGGAGGATAGGACCCAATTTTCTTGGGCACCAATGTACTTGGTGTAGCTATACCAGAGTTATGGGCCTATGGGTGGTTGCGAGGTTCAACTTGTGCTGCACCTTTCTTTTACACTTGCTGGGCATATGAGCACATTGTATGTGTGCATCTAGTTGGTATGCCCGACCAATGCATTTGAGGTGATATTTGTTCAAGTTGGCTATAGGTGTTGGGTGCCTGTTGTTGGAGAGTGCATGGTTACTAGGGCTACACATGATGTAGCATACTATAGGTGCATGTTGGAGGGTTTATCCGGTGTAGACATTATCTGGAGGTCGTATGTCGCTTCCCCTCATACAAGCAGATGGTAGTGGAGATGGATGGATTACAACTGGTGAGATGGATAGAGGGGCGTCATGGATGAGCACAAGATGATCCCCATTGAAAGGGTCAAACGACATTGGGATTTCCCAGACGTGCCACCACTCATTTCCACGGTATAAGAGGGATGACGTGGAGAGACCTATGTCTCCACCACGACCTATAGTGCTGACCGGGTAGGAGGAGCATCCCGTCGTCTGTCAAATTGATGATGCGGGAAATAAAAATGTGTATAGACTATGGTGGGTAAGCCCAACTATGAGCAACACCACCTAGGCCAGGTCAGGCCATATGATGTGCTGTACCCCCTCATAGTTCAGAGGGATAAACTGTAAGGACATGTGGCCACCTTACAGGCTAGATTATAGGTTTATAGGGGCAGTTGGTAGGGTCACAAGGTTGCAAGGGCTAGATAGCCATGTACACAGCATAGATTAGTGGCCTTAGTGCCTAGGTCATGGCACACACTAGGGATAGGCACCGACAGGAGATGGATACAGGGGACATGCCACCCTACGATACATGATAACAGATGTTACGAGGTCCCATAGTTTGCCACTCTTGGGCAGGGTGCCTTACAGCAGGTCACACTCAAGCACTAGCACAGAGCAGTAGGTTAGGATTTATAAGGTCCAAGACCCATGCACCACCACGAGATAGTGTCGATGGCCATGGTTAGGGATGCCCTAGGTGAGGCAGGTACTATCAAGATCATTTGAACTGACTATAGGGATAGATGTCCCTCTTATGTGAAGCACCGAGTACATGCAAAGCCTCAAGTGAGAGGACCATCTCACACACATAGTGTAGAGAGTATGGGGGCAAAGAACCCGAGAGGTAGGGCCGGGAGAGAGGCCACTAGCTCATGGAGGTCCCGACCACCCAGGCCGGGCCATTAAAGCGAGGGCGAAAACCCATGCTAGGTGGAGAGATGTTGGCGGATGGTGCACCACAGAGTGAGGAGAGAGGAGGAGATGAGAGACGTATGGATGGATATCGGTGAGATGAGTCACCATATGTGTTCATTATATTTTTTGTTTTTTTATATATATCGGCCTGCGTGTGCGTAAAGATAGTGAGGATGTATATGAGATATTTTGAGTTTTGTATATATACCGGCCTCATGCCAAAAGATTTTGAGACATTTGTATATGAGGGACATGTATTGTCATTGTACCTGTGCCCATATATACACAGATTTTGAGGATGTATATATTTATGGATGATGGTTATATTTATGATATGATGTTGTACTGGTGGTTGTGATTTCTATTGTTATTGTGTATGTGATGGAAACTAGGTGGATTAGGCATGATGGAAACTAGGTGGATTAGGCATGATGGAGTCAGGTCGATGTAGGCATGGTGGATTCGATGGTTTAGGTGTGATGGAGTCATTTTGATTTAGGAGTGGTAGAGTCGATTTAGGCATGGTGGAGTCGGGATCGGTTTAGGCATGATGGAGTCAGGTCGATTTAGGCATGGTGGAGTCGTCGTCATAAGAATGGTTGATTTAGGCATGGTTGAGTCGGGTTTATGGTTTTGATTTAATTTCCAAGTTATTGGTAACATGGAAGACTAAATGATGATGTTATATGCATGTTATGGTTTAAATTTCAAAATATTTGCTATGGTGGAAATATAAAAATGATAAATGAATGATGTTGATAAAGTGGTAAAAATGGTTGTTAATTGTATGTTTGGTTTAATTTCCAACTGTTGATATAAAATGGAAATGAACTAAGGTAGAACATGCATAGGAAAGTGAAGGGAAAATAGGTTAGGTAAAGAGTGGTCCAAGCTAACCTCCAAGGCCCCATGCCCTCAAAGTGTTGCCTACATAGCCCGATGAAAAGGGGCCTCAGGACGATGTAGTTCTCCCATAAGCTAGGGAAGAATATGATGAATTAGAGGAATGGGTTGGTAGGATTTTAGGCATGATTGAATGTAGGTCATAGGCATGGTTAAGTCTAGGTCATAGGCATGGTTGAGTCGTTTTAAATGTAGGTTTGATGGTTTAGTCATGTATAGGATAATCAATAAGTAATGAGGAAGGTGAATGGTAAGAGGTGGTAAAAGATCCACTTAATTGATAAGAACCCTAATGAGTCTACCATACCCAAGATGGGCTTATGAACATAAGACCCTAAAGGCGTTGCATAATGGACTATTCTAAGGGTGAAGAAAGTCACATGATCACGAAATGTCACGTAGTTATGGAAAGTCCCTTGAGTGGATAGAAAATAGGTGGAAAAGGTAATGAGGTGAAAGTGGATGGTTTAGTGTAATTTAGTGTACGACAACATGTTTACTTAGCAAGAAACCCAAGATAAAAAATAGGCAATTCCATGACAAAAATTTCATCATTTTCTTCATTTGTTTGTTTTTAATAGACTAATTGATGTGGGAAGTCTATATGGGATGAGTATATTATCTCCTTGAGGTCTTCGAAGAAGTTGATCGATGCGGAAGCTTTTGGATATTTTATTTTATTTTTTTTTGCAATAACTTTATATAGTTGTCCTTCAAGGGAGCAATCTATTTATAGTGGTGAAATAGAGAGAAGAGATGTCCCATTTTGAGGGAGTCATCTTTTTCTAGAAGTTTGACTCAAGGAGTTGAATCCCATTTTGTTTTTGGACATTTAAGTCATGGAAAGACTATAGAGGAAGATTAGGTTCTTGTTTAGAAGACAAAACCATAATACACAAGGTTAACTATGAAAGAGGTGGTTTCAAGTGATGAATGACCATGGGATTCCATCTTTAAAAAGATGAAAAGTATCCATGAGAATCATGCTTTCATGAGTAGATCCATGGTACTCATATTGAAGATAAGGTTGAAAGGTGATGGGTAATCACATGATTCTTGTTTAGTTATTGATCCTCAAAAATGGGTAATATGGAAGGTGAATGATGCTCAAGGGATGAGCAATCAATAGACAGAAGGTGATATAGGACTTAATGTCAACAATAAAATGGTCAAGATGTAATGCATTGAGGGTTCAAGTTTGGGTTTACCTTCGAGTGAAGACAAATGATAAGCACCTGATCCATAGGCATGGGTAACGATATAGGGTCCAAGCCAATTAGGAGAAAATTTTCCCGTTTACTTTTCTCTTCTTTAGTTACATGTTGATTTTCCTTCAGATGAGGTCACCGACTGAAAGGTTCATTCATGGACACATTTTTTGTAGGCACATTTGATACATTTTTAGTAGATTTGGAGATGGTCAAGAGCATTAAGATGACATTCATCTAATAACTCAAGTTGTGCTAAACGATCTGGCAAAAGTCATCGTCATTGAGCATGTCTTGTAATGAGATGCGAGAGAGATGGAATCTAGACTTCGAGAGGCAAGATAGCCTCGGTACCATAGACTAGAGAAAAATGTGTGGCAGCGATCAAGTGCATGAATACTAGTGTGATAAGCCCACAAGTGAAAAGAATGTGTGAATGCCAATCCTTGCCAGTATCATCAACTACTTTCATAAGAATTTTGTTCAAGGTTTTATTGGTTGATTCTTCTTGGCCATTGGTTTCATGGGTAATAAGGTGATGAGAAACTTGAGTTGGATGCCAAAAGTGTCACACAACTTACGTAGGGTTTTGTTTTTGAATTGCTTTCCATTATCAGTGATGAGACGGTGAGGAACACCAAAGCGAAAAATGATGTGATGGTTGATGAATTCACATATTTTCTCGTATTTTTAGAAATGAGGGGAATGGATTCTACCCATTTAGTATAATATTCAGTAGCGGTTATAATCCATTGATGGCATTGTGAAGAATGAGGATTGATCTCACCGAAAAGATCTAAGCCCCATTGAGAGAAAGGCCAAAGGTCTTGTGTGACCTGTAAGGCATGACTAGGTGTGTGATGAAGATTAGCATGTTGCTGGCATTTTACACAACATTTGACATAGTCACAACAGTTGCATGGTTTAGGGTTGGCCAATAATAGCCAAGGCGAAGAATGCATTTTATGACAACTAAACCACTAAAGTGGCCTCCACAAATTCCATCATGAACTTCCTTGATGGTGTAGGGAATTTCAAACTTGTAAGGCATCGTAAGAGAATACCGTCAAAGTTGTGCTTATAAAGGAGACCACCCATGATGACATAATGAGAGACACTTTTAAGAAAGGCACATTGTCCATTATGAGTGAGATCAGAGGTAGAATGGAAAGGGAAAGATAGTCTATAAACTACTTATACCAAAGGTCACGTGGGTTAGGTGCAATGGTTTTGATGGAGTAGACCTCACGAGGTAAATAAGAGGGTGATTGTAACCTTTGTATTGTGAAAAATATTTTAGAGTCGGTGGGTGAAGCGGGTATCTGAGAAGCTAAATAGGCCATGGTATCCACAAATTTATTGGTAGAATGTGGGTGGTTTGAAGTTCATAATGGTCAAAGGTAGTCAAAAGTATGTCTACATGATGTTTATACTTTTGAAGTATTTCATTACGACACTAGTATATACCATTGACTTGGTTTACGACCAGCTGGGAATCACCAAAGATATTGATTGACTTAACATCTAAGGCATAAGCAGCCTGGAGACCCAATACAAGTGCTTTGTATTCGGTGATATTGTTTATACAATCAAAATCTAGTTTGAAAGATAAAGGCATAGGTTCACCATCAAGAGGAATGAGGATAACACCAGCCCCACCTCCACACAACACTTGGAGCCATCAAGAAGAGTGTCATTTGGTAAGTGGTATCATCCAAGGAGAGGGTAGCTATGGATTCATTTGGGAAATCAAAGTTAGAGGGTTGATTCTTGGAAAGAGGTGCATCTGCTAGTTGGTCGCGATGGTTTGGCCCTTGATGGATTTTTTATGGATGAATTCAAGGTCAAGGTTTGCGAAGAAGCATGAGCCAACATGCAACACATTGATGTTGGTAGGGTTTGGCATACATATAGTGTAGGGGTCAATATTGGTAACAACAGAAGGTTTTGTGGTTGAGTAGGTAATGGCGAGTTTGGTGGTGATGAAAAAACTAAGGCTAAGCAGAGTTTTTGGCATGGGTGTATCTAGTTTCGTAGTCCAGAAGGGTATGACTTATGTAATAAACCACTTGCTCTCTGTGTTTCTCATCATGATGAGCGAGCATGGCACCTAAAGAATGGTCAGTAGTGGAAATGTATAGGTAAAAGGGTTGGTCATCCTTAGGAGGAATGAGCACTGGTGGTTGAAGAAGGTATTGTTTTAAGGAATCAAAGGCTTTATGGAATTCATCATCCCATTTGAATGAAATGTCCTTCTTGAGAAGATGATGAAATGGTTGACAATGGTCAAAAAGCTTTGTGAGATAAAATGATGAATGGATTACAACTTACCTTGTAGGCTTTAAAGTTGATGGAGATTAGTAGGTGGAGGCATTTCTAGAATAGCCTTTACTTTAGTAGGATCGACTTCTATGCCATGCAAAGAAATGATGAAACCAAGGAGTTTTCCTGAAAGTACCACAAAGATGCACTTCTTTGGTTGAAGATGAACACAATACTTGATGAGGCGGTCAAAGATGACCTTAAGGATGGTCAGAGTGTTTGGCTTAATGTTTGATTTGGAAAGAAGATCATCTATGTAATCTTCCAATATGTGATGCATGATGTCATGGAAGATGTAATTCATGGCTCACTAATATGTAACACCAACATTTTTAAGGCCAAAAGGCATGAATCGATAGAAGGGTCCCCCAAGAGTGATGAAGGTAGTTTTGTGTTGATCTTCTATAGCTAGTAATATTTGATTATAACCTGAGAAACCGTCCATGAGTGATAACATTTCATGTGCAGTGAGATCAACTAGTTGGTCAATTCCTGGTAGGGAAAATCATATTTGGGACAAGCTAGGTTGAGGTCATCGAAAATCCATGCAAATGTTAAGTCCCCTGTTTAGTTATGTGGCATGCAGCAATGTTAGAAATCCATTAGATAGTCGGTGGGTAGGATGAAGGAAATTAGAGAAAGCAAAGTGAGTTCTTCTTTGACCAGAAAGAGCAATGTGAGGATGTATTTTCCGTAACTTTTATTTGATGGGTTTGGCATTAGGAATGGTTAACATTAGTGGACCATGATTTTGGGTCAATACTGGAATAGTCAGGGTATAAGACTCAAGAAAAAGCGTTGTTATGGTCCTAGAGGAAAGAGGTAAAAGCTTCTTGTTTGGAAACATCTAAAGTGGCCGATGGGGAGCCTATCTTTAGAATGTGGGTCATCGGATGAGTATTAATGTTGATTTCGATAGTCGATTCATTTAACTTAGTTTTGCTTATCTGAACTCCCCTCTAAGATGTATAATAGTTCCGGCATAAAGAATATAAGAGTCTTGCAAACCAAATAGTAGGTGAGGATGGATTCACCGTCCTAACAGTGAATGATGTTAATAAAAGGTGTATATGTCATTGATCATGTTAGACGATATAGGAAAGGGAGAGAAGAGGGAGCCTCACCATCATGTTGATAAGTTATAGGTCCCAAGGAAATTGTGTTTACAACAAAAAAGTTAGGAGGAATATATACGAGATCTATGGATAGTGGTGAAGATGGTGATGTGGATGAATGAGGTGGAGAAGGTTTTTCTTCCTCAATGATGTCAACGCGAGGCCTTCTTGGGAGGTGGTGTGGCAAATCCATGCCACTACAATATTTTTATTTATGAGTGGTATAGGAAATGATAGTAGTGGGCAACCTTGTTCGTAAAAATTAAAGCCAAAGCATTTCCAGGGGTGATAATCAAGGATGGAGGAAAGTGTGGGTAAGAACTGGATTAGTTAAAAACCTTGATTGTAGGTCGGATTTAGAAGAAAATGGTCATGTTTGGGATGGAGGTTCATGAATTTAGGTGGCGATATCAAGTAATTATTTTATCATTGCGAAGGTGGGGAGGATCGTAAGAAAAACCTCGCCGACACGGTAGTCATAACTAGGGTGTTGGCACATGGATGGTGATTTTGGGAGTGGGTGCAGATATGTCGATATTGGGTATAGGGTACTCCCTTATGGGTGAGGATTTTAAAACCCCTTGTCTTTGAGGATCAGTAGAACCTTGTTAATATGAGGGGAGTGGGATGAAGAGGGTAGAAAGGTATAACAACATGAGGGAAAAATCCTAGCGGTGGATAAGAGCCTTGTGAAATGAGTAGGGTGCAATGACATTTGGGTGGTGATTTGGCCAACTCTCTAATACGAGACCATGTTGATCTCAAATTTTGGAGGTGGGAAAAATGGTTGTGGGGGTGGAGATATTGGTCACTGAATCATTAAAGGATGATGATGTGTGGTGATAGGTGAAGGTGGAGCATGGTCCTCATCAAGAAGGTCATCATCATTGAAATTTTGTTTAGGAGGACAAATTTGGAGAAGAACGGTCTTCAGAGCCTTATAATTTTTGACATCATGTCCTGGTACACACGATGATAGGCACAAATATTGGTTTCATCAAACCCTTTTGGTTTGGGTTTGAGAGGATTGTAAGGTCAAAGTGATGGTAATGTGATGATGGAAGTCTCTAAGATATTGGTTAAAATGTTGGCATATGACCTTACTAACGGATCACAATGGGAAGTGAGTGTGGGTTTGGGTACAGGTGTGGATGATTGTGAGGAAGAGACTTTATAGGAGGGGGAATGGGTTGGTCTACTAGTTTGGTATGTGGAGTGGTCTTAGGTCTTGTTGGCATATTCTTGGGTAAATTTGGGGTAGAAGAGCAAGCGATGGAAGGTTTGGTTGGTTTGATTACCCTTATTGAGGGTAGTAGATTCTTATCTTTAGAGTTACCTTCTTGGGTAAAGGTGACATGGGAGTACAGGATGTAGAAGGAAAGAAAATGGTGGAAGAGGATGGGTTACCCATGGGGTAACCAAGTTGTGGTGGAGGTGGTTGGTAGAGGTTGGGTAGGTGCAATTGGTTGAAGTCATATAGGCAAGGTTGGGGTTATAGTAACTAGTGGAGGTATAGGTGGCAAGAAGTGTATGGGTGAGGGTGAGGAAGTTTGGTTTTTGGGTGAATGAGGTGTAACAAAGGCTTATGAGGTAGGAGTAGGTTGTTTATCTTTTAACTGGCCTTGGGTATGAGACTGTTTGGTCAAGGTTGATGGATGAGGCCCTAGGATGGATGGAAGGGGGAAGGTGACAAAGGTGTGGTAGGCGAGACCGGTGTACGCGGCCTAGAAGGTTGGGTTTTCCTTTTAGGTAGGAGGATAATGTTGGTGTGGACTTGGGAAGATGTGGCTAAGTCCAATCTGACAGGTGGGTGAGTAAGGCTTGATGTTGGCATGACACCCAAAGTAGTGATGGGTCTAGATACGGTGAGGGGATAAGTGTGGGTAGGTTTTTAGGTTTGGGAATAGTTGTAGTGATGGGTAGAAGTTTGGATGGAGGTAGGGATGATGAAGAGGAATTTGTTTCAATCGGCATGGTCAGTGTAGTTTTGGTTGTTGAAAATACCTTTGGGTAGATCATGGAAGTATCTTCAGCAACATTTGCATTTGGGTCAAAACAGGAGCCAAAGATGTCCCTAGAGCATGGAATGATCAATGTAATCCAAATGATCAACCAGCCATGAAAACAGGACTACTAAAGAAGAGGATGGAATGGGTTGGGTGGCAATCCTTGTAAAATATGTTTGTGAGATAGGGAATTGGCTAGCCTCGATTCTGTAGGTAAAAGAGTGAGATCATGTCAATAGGGTCTTGGGATGCTAGGGGAAAATATCCCAATAGGTAGTGACATGTCGAAAAATCTCCCCATGGGTAGGAGAGATATAGGTGGGGTGAGGTATACTTCTCTCTTGGTGGAGGAGAAGGCATGATGATTCTCTTGTGGATGGGAGAATAACAAGTTTTGATGGTTCAAAGGTGGATGCAAGGTATGATGATGAAATGACATCTATAGAAAGTGTGGTTCCTCCATGAGAGTAAGGGAGATGAGGGGGAATCCTCTATGGGTGGAGGAGTAGAAGAGGTGTGATCCTCCGTGGGTGGAGGATCTCATGCCAAGATTTCCTCAATAAATGAAGTAGGTAGGTTTTGAGGAATAGTTGGCATGATATCAAAAACTACATGAACTTCATGGACATTATTGTCGCTTGGATGAAGGTTACTATTTTGATTAGATGATGGTTTATGATTAGGGAATGAATTTTGAAGATGTGACAAATTCTGATTTTTGGCACGTTTGGGTTGTCTACATGACAAGGTCTCCATTTTCTATCATCTCTTGAACAATGTTTTTAAAAGTTATGCAGTTACCATCACTATGTCCTTTAACATGATGATAATTATAGTAGTCATGTTCTTTATATCACGCATGCACGGAAAAGTAGAGAAGGATCAAAACCTGTATGAGGTTTATGGGAGGAAGTGTAATGGCTCCAACTTTAAGAAGCTTTTCCAAGATCGATGAATAGGGCTCTCTAATCAAAGTGTATTTCCATTGTTCCTACCGGAGCTAAAAGGCCTAGACAAGAGAAAGATTGGAAGAAGGTTGGGCTTGATTAGAAGGATGAGGTGGACCCGCCTTGAGGACTACCACATTGGCAAATCCTTTGGGCTTTGAATAGTTATTTTGAGGTTTTGAAGATGAAGAATAATCATTTGATTTGAATGGGGTATTCTTGTTTTGTAATTGGATCTTCTTTTCTTTAATGGCATGAATTTCCAGTTTTCTGGGCCATGGTGAACACTTCATCAAAGGTTTGAAAATTTTTGACTTGTAGAGTTGGTGAGATGTGTCTAACACAAGCTCTAGTGAACAACTCAATAAGTTTAGTCTAAGGTAGTTAGAACGTCAATTGGTTAATAAGACTCCACCAGATGGGCAAAAAATTTGTGATAGATTCATCTTCATATTGTCAAGTTGAATAGAGATCGGTCATGGTGACTTTCTTGGTAACATTGATTGAAAAATGATCTAAGAAATCTTGGGCTACTTGATTAAAGGAATAAATAGAATGTCGAGGTATTCCACTATACCAATCCAATGTTGGTCCTATCAAGGACATTGGGAAAGTTTGTAGGAGCAAATCATCATCGTGGGTGATTAGGTAACACCCATGTTTGAATGACTGCAAGTGTTGTTGATGGGTCTTCTTTACTATTGAAGCGATTGAATTTAGGAATTTCCCAATGCACTAGGTAAGGACGAATGGGAATAGATGGATGGATAGGCTTGTTACAAATTTCATCATATGTTAAAGAATTATGGGAGCTAGAAACAGATGCTTCTTGTAACATTCCCATTTTAAGACTTTAGAAACAAGGGAATTTTTTTATATAATGTTCTCTGTTCTAAATAAAACATCATTTAGAACACACATTCCATGCCAATCAATCTCATAACAGATAACCATATGCAGCTGTAATGACTCAATATGATACCGATCTCTCATTCCATGACTCGGTTATCAACCGATCTCTCATGTTAACTTGAAGTATAGAATACTTTATGTATACTACGTATACTTGGTTCTCCTACCCTATTCCGGGTACTGAGTGATCTGTTTAAAGAACCTATCTAAATATTTGTTACCAATATTCATTTGACATCACGTTGCTTTAAACTAGGTGACATAGGAAAATGCAACCAGCAGCTTGCGATACTTTGGCCAAAGATTTTCAACATATTGTTCATGTTACTATTCCTAGATGGCATACTCGTCATTCTAGAATATGTCCTTCACCTCACTCTTTTGTTATCTAGATTGGTCTTGACTAACTACCATTAGTCCACTTGCCCAAGGTTTAACCCTAGCCCAAGTTAGAAACATAATTTATTATAGGAAGGCACTCACAATGCCATAGGGTATATGGGCATACTCGGTTGACCTAAGTCAACCGGATGTGCCAAGATACCCTGAGCCATTGAAAGCTACTACCTATCCTAAACATGCTACTAACTTGACCTAGAGAGAAACTAAGTTCAAGTCCTTATTTGTGTGTAGATCTAGATGATCAATGTAGAAGGGTGTTGCCACATGTCAACTAGCAATGTTGTATCCTTGAGAAGACCCATGTCTTCTTGAAGGTATAGTCATAGTTGGCATGTGCCAACATCCTACAGAAACTACCTCATCACAATGTACATACCCCAAGGAGGTTATAAAGACATTATTAATTTGGATTATTAAACAGATTACAACAACCCTGCTAGTCCCTAATCCAACCCTCCATAAGTTCTTTTCTATATTTGATTCAATTAGTCATAAAATAACTTCCTTAACTTATGATTGCTTTTTACATTTGTTTTACTTGGCTTAACAAACAGATATCCAGAAAAATGAGATAGCAACATCATAAGTTCCATTATAATGAAACCTAACCATTCAAGTAACCACCAAATAGGTTCAACTAGAGTAGACTTTATAGGAAATGAAGTCTAATGATTAACGATCATATCACCATTCTTTAGATTACATTACTTTGATCGAGGAAGGGTCTTCCTCTACATGATTAAGTATTAGGGTTTGTCATACCCTTCTTATCTTTCACAATTTCTATAGTTTTAATGCATATTCATTACGCATTCCATTACTAAGTTAGAATTGTTTAGATAAAGATTGATATCCTATGCAACTCAACAAGTTGCATATCAATAAGGGAAATTGAACTAATTCCCTTTATCTAGCTTATCAAGTTTATCCGAATTAAGCATATAACAGATATGAAGAATATCATCAAGATAGGATTTCAATCTCCTTCATAAAATACAAGATAATTTACACAACAATTACAAGTAAATCTCCAACTTTCAATTCATCTTTTAGGAAACTATATAATTACAAGACTATGCAATTCAGGCATGTTGTATAACAAACAACCTCCATTCCAAAAAGAATACAACTTTTCTTTTTCATACAACTGAAGAATGAATCGAAACTCTTTACATAAGATCTAGAATTAAATAAGCCAATACAACATGAAAGTTCTTGTCTTCTTTTATCACTTACAATGTCCATCTAGCAAAATTGCTAGCACGGGTCAGTTCAATGAACTGAGCATGATAAGCACTAAGCATTAAAGTAAAGTGCATTCCACTAATTGTTTCATTAAACAACTCTGCTTTTATGAAACAATTAATAGGCATCATACAAATAATCATAAGTAATAACATCTAGAAAGAAGAACAATTAAGAGAGTCTGAATTCATTTTTAAGAAAAGAGCATAATATAATCAGTAACATCTGAATTACATCACAAGACCTAGTTGATCCTATCAATTACTTTTAAATAGTCAACAAGTCTTGTCCTTCCATTGTTTCATAAATTCATAAGAATAGAAAAACACATTTAACTTTTCCAAGCAGCAAAGAGGTTAGTTACAACATAACTCATATTAGTATGCTTCATCTTTCCATATAAACAAAGAAGAGAATCAATACATATCTATTTCTTAGACACAATTCCTCTGAAGGAAAGAATCAGGTTTAGAACACACATCACGCCTCAGTCCAAAGATGAAAAAATAAGGAGTCCATAAATAAAGAGGCAACAACAAAACAAGAATCCCAATTCAATCCAAGCAGATTAAAACAGTCTAACTGAAATTTTTACTAACTTCAGTATGTTAGTAGTATATAATTCAAAAGGTCTAAAACCAAACTTTCCAAAAATCCAAGCTATACTTGAATGAAATAAATCTCTTAACCAATCCACAAGAAAATTCCCATCTCAGAAGAGAATCAATAAAAGAGAAGTTCGGTCAATGAACTTATACAGTTAACATAAAAAGGATCTCAAACCAAAAAGGACCCAATCCATATTTCATTTCATTTATACTATGAAATGAA
Source organism: Taxus wallichiana var. yunnanensis (assembly GCA_018340775.1). Taxonomy (NCBI): domain Eukaryota; kingdom Viridiplantae; phylum Streptophyta; class Pinopsida; order Cupressales; family Taxaceae; genus Taxus; species Taxus wallichiana. The sequence continues at coordinate 208,849,193 of CM031237.1, read as the reverse complement.
ATCCTTTATTAAGTACAAACTTAGGAATTCCTTAGCTAGTTCCCAAAAGAGAACTCAAACAAAATGCACAGTCAAAGAATGCACATTACCAACTTCCATTACAAACTTACAAATGAAGACCTATTTCCATTCACCCAGCTCAAGTTCAAATTCATTCTCTAAAAAAATTCACAGTACCATCTCTAAACAGCATACTGTCCCTAAGAGATCCTATTCACTTCTCTGTTAAAACCTGAGATCCATTCAAAGAACCCAACAAGGAATAGAAATACGCAATAATGTAAGATAGACAAGGGTCAATGAAACTCATGGTCCTAGGGACTGAATTTCCAAGCATTCAGAATAGGGATACCATATTCCCTTCAAACGACACACATTTAAAAAATAGGTTTAAATTCAACGTTCAATTAAAACCCACGAATCAGATGAAATATCTGAAGAGAGTAAGGAACTAAACAATCTGTTCAAGATAAGTACTGTCCCCAACTTCCTCCAACTCGACTGAATAGAATCACCACAAGCCTCACGAGTTTCATTTAAAATCTTAAGACAGTAAGGATTTTTTCAACATCAAGACAAAAAGGAAATAAATAATACATTCCATAAACCTCTACAATCGATACGACTGTCCCAAAACAGATCGCAGTCCAGTCCATTAATTCCTAAGAATTAAATAGCCAAGCTTCCCACATGACACGGGTTCACTCAGGGTAGAGAGGGAGAGGTTTTACTTCAATTTCTCTCACCCTGTCGAGTTCAAGGGAGGCTATACAGTCTAAAGGACATAAGCAATAAAACCATTCACACCCAAGGAGTGACATGAAGGAGATTACAAGGAGGTTACCAGTTCAGCATCAAACTGAAATAAACTCTCAAGCTACCATCGAGCAGACAATCCATAAAGGAGATTAAGCTTCCAAAACTAGATAAACCAACAAAACCCAGCTCATAAAATAGGTAGAGAATTAAATTTCACAATAACGGAATACTTGTTCAGAGACGAATACGAGCTTCAAACATAAGTTCTGATTTTCCACAAGATTCTATTACCGGTTGGAGTAAACACAAAAAAATCCAATGCGAGTCTAGAGTTCATAATTCCATAAAAATAATAAAACCTTAGCTCAGAGTAATTATACAGAGCAAAACTCACAACTCGACTACAAGTCCATCATAAGAACCAAATGTAAGTACGTTTCGAATACGAAGGTTCAACCTAAAGTATAGATCTACACTAAGTTCCAACATAGTCCAACACAAACACATAGTCCCCATACAAACTCTTAACAAATTCCAAAGCTTCAATACTAATTTTAGAGCTTCAAGTACAAGCTTAGAACACTATGGAGCTCTACTTCAAAAACACAAGACTAAACAGAGATTCGAACCAAACAAGCAACAAGCCAGTTCTTTCATCATTAGTCTCGAATGCAAGAAACAAAGCTTCAAATACAAGCTACTACAAATTTCAGAGCTCCCAGTACAAGTTACAAAGCCCTCAATACAAATTTTGCATGAATACCACTGATAACTAGTACCAAGAAAGTTCCCAAAACTTCCATTAACAAGCAAAAGGATTCACATTCCAAAACCCACATAAATTTCAAGAAAACATGCAAGTAAATAACCAGATACATCATGCAAAAATATATGTCCAGTGACCAGAGTTGTTTTAATGAATCATTTAGAAGAAAGCAATAAATCTTAATGGGTAGAGCCTATCATGCCTGATAGTGCCTCTACCAATTCGAAGAAGACTTCCACCGTGAGTTTCCAACACCCCTTCTTCTCCAAGCAAGATCAAACAACAATAATCTTTTTCCACAATGCCTCTTATACATTCCTCGAACCAAAAATAGATGAGAGAATTCAAAAGCACCAATAAGTGCAGATCAAATTGCTGGTTTGAAAAACTAGATAGCTCCATGTAGAGAAAATCATGAAGCATGCAAAGCAAAACAACCCCCAACAAATCCGCCAACATGCCTTCTAAGATAGCTTGCTTACCAAAACCGAGGTGAATTAATGCCATTAATTTACATATTCCTACCTATCTCTCCTTGCCACCACCATCCAAAGTTGGCGAGACTAAATTTAACTTCCACATGCATTTCCAAACTTAGTGATGCCTCCATGTAGGTTCCTCTAAATTTCCATGTAATTACCAAGTCTGGCAGTACTCTACCTTTTTAAATAAAAATCACATCTCATTAATAGCTTAGGAACCGCCGCTTAGCTCCCACTTGCCAATCGACCCATAGGTTCCCTTTCCTACCCATTAGTTTAGGATAGATACAATTTGCTTAGGTTAGATCTTAGGTTAATTTAAAAATATAACCTTCAAACAATAGATTATCACCTTAGGTTAGGTCTTAGTTTAACCAAATAGTATAGGCAATAGGTTAGAAATAACTTAGCATCCCTTAGGTTATTTCCCCTCATGCTAACTTAGTATTACAACTTAGGTTAGGTTGTCATCCCACGTAGAGTGGTGTAGGAAGAGTTAGGAAAAATTTACCTGAGTCTCGAATCTTATTAGGATAGACCTTATAGATATAGGACACATTATAATCTCTCTTTCTCAAGAATCCTAAAGTAGGTTTCCCTTTCCCTTAATGCCATTAAGCACCCTGTAAAAGGTCAATCAAGAAGAGCCGAGCACAACACACAACAAAATGTAGGCACGGTCTTTCAAGATAATAAAGAATTTGTAACAAACACAAGTTTAGTCCATTAAGTCTCTTAATCAATGAATGTCAGTTTTTCATTCAGTTAGATAAGAAGATTTAAAACATTCCTTGGATCACTGGAATTGATCCAAGGATGAGTCAATGCGAGAGATAAATTTGCAACTCTTAAAACCAGATTGCAGCTTATCAAATAAGAAGTGGAAATGGATTCCTGAAAGCCATATCATTTCAGTCCAATGAATCCAAGAGCAGAGATGATTTATCCATAACAAGCATGATTTTCAACCATCAAGGAAACATACCTAATTTAATAAAATCACATGCTAACACTTGTAATGCAAAGGGAAATATAACCGTTTGTTCAAGGCATTACACTTCTAAGGTTTGCATCTTCTCCATCATCATTTTAATGAGGTTGTTAGTAGGTTGGGATGAATGGGTGCCCCTACGAAAAAGGGGGTTGATACTTGAATGTATGAGGTGGTTGGTATGCTAGTGTATGGAGGTGCCGAGTATGAGAATTGCACGGAGGAATAGATGTAAGTGACACATAGCCAACATAAGTGATAGATGAGGTCGAGGGTTGTTGGTAGTATGTGTAAGTGGGTGTAAGGGAGCACCCCCTCTCAATTATTTTGTGCCAAATTCTTACAAAGAAAAGACCAACATGTGGAGTTAGGACAACCAAAAGTATTTGGAGTTACTTGATGAATAGGATCTTTATGGGGAAAATAGGCATCCTTAAGCAAAAACACAAGATATTTTATTTCTTTCAGATATTATTGCCAACTAAGGAGAAAGGTGAGTCATCAAGAGCCAAGAAGAGATATCCAACATAAATTAGGTAAATTATTCTTCCCACATATGATAAAAAGTTTGATTTTACTTTTGAATATTTTTATGAAGAGGTTGGAGGGAAAATTTTGAAGAAGAAAGAAGAGAAAATGGAGACAAAGCCTCAAGAAGTTGATAAGGAAGAAATTTTGATGGTGGAGCATAAGAAAGAAGAAAAATCCGATCTGCAAGGTTGTGGAGAGAATTTGGTGGTTAAAGCCAAATTTTTGGATGATAAGGTTGATGTTCAACTTGTTGGAATTTTCATAGCAACAACTAATGGTAAGAAATTTGATTATCTCCATAGCAAGGATTTATTGTATCACCCTCATACTATGTCCTTACAATGTTTTGATCATCATGACAATCATTTTAACAATGAGGATAAGATGAAAGGTACCAAATGGAAAGAGGATATTTTCCGAGAAGCCTTTATCCATCTTCCAAGCATTCCAAAGATTGATTTATGGCCATATGAGATGGATTTTCAAGATAGCTATGGAAGGGAACTTGAAAAGAATAGTTGTGATAAGGAAAATCTAATAAAAGCTTATAATTTAGTCGGGGGATAAGCATTCTAATTATAGACAAAAACGTGCACTTGGGTACTGTTGGCAAAGAAATTTGTTGGGTTGAAAAATTTGTGAATTCCATGCCAACGCTTTGGGAATCTAAGTCCCTCTACCTAACCGATGTAGCTACAGGTATATACATGCGTAAGAAAATGTGGATTTCTTTGGTGGCCTTTTGGCATGAGATCCAATAGGGGTACTCCACCGACCTCGCGGTAAATGCTTGCGCTTATCTATAAGGGGAAGTTTCCTATGAAGGTGGGAAAAAGAGTGAGAAATGAGAAATGAGATAGGGAAACTAGTGTTGCAGGTAGGAAATCATATTCCTACACACACACTAGTTAGAAACTTCATCACATGCACTAAATTTAGAGGAAACAACCCGCAAATGGCAACAAGACAAAATAGAATTTGATGAACACAAAGTATCATGAAATCCCTTAGTCAAATAAAGATAAAAACTCCTTGTATTGATGCTTAAATGAAGTTGTACATAGTGGGGAAATGGAAAAAAATGGCTATCTCCTTTGTTCTCTCAAAGTACAGTATGCTCTTGAGCTTACAAGATCAATCACCAACCCTTACAACGGTGTGAAAAATCCATAAAATATCTTGCAAGAAACGGTTACAACTTCTTCTTTGGTAGCAAGAAATGGTTTACGATATTTTTAGTCATTCACGTCCATTCAGATTCTTGATTCGCGAAGAAATGCCAATGATGGAAAAACCAGACTTTTCATAATGCATATGTTACACTCGTTTTGTAACTTTGAATTTGAACTATTCATCTTGCCTTTGAAACTTTAAACTAGAGTCATCCACGTGGGAGAAATTTACCGGAGGGGGTGCGAGGGATGCCTTTTGCATTTTGTCACTTTATAGAGATTTGGAATTTTTTACATTTTTGGTCCACCCTTCTGCTTTTGATATAAGCCTGACACATGGCTTCACTTGAGTGGAGACAGAGTTACAAGTCACTTTTTAACTTTTCACCTTTTTTACAAAAAGGCTAAAAACACAAATTGCTCCATCGACCCGCTTCCCGCTTTGATTTTCCAAATGAGCTCAAGATTTGAATTTTTCCTTTGTGTTTGGTGGGGCTACGGGTCACTTTTTAACTTTAAGCTCTTTTAATGCAAAATACTCAAATTCTCAAATCTCCCGACGATCCACCTCCCCACTTTGAATTTTTGATGCGGGCTCAACATTTGACTTTTTCCCTCTTAGCATGATTGGGGCTGCGGGTCACTTTATGACTTTTAGCCCTTTTTACATAAAGGCTCAAAAACACAAATTGCTCCATTGGCTTGCCTCCAATTATATATGTCCACATACCCATGGATAATGGGGCCAAAATTTGATGGGGAAGAAAACACCCGTCATTCACGACTATGGAAGAAAATGCAGAGAAGAAGAAAACTCCACCATTTTGCGCCCGATTTTCAAATTTCTTTCACGAACCAAGGAATTGAAAACAATACAAGGTTCGACAATCCATGGCCATAGAAAGATTGACAATTTCATTCAAATGAGGACAACAATAAAATTTTCACGCATCCAGATAGGAAAAGAAAAATTTATCAAAACGTCATACAGACTAGAAAGTTTAAACCACTTCAAAGCATGAATTTCTCTATCTATTCAGAATCCCAACTTTACTTGAACACTTCTGGAGGGTGTGAGCTCAAAATCTTCAAATTTTACTTAGAAAATGAGGGGGGGATTTTGAGGGCGACAACAATTGGCTCTAGCTTGGGGACATGACATGGACTGAGCATAGTGAAGACATGACATGGGAATCCAGAATCTCAATCTCTAGACCCTGTAATTCGTTGACTAGTGCCTTATCCATTGGGCCTTGCAGAGTCATGAAAAACTTCAAGAAATAAATATTAGAAGAAGGAAACACACAAACACACAATGGGAAGGAAACACACGACACACAACAGAAGGGAAACAAAACCACACAATGGAAAGGGAAACACACCTATGGTACAAGGCGGGGGAACAACCTGCTTTCACCGGTGATACAATTTCAAAATCTTGCCCACTTTGAGGAAATTCCAATGGCATTCTAAGAGAATAAAATTGTTCTCACCGTAAGCTTCATGAATGTGGAATGGGCCGAGCCATAATGAATCAAGCTTTCCATGGCTGCCTTTTGGTTCTCTTCTCTTGTTCCATAGCAGAGATGAAGTCTCCAACTTTGAATTCTCTTGCCTTAGCCTTCTTATCAAAAAATATTCTTCACTTTTAATTGCTACTCCTTAATGCAATCGACCACTTGGAGTCTATTTTCTTCTAGCTTATCAAGAAAGAGGATCCTCTTGTCAATGGAATCCTTGTACTAACCATCTTCTATTTCCTATAGCAACTTGAGAGTTGGCATCTCAATCATGAGAGGAATTTCTGCTTTGACTCTATACAATAGTTAGAATGGTGACATACCTATTGCTTTCTTGGGAGTGATCCTATCCACACATAATGCATTCTATAACATTTTGTGCCAAATCCTTTGATTCTCGTTTACAAGCTTGCAGAAAATGGTCATAATGTTCTTGTTTCTTGATTTGGCCTATTCGTTTCCTTGTGGATACTAGTTAGAAGAATGAGACAGGGAGATTCCGTAGCTATAGAAAAACTTGGTCAGCTCTCTTGAAGAGAAATAGGTAGCATTATCTCTACAATCTTCGTGGCACTTTAAAATGAACTATGATATTCTCCTTGATGAAATTGCATATTGTTTCAAGATATTGGCTTATTTGGCGAATGGCTTCCACCCATTTGGTGAAGCAATATGTTGTTGTGCGTACATAGGTGTGCCACGTGCTTGAGTGAGGTTCGAACACCAATTAAGTCTAGCCCCACTTTGTTGAAATGGTTCATCAATAGCCATAGGCCTGAGTGGTAATGCAGTGAGTTGTGGTCTTCCAAAAAATGTTGGCATGCTTTGCATTTAGAAACCCAATCTTGAGTGTCTACAAAGATGGTGGGCCAATAATACCTTCCTCGGAGGATCTTGTGTGTAGTGACCATTGCTGAAAAATTTCCATCACATGTTTAGTCATGATATGCTTTAAGAAACTTTTCTTGTTGCTTTTTATCTACGCATATGAGGAAACAACCATCCAGGCCTCTTTTGTAAATCACATAATTCTGATTACAAATTTAGTCAGCCTTGACTTAAGTGTTCTCCTTTGCTTATAATCAAGAAGGGGTGGGCATTCTCCATAAGTCAGGGTAATAGGCAACAACAACATACCACTCATTAGTAGTGGTGACAAAGAGAACCTGTGGGTTATCTTTTAAACAAGTTGAGCAAGCACAGTTTTCTTCACCATGTTGAACTTTAAGTGTTTCATCTTTGGCAATCAACTTGCACAAGCCATTTCCCCTTACTAGATTGGAAGGTTGAATCTCCAAATCATATTCTTGAGTCTTAGCAATCCAATTTCCTCTTTTAGCTTCGGATCCTATTGTGTCAAGATGGACTTGATTGCACTACCGGGGACCATCACCATGTTATGGAAATTGAGGATGTAAAACCAAGTTTTTTATAGCCTTGACCACTACATAGGCATGCTTCTCCAATTGGCTATATTTTAGCTCATGATTTTTCAAAGGACAACTCATGAAAGCAATAGGTGCTTCCATTCTTTCATCATTTTTCTGAATGAGAATGGAAAGAAGTGTATGTTCGATGCATAACAATACATGATGAATTATTTGTTAAAATTTGAGATACAAGATTCGGATCCCCGACAATGGATTTCTTGATCTCTTTGAAATTTTCCTTCCCTTCATTGTTCCATTTGAATGTTGCTTGTGGTTTCATCATGGAAGTGATGTGCTTCATCAACTCAATAAACTCAAGCACAAAACAATGAAGAAAGTTCACCTTTCTGAAGAATGAATGAACTCCTTTCTTACTTGTGGGCAGGGCTAATGCTTGAATGGATCTAATCCTCTCAGGATCAATGTGTGCTCCATGTTTGTTCATAATGTGCCCCAATAACTTGCCTTCTATGACTCCAAAAATGCACTTTTTTGGATTTAGTGATATGTCATGTTTCCTACACCTTGCAAGTACCTGTTCCAAGTGATAGATATGATCCCCCCTCTTCTTTGTGAGATCATCAAGATATATGAAAATGTAATGCTTCAGATCTTTGAAGGCCAAATCCATCACCCTTTGGAATGTAGCTCCTGCATTGATTAGGCCAAAAGGCATTCTGCTGTAGGCAAAAGTGCCCCAAGGTGTTGTAAAGGTTGTCTTGGTACGGTCCTCCTCTGCCACTTTGATTTGATTATATCCTGAGAATCCATCAAGCAATGAAAGCATTTCAGTTCCAAAGTACTCGCTTGCAGGATATGGTCCATGATAGGAAGAGGATGGCAAATATGGTCCAAATAGGAAGAGGATATGGTCCATGATCCTTATTTCACCATTCTTCTTCCACACTGGCACAATGTTATCCATCCACGTTGAATGGTGGATGGAAAATATGATCCTTGCATTAAGCTTCTTCATTATCTCCTCCTTGATGGTATCAACAATCTTTGGGTTGTATGCGACCTTTGTTTCTACTTGAAGGGCTTAACACCTTGCTTCAAAGGAATTGAGTGATGCATTTCTTTTGGCTGGAAGGATTTGAGTTTATCATAAGAGTAGGTGAGACATATGAGTATTTCTATAAGTAACGCAACAAACCTTCTTTTTTCTTCAGGTGTGAAACATTTTCTAAAATTGACCATCCTTGACTCCTCCGGTACCAATGTTTTTTTTTTATCAAAATCAGTTGGGCACCAAGAAGATTGCTTTTCTTTCTCTTGAATGAATCTCATTTGTTTCAAAGAGGTCTTCTAAAGAGACTAGGCCTTGTGGATTTTTGTTCCCTTTCAATTTGATTACTCCTCATCATCAATCCTTTCATTTCCTTCTTTCTCTTCTTTGGGGACTACTTATGGGTGTGGATTTTCACCTCCTTTGAAGAAGAGATTATTGAAATTATCTCTTTTCTCTAAAAAGGATAGAATTTGGTTATCATCATTGAAGACTTACCAATGATTTGCATTATCTAGTACACTAGGCCTCGAATACCATTTCAATGGTCTTGTATTTACCAAAGGAAGGATGAGTGTCACTAGGGAAGCCGACACTACAAAAGAATCAGCCTTTTCATTATGTTCCCTTGGAATAGATTCAATGGAAAATGCATCAAAAGATTCAATGGAAAATGCATTAAAAGATTCAATGCAATCCCACACTCTGCTTCTCGTAATGCTTTGAGTCATGGATTCTTCACCTGATATTGTTGGTGGACCTACTTTACTACAACCTTTGCATCACCTCAAAGATCTTGGTTTATTGACTCCCATGTCCTCTCCTACACTTATACCTAAGAGTAGTGCTTCATACTGCAGTGTTATTTGTATTATCAAATTGTAGCTTGTAGACGAATGGGTACAACTCATTAAAAGAAGAGTACAATACTACACCAGCTCCCAAGCATGCAATCGGAATGACTACCATCAAATTCCATTGTCCAAATTTTATTTTCCTCTTCCTCCATGAGAAGTGGCAAGTTCTCCTCTTTTTTGATGTGAGGAAGTAGTTTCCTAGCCCACAATCTTGAAAGAGAATGTTTATTTGAGATCATCAAACTTTCATACTTTGTGAACTTCATCTTTCTTACTGGTAGGAGCTTCTTCATCTCACCTTTTACTGGGATAGTTGTAGATGACCAATCCATTTTTATCTCTCCACCCAAGTCTTTGTAGAAACTCCTACTCAAAAGCATACCAAAGGATGCTAGGATGTCTACTACTAGTATGGTTAGGAGCACCTTCTTATTTGGAAAATCAGTTAGTGCTACCTGTGCATCTTTGATTCTTCCTACCAATGGAACTTGTTTGGATTCCATTGAGTAGTAGGTGACATTTACCCGGGTCAAGGTGAGGCCTAGAGCATTTGCAACTTTGGCTGGCATCACATTGTCACGAGGCTCTGAATCTATAATACAATTATTTTGTTTGGGAGCCTTTAATGAGGAGTGACATGTAGAAAGGTTAGACCCTATTGGTTTTGGAGGCACTTTGAGGGTTGGAAGTTTTTGGGAAGGTGGTGTGGATGGTGTGGGAAGTAAGCCTTCAAAATTAGGACTTGAGGGTATAGGGTTACCACCACGAATTGTATTAATGAACATGTCAAACCGAGGCGGGGTGTGTTTGTAGGTATTCTATTTCGAGAGCTGGAATTTGGTTTTTCTTGCATGTTACACAAAGTAAAATGGGGTTATGGTGAGTGAGGAAGAGGTCCTAGAAATGGAGGAAGATTTACATGGTAGATACTTTCCTACTTTGTGTGTTGAATTCTCCTTTTTGGGTGTAGCAATTGGCTTGGAAGGGGGTGAGGTGTAGCTTTTGATTGATCCTTAGATGTTTTTGTAGAACAATATTTAAAGGAGAATTGTTCCTAGCAATTTTGAGCTAGGAGAAGAATTAGATGACTTACTTGGCATAATAGCATGATCCCGACCACCAAAGAGAGTCTAGTTTTTCTTTGGATGTCTCCAAAGAAGGTGGTAATGGTGATCCTTTGCTGATGATTTTATTTTGTGTGACCCTTAGAGGAGAATCTTCTTTATTCTTCTCATCCTTTACAGCCACCGTTAAGGATGAAGCACCTTTCTGGATTGTGCATGAGTGAAAAAACACATGAGAAACTTGGAGCTTCTTCATCATCCTCATCTTCATCATCAACATACTCAATTAGGCCATTGTGTATATCAACTTCCTCGACCTCAAGATATTTTTCATAGTCTTCCATATTTTCTTCTTCAATTTCATCAATTTTTACTTCCTCCTCCGGCTCCTTGGTGTAACAAATGGCATTAACGGTGGTGCTTCAAGAGCAAGCCAACGAGGAGGTGGAGTAATCCTTGGCCAAACCGAGGGTTCGCTTCCTTGAATCATTTTGCATTGTGATCTAAGATAGCTTCTTTTAAGGAAACCAAGTCATTTACCTTTTTTAGAACATTAGTATGTGGTGACAGAGTTTGAATTCTAACCCTTTTGCTTTCCATTAGGGCCTTTCACTTTACAAGACAAGAATAGATCATCGTCGGTTTCTATTGCATGGTCTTGAGCTTCCTTAATGCTCTTGGTTGGGTTATTTTAAGGAAGAAACCTACTTCGATGGCAAGGCATTGATGAAGAATCTCTTCAAATTATTTTCGGAGGCACCACATCTTCAGGATTCTTCTTATCGCTCTGTTATATCTTTTATGAAGTCCCTCATTGCCTTGGAGTTTCTTTCTTCATTTATACCAATTGGACCAAAAGATCCGTACAATCTAAATCGTGCTCTTGAACCTGTGTTCGAATGCACTTCTTATATCTTCCCAATAGGTGATAGACCTCGGGGGTAGCATGTAGAACCATTCGGTAGCTTTCTCTTGAAGTGACTCCATAAAGATTCAGATTGACACATCTTCATCCTCAACACCCAACACACCACAAGAAGTGATAAATGTTGTTACATGCTCTTCGGGGAGTTGAGAACCATCCCCTCTAAATTTTGGAAAGTTTTTTCTTGAGCCTCTTGGTAGCTCATGGAGTGGTTGAGAAAGAGCCAATGGACCGGTGTTTCCTCCCCATGGTACATTAGGCCTACGGGCCTCACAATCATGTTCATGCTCACGATCCCCATTCTATTTTTGTTTCTAGCTTCCAACCTTGTTAAGGATGTGGCTTCTCACTGCTTTGCTTTTCATCTCGCCTCAACTTGAAGTCTCTCAATTTCTTCGAGTTGAGCTCTTATTTCTTCTTTGGCTCTCACTTCTCTTTCTCTAGCTTCTTCTTCGGTCTTCACGTCAGTGAATTATACAAGATTCTCGTTGATGTATGGAAATTCACCGTCTAAAGGATTTTCAACACTCGGTTTCCAACGTGGTCGGCATTTTGAAAAGGAAGCCTCTGGATTTTGAGTAGCTCTTGTCTCCTTTAAAGTTCCTCAAAAATGTGATCAATTTTTCCTCCTTGTCTTTGTTGTTGGGTGAATCTTCTATCTTCCAACTTGAAAATCTATGCTCTTCTTTGTGGTGCTAGAATTTTTCTTTGCCTCTCCAATTCTGTAGTGCATTCTTCTTCAAGTTCCAAAATTCTTGTGGCAATGAAGTAGTGATTGGCACTTTGTCTATTATGCTAGATAACTTCCCTCAAATATGAAGCAATGTCTTCTTGGATATGGAAGAGAAATTCGGGTCTTTCAATAGGAGGGTTTCCCAGAATAGCCATGATTTGAATCCATGTGGCTCATATAGCCATTCAAATTCCAAAAAAATCTCTTTTTTGAATTTTGAATTTTCTAACCTTGCGGTTGCATTTAGGTGTAGATGCTACTAAATCTACCCCATGATGGGCGCTAAAAACTGTTGGCGGGAAATTTTTCAGGTTGACAAATTTGTGAATTCCTTGTCAATGGTCTAGGAATCTAAGTCCCTCTACATAATCGGTGAGTGCGGTTGCCGTATATGCATGCGCAAGAAAATGTGGATTTCTGTGGTGGCCTTTCGCCAAGGATCCAATAGGGGCACTCCACTGACCCTGTGGAAAATGCTTGTAGTTATTTGCAAGGGGGGAATTTGCTATGAAGGTGGGAAAGAGAGTGAGAAATGAGAAATGAGATAGGGAAACTAGTGTTGCAGAGATAGGAAATTAGATTCTTGCACACACACTAGTTAGAAACTTCATCACATGCACTAAATTTAGAGGAAACAACCTTGTAAATGGCAACAAGACCAAATAGAATTTGATGAACACAAAGTATCATGAAATCCCTTAGTCAAAGAAATCTAGAAACTCCTTGTATTGATGTTTAAACGAAGTTGTACATAGTGGAGAAATGGAAGAAATTGAGAAGGGAGGGAATGGAAGAAAATGGCTATTGCCTTTGTTCTCTCAAAGTACAATATACTCTTGAGCTTACAAGATCAATCACCAACCCTTACAATGGCATGAAAAATCCATTAAATATCTTGCAAGAAACAGATTCAACTTATTCTTTGGTAGAAAGAAACGGTTTACGATCTTTTCATCATTCGCGTCTGCTCGATTCTTGATTCGCGAAGAAACGCCAATGGTGGAAAAACTAGAATTTTCATAATGCGGTCATTACGCTCGTTTTGTAACTTTGAATTTGAACCATTCATCTTTCCTTTGAAACTTTAAACCAGAGCCATCCACGTGGGAGAAATTCACCGGTGTGGGCATGGGGGATGCCTTTTGTATTTTGTGACTTTATAGAGATTTGGCATTTTTTTACATTTTTGGTCCGCCCTTCTACTTTTGATATAAGCCTGACATGTGGCTTCACTTGAGTGGAGACAGATTCATAGGTCACTTTTTAACTTTTCACCTTTTTTTACAAAAAGGCTCAAAAACATAAATTGCTCATCGACCCGCTTCCCTTTTGACTTTCCAACAACGGGCTCAAGATTTGAATTTTTCCTTTGTGTTTGGTGGGGTTGCGGGTCACTTTTTAACTTTAATCCCTTTGAATGAAAAAGGATCAAATTCTCAAATCTCCCCGACGATCCACCTCCCCACTTTGACTTTTTGATGCGGGCTCAACATTTGACTTTTTCCTCTTAGCATGATCGGGGTTGTGGGTCACTTTATGACTTTTAGCCCTTTTTACATAAAGGCTCAAAAACAAAAATTGCTCCACCAGCCCACCTCCAATTAGATATGTCCACATACCCATGGATAATGGGGCCAAAATTTGATGGGGAAGAAAACACCCGTCATTCACAAATGTGGAAAAAATGTAGAGAAGAAGAAAACTCCACCATTTTGCGCCCGATTTTCAAATTTATTTCGCGAACCAAGGAATTGAAAAAAATACAAGGTTTGACAATCCATGGCCATAGAAAGATTGGAATTTTCATTCAAATGAGGGCAACAATGAAATTTTCATGCGTCTAGATAAGAAAACAGAAAATTTATCAAAACTTGCAGACCGGAGAGTTTAAACCACTTCAAAGCATGAATTTCTCTATCTTTTCAAACTCTCAACTTTACTTTAACACTTCGGAGGGTGTGATCTCAAAATCTTTGAATTTGACTTAGAAAATGAGGGGGTATTTTGAGGGTGACAACAGTACATTTCTATGTCCTAAAAGTATACTAGTATTCATATGATTCTGAAGCAAGATAGCTATTAATTGATAGCTATCTTTGGCCTCTTTTCTTGTCTTTCTTATTTTCTATTTGGTATTACACACCCTACATCAAAATCGATACTTTACTTACTTATATTTTATGAATTTGGACACTAGGGCCAAGACGCCCTCATCCCATCCGGCGCCCCTAACCCTTTTCTATCTTACTCTCTTCTTTTGGGTCTATTTTATCATTTAGGAATCTTAGTTTCTTATTGGTCGGCCTTCCAGTTGTCAATTATGAAATTCAACCAAGGAATCATATATATATATATATATATATATATATATATCATGTGTGTGTGTGTGTGATCAAAATAAGGGACCAAACTCTAAGCATCTATTATCATCACCTAAGCTTACATCTAAAGGCATCTAAGAGCATTAAAGGCATCCATCTAGCATCCATTCAAGGGACAAGGGACTAAATTTTATACATACATGTATAAGAAGGGGAAGTTCATTATTCCATCCACACATATATCTACATTCTACATCTAGCTATCACCCGCTATCAATTGCACTTACAAAAGGGCATCCTAGGGCATGATTCTTTCACACTCTCACTAGAACTACATGGATTCTAAGATGTAATGAAGTGCACAAATCGTAAGTTTGCTCTGTCGAGACTATTGGGGTTAATCAATCCCCATATTGCATCTTTCCTTTTTGGATTTGATGTGGTACTCATGGGTTTGTAGGTGAATATTTGTTTTGCGAGGTTACATGTACCTCAATGATTCTATTATGACATGCGGGAAACCAACAATGAATACCAAATTAACATAGTTAAAACTAGGTTCGACCATTTTCGCAATACAAGCACCTAGGTGCCCCCGACATAGTCCAGTGCCCGTGTCCAAATTTCTATTCCATGACCTAAAGAATTTATTTGGAGCATTGATGACACATATCACCTCGTGTTCGGTTGTTCTCTAGTCTGCACTAGTCTTAGATCAAGCACAATTCAGCTAAGTATTTTCCTCTCTCTTGCACTTAGGGTTTCATGTTTATTTGCTTATTGCTTGTGTCATATTGTATCTAATAGTTGTATATCATAATGTACATTCAGTTACTCTACAATTAGGGTTTTATAAAAACTTATTTTTTCAAATCATTTGGTGAACCCGACTTTGGATACACTTGGATCCTTCTTTTTTCTCTCATGGCTCTTAAAAACCTCTAATCTCCTTGTAGTACTTGCTTCAAATGCATCCACCTTACAAAAATGTTCTTCAAAACCCTCGACACTATGGATCTTCCTCGCAGATCGCCTCTCGCTCATGTAAGTGTCATCTTCAATTTTCTATCTAATGACTTTATCATGCCTAACCCTATATCTAATCAAACCATCTTAGAGTCCATTCAAGCTTTACATTTTTTATTTCAAGACAAAATTCAAGCTATAGAAACCGTGATTACATCTCTTAAATCTTAAATCCAACATCTCAAGGATTTTCTCAAGCCCATGCTTGTTCTTCTTCTACATCTCATTCTACTTCTATGACTTCTACATGTGCTCATATCAGTGAACCCCAAGTCTTATCACTACCCACACCTCTCAAATTTGATTTCAATGCTAAGAAACATGATATTCTTCCTCATCTCCTCACTCATCAATTGATCAATTTTCCATCTACTCATTGTTATCCTCCTTATCATCTTGCTCAATATCAAGGCCTCCCATATTGTAATTATCATAGAATTAATGGACATACAAACAATGATTTCTATGCTCTTAAATGACAAATTGGACACCTTAAGCATTATGGTCTCATTTCATTTGCTACAAAAATGTTGCTACATGTTCATCTCCAATTGTTACATCCCAATGGGTTCTTAAATCTGATTCATCTATGTCTCATGAGCATCATGCCATCGTTACTAGTTTTTCTTCTATAGTAATTTAAGACCCTCCTAAACAACTTCCTCTCAAAATCAGTCTAACCCCTCCTCCTCTCAAGTCTTCTACAAATCTTCAAATTCAACCTACACAACTGCCTATCAAAATCAGTCCATCCTCTTCTCCTTTTATATCTTATACAGCATTATCAATCCCACATAAGCTACCACCATTCAAGATCCCTCCCCATCCTACTCCACTTCCATTTCTAATTCATTTTTCAAACAAACTATTCCTTATACTGATGGCCAAGACACATTTTCAGCTCTGCCACCATGGCATGGTCCTTCTCACATTGCCGCATAGATCTCCATCACTCACATACTTAGGGGCATCATATATTCTTCCTCCCTTGCATTGCTATCAAATGTCTCTATCATCTCATGCACTTAACGTTTCGTGCTTAATGTCTAATATTTCCTAAGCATCAATAAAAACCTTTGATATAAGCATTGTATTGTCATTCCCCTATGACACAATCTTGTGCTAAGGTTCACACTTCACTATTGAGGGAATACTACATACATGAACCTCAAACACTACACACTTTATGCTCCATGCTTCACGATACATCTTACTAGCATTCCCTTCTCACACATCATACTACCTCGTGACGCACTCTTGTGCTAGGGTTCACACTTGATTATTGAGGGCATCCTACTTTCATGAACATCACACACTACACATTTCACACTTTGTGTTTCATGATACATATTGCTAACATTCTATTCTCAAACATCATACTACCTTATGACACACTCTAGTGTCATGGTTCATACTCGACTATTGAGGGTCTAAATCTGAAGTGAACCTCACCACATTCAATATTTACACTCTACACTTCATGATCGATCTTTCTAGTGCACTTTCAAACCATTTCCTGATGAAACACTCTTGTTGTATGGTTCATTCTTGATTGTTGAGGGATCTTTTATAAATGAACCTCCCTTCATACTCATCCACCTCTGGTTGGGAGCATGTTGCTCCTATCACATTCACATTGCATATCATTCCATCACACTCATTCACAACATATTTAATATCTTGGTTGTATCTACTCTTACTTGCTTATACTTACATGTATACTTTTTTTTATTTGTTGGATGGATACTTACTATGTCAATATATTTTCTATATACACATGTGCATTCACTTGGTATCTTGTTGTGAATACGAGATCTTACAGAGTTCTTACACGTAATAATGATGTTTGATATTGTACCTCTTATTAGTCCCACTAAGGCTCTTAGGGGCATCTACATTTACTACTCTTAC
Organism: Taxus wallichiana var. yunnanensis; assembly: GCA_018340775.1. Lineage (NCBI taxonomy): Eukaryota > Viridiplantae > Streptophyta > Pinopsida > Cupressales > Taxaceae > Taxus > Taxus wallichiana. Next base: position 208,831,696 of record CM031237.1, on the reverse strand, counting down.
ACATCACAAATGCTATTATTAACTATTTCTTCTTACTAGCACATTACTTTTCATTAATCTATACACGCTTTTACATACTTCTTATCTTTCTAACATGCTAACGGGTGCTTCATATGTAACATTTTATTTACATGACTATTTACCATCATGGTTGTCTATTACACTTTACTTATCATCATTTTCATTGTATGTTATTGTTTGTGAGCTATACCTTTATCTTATATGCACACGGTGTATGCTTTTTACCGCTTTAGCCCTAATTGTCTTATGACATTGTGAGCGATGTCCCATGTCCTAAACCAACTTTTTGCAAGGTATATATTATCTTCTTACTTGTTTGATTACACATTGTATTCCAATTACATAATTTATTTGATAGCATTAACATATATCACCAGCCTTCTTGTTTGCATATGCCTTGGTTTTACCATGCATATCCCTTCCCCTATAAAGTATTCACTTAAGATCGGTTTCAGTCCTCTCCTTTATTTGCATGTGGTTGTCAAATTAGGAATTTAATGAAAGCAACAGTCAGGGGACAAAAAGTCCCTCCTCTTTAATGGGAGAGGTTCCCTTATTGAAAGAAAACGACACAACTATTTACAAATGTACAACTTCCAACTTTGATGAGGAATTCTGATATCATGAAAGTGTTTTAATGCCAAGATAGATTATCAATACAAAAGAATAGAAGAACTAAGGAGGAAAAGGTAGAATAGCACTTTCAGGAAGTATAGATAGCAAAATAGTTCCTTATAAATGTTGAGCAAGGACAATACATAGAACAAAATCATTCATATTAAAACCACTAGATGTTATCTTACAGACACAAAGTTCTAGAGATGACATCCATAAGAATACAAAGCTTCTTAATGCAAAATAGATTAATGATTCAACAACCTTAGATAGGTAAGAGAGAATAAATAAACGTAGATAGAAACAAGAAGGGAAAATCTTCTGTATTGATAGCTTTAAGTCCTTTTACACTTTCAAAAATTATCAGAGTTCTAGCCCTTTGGAATGGTAAGGAGAGCTCAATATATAGCTTACAAAGTGGTTACATTTGGTAACATTTCTTTTAACTAAAATATTAATTAAGGAAATGCACAATACAAAGTCCTTAATTAAATTACAAGGAGATCGACACTAAAAATAGAAGAATGGAGAGCAAGAAAAGTAGAGACATCCGATTATGGCTAAGGAGGGCCCACTGATTTGAGGATTCGATGCCTGAATATTTTCAATGCTTCTGCTATCTCCATGCCTCTTGGAATTGTTGTGTTGGAAGTAGCATGTGTCCATATGCCTAGACATTTCTCCATATCTTTATCAAACTCGGTATGCTCCAGATATTCTTTATTAGCCTCAAGCAATAGCTGAATGAAGAGAACAAATGTCTTTCATCTTCTCCTTAGTAAATGAATCTTCTTTGAATAGATCACCCTTGACAAAGGTTCTAAATTGAGCCTTGATTTCTTGAAGAGAAAGGAAACACCTGTAGTTTCATCCTGAAGATGGCAGTGGATATCCTTGAAGGTAGATGAGACACAAGTTCTAAAGGACTCCCCTTTTTGCCATACATTCCTCAATTCTCCCAACGCTTCCTCCAGAACCTTTATCTTCCACTCAATGCTGAAGATCCATGTCCTTGACAAGTTATTCTTGACATCATCAAACACATTGTTGGCCATCAGATCTTCTCATCGGTTTGGCCCATTAGACGGAGGTCTACAATACATCCACTCTAGACCTTCAACTCCTTGTCCATGGCTTTGATTGAGGAAGTGAGTTTTTGTTGCAAATTGATCACCTTCTCATTGGTTTTGAAGGCTTCCTCAATGAAATTCAAACCTACTATAATCATATCATCCACCATGGCCTCAACAACCTTCCCATAAGTAGAATACTTATGTATGTCTTTGATGCTTTGAACCTCATCTTGACTGAGAACCATGGGAGGTGGGAGAGTAGCCAATGGAGCTAGATCCAAAACTTTATCTTTTGTCAATAATGATCTGATAAAGTTGGAAAGAACTTGGTTCTGTTCTTCCAACTACTCCATGGTTTTCTTGCCTTTTCAACTCATTCAATAACCTTAGTGATAGTTTCCCAAAGGTTATGAACCTCACTCTCAGGTGTAGATTCTCCCAGTGGAATCTTGGAAAGCTCCAAGTCAGAGATCAAAAGATCCTTTTCCTCTTTATCCACCCTAGGTCTGGAAACCTCTAGGAACTTACTGACCTTGAGCATTAGATACCAATCTTGAAGTAGTATTTACTTTCTTTTGCTGGAGGAGGAGGGGTAGTACCAAACAGAGCTACCACAACATCAAAATCAGGCCCGGTTTGCTTGGGAAGAAGACTTTCTTTTCCTACTGTCTACTAGGGGCTGCACCCAGAAAAGGAAGAAGAAGAAATAGAGGAGTCAAGGGGTCCAAGTGTAAGAGAACTCATGGCACTCAGATTCTAAACTATTGTTGCCTCCAGTGGGGAAGGGCATGGAACCTCAAGAATTTCCTTTGTAGAGGAGTCTGTTAAGCTTGGAGGTTCAGTTCTTGATCCTTCCTTCTCCATCTCAACAGTGGTTCCAAGGGTTTCTTCTGCTCTATCATCTCATCATCCTCATTCTCACTTAGAACAATAATGTTCTCTGGTCCAATAGGTAATTCTGAGTGCTCCAGAAGAGTTTCTTCCGTGATTGGTTCTTTCTTAACCTCTTTGACCTTCTTCTGATACACTTGAGTGGAAGAAGAAGGAGTAGACATTTCAGGATCTTTCAATGAGGAAGAAGGAGGAGTTTTCTCAAGTACCTTAGTACTAGGTGTATGTACTTCCTTCCTAGGTGTGGAAGTTTCTCTTGAAGAAGATCTACCCTAGCTCTTCCTAAATTCATGAACTTTCCTATCAAACCAAACCTTAGTTCTGACAATGATAGGGGCAATTATCTCACTCAAATCATCTTTCTCCTTCACATACCAATCCAGGGTTTCTAGAGGTGTGTGCTTGATGGATCTCTCATACTCATAGGATTGCAAGCCCTCATCATCATCCACAAGCCCTTCAGGCACCTAGTAGAGATTGAGATCTAAGATCTGTTACAGAGATAATCTACCAAAATGCCTCCTCCTGGCTTCAAAATCATCAATACAGTCAGCCCAGTAATCCTCAGTGTCAGGACGGTGATGATAGGTTATTCTCATATTCTGATCAATGAATTTCTTCAGATCAAAACAAGTCCTAGACCTAAAGAAATGAACAGTAAGAGGAGTAATAGCCCGTTCTATATTTTGGGCATCTAGGGCTATCTTGCATGTATAATTCCCAAGGAGATAGGGAAATGAATACCTGTAATCTTCTTGTCTCTAGTAGGTTCTATGGAGTTTGTCTAACTATCTGCACACCTCAACTAGAGCCATTTTATCATTGCAGAACATGGGAAGCTTGAGAGGTGTACTTTCAAAACAAGCCAACCTGATGTATGAGAAATTTCTGAACTAGATGAAGAAAGCCCCATACTTGGCTATCAGAGCCATAGCCTCATCAGAAAATCTCCTGCAGTGTCACCCTCCAAAAGTCTCACAATGTACATGGTGAAAGCATCATTTACCCTTCTAAAATTATGATTACTATCCTTAAGGGTAAATTGAGGGAAATATGTGTATATGGGCTCATCCTTCTTGCTCTCAATGTAAGTGAAGCCAAACCACTCCCGAGATGCTGCCAGGGTGTACATGAGATAAGAAGTCATGTAGAACTTCTTAGTTTGTTGAACATTTGTCAATTGTTCAGTCAGGTTCATACAAATGATCTCAACCCAGTTTATGTTTTGTTTACCTTCAGCAGATGATGCTTATGAAAGGGCACATCCAAAAATGGAATTCATTGGTAGAGGGCATCCCCATAATATGGCGAGCAAGATGATGAAATCTGATAACTCTTCATTGAAATCAACCTTGAACAATGCTTTGGAGAGTCAAGACGCTCCCTTCTTAGGGCACTTCAGCCATGACTTAGCCACTCATGCCTTGTATTTCTCGTTGTCCTTATCAAACAAATCCTGAGCTTGAGTGAGAGTGAGAACAATGGAGTCTTCTATCTCAAGAATGCATAGGGTAGCGGCGATGGTGGCAACATCTAGTTTTACAATCAATTCTCCATGCACATTAACAACCTCCTTGGTATCTAGATTGAAATGAGCTCCACAGCGAGCACAATGTCAACACACTACACAAAGATGGGAAAGCCAACAGCATATGTGATTCCACTGTCATTGATCATTTGGGCCATGGGAGCAGGGTTATCGCATGTTAACCTACCCCATAAATCATCAAAATCCAAGTGTCAAACTTCACTATCCCCAATATTAGGTACAAAGGTCTCCAAAGGTGACAGATGCTCATGCCCTTGAAACTTGATCTTCATTTTTATAGTGCATAAAGGAATGGCCTTCAAAGAATAGATCACGATAAAAATGCAAAGGGATACAAGAAGATGAGCAAATGACTCAATTGCAAGAATGCGGGCAAGAAATAATAAGCAAGCAATGTGACAAATGCATAGATGGTGGTCCCTTTAAATAGTCATTCAGGAGAGAGAAGATCATAAATGTGCATTAAATACCCCTTACCGACTCAAAAAGGTGAAATGTGGAAAAGTGGAAAAAATGGCCTGACGGTCCATGGGACATTGGGACATGTGGGACGTGAAAAGCCGATTCAGCCGATGCGCGGGCCAAAAGAGCACGGGAGGTCCAGGGACACGAAATGCGAAGGACGTGAAGACCCGATTCTACCGATCGGATGATGTGGGAATCGAGAACAGGAAGTCCAAGCAAACTTGGGACTATGGGTCAAAAAGTGTGAGAAAGCTCGACAAAGAAAGAACTTGCAGGGAAAATCAGCCAACCGGCGAACAAAAGGCCCACCGAACTTAGGGATATGGGACATGAAGACCCGATTCGGCTGATGTGGGGAATCGGGAACATGAAGCCCAAAGGAACTTGGGACATGAGGGACAAAAATGTCCGATGACAGACCCGCAAGTTACTAAAATGACCCCAAGAAACAACATTTTCACTATCTCTTCAAATTTCCTCTTCACTAAAACATTACTGAAGGGTGCCAACTCAAAATTTTCAAAATTTTCAACTTTCAAAAGAGGGGAATTTTGAGGGGACAACAACTGGCTCTTTCTGGGGATGACTTGACTAGATCACAGAACAAGGCAAGACAAGAATCAAGAAAAACTAGGGAAGAAGACCAATGCCTTATCCATTGGGCAAAAAGAGCAAAGGCAAAACAATACAGAAGGCAACACACAAAAACAAGGAAAGGCAAACAACAAAACAAAGACCAGGAAAAGCAAACACACACTATACATAATATACAAAGGACTTCCTATTCACCTAGGATTTGAACAATTTCAGGTACTGCCCACTATAAGGAAGTGGGAGAGAAGATCCATCCATGTAATCAAGATAGAAAGAATTTTCACCAGCAAAGTGCCTGATTCTAAAAGGACCAAGCCAAAGAGATTCAAACTTACCATGGCTTCCTTAGGTTCATGCCTTTTGTCCCATAGTAAAACAATGTCTCCAACTTTGAACTCTCTAGATCTAGTTTTCTTGTCAAATAAGGATTTAACCTTCTAGCTGATGAGCAGAGATCCTATCAAAACCCGCAACTTGTCTTCATCTAGCTTATGGAGATACATGATCCTCTTATCCAAAGAATCACTGAAACTGTGTCCTCAATAGCTTTCATCAAATGCAAAGCTGGTAGTTCTACTGTCACTAGTAGTTGGGATTCCACACCATACACCACTTGAAAAGGGGACATCCCAATTACTCTTTTGGGTGTAATCCTATCAGCCCAGAGAGCATCATAAAGCTTCTTGTGCCAGTTTCTCTGAGATTCATTTACAAGCTTTCTTACAATGGTCACCAAATTTTTGTTTGTTGATTCTACCTGTCCATTCCCTTGAGGATAGTAATATGAAGAATGAGTGAGGGAAATACCATACCCATAGTAGAAATCCATCATCTCAACAGAAGAAAAATTTGAAGCATTATCAGTCACGATCTTGTTTGGTACTCCAAACCTTATCAAGATGTTCTCTTTGATGAAATTACATACTACCTCTGAAGTAGTACTTTTAACTGGGATGGCTTCTACCCACTTAGTGAAATAATCTGTGGCAGTCAACACATGAGTATGTCCTACACTTGAAGATGGGTTGAGTGTTCCAATAAAATCCAAACCCCACTATTGAAAGGGTTCTTCAATCACAACTGGCTTAAGTGGCAAAGCAACCAACTTTGGTCTTCCCACAAAGGTTTGACAAGCTTCACATTTGTCAACCCACCTTGATGCATCCTTAAACAAAGTAGGCCAATAGTACCCTGCATGAAGAATTTTGTGAGCAGTAATGGCAGATGAGAAATGACCCCCACAGGCTTGGTCATGGAAGGTTGAGAACAACTTCTTCTGTTGCACTTTGTCAACACACTTCAAGAATCTTCCATCCACTCCTCATTTGAACAAAGCATTTTCCCATAACACGTATTGTGCTGACCTTAGCTTGATAGCTCTCTTCTCCTTAGCAGTTAAGTGAGATGGACATTCACCATAGGTGAGAAAGTGAGCAATATCAGCATACCATTCATCTATTGAGCTAAGGAATAGAACAATAGGGATATCAACTTCATCCTGAGGTGTTTCATGACTAGCTCCCTCGGCAATGAGTTCACACAGCCTTTACCCCGAACTAGTTTTGTTGGTCTGATGTCGAGATCATACTCCTGAACCTTTGCTACCCAATTTCCTCTCTTGGTTCCAAACTCCTGTTGTGTAAGAATAGACTTAATAGTCATATCGGGCACAAGCACAACAAAGTGAGAGTTAAGAATGTAAAATCAAAACTGCTTAACAACTTTAACTACACAAAGCATGTTTCTCCATCATAGTGTACTTCAACTCATGAGTTTTCATAATATAACTCATGAATGCAATTGGGAGCTCATGATCTTCAAGAATCTTTTTGAGTCAACACAACGGCCAAGGTACTCTCTGTGGCATAGCAATAGATAATAAAATCTTTGCTAAAATTTGGACATGCTAAGATAGGAGTCTTAGCAATGGCTTTCTTAATGCCTTCAAATGCTTCTTTTCCTTCAAAGGACCAACCAAATGTTTAATTTCCTTCATCATTTGGGAAATGTTCAAAGTCATCTCTATAAAATCAAGGGATGAATCTTCTCAGAAGTTGATCTTACCAAAGAAGGAGTGCACTCCCTTTTTACTTGTGGGAAGAGGAATCACAATAGCTTGTACTCGTTCAGGATCAATCTTGATTCCTTCTTTGGAGACAACATGTCCCAATAACTTTCCCTCCGTGACACAAAATACAAATTTCTTGGGATTCAGAGAGACTCCATGTTCTCTGCATTTCAAGAGAACTGTTTCTAGATGCTGAAAGTGATCTGCTCTAGATTTGGAAAACATAGTTAAATCATCTAGATACACAACAATACATTTTCCTTTCAGACTCCCAAAATCCAAATCCATTTCTCTCTGAAAGGTGGCACCAACATTAATGAGACCAAAGGGCATCCTCTTGTAGGCAAAAGTACCCCAAGGAGTGGTAAAGGTAGTCTTGTGTTGATCTCATAGTGTTAACTTCTACTTGGTTATATCCTGAGAAACCATCAAGCATGGACAACATCTCTACACCCATAACAACTTGCAACACCTAGTCCATCATGGGTAGGGGGTAGTTATCTTTCAAAGAAGCTTGATTCAGATTCTTGAAATCAACACAGATCCGAATCTCACCATTTTTCTTCCTAATAAGCACAATATTAGCAATCCATGTTGAATGATGAATGGGGAAGATAATATTGGCTTTCAACAACTTCTGTATCTCTTGGAAAATAGTGTCAAGCAATCTTTGGATTGTACTGCCTTTGCTTCTGCTTGAAAGGCTTAATCCTAGGTTTGAGGGGAATGAAATGTTGCATTTCTTTTGGCTGAAAATATTTCAGATCATCATAAGAATAAGAAAGGACATCAACATACTTCTTCAAAAGATTCATCACCTTCTTCTTCTCCTCATGGGTACAACACTTTCCAATGTTCACCATTTTGGGTTCAAGCAGAGTTCCCAATATTAATCTTTTCATATTCAGTAGACTATTGAGGTCCTTTGGAAGCTTTGGACTTGACATACCTATCATGTTTATCAAACAATTCCTCCAAACTCACCAGTCCTTTAGGGATCTTGTTGCCTTTAAGTTTGATGCATCCCTCTTGATCCATCTCCTCTTTGACACCTTCCTCATTGGAAGAGACACTCTCTCGAGGCATATTGCCACTTCCCTCAAAATAAAATTGATCAAAGTTATCCTTAAGTTCCAGGAAAGAGAGAAAATGTTGATCATCATTGAAAACTTGCCAGTTGTTTGCATTATCCGGTACGCTTGGTCTATGGATCATTTCAATGGTGAATTTGTCTTGAGAAAAATCAGGATGAGGTATCAACAAAGATCCCTAAAATAACTAAGGAGTCAGCCCTAGTGTTCTTCTCCCTTGGCACTACTTTGATAGAGAAGGCATCAAAGAATTCAATAGAATCCCAGACCAGATTCCTATAGTGCTTTAACCTTCTATTCTTTACTTGGAAAATATCCCTGACTTGCTTGACAACCAGTTCCACATCTCCACGAGCCAAGAGGTTCTTCACACCTCTTTCTTTTGTTGTATTCAGTCCAAGGATGAGAGCTTCATACTCTACGTTGTGTTATTTGTATTTTCAAACTATAGCTTGAAGGAGAAAGGATGAATCTTTCCTTCTAGAGATATCAATACCACACCAGCCCTAGAACCAACTAAAGAACAACTTCCGTCAAATTCCAAATTCCAAATGCTATTAGGATCATGGGGCACTACTTTAGGATGTTCCACCTCATCCTGAGACATGATCATGTAGTTGCCATGCCCAATATCTTCATAAAGTATTTGTGCCTTGGGATCATCTGTCTTTTGCACAATATATTCAGATTGTTTCTCGGGAAACAACTTCTTCATCTTTCCATTGATTGGTATAAGGGCATGTGACCAATCCATTTGAATTTCTCCTCCCACATCCTTACAGAAATTTCTACTCAACAACATACCATATGAAGGAGGGATATCAACTACCAAAATAGTAGCTAAAACCTTCTTCTCTGGCAAAGCAAAGAAAAGCTACTTGCGCATCCTTAATTCTTCCGACCAAAGGCACCTCCCTACTCTCCATGGAATAACAAGAACCATAAGTGCATGTGAGGGTAAGACCCAAAGCATGAGCCACTTTGGCAGGCATGACATTATCCGACACTCTTGAGTCTATGACACAGTTGTTGAGCTTATGGCCAGCTATGAGGAGGGTTACATAGAATGGTTCAATTTTCACATTTGGTGAGGTGACTACAGCCACAAGATTTGATTGGGATGTGGAGGAGGGAGTGGGAAAAATACCTTTAGAAGTGTTGGATGAAGTTTTGGAATGAGAATTGACAAAGTGGACCATTTTGGCAAAGGATTTTGGATGAGTCTGATAAAACTCAGCTTCAGAAATCTGGATTTTTGTTTTCTTGAGGTGATCAATGATATCAAAAGATCCAGAGGTGGATGGGCTATCATCACTAGGAATCCTAGGCTTATCAGGTTTTGGAACTAGAGAAAAAGAAGTTTTAGAAGCAGGAGTAGAAGAATTAGCAGAACTCACCTTTTACATGGATGTAGTGGGAATAGGAGATCCTCTTCTTGCAATCACTGGAATAGTCATGGGATGCTCCTTGGACTTCTTAGTGGGCTGCATCACTTTTTCTTTCTTATTTGTCTACTCCCGAGTCATAACAACATATGACTCACTGTTCATCTCTGCCACTACTTCATCATAATCATCTTCCTCATCAACACCCTCAGTGGTGAGGAAATTAACTCGAGACCCATCAAGTTCTTCCAGTTCTTCATCAACCTCTTCTTCAGGCTCTTCAAAATCTTCATTAACTTCTTCATCATCAGGTTCTTCAACTCACAAGTTGCATTAACAAGGACCTTGATGGGTGGTCCTTCAATTTCCAACCTTGTTTGAGAAGAAGGCAAAATGATTTCTAGGTGAAAATTTCTCCTTGGAACATCTTGATAAGGAGCATGCTGAGCCAATTGTTTCTTGATGGCAATGAGGTCATTAGCAAGCTTCTATACTAATTGATCTAGCATTAGCTCTAGGAGTAGAGGAAGAGGAAGAAGAAGCTTTAGATTTGGAAGGATCTCTTTTCAATTTACTAGACATGATCAGGTCATCTTCAACACTGATGGCTAATCTCTGATCAACATCCAAAGTTACAAGATTGGCTCTTCCAAGATAGGGGTGGGAGAGAAATGGAGTTTTTAGATCCAAAACTTTATCTTTGTCCAATAATGATATGATAAAGTTAAAGAACTTGGTTCATTCTTCCAACCGCTCCATGGTTCTTTTTGCCTTTTCAACTTGGCCAAAACCTTACGACACATCTTTCCCCAAAGGTTATGAACCTTCTCAAATCTAGATTCTCCCGGTGGTAATCCCGGAAAGGCTCCAAGTCGAGATCAAAATATCCAATTTCATCTTTATCCACCCCCGCAAAGTCTCCACAACCTCTAGGACATCCTCATAACCTAGTACTCATGATATGAATCTTGAATGTGTCTTTTTTTCCTCTTTAACTTGGGAGGAGGCATAAAACCAATAACTCAGAAAGTGACCACAACATAAAAAAAAGGCCCAACTCGCTTGCTTAGGAAGAAGACATTCTTTTCTTCTCTACTGGAACTGCACCCAACAAAACTAAAGGAAGAAGAAGAAATGAGGAGTTCAAGGGGTCCACTCCTGTGCAAGATAACTCATGACACTCGTGTTTGAACTCCTTATTACCTCCAAAGGGGGAAGGGCAAATTGAACCCAAGAATTTCCTTTATAGAGGAGTCACCCATTAAGCTTGAGGTTCATTTTTATCCCTTCCTTCTCCATCTCTTGAGAGTCACCAATAACTCATTCCAAGGGTTTCTTCTAGCTGTCATCTCATCATCCCTTCTCAATGGGTGAGGTACCCTAGAATAATAATGTTCTCTCGCCAACAGATTTACAAATGCTCCGTGAAGATTTTCTTCCATGACTGGATCTTGCTTGTTTTAACCTATTTGACCTTCTTTTCAATCAAAAGACAGTGGAAGGAGTAGACATTTCAAGCTCTTTCAATGAGGAAGAAGGAGGAGTTTTCTCAAGTACCTCAAGATCGACAATACATAGCATATAAGTACTTCCTTCCCAAAGTGTGTGGAAGTTTCTCTAAGAAGATCTACCCTAGCTCTTCCTAAATTCACAAACTTTCCTGTCAAACCAAACCTTAGTTCTGACGATGACAGGGAAATTATCTCACTCAAATCATCTTTCTCCTTCACATACCAATCCAGGGTTTCTAGAGGTGTGTGCTTGATGGATCTCTCATACTCATAGGATTACAAGCCCTCATCATCATCCACAAGCCCTTTAGCACCTAGAGATTGAGATCTAAGATATGTCAGTAGAGATAATCCACCAAAATACCTCCTCCTCCGGCTTCAAAATCATCACTATAATCAGCCCAAAGAATCCTCAATGTCAAGACGATGGTGATGATAGGTTATTCTGAGATTTTGATCGATGAATTTCTTTAGATCAAAACAAGTCCTGGACCTGAAGAAATGAACAATAAGAGGAGTAATAGCCCTTTCTATATTTTGGGCATCTAGGGTCTATCTTGCATGTATAATTCCCCAAGGAGATAGGGAAATGAAGACCAGTAATCTTCTTGTCTCTGCAGGTTCTATGGAGTTTTTCCCTTGTCTGCACACCTCAACCAGAGCCATTTTATCATTACAAAACATGGGAAGCTTGAGAGGTGTACTTTCAAAACAAGCCAATCTGATGTATGAGAACTTTTTGAACTGGATGAAGAAAGCCCCATACTTAGCTATCAAAGCCATAGCCTCATCAGAAAATCTCCTGGCAGTGTCACCCTCCAAAAGTCTCACAATGTACATGGTGAAAGCATCATTTACCCTTCTGAAATTATGATTATTGTCCTTAAGGGTAAATTGAGGGCAATATGTGTATATGGGCTCATCCTTCTTGCCCTCAATGTAAGTGAAGCCAAACCACTCCCGAGATGCTTCCAGAGTGTGTACATGAGATAAGAAGTCATGTAGAACTTCTTATTTTGCTAAACATTTGTCAATTGTTCAGTCAGGTTCATACAGATGATCTCAGCCCAGTTTATGTTTTGTTTACCCTCGCAGATGATGCTTATGAAAGGACACATCCAAAAATGGAAGTTGTTGGTAGAGGGCATCCCCATAATACGGGTGAGCAAGATGATGAAATCTGATAACTCTTCATTGAAATCAACCCTGAACAATGCTTTGGAGAGTCGGATGCTCCCTTCTTAGGGCACTTCAGCCATGACTTAGCCACTCGTGCCTTGTATTTCTTGATGTCCTTATCAAACATATTGAGCTTGAGTGAGAGTGAGAAAATGGAGTCTTCTATCTCAGGAATGCGTAGGGCAGTGGCGATGGTGGCAGCATCTAGTTTTGCAATCAATTCTCCATGCACATTAACAACCTCCTTGGTATCTAGATTGAAATGAGCTCCACAGGTGAGCACGATGTCGGCACACTACATAGAGATGGGAAAACCAGTAGCATATGTGATTCCACTATCATTGATCATTTGGGCCATGGGAGCAGGGTTTTCATGTTAACCTACCCTAAATCATCAAAATCCAAGTGTCGAACTTCACTATCCCCAATATTAGGTACAGAGGTCTCTAGAGGTGACAGATGCTCATGCCCTTGAAACTTGATCTTCATTTTTATAGTGCATAGAGGAACGACCTTCAAAGAATAGATTCATGATAAAAATGCAAAGGGATACAGAAGATGAAAATGACTCAATTGCAAGAATGCAAGCAAGAAATAGTAAGCAAGCAATGTGACAAATGCATAGATGGTGGTCCCTTTAAATAGTCCATTTAGAGAGAGAAGATCATAAATGCACATTAAATACACCTTGCACCGACTCAAAAAGGTGAAATGCAAGAAAATTAGAAAAAAATACGCTTCGACGATCCATGGGACATTGGGACATGTGGGATGCAAAATCCGATTCGGCCATGCAGGATGCGGGCCAAAAGAGCACGGGCGGTCCAGGGACATAGAAATGTGAAGGATGCGAAGACATGATTCAGGCTGATGCAGACGATGCGGGGAATCGGGAATAGGAAGCCCGGGTGAACTTGGGACAGATGGGCCAAAAAGTGTAGAAAGCCGATAGACAAGAACTTACGGGAAAATCAGCCAATCGGTGAACAAAAGGCCCACCGGAACTTGGGACATATGGGACATGAAGACCCGATTCAACCGATGTGGGCGATGATAGGGAATCGGGGAACATGAAGCCCAAAGGAACTTGGGACATGAGGGACAAAAATGTCTGACAGACCCACAAGTTACTAAAATGATCCCAAGAAATGACATTTTCACTATCTCTTCAAATTTCCTCTTTACTAAAACATTACTGAAGGGTGCCAACTCAAAATTTTCAAAATTTTCAACTTTCAAAAGAGGAATTATGAAATTCAACTAAGGGAATCATATTAATACATATTTATGTGATTAAAATAAGGGACCAAGCTTTAAGCATCTATTATCATCACCTAAGCTCGCATCCAAAGGAATCCATCTAGAACTCATTCAAGGGACAAGGGAATACATTTTCTACATACATAACATAGGAAGGGGAATTTTGTTATTCCATCCACACATCTATCTACATTATCGCATTTAGCTATCGCCGCTATTAAGTGCACTTGCACAAGGACATCCTAGGGCATGATTCTTTCACACACTAACCATAACTATATAGAGTTTGAGATGTAGTGTAGTGCTCCATCATAAGTTCACTTTGTCGGGTGACCTCTCCAGGTTAGTCTGACTCCCATATTACATCTTTATTTTTTGGATTTGATGTGGTATTGTGGGTTTTGCAGTGAATATTTGTTTTGTCTATTATAGGTACCTCAACGATCATATTGCAACATACATGCAACCAATAACAAATACCAAAAAATGACACTCGTGTGACATAGTAAAAATAGGTTCGACCTTTTTTGTATTCATAGACTCCCAATGCAGTTGCACTCTGGTGCCCCTAGCCTAGTCCAAGAGCTCCGTATACAACATGTTTCATGACCTACATAATTTATTTAGAGCATTAATGACATATTACCTCATGTTCAATAGTTTTCCCATTCTACACCAACCTCGGATCAAGCACAATTCATTTAAGCCTTTTCCTCTCTCTCTCTCTTTCATTTAGGGTTTCATGTTTTTGTACTTATTGCTTGTGTCATAGTGTATTTAGCAGTTGTATATCATAATATACATTTAGTTACTCTGCAAATAGGGTTTTATAAAAGCTTATTTTTGTTAAATCACTAATGACAGCCCAAGGAATGATGGTCATGTCCCATATTCAGTCCTCCATACTACGACAATTTCAAATTGTTGTCAAGAGGGTAAGCACCCTTATAATTTCAGTTCAAGTTATGGTGAGGACATCAAAGAACTATTCCAGCCTTGCCATCACTCAAAAATGGAAAAAGGATGAAGGTAGAACCTTGGGTTCTAAATTGTCCTAAGAAGCCACTATGGGTTGTCCAATGAATCAAAGCAAGCAACAATGGAACAATTCAAAAATCAGGTAAACCAACTCATACAATCTTTGCTAGCTTCATATTTGATATTCAAAATGGGATTGCATGGGCCAATACATATGTTATGAGAAGTGGAGATAAATGGATAAATGGTTGCCTTCTAGACAAGGTCCAAGGCATGCTAGATAGGGCAGCAACATTCTCCTTTCATATTGTTTGTGACTCAACTGGTAAGCATGCATTTGAGGAGAAAATTGTGGGTCACAAGGATGGAAGTGTCGAGGGTATCTCAACAATTCCTATTTTGGAAAAGGAAGAAAGAAAACTCATGAAGAATCATACAAGATATGTTGTGAATCCTAACAAAGGGGTGAAGGACCAATTCATAAGTCACTCCTTGGAGCAAAGTTCTAAGCTTGAAGACTTGGTTAAGAAGACAATCATTGTTGCGGGGACAACAAGTTGCTTAGGAGAGTTCAAGAAGTGTGAGACATGGGTAAAATGGGATCTTTCGGTCATATGTTATCAACTTAACATAGTTGGTATAGTTATGGGTAACAAGAAACATAACCCATGGTTCTTGAAGAGTGCTGTCACAAACTTTTGGACTGTTGTCTTCCACATTTCCAGCTTTGCCCCTATAACTTTTGCAGCGATAGAAGAAGGTTTTGTCACCAGTAAGATGCATACTCCGTCCAAAGACATTGAAGAGACTTTTGTTGCTGGTACAAGATGGTTTCCAGCCACCACAAACCCAAGGTTGAATGAGAAAATACAATGCTACAGCCATGGTATGATGTTCTTTCTAAATTCATGTTTTGGAAGGATAGTACTCTCCTTGGACAGTTGTAGGTTGACAAATATGATGAAGTTCTTTTGGTCTAACATGATGTGTGAAAGGGATCACTTGAGGGGATCATTAAGTGCAAAAATTCCAACACCCTTCCAGTTGTTTGGGAAGGAATTAAGAGTGAGGGTTGATGATCTCCTACCACCCAAGGAAAGGAGGAACATAATGGGGACAACCATGTTCCGAACTTCCAACTTGAAGGCTGATGTCATCACCAATTCCAACAGCTACCCTGCCTCATTGACACCATACAAATGTGTTTAGTCATAAGATTGAATGATGTTGCTGCTGTAAAGTGTTTTCAGTCATAGCTGGGTTGTTTCCAGTCCCTATACTACTGTCATTACTAATTGGTGTGAAGGATTTCCAGTATTGCAGTTGTTGCACCTTTCTTATGTTACTGATATCCAAGGATTTTGAGTTGAGATTGCTGCTAACAATCACATACAGCCACAAGTTGACTGATTTGAAGAATTCCAAAGCTATATATGATTGTTACACTCATCCACCAACACTCATAGGGTCTGATCTGAGCCAATTTTTGAAGAAAATTCAGTGGGGCAGCATGGAGGCAGCATTTGGAACCCAAAATAAGCAAGGTAACAACAATAAAAAGAGGTGAGCATAAGTATTGGCATACATTGGTTGAGATTGTTTGATAGAATGGAATTCAAAGATGTAGAAAAGAAAGCAATATTTCAAGGTATAATGGATAAAGTTCCAAGCATGGCTACCACTAAGGAAAGAGATATATATTTTCAAAGCACTCAATGCACTGAGATACTCCATTGTGGCAATTGTTGGTTGGTTTCGACACACTCACTAATACTGCCCCATGGTGGACACTTGAAGAATTATGTGCAAAATGGAGCTTTCTTGTTGAAAGCCATCTTCTACACAAAGTTGGGATGAGTATGGACTGCAAGAGTTTTAAACTAAGGGCCAATATGTCTACTGTTTTCAATTGTAGATTTGCTTTTCTCAAATTTTCAGTTCTTGTAAGGCGATTTTCAGTTTCTACACTGCTCATGATTTTGTTTTTCTCAATAAGATTTCAGTTTGGTAGCTGTTATACCATTGTCATATGGCTGAGTTTGAAAAACTCGGCTTGGGACTGCTGTTAGCAGTCATGGACAGTTGCGAGCTTGCACATTTAAAAAGGATTCCATCATTGGATGATGTGGACAAAAGGTTACCGCAGAAGAAGACAAATAAATCAGATCCGATAGCCCTGATTTGGATAAAATTCCAAGTGATTTATGGCTGTTGTAACTTGTTTCCAGCCTATCCTCAGTCTGATTTGCATCATATATTGAGAGGGACAGCTTGCCAAATCAGG
This sequence comes from Taxus wallichiana var. yunnanensis, assembly GCA_018340775.1. Lineage (NCBI taxonomy): Eukaryota > Viridiplantae > Streptophyta > Pinopsida > Cupressales > Taxaceae > Taxus > Taxus wallichiana. The sequence continues at coordinate 208,814,732 of CM031237.1, read as the reverse complement.
GAAGGATCCATGGGGACTCAAGGTTATGATATTTCAGATTTTTCATTACATCAAATTGCTCTAGTTGAACTTACCCATGTTATTTTGCATTGTTGGCTAAAGATGCAAGGGGACAATTGCATAGTATTAGGACAACATGAAGAGTGGTCTAGTCAAGGAACTGATTTCCTAGTTGAAGATGGGGATGGTTTTCAAAAAAATTCAAGATCTCAGCTAACTCATGATTCAACAATCATAGAATCACTCAATGATACCGATAAAGAAACATTGCCTTCGGGCCTTAAGCTCCTTATTATATTATAGAAGTGCATCAAAATCCAAATAAATCGAAGGAGGAATGAAAGGAAATAAATATTGATTTGGGATCCACAGATTACGACAACGACCCCTTGGGAAGAGTCGAAATAGTTGAGTGACAATTGTTTGAAGACAAGCAATTTTGGGAAGGGTGGACTATCATGTTCTCTTTTTCAAATAAAGAAAAACAATAAATTCAATGTTTTTAAGTTGTCAAGTCACTCACTTTTTATTAAAAAGGTGACAACTTATTATAAAATTATTATAAAAATAAAAAATAAGGGCAACTTTCCAAATAAAGAAAAAGCCAACAATAAATTAGGAGATAGAAATTCACTTTAGTAACCCCACATGGAGAGTCCAACTTGGAAAAAGGTAATGTAAAATTATAAAAAGGAGGGTGTGGGGTGCAAGGCAAGAAAAATTTTCAGGTAGACAAATTGGTGGACTTCTTATCGTTGCTTTGGGAATCTAAGTCCCTCTACTTGATTGGTGCATCTTTGTGTTTGCATGTGCATGTGAAAGGTGATTTCTGTGGTGGTCGAGTGGCAGGGGATCCAACAGGGGCACTCCACTGACCCTGTAACAAAGCTAACAATTTATTTCTAGAGAGGAATTTGCAAGAGATCGGGAAAGGGAGTGAGAAAAAGGGAGAGGGATTAATGTTGTAGGTAGAAAATTAGAGTCCTACATTCATTAATCAGAAATTTCAACACACGTAATTTTAGAAGAAACAATTAAGAAAATGACAACAAGACCAATTAAGATTTAATGAGCACAAAGTATCAATAAACCTCCTAGTCAAAAAGGTAGAAACTCCTCTTTTATTGAAGTTTGAAAAAATGTACATGCAAGAGTGGAATAATGTAGGAATAAGAAGTAGAATAATTATTATGTATTTGTCTCTTCACAAGGATTACTCTCTCATAAACTCACAAAAATGATGACCCTTTAGAAAGAGGATGACTTTACAATTTATACATTATCAAAAATCTCTTTGTCTACCCCTAATGAATTTTCATATGCCTTTGCACAACTTAAAACTTTTCACATTCTTAGGAAAAAATTAAATTCCTTTTTATAAAATAAAGGTGACTTATTACATTATAATCCTAAAGCCACTTTTTAATTAAAGTAAAGGCATTATGAAAAAGTGTAATGCCAATGAATAATTAGAACATGGAGGAGAGAAAAGTTGGGGGAGGAAGAGAAGAGAGAGAAAGAAGAGAGAGGAAGAATCATGCTTTGAAGAAGTTGCTCTTGATGAAGTCCACCGATCCTTTCCCAGATGATCCGATGAAATGCTCCGATGCAGGTGAACTTTGATCTCTCAATGTTTTATACCATGGGAAACCTTCTTGGGATATCACATGAACACCGTGAACTAAGTGTTCGAAAACACCATTGAATGATTTCTTTAGTGACCACGATCATCGCTCATGAAGATCACTCTAAAGCAATTGAAGATGAAAACTAATCCAAGCCATGAAAAACTATCATTCCTTTGATCTTCTAATTGTGCACATGAATGGGAAATTGGAACAATCTGTGAACTTGAACTTCATGCTTCTTGGAAAAATTTCTACAACCGAAAAGGGGGATTTACTATTTTTAGTAAATGATAAATTTCCACCATTCTTGGCTCCAACCAAAGAAGTTGGATTTTGGATCACCCCACGTACACTTCCTCTACCGAAAATGTTGTTTGATATGACTTACTAATAATATCAATTTCCTGTATAGGAAACTTACTATTTTTAGTAAGTGGTTGTTTTACCATTTCTGGCACTAACCACTCATTCTAACCTTCTGGGTGTCCTTGGTGCACATTGTCTTTACCGCAACTACCTTTGGTGACGACTTGCCAAAAATACCTAGTGCTCGTGTAGGAAGGCTTATTATTTATGGAAAGTGGGTTTCTATACATCGATTTGTGAAGATATGAACTTTTCTCGATATGGGTTTTTGTTCTATAGTGCACCTCCATAATTTCATGTCAAACCGGTTGCTAGATTGAGAGATTTTAAAATTATAAATTTTTACCACGAAACTTGGGGTTTCTTCATTGCAAAAAAATCATGCCGTGGATGTGAGAGTTTTCTTTGGGATATTCAAGGCACCTAGGAAACTAGATGACTACAAAATATGACATGTCGATCTCGCTTGTCACTTTATGAGATATGAATGAATCCACTCCACGACTTAGAGGTTTTATGGTGAGAGATTGTGCTTTTGTTCTTCATAAATTTATTTATTTCTTATGTTTTTCTTCTTTCAAATCATGGAGCATGAATAATATTGTTGAAGGAAGATCTAGGAAAAAAATCAGCAAAGATTCCGACAACATATGGAGGTTGTGGGGGTTCGAATGCAAAAATGGCTAAGTGTTTTGTTATTTATAGCCTTGAAATGTGAAGGGAGAGGGTGGGGCACAATTTTTTGCACCTCATGTCCCTTTGGAAAGGTGAAATAAGGACATGAAAATGTGCCTTTTCCCTAGCATGACAAATGGCGATGTTTATTCGTTTAGAAAAGTTAGAGGAGGGGTTAGAATGGAACAAATGGGGGCTAGGAGATGGTCACATGAGGGTACGTATGAAAAAAATGGTGGGGAACATTTTTATGTCCCCATTGTACCTTTTATTTGGGGAAAATAGGTGCAAGAAAATTCACCTTGCTCCTGGCTTGACAAGTGGTGCACATATGCAAGGGTAGGTTGATGAGTAGGTCAAAGTGGTCAAAGGTGCTAAAGGAGAGCCATTGGTTCATATGGGTGACCAAAAGTTTAAATGGGGGAGGGAACTCTTTTTTCACCTCATGTCCCTTTGGTAAGTGTAATAGAGACATTAAATTTCACCTTATCCTAGTGATGCCACATGTTCCTTTGGGAACCGACTTGGAAGGGTCATAACTCGAGCTCCCAGCTGACTTTCCAAGAGCTTATTTATATGATTTGGTATGAAAAATACCTTTTTAAAATAATGGTTTGGGTCCCATGGCTTGATTTTGACAAAAACCTCAAAATCTCCCTTTTCTCAATATTTACTTGTTGTTCCTAGAAATAATGAGTTGGCCTAAAAAATGCATGGTGCTTGAAGATGATATATTTTCTCCACCATGTAGGGGACTAAAATTTATTTCCAATGATATATTTTTGGATCTTAACTCATTCCTGGAGCTCCTGAAATCACTCCTTGAAGATCATGTACTTTTTATGGTGTAAGCTCCTTAGGCCTCAAAACCGCTTTTGGTGAATTGGCTCCTAAACCTCTAAAACTTCCCATATTTTTCCTAAATTAGTTCTTTGATGTTCCTGGCTCCTAGATACTCCTCCATGATGAAAATTATCCTATTTTACTACTCCGGTGATGGTGCACTTGGCTTAGAAAGGATGATGAAATCCCTCTCTAAGTTTGTTGAAAACCTACCTTGAAAACCACTGCTCTAAAAGGCACTTGAATGATTTTGCTTGTTCCTAAATCACCTAGGGGGACTGATGAAATTCACATATTAACTCTAGGAAGACAATACTAGACTTGATACTGAGGGGAAAGTTGATCTGGGGGTGTCTGGAAGGGTATGACATGAAAATTTCGACACTAGGGTATACTTTTCTTGTTTTTAGGTGAATTTTACCCATGCAAAAACACATGATAACATGGGGTTTCATTTGTGACACATTTTGTCTTTTATATATTTCATTTTGGAGATTTTGGTCATGTTTCTCCTACTTTCAGCTATTGGGGACGAAAACCCTCATTTTCTATTTGTTGAGGATGAAAACCCTCATTAACATTCAGATTTTGGGGACAAAACCTCAATTTCTCCTTGGTGGTCTCATACAGAGATCACACTTGAGCTTATATCAAATTCTCAAAGGAAAATATTAAATTTTCATAGCTAAGGCACACTTTTTGGGCACATTTTCTACATTTCCTACTTCAGATCTGCATTTCAAGTGAAGAAATTCAGCTAGTGGAGATACACCTTCCAATACTTTAAGTAGGGACAGAGCTTAGAGCACGATTGGTAGCCATATCTAGGGTTATCTACATACTTTTGGGTGGATTTTTATGCATTATAGGGCACATCTATTCTAGATCTTATAACCAATTTCTTTTCCATAATTTTAGAGGCCATATTCATCTTTTTTTTAGAGGATCACTTCTTTCCAACTATTTTTTTAAGTTGTATTTTTGCAGTCCAAAAATAAAATTCCAGCTCTTGTTTTGGGTCCCAAAATTTAGTATTTTGGTGTTCTTGCATTCATAATTTATTATAAATATTTTGGCATAAGATTTGGGTAATTTGAGATCATATTCAAGGTACTTTGTGGCTCTTTTGTCTCCATAACAACTCGCCATACCTAGGGTTTGTTTTAAATTTCTATTTTTGTGAAAAAATACATTGTTGTCCTAATATCTCTATTTCCAATGTGCTGCAATAAATCAGAATTCTCAGGTGTTCCCTTTGGGTTAAAAAATCTTCCATTGGGGACATTACAGAGTCTATTTATGGCTTCAAACAAGCCCCTGCTCTGTATGCTAAGAAGGTCTCCTTTCTTCTTGTTTTCGCATTCATTAGGTGTCACCCTATCCCAAATGTCTACATTTTATGACAAGATGAGTCCATTATTACCTTAGTTTTGTACATAAATGACTTGTTGATTATGGGAATCTCTTCCTCAATCATTGATTTTTCATGACTTATTTAACCAATAAGTTCTCCATGACCGAGTTGGGTTTACTTCATTACTTCCTTAAGGTTCGGGATCACTCATTCTAACTTGGGGATCAACATTGTTCAACCCAAGTATGCCCTTGATTTTATTACTAGGTTTAACATGGTTGATTGTAAGCCATCTCCCACTCCCTTCCTTTCTTCGTAGTCAAGTCGATCCTATTTTTCCACTTCCTTAGTCAATGGCACCCTTTATCACCAATCGATTGGTTGGAAGCTTGATTTACTTAACCCATACTATAGTAGATTTATCATTAATTATTGGCATTATGTCTAGATTTATGAAGGAACCACATGATCTCGCATTGAAAAGCAATGAAGCAGATCCTTCACTATGTTAGAGGCACCTACACTAATGGCATTCACTACTTGGGAGGTACAAAGATTGATTTAGTTAGATACACATATTTTGGTTGGTCCTATGTGATCTAGATCATTGAAAATATATCCTTGATATAACTTCTCTTGGTTTGGGTCCTGTCACAATTGGTCAAGAAAGAAGTAAAATGTAATTGATATATCTTCTATGTGGAGCAGCCAATGCTGCCATGGAAGCTATTTCATTATGCGGGATTCTAATAGAGTTCAATATTTAGTTTATATAACCTACCATCATCTATTGTGATAACCTTATCATGATCTCCATATGAAAAATTCAATTCAACATCAATAGATGAAGCACATTGATGTACCACATGCACTTTATCATGGATTTTCTTCTTAGTGATATCATTGATTCGCAATATTGATAGACATCAGATTGCATTGCAAAAAATATTACCAAAACCTTCACTAAAACCAAGTTTCTTCACTTTCACTCACTACTTGGGGTGATGTCTACTATTGTAGCACGTCTACTTTAGGATTTCTAGTCCCCCTCTCCTTTATTTTCTTCTAGAAATATTGCATTTTGTACATGGGTACCTCATCAGACTTGTTGTCAAGACCCATATGACACATATTTCTTTAGTTGTTTAAGGGATTCTTCTATGTCTCGCAAGTGGATGTTTCTCCCTTTGGGTTTTCTTCCATTACTTGAGACCTTCATACATGGGTACCTCATCACGCGTAGCTTCCGGGACCCATTTCTCTTTACGATTTTTCATGTGTTTTCCTAAGCTTTGTTGAAGGGGGTGTTGGTGTGAGGGGTATTTACCTTTTATTTATTTATTAGGTTAATTACCTCACCCATGGTGAGTCATCTCACTTAGGTGATTCATAGGTATTAGATGAGTTATTAGGGATTTATATGACGTATGAAAAATTATGTCATATAATTTTTCATATGCATCAATGTGTCATATGTCATATGGGAGTTACATTCCATTCTTGGATTTGTAACTCCCCTCTCCATTTTTGGAGTATGAAAAGTCTAGGCATGGGAGTTACACAACACTCCTTCATATATATTTTCATTTTTTATCTATGAGCATGAGTAGACCATTTTTATTACATGCACAAGTTCCGAGACATTTTGATTGATAATTACTCATAATATTACACATTTTCACATAGAGTATAAATCCATCGACATGCACACATTCTAGATGATATTCGTGCCCTCTTTCATTATAACCACTAATTTAATATAAATTGAATTAAATTTTATTTCATAGTAACTACCGTGATGAATGATATACAAATGCTAATGTACAATAAAGACACAAGCAATGAAGCTTGTACAATATTAAACTCTAAGTGAAAAGGAGGGGTAAAGAGGGACTTAGTTGTTTTTTGAGAAAACTAGAAGTGATATGGGCAGTGAACTCGCTAGAACAGAAACAGAGTGATAAAAACATCGGAAGGGCTAACTAGAGGTTCTAAGACCTTGGATTGCATTGACAGAAGTACCCATAGGAGGTTAAGAGCACTCATGTGCTAACGTCCATTCTGGATGTTAGTGTGTAGATTCTCAAATTCTGATATTTTGTATGTAGGAGGAGCTTCACTATTAGTCTCTATTTGTGACTCCCGATTTTGCTCCTTAATAATTGAATGCACCTACAACCTCGTAAAACAACTTGTCTACTCCGCACATGTCCACAAAACGCATCAAATCTAATAAAAAATATGCATAATGTGGAGTTGGATCGACCTGATACAGTCACCCCAAGAGTGAACTTAGTACTAAGCGTTACACTACATCTTAGACTCCATGTAGTTATTTGTGTAAGTATGTGTAATGATGTCATAGGATGTCCTTGTGCAAGTTGCAAAATGATAGCAGAGCTAGATCTAGAATGTAGCAGATGTATAAAATGTGTGGGATGGAATAGAATAAACTTCCCCTCCTATGTTTTGTATGTAGAGTGATGCAACCCTTATCCCTTGTATGGATGTGCTAGATGGATGCTTTGTAATGATCTTGTGCCTTTGGATGCAAGCTTAGGTGATAATAGATAATGCTTAGTGTTTGGTCCCTTATTTGAGAGCTATAACTATGTGTGTGTATGCACATATATATATATATATATATATATATATATATATATATATATATGATTCCCTTGTTTGAATTTCATAATTGACAACTGGAAGGTTGACCCAAAAGTATAAAAGATGCCCAAAAAGTAAAAGAGACCCAAAAGAGTGAGAAAATGGAGAAAGGGTCGAGCGCCAAGAGGGACATGAGCTCTCAGTGTGCTAGTGTCCTAACTTGGAGCTAGTGTCTAAGGTCATAAAAGATAAATCAGTCAAATACCGATAGGGTTGTAGGGTGTGTAAGGTCAATAAAAGTATAAGAGACAAAATAAAAGACCCAAAATACATCATTCAATCACTATTTTTCTTACTTAGGAATCATGTATATATCAAGATGCTCTAGGACCTAGAAATTTACCCAAGTGCATAGATACATGTGTCTACAACCACCCCTTCTACGTTGTTAATAAAATTATCTATCTTACTTTTATTTTGATAGGAATTTTGTAAATTTTACTTCTTTGATGGGTTTAAGGCCCTTTGACGGGCCATGACAGGCTCAATTTTGAACACTACCCCCATCATAATCATTTTTTCAGATATTTCACTATTTGAAATTCAATTATAAAAATTTGGCACAAAATCCATTTGTAAAAAACAAAATTGAAGAAATCAACATTGAAAACATGTTTTAAAATTTAAAATTAAGCATTTTGACCAATTCATTAATCAATGATATATGATACATAAATAATAGTAGATCAATTAGCAAAATATATGAATAAAAATAATCATAAATAATGAATTTGCATCAACGTGAAACTATAGTGGAATTAGAGCTATATTTTCCAAGTTGCAAGAAGTTGGTTTTATATCCAACATTAGCATTTTTCTTCAAAGTTTGAGAGGTCTTTCCATGAGAAAGGAATTCCACTTTGATACAATAAAATTTATATCAATTATAGAAAGATAGAAATAACATCATGTATTAAGGACTTGATGTATGTTGTTCCAAATGAGGTTGATTGGTGGTTTTCGCTTTGTGTAAGAGCTTCAATATTTGAAGCTTTGGGTCATTGGGTATTCATCATTCCCTTTGATTACTAAAAACATATATCATTAAAAATAATCATAAATAATGAATCCATATCAACCCAAAACTTAAGTGTAATAATAGAAATATTTTCCAACTTGTAATGAGCCAATGATTGTAGAGCATTGCACAAAGGAGGTGGGAAGAGTCTAGCTTTATATCCAACATTTGTAATTTTTGAAAATTTCTTGAGGTCTTTGCATGAAAAATGAGTGTCACTTTTGATCTAATAAAATCTATAAAATAATATATAAGAACTCAACATTCAAAACATGATTTTGAATTGAAAATTAAACATTTTGACCAATTCATTTATCGATGATATATATTCCATAAATAATAATAGATCAATTAACAAAAGATATGAATAAAAATAATTAGAAGTAATAGTTTCCAACTTATAACGAAAGTGATTGTAAATAATTACTAATGAAGGTGGGCGTAGTCTAGGTTTACATTCAACATTTTTTGTTACAAGTTTTTGAGGTCTTTTCATTAAAAATGAATGTCACTTTTGATCAAATTAAATTGTACAATAACATAGAAAGGGTTAAATTTGTAAAATAATATAGAAAGGATCTAACTTCATAAAGAATTATATTGAAACAAAACACAATACTGATTTAAATTCGTTGTTGATAGGTCAAAATACTAAAAGTATAGTTCCAAAGAAGTTTATATATTTGATGTGTCTAGAATGGTTTTTACCTTGGTTGTCTTGATGGATTCAAGAGGTAATGACCGAACTTGACCTCGGTATGGAGGGGTTTTTGGGGTACCTGTGGATTTTGATTATGTTTTTGTTTTTGCAAACCATTCTAAAACAATGGATGAGAAGGCTTATTTACATACAAGAAACTTCCCATAACAAAGCTATGAATAACATTAAGATATTTTTACAACTTAAGGAATATTCAAACTCTTATTAGTATTTAAGATCATGCTTATAAAAGTGATTTAATAAAGTGTGATTATCACTTATTTAGTTAAGTACATATATGATCAACATGGATTCATGATTTACAACCACAAGTCCGATTCTTGATCTGTATAGAGATTCTCAGATGTGTTGGAGGATATGGAACCAACAGTGTCCTCCTCTTCCTCAGTGAAGTCAAAATCGGGAACTGAGATGTAGTCTTCAGCGAAGAAGTCAAAATCTTCTTCTTGAGTGTTGTATAGGTGGGTGAATGTGGAATCTTAACGGAGATGCTGATGTGGTGACCGACTGGAATCGAGAGGAATTACGTTAATCCTCCTCTAGATGTTCGAGACTGGTCTCGTATTTCTGTTTGTATTAGACGAAATCCTCCTGGAGCCTTAGTGCTTCATCGTATGCCTCCTAAAAGGTGTCGGTGGCTTCCCAAATGCACTCTGTTGTAGAAATAATGGCCTCCAAGTGATCGAATGAAGCTATTTGGATCGCACAAAGTTCTAGGTCATGAAGTAAGTTGTATTGCTCCCAATACAATGGAAGGAAAACAACAAGAAAAGAGTCGATGTGGAAAGTTAGATTCTCCTAAAGCCATCTCAAGTCATCATGCTAGACAAAGGATCAATAGATAATAAGAAACAATGCATTTTAGTTAAGTTTTTAGATAAAAATGATGAAAAAGCATTAAAAATACAACAAACACTACTAATTTGGGAATCATTTGGCGATTGATTGGTAATCATCGACAATTACTATGAAAATGAGATTAAAAAAATAGAGTCTAAACTAATGAATCAAACATTATTTTGGCAAAACAGAAGGTTATCAATCATATCAATGATGTATAAGCAATAATACTCATGTTTATAGTGCTTAAAATAAATCAATATGAATGATTTACCTTGCGTGAGTGCGTTGGTGGAGGGAAGAGCAAAGGAAGTTGGCTAGAGAACAAAAATGATCAATCCGATGATAAACCTTACATCAAGACAAAGATCATGACGTTGGGTAATGTAGTGATGGAGTGCCTGGATTCTTGATGTATTGAGATTGTGATAAAGTAGACCTACAGAGCTTCAAAATTCATCCCTCAAATGAGGTTTGCAAACCAGTATATATAGATCATCGATGATTGGGCAAATCACTGGAAATTTTAGGAAATCTAGTTTAGTTAGAAAATCAAATGATTTCCTTCCATTTTTAGCTCAAAACGATGGATTTTGAAGTGATGAGGATGAGGGATGGTTAAAAATTCATGAACTAAATTTGTTAAGATAAGAGGACTCGCTTTTTGGATGATTCACTAGTTAAAAGGCTAGTTAGGGAACAGTTTATTACTTTTTATGAAGTGGTTTTAGAAGCGGGTTGGGTGGTTAGTGAGGTGTCCAAGTTAACTCAACGAGGTGTGAGGGGATAATAGGTAATTTAATTATTTTAATTGAATAATCCTTTTAGATTTTAGAGATATGATGGGTTGTAAATGAATTAATTAATTAAAAAGGGGTGAGATAGTGGGATGTCGTAAATATGTTGCCTTTGGTCATGAGTGTGTTTGAGCTTGAGGGAGAGGTGTAGATTTTTGGTGTCTACATTTTGCCAATTTTGTTTAGTGATTTTTTTCAACAAATCGCTAGACAAAAATAATTTGGAGTAGTTATGTCATCATGGGTGACTTAATCGTAGCACAATACAATGAGCACTAGTGTGTTTTTGTTTCAAAAGGGCTTACCCTAATCATAGAGGGTGTAAGATGAAATGCTAGGGAATCAATCACGTGTCGGGGTGGCCAAAGGGCTCAACGCTTGTGGACCTATGATTCTTACCGGAGTAGTATAGGGAAGAACCAAGTGATGGGGGCCAAAGGGCTTGTCTCCCATAGATGAATGGTAATTCCCAAATTTTGAATGTGTCGAGTTTGTTTAAGAATTTTGAAGGCTAAAGTCCTTTGAAAACATGGCACATTTGTGCAGAAATTGAAAAATGGTATGTTTTTGTAGGCAAATGTGGATGAGGATACTTATACAATGTAATCACTAGAGATTAAGTTCAATTGTTGATGATTGAGCCAATCACCGGCGATTTCCTTGCATGGAAAACAAGTTATATATAACCCACCATTTTTCATTTTTTATTATTATTGCATTTCAAAACTGTTGTTAAAAACTTGTCTGCGAGTAGTTTTTGCATGATTGATTGAAAGATATGGTACCATGAGAAGGAAGAGGAAGCCCATGTAGGTAGAGGTAAATTCCAAACTTCAAGCTTGTTTAGTTTCGGTGTAATTATTTTGTTAATTTTTTTATAATTTGGATGCATTTTGAGCATTTAGCGTAATCATCGACAATTCAATGAATCACTTTGGTGATTGATGTAGATCACCCTTGATTCATGTGAATAATTGATAATTGATGCGTATTGCTAGTAATTGCTTTGGCGATTTAAGTGTTTTATTAAAATTTTGTGCTTTTTTATTATTTTGCTAACCTGTTCTAGCTTATGTAATGGTTTTTCTTCGTTGATTGTATCACCTTAATGATACTAATTCTTTGTTTTGTGTGTTTGTGCTTTGCAGGTGGATGTGAAGCTTGCTATCAGAGACCACATCCCCTCGATGTTAGATGAGGTCAGGAGGATTTGGCCAATGATGTTTGGGAGCACTTAGAGGTAGTGGGTTTTGGGGAATGAGGTATTACGGTAGATTCACGATGCCATAATCTTATCCTTTCTCTTCTTAAGAGGTGGAATCCTTCCACCAACACTTTTGGTTTCCCACCGGAGAGATGAGCATTATTTTAGAGGATGTTCATCGATCACGAGGTTTCTAGTTAGGGGACAACCCATTTATTGCATTTTAGATACAAATGAGAGGATGATACCATGCAAAGATTATATGGGGTTGAATCTTAGAGTGCACGTTATGTGTTGGGAGCCTCTAATTATCAAGCTTTGTACGATGTTGGGAGAGATGGTTGTCCTCGAGATGACTTTAATGATGATGGGAATTTCTTGTTTTGCCTTGTCAAATTCCATAGGGGGAGGTTCCCCGTGGATGATGACAGGGGTGGTTGTAGAGATGATGGAGCATCATATTGTATTCGAGTGGGCCCCACTTTACTTACACAAACATATAGATATTTGTGGGCTTGGAAAACCCACAAGAGATATGGAATTGATGTTGGTTTCTTGTTATAGTGTTGTGGCCACAAGCATATTGTTATTGCTCGTCCATTGGGGTTGTCAGGTGCCATTGATGCGAGGTACCCCAATTTTATGATATGGATTTCTAGTCTTGGAAGGGACAGAAGTGCCAAGGGGCCTACCTACTACCGAGACTTGATATCAAGATTTCAGGTTGAGATGTTATCTAAATGGCCATATGTTGGATTCTTTGATTGGCCTGATTTGCCATAGGATTTTTAGAGTTTACAATAGGATGCATGTGTGTAGGGTAGGAGAGATAGGAGGATGAGATGATGAGGTTTAGTCGATCAGGTGTGTAGTTTGGCCTGATTTAGTATATACCGAGGATACGGTTGTTCATGACAAGAGGAGGGAGATCATGACAGAGAAGCCGCGAGTTGTTGTAGTAGGGCTTGTTGCTATTGTTGATTAGGTGGGGGCTACGAGTTCTCAATGAGGATGGTGGTTTGGTTCCCCTTGATCACACATGGTTTAGTGTAGATTTTGGTACAGGTGGGCTCATTCTTTGAGAGCCTTTGAGAGGACCAAAGAAATAGAGAGGGATGCACATTCAATTTTTGTGTGCATGATCGGGTAGAGGAAGTAGAGCAGAGCTTGAGGGAGAGGAGGAGAGAGTGAAGGGGGTGATGGTGTAGCTACAAAGCAGTGGTAGTGGTGACTACTAAGAAATATACCGCTCGATGTGAGAGGATAACCTTATTGGTGTTAGGGATGCACTCATCGCCGAGTGCAATAGCTTGATTAAATAGCATGATAGTTTGTAGGGTAACTTGTACTTGTCTTTATTGATAGAGACAGTATAAGATCCAGAGGGGAGACATTGAGGAAGGCCTTGGGGATTACTAGGCCTTCAATATTGGGTGCAAAGTTATTAGGCATGGCTCTCGTCAGAGAGTGGGATCCTTGACACGTGAGATGGTTTTTGCTACTCATTTTGAGGCCGTGAGAGCAAAGTGAGATTATTATGTGAACATGATCATCAAGGACTATCTAGATGCCACTATTTATGTTGATCATGTAGCATGCCAGAAGGTTCTCACAACATTAAAATTTTCCTCCGTAATTTCTATTTTATTATGTATGTATTAGGAATAGGATGTTGTTAAGTATGATTAGTAGTGGCATCTGATAGAAGATAATGACACCATCAGTACGGTGCCACCAATAAAGTAGAGTACGGTAATAATCAAAGTACAATAGGAATGTTGTGGTAAAAAGTAAATATTTGTCGTAAGTGGTCCGGTAATGTTAAAATGTCAAAGTTGGGGTAAGTAGAGAAGTAGGGTCTACATGATTAGGAATTAGAAATATTATATTTGTAATAAGGACAAAGAGTGATGTCATAAATATTTTGTGTATTTTATTTGTGGAAAAGTCTAAAAAGGTGGAACCCATGTGAGATGATAAGGTTTATCTTATCTTAGAAGATAAGCCTACATGTAAAGGCAAGAGTTTAGGCATGGAATATGATTGGCCGAAGAGATTTCCTATCCTATCTTAGAGATAGGGTGGATAAGCCTGAATTCCTATAAATAAAGAGGCCACCCCCTCATTTAGCATAGAGAAGGAAGTAGTGAGAAATATTGATGAGTAAGTGTGTAAAGGAAGCCATCATTTAGAAGGTGTGTTAAAGAAGCCATTAAGAGGTGTAATCAGAAGTTTCTCCCATAGTTATTGTTGGAAGGCAAGTGAAGTTAGTAACACTCGAAGTACCTCATGGGTGAGATTGTAACAATTTCATGTTGATATTATAATTTACACTTATATTTCAGATTTGTCATCATTCCTTCATATCATAGTCTATGGTATTCTTGTGTTATGTTTGTTGTTGTGTTTCCAGATTACATCCACCAAACTAAAGGTTGTGCATTAGTAAATAATCATAGCACGAGGAGTTCCCGGTGGAGAATTATCATAGTGCCAGATTGGTGATGACATTTTGGTTCCATCACGACCATTCCTCGTTGGTGGATTTTCTGAGAGATATTCCCACTTAGTCGTAAAATCATTTGAGGGTAACCTTGTTTTTACTGCATAGTAGTTACCATGGTAAAGTCACTTTTACCATGAATACCATGAATAGATTTACCATTTCACTTTTACCATGAATAGTATTTACCACAGTAACTTCACTTTTTACCGTGAATAGTGTTTACCACAGTAAAGTCATTTTTTACCGCAGTAAGTCAAGTTTTACCATAGTTTACCGTGGTCATTCCTATTTTACTATAGAAAGGTGTAAAGTCACTTTCTATTATAGTGATTCCAATTATTTGTGCACATAAGTCTTACTGATTGTACTTGTGAGTTGGTATTTCACTGTGGTTACTTTTTAAAATGGGGAAGATTCCTATTTTTTCAGCCCAATCTAATGAAGATGCTTCCTCTTTCATTCAAGAGTTTAAACGATCTTGTATTTGTAATGGCCTCATAAGAAGGGAACAATGGACTGAATTTTTTCCTACCTTTTTGGATGGTTCAACCCTTAGGTGGTTTGAAACACTAGGTGATAATGTGAAAAACTCATGGGATTTATTAACTAAAGTTTTCTTGAAGAATTTGGTGAACAATAAAAATATGCAGATCTCATGATCGATATCACAAAGCTATCCCAAGGAGAGAAGGAGAAGATAAGGGATTATCATGCTCGTGTTCTAGAGCTAAGGAGGAAGCTCGATGCCCAGATCCGAAGGAAGGATTAGTGGATGGGTTGATGAATGGCGTGGATAATCTCCTCTGTAAGCACTTCATTCTTGGGATGAAGCCAGAGATCAGACAACGAGTGAAGTATGACCACCCAACTACCATTGAACAAGCAAAGGAGATTGCAAGAAGGCAAGAAGAAAGCATGGAAGAGGAGCCCAAAGAAATTGCTGCTAAGGTAGAGCCTACACCAACACCTTTGGTCCAAAATCCACAACCACTCTCGGTGAGCACAAATCTTTTCCCTAGTACATCTACTGAGTATGAAGATCTACTCAAGAAGATGGGTCAGTTAACTATTAATCTTCTTCAAGGAAAGGAATTTAGTTCTCAGGAGGAGATAGAGGTCCAAAAGAAATATTTCTAAGTCAGATGTTATGGTTGTTATAAAAGGGTCATTATAAGTATAATTGTCTAGATAGAGCTTCTACATCTGGTACAAGAGATAATGATAAAGGAAAAGCACCTGTGAATTCTTTTGATGTAGTAGATAGGAGCATAAATAATGAAGTAGATGTGTTTGTAACAAAAAAAAGAAAGAAAGAAAAAGATAACCAAGATGGAAATGATCCTAAGAAGATGAAAGGAGAAACTAGTAAGAAACATAGGAGAAGAAAGTTGGGTGTGTAGGATTTTCTAATTTCACAGGACAAGGACCATACTCCATCTTAGAAGATCTATCCAAAAGGCCTGCAAATATTACATATGGTCAACTTCTGGCTATGTCTTCTGAGAAGAGGCGGAGCTGCGAAGTGGACTCAATGCTCGACGAAGGAAGGAGGTTGAGGTCCCTATTTTGGAGGCAGAGGCAGATCCCTACGCTCCACAAGCTGAGGTATTATGTAATGGTATTTCAATTCATGATGTCTTAGTTGATGGAGGTGTTGCATAGCTTAATGTAATGACCGAGTCTCGTAATGAATATGTTGGGTTTAAAATTGATCGCCCTCAACACTTATGTTAAGGTCATTAAATAAGGGAAAACTAAACCGAAGGTGTTGTTTCAAATGTGGCAATATCTCATTATGGGTGTCAGATGTGTGGTAGACTTTCAGTGATGAAAATGGTACTCATTGTGTACCCAATGTTGTTGGGAAGGCCATGGCTAAGGAGAGTTCATGCAAGAAACTACTGAATGAAGGCTTCATGACACTTGGACGTGGTAGAGAGAGAGGGTGAAGATAAACGTGATCCCTCGGCATCATAAGGCAGAACCTATGGATTCAAGTGATGAAACTGATGATTGGACATCCTCTGATTACTCTAGTACTAGTGAAGTGGACACAAAAGATGAAGAAAGTGAGGTTGATGTTTTGGTCATGGATATCCTTCCAATCACACCGACTCATGAACCCATAAGATTATCTGAAGAAGAAATTGATGATCGTCTCCAACAAATAAAGATTGGTGATGCTGTGATGGAGAGTGAGAAGGAATCCTACCTCCAGCTCTTTCGAAGGTACATACACCTATTCACTTTTGATTACAAGGAACTCCATCAAGTAAGTTGGGTAGAACATTCTATTGAGCTGGTAGATGGTGCTAAGCCCATAAAGCAAATGCCATATATAATGAATCCTAATTTTTCCAAGACTATAAAAGAAGAAATAGATAAGTTGCTTGATGCAGATTCATATTTGTTATGGAGAATTCAGAATGGGTTTCTCCCATTGTGATCTCAATAAAAAGAATGGGAAACTACGCATTTGTGTTGATTATAGGAAGCTCAACAAGGCAACAAAGAAGGATCATTACCCTCTTCCATTCTCAGATCAGATCTTGGATGAAGTAGCTAGCCAGAGTGCTATAGTTTTGCTTGATGGATATAAATGATACAACCAAGTTCATATAAAGAGAAAAAGATCAGCCAAGACCACGCTCACCACTCCTTGGGGAACGCTTGCTTATAGAGTTATGCCTTTTGGGTTGTGTAATGCTCCGGAAACGTTCCAATGCTTGGATGAATAGGGTGTTTGAACCCTACATTGGGAACTTCATCAGAGTATTTCTGGATGATTTTTACATCTATGGGAGCAAGATGGACCACCCGCACTGTATGGAGACAACATTTCAAAGGTTAGATGAAGCACAAGCCTCACTAAACCCTACAAAGTGTGTCTTTGGATGTTCTAAAGGTGTTTTGTTAGGGCATGTCAGATCCAGAGATGGTATTGCACTCGATCCTAATAAAGTTTCAAAATCAAAGAGTTACCATTTCCTATGAATAGAAGTAAGTTGAGATCATTTTTAGGCCATGTGGGTTACTATAGAAGGTTCATCAAGAATTTCTCAAAGATCAGCATACCACTAACCCAGTTCTTGAAGAAGGATGTTACTTATGAACCAAGAAATAAGGCGCATGAAGCTTTTGAACAACTGAAGGAAGCTTTGGTGTCTTCACCTATTTTAAAGAATCCAGATTGAGCAAGCCATTCATTTTGTATATCGATGCCTCAAATGCAACACTAGGAAGTACTCTGAGCCAAAAGGATGAAAATGGGAATGATCATCCAGTTTACTTTGGGAGAAGACAAATGAGTAGTGCTGAGGTAAATTATACTGTAACTGAAAAAGAGGCTCTAGCTATCATTTTTGCTGTAAAGAAGTTTAGAAATTACTTGCTAGGGCAGAAATTTATAGTTGTAATAGATCATCGTGCTCTAAAATATATTGTAAATAAGCCTAACCCATCAGGAGGATAAAGAAGATGGATAATTTTGCTACAAGAATTTGAATTTGATATTATAGATAGGCCAGGAAAGAAGCATGTCAATGCAGATGCACTCTCTCGAGCCTATGATGGTTTAGGTTCATCTTGTGATGATGATGATTTCCTAGATGCAACATTGTTATCCCTTGACACAATCCCTAGTGAATACATAGATATTTGGAATTATCTGAATGAATTCAAGTTTCCTGATGGTGCCAATGCAAAGACTAAGAGGAAGATTACTCAAGCCACCATCCATATTCTATTCTCGCATGGAGTATTATTTCAATAGACCTCGATGGATAGACAAGAGGGCAAGTTAGGACGTGATCAAGGGAAGGAGCTTGATAGAAGAATTCCACAATGGTACATGTGGAGGACACTTCTCTGACAACTTACAAAGAAGAAGGATCTTGGATGCAGGTTATCACTAGCCCACTCTTTTTAGAGATTGTTATAATTATTGTAAGACATGTGATATTTGTCAAACACATGGTAACCGTAAGACTTCATCAGCTCCATTATGCCCTATTCTTCCACTTGGTCCCTTTGAAAAGTGGGGAATAGATATTGTAGGTCCACTTCCAACTACCCCACACCAAAATAAGTATATTGTAGTTGCCACAGATTATTTAACCAAGTGGGTTGAAGCTAGGCCATTGAAAACAACTTCCATGGATGAAGTGGCAAGGTTCATATATGAACGCATTGTCACCAGATTTGGTTGTCCATTAGAAATTGTAACAAATCAAGGAAGCCACTTCATTAATGAGGTGGTAGAAGCCCTAGTCAACAAGTTTTCTATTAAGCACAAGAAGGCAACAACATACAAGCCAAGCACAAATGGACAGGTGGAACGAACAAATTTTGTGTTGTGTCAAATTCTAGCAAAAGATGCAGCCTTGTAGGTACATAAGTGGGATAAAAGGATTCATGCAAAGATTGTGGGCATATAGGGCAACATCAAAGTCAGCAAATGATACTCCCCATTTTAGTTGGCTTATGGCATTGATCCAGGTTCTTCCTATTGAGTTTGATATTCCCACTGTGAGAGTTATGAAAAATGAAAGGATGGATGAAAGTGATTCAAGAAAAGAAAGGTTAGGCATCTTCATTTGCTAGAGGAAATGAGGGAAATAGTGAAGGATACAAGCTATAAGAAGAAAAAATAAGCAGAAGGAATACTTTGATCAAAAGATCCATTGGTCTCCATTTCATGTGAATGACTTGGTTCTAGTATATGATTCCGTATACAAAAAAAAGAAGGCAGAGAAAATTTCTTCCCAAATGGATGGGGCCCTACAAAATAGAAATGTGCATGAAAATGGTACATATCGACGGAGGAATTGATGGCACTCCCATTACGAAATGGGTCAACCATGACAAGTTAAAGATTTTCCAAGCACTGTAAAATGTCTAGTCTACTCCGAGGACGGAGTAGAAGCTAGGAAGGGGGAAAATGTCAACATTAAAATTTTCCTCCGTAATTTCTATTTTATTATGTATGTATTAGGAATAGGATGTTGTTAAGTATGATTAGTAGTGGCATCTGATAGAAGATAAACGCACAATACGGTGCCGCCAATAAAGTAGAGTACGGTAAATACAAAGTAATAATAGGAATGTTGTGGTAAAAGTAAATATTTGTCGTAAGTGGTCCGGTAATGTTAAAATGTCAAAGTTGGGGTAAGTAGAGAAGTAGGGTCTACATGATTAGGAATTAGAAATATTATATTTGTAATAAGGACAAAGAGTGATGTCATAAATATTTTGTGTATTTTATTTGTGGAAAAGTCTAAAAAGGTGGAACCCATGTGAGATGATAAGGTTTATCTTATCTTAGAAGATAAGCCTACATGTAAAGGCAAGAGTTTAGGCATGGAATATGATTGGCCGGAAGAGATTTCCTATCCTATCTTAGAGATAGGGTGGATAAGCCTGAATTCCTATAAATAAAGAGGCCACCCCCTCATTTAGCATAGAAGGAAGTAGTGAGAAATATTGTATGAGTAAGTGTGTAAAGGAAGCCATCATTTAGAAGGTGTGTTAAAGAAGCCATTAAGAGGTGTAATTGTTTCTCCCATAGTTATTGTTGGAAGGCAAGTGAAGTTAGTAACACTTGAAGTACCTCATGGGTGAGATTGTAACAATTTCATGTTGATATTATAATTTACACTTATATTTCATATTTATCATCATTCCTTCGTATCATAATCTATGGTATTCTTGTGTTATGTTTGTTGTTTTGTTTCCGTATTTACTACCTATGTTTTGTGAAGGAGGTGGAGATATCCTTATACTATGCATATTGTATGGAGATGGCCTTGGGAAAACGTGATCAATTTTCCATTATTCAAACTCAACAGAGTTGTCACTACTAAATGATGGAAATTCTTTCAAGACAAGACTGAGGCTACTAGAGACGTGGTATGATCTTGATTTGCTTTGTGCATCTTTGTAAATGGATTGTGTTCATTTGTTGACACCAATGCAATGCAGGGATAGTATGGGGTAGGGTTAGTTATTCGAATGAATTTTTGGTGAGGTATTGATAAGAAAAACTTGGATATATCAAATCTTTGACAACCTCTACAATAATTGAACAACTGTTAGATAAAATGCTTCAAATAATCAAGATGTTATTTCAACCAAGATGCATAAATGGAAGCCTAGGTTGCACTCTTCACACAATCTTTGAGAACTCGCCATAAAATCAAGTAAAGAACTCAATTAAACACAAAAATACTTGATCAAACCACGCCTAAGGTACCCCCAAAGGATTACAAGCAATCCTAATCAACAAATGAAGGTGGAGTGATTTTAAATGAATTTATTTTCAATGCCGATGAAATCTCTTCTCGACAAACAAAATCGCAAGTGCCACTAAACTATCAATAAGGATGAGTTTCTATGTGATCTCTAAAGAATTTTAATGCAAGATGGCAACAAGAACAATGAAAACTATTTACAGGTATTTAAAATGATAACAAACATCATATTTCCCTGAAAAACATAGATTTAACTCAAAATCTTGTTAGATTCATCAACAGGGAGAGTTTCATGAACAATCTCAGAGTTGTGTGATGGTTATACACTTGTAACCAACTCACATACATGAAGATCCAACATAGAAGAAATTAACCTAGTTCTTTGGTGGGTTTCTCGAAAAATGAGCTTTCTCTCAGAATTTTCTCATGATTTTCAACTTCCCACCATTTGCATTTTTCCAAAATGCATTATATACCTCTTGCCACATTGGAGCCTTCTTTTCCAAGCAAAGCATATGCCAAGGGATCAAGTTTGTTACAACAATTCCTCATGATTCACTGAAAATGACATTTAACAAATTTGCAACGAGAGTTGCTAGGTGTTTAAAAAGACTGAATCATTACAAATATTCAGATCATTATCCTTTGTGGAGGCACATTTTTCATCCTCAAGGCATGCAGGCCCCTCATCCTCTCATCATTTCATCTTATCCTTTTCCAATTTGGTTCTGCAACTTTATAATTTGACATTTCACGTTTTACATGGGCATGAGTAAAATTTATCTCAAAAACACCTCAAATCTACAAATTGAGTCATGAAACCGATTCCAATGATCCTAGAAGGCCAAAATGACATGGAATCGCCAAAAATTTGATGAGATTCGATGCAAAATTCACAATTCCAAGCTTCCTGGAGAAAAATGGCGGCCAAAAATGAAAATGTACAGTTACCCTTGATCTACTTTTTTCACCTTCAATCTGGGCCCTCCACGTGTCAAAATATGATTGGAAATCAATTCGGCTCACCTTTTGTCTTTTTGACATTTTTGAAAAAATGGAAAAAATTGACCTTTTCTCTACCCCTCCGCCCTTGAATTTTGGTGATGACACATGGCACATGGTGGGTCCCATTGGGATCACGCTCCAATTCTGTGCATTTTGACCCTTTTTGAATTTTGGAAATTTTTCACCTTTTGCCCCATGGGCCCGCGCTCCGGTTTCTCCCTTACCACATGTCACTTTCTCTATCGCTAAAATCTGGGCTCAATTCTCATTTTAACTCCCTTTTTAGCCAAAGGAAAATTTTCCTCTTTTCTTCCACCGGACGCAGGCGACTCCGCTCCGCCCGCCATGTGTCTCCCATGGCTCATTCTCGCCCACGGCTTAATTCTTCATCTTCACTCTTTTTGCCAAAAAAGGGAAAAAAATCCCCATTTTCATCCGCGGCCCGCACTTCCCTCGACCTTTTTATAGACACATGTCCACCTGAGATTTTCCACGGGGCCGTGCTTCGAAATTTCACCTTAGGCCTTTTTGACCAAAAGGAAAAAGTTCCCTTTTCCTTTCGCAGCCCACACTTCCCTGCTTTGCCATCGCTGGCCGCCACATGTCCACCTCCCCGCTCCAATTCACTCCGTGGGCTTTTCCTCATCTTTTTCCCCTTCGCCAAAAAGGAAAAAAATGCCTAAGTTCCCCGCCAGCTTCCCACTCCGCCTTCGCATAAGAACATGACACGTGTCCTCCCATAGAGTTGTGGGGGAATTTTGAATTTTTCCCAAAGCCAAAAATGGCTAAGTTTTTCAGAGAAACCCACCGATCCTTGTCCAATCAGAAGTGGCCACGTAGGAGGATAATTTTGAGCCTAATTTTGATGGTCAAATGACACTCGTATGACCATAAAAAACACAAATTTACCAGAGATGCCCAAATTCAATTTTCTCTTCGTGGGTGATGGATTTTTTTCTCAAAAAACAAGGGGAAGTTGATTTTATGCAAGTTTCAACCATGGGGAAGGGTTTTTGAAGGCATATATGCATGAAATGAACAAATTTGATTTTTCATGATCGGCAAGAGGGAAAACACGATAGCCCATAGATTTGGAAAAATTAGGGCACAAACAAGGCATGCATGGGTGTTTCTTCACAAATGAGGCATGGAAAATGATTTTTCAAATGAATTAAGGCATGGGAGTAGAGGAAGCAACTTCATTTCACCCATTAAAACTGTAGAAAACATTTTAGGAAGTTCGTGAGTGAAAGGAAAATTAGGGCAAAAGTATAGAGGATCAAAATAGACAAAGCAATAGATTCATGATCATTTGTATGTAGGATTTTATCCATGATAATAATGTATATTTTTTCTAATTTATTTTGGTAACTATGTGTTAGATGCATGCTTTAATTATGATCTTGTAAAGGACTGTAGCCATACCAAGTATGTTTAAAAATCCAAAATATAATCACGATGAAAATGAAGAACAAGTGGAAAGAACATCCTTCTAAATTTCTTCATCACATATTAGGGGTCTTGATAAGATTTGCACTTGTAGCCTTTCAAAAAGCTAAATGAGACTATCATTGGGTAGTTTAGGGATTATGATGGATTGAAAAGAAAGTAATTTTGTGACAATGATAGGAAACATATGGATGTATGCCATTGTAGAGGAGGAAGGTTCTCCTTTTTTACGAGTTCATAGGAATCAATGCCCCAACTTTTACAATAATATTTTTGTTAAAACAAACTGATCAATGCGGAAGTTTGCTTATGGGAAAGTTGATCAATGTGGGAAGCTTTCCGGATGCTTTGCATTTTGAATTTTGATCAATGTAGGAAGCCTTATTAAGTAGCCATCTTTCGAGGGTATGGTCTACATTTTTATTGATTGGAATGGTCATGCTTCATGGGATTGGTCCATTATTTTACTAGGGATCGGTCTATTGAATAGATAATATGACATTTGAATAGATGTCCTTCAACGGATCGGTCTATTGTGTTTGACTTTGATAGGAAGCATCCATACATATTTTTGACTTTGCTTTGAGCTAAGGGAAAGACCCTAATAAACGGCTTACTAAAGAGGGGATAACTTCATAAGAGACCTACATCCATATGCCCTATGTAATAATGATGGGAAGGAGTGACGGAATGGATTTTGAGATTTGTGTGATAAAGGGAGAATGTTCAATCAAAAACGGTTGTCATGATAATCAATCATTTCATAGTAGAAAGGCCGCTAGTACAAATCATTTAGGGGTTCCACCTCAGGTTCCCCTTCAAGAGAAGAGAGACAATATGCCCATGACCCATACTTATGAGTGATAATATATGGGCCAATCCAGTTTGGGGAAAATTTCCAAGTTTACTTCATTCCAATGTAGTTACATTTTGATTTTCCTTAAGTACAAGATCACCAATTTTAAAGTCACACTCCTTGATATGCTTGTTGTATATTTTATTAATGCATTGCGATAAATTTTTTGATGTCTAAGAGCGGTTAGACATTTTTCATCTAATAACTCAAGTTGTGTGAGGTGATTTTGACAGACTCCTCATAAGGAATGAAGTCTTTTAGAGATATGTGAAGTGATGGAATTAAAATTTCTTGGGGTATGATGGCTTCAGAGCCATAAATGAGTGAGTAGGGCATAACACCAGAGGGCATGTACAGACATCGGTTTGATAAGCCCAAAAAGTGAATGGGATCTAAGTGTGCTAATTCTTGCCTACGTCATTCAAAATTTTCATAAGTATTTTATTCAGTGTTTTGTTAGAAGTTTCATCCTCGTCCGTTTACTTGGGGTAGTATGGTGATGAGAAACTTAGTTTAATGTTGAATGTATTATACAATTTCTTAACCTCATTTATGAAGGAATTTCCGTTGTCTCTGTTACAAGCTTGTGGTGGGATTCCAAAATGACAAGTGATATTTTGGTATATAAAAATGATAAGCCCAGATTTTTTTGAGGTCAAAGGAATTGCTTCAACACATTTAGTGAAGTATTCAATAGTAGTGATAATTGAATGAGGTTGTTGAGATTATTTTGGATTGATTGCACCAATAAGGTATAATACCCATTGAGAGAAAGGCCATAAGTCATGAGAAGGTTGTAATGCTTGACTGTGAATATGGATAAGATAAGAATGAAGTTGACATTTGATGTACTTCTTTACATATGTACAATAGTCCTTGGTGATTTTCGTCCAAAGAGCACTCCTATTCATATGATACGCTTGACAATAATATTGCCAATGAAATGACCACCACAAATACTATCGTGGACTTTTTCAATTGCTCTAATCGACTCATGTGACTTAAGACAACACAATAATATACCATCAAATCTATGTTTATAAAGGATACCTCCTATGATAATGAAGCAAGTGACACATTGTAGAAAAGAGTGTTTGGTGCCTTGTAATAGGTCTAGGGGGATTTTAGATTCCATGAGGTAGTCAAATATTTGATTATACCATAGGTTTGATGAATTTGTGTTGATATTATAGATGGAGGTAGCTCATTTTGATGTGAAGGATGATCCGCATATTGATGACTATAGACATTTTAGTTTTATCCTTTTATTTCTCTCTTTCAAAAGGTAGAAGGGATCTTAAGGAAGCCATGGTATCGACGAATCTATTAGAGGATCGTGGGATGAATTGAATGTTATAGCTGATCGAATGCACCAAGGATAAAATTAGCAATAACTTTATATTTTTTAACTATTTCATTTTTACATTGGAATTCCCCTTTGACTTGGTTAATGACAAGTTGTGAATCTCCATATATCTCTAGGTCTTTGACACCTACGAGAATGGAGGTATGTAAGCCCATGATTAAAGCTTCATACTCTACCGTGTTATTAGTATACTCGAAATTAAGTTTGATGATAATGGAATGGGGATGTCCCAAGGTGGTGTGATGATAATGCCAACTCCTCCGCCCTCTTGGAATTTAACACCATCAAAGAGGAGGGTCATTTTGACAGGATGAAATTTGATGAGCAATTATTTGATCCATCAATGTTATTAATGGATTCATTGGGAAAGTATTCATGAGGTGGTTTTTTATTTGGAAGAGGTACTTCAATGAGTTGATCAGCAATGGCCTAACCTTTAATGGACTTTTGTGGTATAATTTCTAGGTCAAATTCAGTCATTAGCATGAGCCATTGAGTTATGCGGTCATTATGATATGGTTTGGCATGCATGGCTTTAAGTGGGTTAAAATTAGTAACAACATATGTTTTATGGTTTAAAATATAGTGTCGTAACTTAGAGGTAGTGAAATACAAAACACAACATAATTTTTCAGCCTTTGTATAACGTGTTTCATATTCATGAAGTGTGCAAATGATGTAATATACAGCCTACTCATGACCTTGATTATCACGGTGGGCAAGCATGGATCCTAGGGCATGCTCGAAGTGGATATATATAAGTAATATGGCTCCCCTTCGCATGGTGGAGTGAGGACATGTGGTGTTAAAAGATATTGTTTAATTTTCTCAAATGTCAATTGACAATCTGAGTCCCAATGGAACTCAACATATTTACAAAGTAGGTGATGAAAGGGTTGATAACAATCGGAGAGTTGCAATATAAAATTTCAAATGGACCGTAATTTCCTTGAAGCCTACACAATTACTTAAGATTAGTGGGTGGAGGCATTTTGGTGACTACCCTAACCTTTGCGGGGTGGACTTCAATTCCACAAATAGATATGATAAACCCCAAAATTTTCCCAAAGAGGATGCCAAAACACATTTCACAGATTGAGACAGAAACAAAATTGAATAAGGCGGGTGAAGATCGATTCTAGGACTTCGAGATGGTTTTTCCGAGATTTGGACTTTCCAAGAAGATCATCAACATAATCCTCAATAGTCTTATGTAAAAGGTCATGGAAGATGTATTTCATTGCACATTGATACATTGCCCCATCATTTTTAAGTCTGAATGGCATTACACAATAACAAAAGGTTCCCACAAGGTGATGTTATCTTGTTTTTAGTGATTCCAGCTAAAATTTAGATAACCATAGAAATGTTTTGACAAAACTTCCTAAAAATTCCCTTTGAAGGAGATTTTTGGGTTTTCAGGTTTCCATCGCATGCAAACATGTCTTTTACATGCTTCATGTCGAGTGTCTTCGAAACCCGAAACCCGATTACATGCTGCGAAGTGTATCGGTTTTGAACCCGAGAGCATCAAAACATACCTTACAAAAAATATGTTACATGCTGCTTGATTCCCGAAACCCGAAACCCAAAATGATCCTTTGTATCGGGTTTTCGAACCCAATAGCATCCAGACATGTCTTTTACATGCTTCATGTCAGTTGGTTCCCGAAACCTGATTTGTTAAGAAAACCTTTGTTTCGGGTTTTTGGAAGTGCCGAGCATGATGACATGGCATTAATGTTAAGTTTTCAGTTAGTTGGCACATGTGTCAGAGGAGGTGTAATAAATGCTAGGGCTTTATAAATACTCTGATTTTACACGTCATTTCTACCTAACATATTTTTGTTGTGTGGATTTTTTGTACATGCTCCTTCGACCTTCAAACCTGACTGAACTTCTCGATCGATTTCATGATCCATCTTCGATCATTTTTTGAATTTCTTGAAGGTATTTTTCTCTTCTTATCATTTTTTGATCTTCAAGTTTGTTTTTTTGAAGTGTTCTATTGCGTTTTTCCTTTTTTATTTTTCTTGCCTCTCGTTTTTTAGGGTTTAGGTTGTATTCTTCATTTTTGTTAAATTTCCATGAAAAACCTTGTTTCAAAATCCATCTTGGGTGTTCTCTTATTTTCTTTAATGGATATACTCTTGTTTTTTTTGGGAATAATCTATAAAACTTAACTTATAAGTGTGGTGGAGATTTTACTTGTTCTGACATCCTAGAAACCTGACACCTGTGTGTCAGTTTTACAAGGTGTCCGACACCATCCTTGTTCCGCATTATATCGGGTTTCAAAGTTGCTTAACATCCTTCAATTTCCATTTGTGTTGGATTTTACAGGGTGCCCAACATCTTCCAACTTCCACTTGTGTCGGGTTTCACGAAGTGTTTAGCATCCTCTAAATTCCATAGACCATCAGGTTTTGTAAAGTGCTTAACACCCCCGATTTCGCCTTGTGTCGGGTTTTACGAAGTGTCCAACACAACCTAGTTTCCGATTATACTCTGTAGTCGGGTTTCACGAATTGTCTGATAGGTCTCAAAGTCCGGTTGGTGTGGCGGGTCTATAGGGTTGCTCAATAAGCTTCCAAGCCAATTGTTCAAATAGGATTTATCTAGGCATTCTTTCTTCAAGACTTCTCATGTCGATCCTGGATCATCTAAGGATAAGTCAGACAGGTCAAGAAAGATGAAATACAAGTACTAGAAAATGGAATCCCCTTCCTACATAGATTGCAATTACGACATCCGAGATACGGAGCTTGGTAACATTGACATGGAAGACTTTTGGAATAGAACCAAGGATTCTTCTCAGAGTCCCTAGATGAAGTCAATAACCAACAGTGGCCTCCCTCTTGTAGTAGGATTCCCAATGTCTACTCAATGCCCCGAGTTCATTTTGGCATGTGCTTCCAATTATGACTCAGATTCCCGCTCAGTGAAAAATCAAGTAGAAACCATAGTGAAGTTGGATAGGGGTTACTTTGATGACCTCTTAAGATTACCCAACTTTGAGGAATATGTTGATGTAGATCTTAAGTCAGCACAAAAATCCTAGGGACAAAGATCAAGAAGATTGCATCGGCATGTGAATAAAAAGTTCTTGATCAAGGCCAAGCCAGTTCTCTAGGTTTCCCAAGTTTGTCCCCAAGAGTGATTTCATCCTTGAAATCAGTGACATCATCACCCTGTTGAGTCGAGTATTTGACTCCTAAGTCAAGAGACTTTCACGGGTGGATGTATCAATTCATGGTCCTTATAAAGAAGAATGAACAAGGGATTGATTGGAATTGTCTTATAAGTAATGAGATTGATTCCCAGATGAAGACAAATCTTGACTCTCACCGGTAATTTTTAAATGTCATCTATGCACCTATGTAGCTGGCATGAGGAATTATCCAGGGTTGGACGTGAAGGGAAGTAATTCAACCAAACATATATATCAGTATTTCCCTCAGTTGACAATGAAGGGGTCTGAGGATCAATTTAGAAGAGTGAATGACACCTTCTTTTATGAGAACATATTGCATGCTGAACCCTGACTTAAGAAAGAGAAGAGTCTCTGATGAGGCATGGGCTGAAGTATCAAAATGGGGTTGTATCTTCTTGTAGTTCAAGAATTTCACATACCTTCAGTGGTCATGTACCCAGTGATCCTTTCTAATTGCCCAGATTCCCAAGTGATAAGCTGATCCTAATGGAGTTGGTAAGACAATTGTTGGATTTCCACAAATTCCAACAAAGTAAACACAAGGCTATCGTATCCTTCCCTATTTCCATCGGAAGGTACACGTGCTCGATAGTGGTTAAAGCTAAGAATGTGGTGCACGAGCTTCAGGACAAGTTGAAGAAGCACATGAAGCATATAGATGGATTTGATTTCCGAGGAGTCCTTAAATCGTACGGGACTTTATATCTACATGTGCCCAACATAGAAGATATTTGGGTTGATCTTCGGGATGAAGTTGCCATCCGAAGAAAGGACAATAATGAGGTTGACAATTGAATAAATCCATATGCTGGATTTATCTGACATCCCAGAGGGCACCATGGATAATGAGAGTGTCCTTGACGCCTCGTATGATGGGTTAAATGAAGACCGATATGTATTCCCAACCATTGATTGGTCCATCACTGAGAAAGCTTCTATTGCGGGGAGAGTTGCTCAAATTCTTGCCCGTACTAAGGCGTGGCTCATTTCTTGGGGAATGAGTTATAAAGAAGGGAGTTTTTCAAAACTAGATACTTTGGAAGTGGGACCCTCCAAGGGAAAAAAGGAAAAGGATAAGAACCCTTCCAAGAGGCCAATAAAGGTTAAGTTTGTCAGAAAGGGAGAAGATCAAGTAACTACACCAGTGACCACTCTTCCATAAATGGTTGAGATTCTTGATTCACCTCCATAACCAGAACAAGGAAATCCTCCTTCCGGAGAAGAGATTGTTTAACCTTCCATTCCTCTCTTGACTGGCAGCTCATCAGAGGTAAGTCTTCCTCTTATCTCTCAAACTCTAATTTCAGAATCATTACCTCCTCCCATTCACCTTCCTTGCCTCGATTTCTTCACCAAGTTCCTCAGCCATGGCTAGTATCTTCTCTAGCCTCTCACCTCTCCCCACTAGACCTCAGTTAACCATGGATATGCCTCCTCCTTCTGCACCTTCATTCCTAGAGTCCATTGTCATGGACACTACACTTGCAATGGTCACCACTCCACGAGCTAACCTTCCTCCACCTGAGGATGTGACCGTAACACCTATAATGGGAGCAACTTCTTCCAATATGCCTCAATGGTTAATAGATCAGACTCTGAGGAAGAGGAAGGTGGTAGTTCCATTACCAACCTTTGATTTCAATTCCCTCAAGGTCACTCCTACCAAGTCGGCCAAGAAACCCAAAACAATTTCAAGGATGCCTCGGGCATGAATTTGTAGAAATTGCTACTCCTACGGCTGATAAAACCAAGGATGATATAATGGTCATAGATTATCAAATCACAAGGGTTGATCTAGGGAAAGTAACAAATGAGGGAGCATAGCAGGATGCACAAGATGCCATGAATGTGTTGTGCCAAAATCTAAAGGAAACTAAGGCAAACATAGATGAGTTAAAATAGAAAGTACAAGCTGACAGAAGTACTACTCAAGCTCTCAAAGCCTCTTGAGTCAACACCATCATCCTCTACTCCTATCAGGTTTGATTTCTCATCGGTACCCATGATCGAGAAGATTAATGAGAAGGGGAGAATGGTCGATGAATGGATCCAAAGGCTACTCCTATAAGGAAAAGAATTCATCGAGGACACTGTGGAAGTCTACAAATCCTTGGAGGATATAAAGAAGGATGGAGAGAAAATGGATGATGAATTTTCAGCAGAGGTCGAGAACCTAGAGTTAACTTTTGAAGCTCTCCAAACGCTGAAACAGGTTCCATCCCACATCTTGGTCAAAGAAGGCATCATTCCACTTGGGGAAAACAAATTCAGCTTACCAAAGCCATTAGATTCATTTTGTCGTAAATGTGCAACCGGAAATTGGAAATTTCCACTTTTGAGGACAACTATACCCCTATGCCAAAATTTTCATGCTTTATCATTCCTAGGAAACCCCAACTCTATCCAAATACCAAATTACCTCCCAACCAATGTTATATCATCCCCCTAGGTGATTTATGAAATTCCATCCATTCCCCTAGGTGATTTTAGGACTTCATTAAAAATGCAAATTTTGGGGAGTCACTAAGGGCTATCGCTTGGCCTTCCCATGACTGGATCGACCCTCTCAAGTGGAATAGAAGGAAAAAATGAAACATGGAGGTGATTGGATGACCTTATAACATCATTGAAATGATACTGGAAGGTTTGGGGAAGTTTTACAAGACTTGGAGCAGTCTGAGTTAAAAACAAGGTTCACAAGCCTAAGCGACACACATGCCTAAAATAGTTGTTGGGCTTCAGAAGAAGATTTTGGGAGCTCAGATGGAGTTGGAAGTAAAACAAAACATATTCAGAAAGAGGATTCCAATACCTAAATTATGGTAAAATAATTATTTTCACAACACCTTGGCGCATATGATTGACAGGCAGTTTTTCTCAGGCACAAGTGGAGTACCAGATCAAAAATCTGATTTTTTAGGGATCATATGGCCGAATAAAGACATAAGACCCACATAATTGGATTAAAAATTCCATTTATAGTTAGGATCATATAAAATTTTATCAATAAATTCCACCAGGAGCTCAATTTATCTTCATTCCAAGTTACCCTCTCAAAGGCGATTCAGACATAGTCATTTTTTCGAGAGGACACGTTTCAAAGACTAAAAGCCTAGCGGTATTTAATACCCCTAAAATCCCTAAGGTAAGGTACATCAGCCCTTGGAAAATGTACCCAGCCCTCATGTGACCTTTGGGACCCTCATATGACCTCCAAACTTGATAGTTTAGCTTTCGGGGGCTTATTTGGAGCATTCTAGATTCCCCGTCCGTCGATCGTGCACCACGCGTCACTCCAAGACCATTTGGGAATTTGATGTCCCTTATGAACTGGAGGTGGGGACATCATACCTCAAAATTCACCCATCCCCTATGGGGAGTCTTTTTTACCACCCACGTGACCACGCCAACCCCCAGTGCATTTTTGGAACATTCATTCCCCCGTTGGATCGAGTGCCACGTGTCACCTCCTTGACCACTATCTAAACCGATGTCCCTTATGCACCTGAGATGGGAGACATCAGATCTTGAAAAATGCACCCAGCCCCATAGGGAGTCTTATGGACACTCACGCAACCGCAGCTTCAGCCCCCAGTGCTTATTTGGAGCGTGCATTCCTCATGCCGATCGGGCACCACCTCGTCATGCTCTTTGATCACTGTGGAATTTGATGTCCCTTATGCACCTAAGGTGTGGGACATCCTTCCTTAAAAATGTTCCCATCCCCCATAGGAGTCATTTAGAGACCCATGTGACCTCCTTTCACCTCTCAAAAGTGCTTTAAATCAGCTTTTTCCCCTTCATTCCCTACCGTTATCTAGTGCCACGTGTCGCCATCTTGCTCATTATGGAAATTAATGTCCCTCACATCCCTAAGGTCAGTGGACATCAAGCATGGAAAAATGTTCCCAAGCCCTAACTATGTATATCTTTTTAAAAAAATTTCCAAGTGCCACTTTTTCCCGCTTCTAACTTCTAACATGGATATGTGCACTTCATTCCTCCATAATTCCTCTACAACATTCTTCCATCACTCCGCCATTGAAAAGTTCAGACCCGATCAGCCCAAGAACTGAAACACATTCCCCACACAAAGTGATGTACACGGTCTCAAAAGGAATCCTCATCAAACACGTAAGGAGAAGCACAGAGCACAAAAGGAGAAAATGGAGAAAACTCCATAGGCATGAAATGATAAGTTGAAGAAATCTCCAAAAAACAGATGCATGAAACAACAAGATATATTTTTCTGCTCATTCCTCTACCCGAGGCCATCAAGAATACACCTTCAAAGTCCCACCATGTGTGATAGAGCATCCACAAAAATAAAGAAGTGGGATTTCTGTCAAACTAGTTGTTGGATTGAATTAAGATTGCACGTAAAGCACCGTAAGAAAAAAACCCAAATCAAAAATATAATTTTCTTCACAAACGGAGGAGAAAACTAGACCTATAATTTTGAGGTCCATTAATGGTTTCAGTTTTATTATGTGGCGGGCCCAAAATTTCAAAGGGATGATATTGGGCAAAACCCATATCAAAAACTTTGTTCCACATCAATCCGACTCCCAGAGGCTAACTTTCTAAAAATAGCAGTCTACTACATAGGAACCGCTATTTCAGAAAGTCATTAATGTAAGAACCTACAAAGGAGATGAAGATATCAGGTG
The DNA here is from genome assembly GCA_018340775.1 of Taxus wallichiana var. yunnanensis. NCBI lineage: Eukaryota > Viridiplantae > Streptophyta > Pinopsida > Cupressales > Taxaceae > Taxus > Taxus wallichiana. The sequence goes on along the minus strand of CM031237.1, from coordinate 208,781,305 downwards.
CACTATAGCTGAGAATTCATCGTAATGGAAATTTTGGCACTTACTAAAAATAGTAAGTGGGCCCTCGAACACCTCTTGCTAAAAATAGAAATTTGATCCAAAGAAGTGAGTAATGCAGGAGAAAGGGGAATCAAGGTCACAACACTCAGCTAAGGATCAAGGGATTTACTTTTTCACTCTTACTAAAAATAGTAAGTTACACTCAAAGAGAAGTTTTGGCACAATGGGATGTACAAGGCTAATCATTCAGGGGGACATCATTGTTCGAGAGCATCCTAGCCATTTTTCACAGGGAATTTGAGATCCAACTTAGTTCATTCAACTAGGTGAGTGTTCAAGAGCTAATTTGGAGGAGTTTCACAGTGTGTAAGGAGTTCGAAGATTCAGAGTTTCACTGCATTTGGAGCTTTCCATCAACGAGGATCAACGGACTTCATCGGGTGACATCTACTCTTTTTCTTCTCTCTCTCTCTCTCTTTCTCTCTCCTCTTCCCCCAAATTTCTCTCACTTTCAAATGTTCTAATTCTTCGTTGGGGTTTTCACTTTTTGATATGCCTTTAAGTCACTTAAAAGTGACTTTAGAAACATAATGTAAATTAAGTCACCTTGCTATTATAAAAGGGACTTAAATATTTAAAGTGGAATATGAATAGTCTTAAGTCATATTAAGGCATATGGAGGGTCATGAGGAAGACGATAAGTCACCTCTCATTCTATAAATTGTAACACCATTCCCATTACAAAGGGTTGGTGATTGATCTTGTAAACTCAAGAGTATATTACACCTTGAGAGAACAAAGGAGATAGCCATTTTCTTCTATTCCCCCCCTTCTCAATTTCTTCCATTTCTCCACTATGTACAACTTTTGTCTAAGCAATCAATACAAGAAGAAGGAGTTTCTAGCTTTCTTTGACTAAGGGGTTTCATGATACTTTGTGTTCATCAAATTCTATTTGGTCTTGTTGCTATTTGCAGGGTTGTTTCTTCTCATGAATGCATGTGTTGAAGTTTCTAACTAGTGCGTGAAGGAATCTGATTTTCTACCTAGCATTAGTTCTCTTACCTCTTTTCTCACTCCCCTTTCCCACTCTACAGATGAAGACTTCCCTAGCAAGAGATTGCTAGTTTTTCGGCAGGGTCTTGAGTGCCCTTGTTGGATCCTTGTAGAAAGACCACCATAGAAATCCACACTTTCTCATGCATGCACATATGACAACCCACTGATAAGTAGAGGACTTAGATTCCCGTAGCGTTGGCAAGAAATCCACAAGTTTTTCCATCGATAAATTTGCTCGCCAACAATTCTTGGCTTGATAAAGATTCTCAATGAAGCTTGCAAAAAATTGAGGGAATCAAGAGATCAATTGGTCGATGGCACAAATGACATAGAAGAAGAGCTAGTCAAGATCTGCACTAAGGTGTTGAGTGAAAGCTTGGGTATTCTACCTATTGATGATCTTTACAAGCAGATCCAAGAATCAATTTAGCATGAACCAACTTATGGATTCGACCTAGAAATCATTGATAGGTTTTTGAAAATTGAACATTCTTTGGAAACCCTGAGGAAACTCAACAAGAGACTAAAAATCTTCCTGGAAACGCTAGCGATACTCAGGAAACATGTGAAGTTCTAAGTGATCATTCCACCATACCTGATGAAAATGAGATGCAGGGTATAATCCGAAAGTTCCAAGAATTTCAGGACAAGCAGGCTTTGTTGGAGGAAGACAAAGATGATGAAATAGAATAGGCACAATGTTGCATGTCATTTCAATCCTAAAATCAACATGTATTTTTCATTTTTGTTTCATCACATAGGAAGCAAATTTTGACTTGGTCTCCTGCATGAGAGTCAAGAAAAGTAGGACTCTCATAAAAGAGACTATTTTCTAGGATTTATCCAATTTTCTCTCAACTCCTTTTATTATAAATAAGGGACACTTATGCATTCTAAAAGGTTGATATTTTTGGAATATTGAGATCTATTGTGAAGAAGAAAGACTTTGTGTTTTCTTTTAATCATTTGAGGAATAGGAGTTGATGTTATTTTACAAAATTTGTGTTGTGAGATGTATCTTTCTTAAGATATTGTTCTTATGTTCATAATCTTAAGCTATTCTTTGTTTAGCATCTTGATTGTTCTAATCATTTCAAACATTACATTTGTTATCTAAAGCTCGTATGATTATTTCATGCTCTATGTTTACTCGAAATAAAATACGTTCCTCTCATTTCCTTTCCATTGTGTTTCTTCCATAATAATAATTTCCTTTCCAATCCATTTCATTTCGAAAGAGCAATATCTTCACCTATTATGAATATGGATTTCGGGATTCTATCCCAACCCCAATGGTTAGATTAGTGTGAATATTGTATATATTATTTCTGTTGTGTTTTAGATTAGTAATAAATAGGCAGCCTCACCTTGTCTTTGAGGAGGGATTTAATCCCATGTACTGTGGTTGAACCTCATATTTTGGCTTGAAAAATATCCAACCAACAGTGATGAAATATGTTTTGTGTTGATCATCATGTGCAATGATGATCTTATTATAACCAGAAAAACCATCCATGAGAGATAGCATTTCATGGCCGGAAGTTAAGTCGATAAGATGATCTATATTCGGAAGAGGGAAATCATCCTTTGGGTAGGTGAGGTTGAGATCCCTAAAATATCTATAAATGTGAATTTCACCCGAGGCCTTGGTTACGAGGACAATGTTGGAGACCCATTGTGGATAATCAATAGGTATAATGAAATTTATGGTTAAAAGACACTGCAATACTTCTTTAACAAGTAGAGCTATACATGGGTGCATTTTGTGAAATTTTTGTTTGACTAGTTTGGCATTAGGATAGGTGATGATGTTATGTACAACAATGTTGGGATCAATTCGGGCATATCACTCTATGTCCAAACGAAGGCTTGGTGATATTTTGTTAGAAATGTTGCAGAAAGTCATGTAATTATTACATATCCATAATTTGAACGAATTTGACTATACAGGGATCCTATGTGGTTCATAGATTAACATCAATTGTGGATTCATTGAGAAGTGTAGATGTTTCGATGATAGGGATTTCTCGAAGGAAGAGTTCTTCACCGCCATTTGAGAGATAATTTATTGATCATCCTGACACTGGAGGATATTTAAGGTAGGTAAATATTCCTCAACCATGTCTAGTGAAACAGGTGGTAATGATTTGACAGAGCCCCCTAGTTGATATGTGAGTGGTCCTAAGGATATAGTTTTGACTAAATTTCTTTTGGGTGGAATAGACATAGTGTCATCGGTTTCGTGAAGTTCTTCAATTTAGTGGGTGATGATGGTTCTGATCCGAGAATGGGTATGGTAGTTCTTTGCTCGGATGAAGGAGCTTTAGCAGTCTCATGGGTAAGTTTTATATAACCTAGGCCATTTTTCTCATATGGCTTGAAAGTGTGTACAATGGGTTGATCGTGTATCCCTTATACATAATGCCTAAGGCCAAAACCTTTCCATGCACAATAGTGTAGGTACATACAAATAAATTTGGGATTATAAAGGGATTCAAGATTTTATTTAAATGGTGTCACGTGGTACAATCTGGTTAATTGGTATGGTGTTTTATCAAACCCACCCATAAACAATATTTTTTTTAAGATATGTGGGCCCATAAGAGATAATATCTCCCACATCAGGATTATACATGGGTTTCTTATCAAGGCGACCATACATTTTTGGTGATGGAATAGAGTTAAGCATAAGAAGGTGATATTCCCCAAGAGTGATACGTTTCACAAATTCTCAGTAACAAAGGAATCATCTGGTATTTTAGAAGAATATATTGATGTGCTAGTGGATGCTTGATCAAAAGATTCAGAAATAGATTTAGGTACCAATACATCGTTTGGATGATACATCATATAACAGTCAACAAATGGATTCGGGTCAGCAGGACTGTAAGTCTCCCCTTCATGTTCGTACTTAATGTAGAGATGGAGAGTTGAAGGAACATAACGCATGGTGCGATCCAAGGAAAACCTAATAACATATTATATTAGAACTCTCCCTCTCTAATATAGAAGAGTTCGTGGAGTGTTAACACCAACTTTAAGTGGTAAAATGATAATGCCTAATGTGGGTATGATTATGTTATTGAATTAACGTAATAGGACCGGGGTTTGAGTGATAACCATGTTGGGTAATATAAGTTGTTCAAAGGCTAGAGAGGATATAATTTTGATAGCAACACCACTATCAATCATGACTCTTTTGATAGAGATATCATTGACTTGAGCAGTGACAAAAAGTGGTAGATCATGTTCTTTTGGTCTAAGAGTGGGTATTTCAGATGTTTCAAAGAAATTGTGGTGGATGCTTTCAGGGCACCTACAAAATTTACAAGAGGGGATGAGTCATTGGAGGAGATAGTAATGGATTGAAGTGCTTCTATCATGGCTTGTTTGTAAGGTGGCGATGTCTGAATGAGTTCATAAAGTGACATTTTGATAGGGGATTGGTGTAATTGTTTAGTGGCTATTTTCTATAATGTGGTGAGAGAAAGAGGAGCAAATTTTATTGAAATTTTGGCTTTAGATGATGATGATTGATTACAATATTTGAGAGATAGATAAATTGAGACTTTGAGTTTATTAGATGATGTTAATGATCCCGATGGCAAAGGTATAGCGATAGTGTCTTTTTCTTGTTTGGATTCAGAAGGTTTGTTGTTGTAATTTCGTGAGCATGTGGTGATGTGAACAACATTGATTTGATGATCAAGGGATTTAGAAGCGAGAATCGACCGATGATGTTGATGTTGAAACCGGAGTAGGACAGGGATGGGAGAAAGAGTGAACTGCCCATCTTCTGAATCTTCTGATGGAAAGCTTTACAATCTTCTATGGTGTGTCCCTAGGTTCTGTGATAATCAAAAAAGTATTAAAATCATACTGTGCAAGTTTCCACCCCTGATGATTTGATGACTTTGGAGGGGGTAATGTGATTAGTGATTCTTGTAATAGATTATCCAAAATGGTAGCATACCTCCCTTTTGGGATGAATGCCACTAGGGATTGATTTCTGATGGGGACAGTGAAATGGGTTGCTTAAGTTTACTTGGTAGTCACATGGGTCTCATAGTTATTCCAATGAATGGGTGACAATGGTCTTGTATTGGTGGTGGCTGCAAGGGATACTTGGATTATATGGGAATAAATGGATGAGGCTCAGATGTAACTATCCATTATGGGATAGTGGATGTAGCATAAGGACTCACTATAGGGACATGATGAATGGGTTTTTCCCTTGTAATAATAGGGTGATTGATGGGTATAAGGAAGGAGGGATCATTTGAGGGTCTTTGGTTAACATTTTGTTCAAGAGATCTAAAGGGTTCTTTAACAGTAAGGTATGCTCCTTAGATTAAGAGGTGGTGGAGGACCATGAAAATGATAAGCTTCATCACAATGAGGATTTTTAAAGATTTAGACAACATCCTGCTTATTTGGACCCTTCGAAACCTTGGATGAACTCAACATATTGGTTGACATTGATGCTAATGAAGGAAGAGGGGTTTGGATAATATGGTTAATATAGTCCACATGATTTTTAGGATTATTGATTTTTGTAGTTTGTTGATGACTAAGATTCTTGGTGGATTTAGTCGAAGGTGACTGAGCCAAAAATGTTTCTAATGGTATCATTGTTATATTTGCATATTTGGGAGTAGGTGTAGTTGTAGTAGTATTTTTTTATGTAGGCATGGATCTCATAATAGTGTCAGGTAATGGTGTGGGAAGAAGTCTAGTGGTAAGTGGTGGTTCAATGTCTATGGGTTTATCTGGTGTTGGTATCAATTCGGTAAGTGTCGAATCAACTAGTAAGGGAAGAAGAGTGGTTTGTATGTTTAGTGGGGTAGGGGATAGTTCTCAGTAATAGTGATAACATGTTCATTGGTCTCTAAAAGAATTTTTGGATCCTGTTTATTAGGAAACAAAGCGGATGAAGAAATGGGTTCAATTTTTGTTATTGTGTTAATGGTGTGGACAACGTTAGCTTGTGGTGATTCAAATGAAGAGGGATGATTCAGAAGGGTTGTTTAAATATATCAAGGTTATGGTTTGGAGGTGCATTTGGATTATCTAAATGGAGGTCTCCTTTGTCAATCAAATCCTGAAGGATATTGAAAAGTGTGACATATTTCTATGTCATGACTATTTACTCGATGGAATTTTTAATAATCATTATCACGTTACCAAATGGGCTTTGACACTGATATTTCGATAGGTCAAATGGGAGGTAAGTATATGATATTAGAAGTTAGTAATGTTTCAAAGACTCGCACTATAATTTTTTGTTATGGGTGTGTAACTACGCTGTTGTGTACTGCTCAACAACAAGCTTTTCTTTAGGAGCAAATTTGATGACAATGACATTAGAAGTTGCTTTGGTTTTTTCAGGATTAGATGTTGGTTTAGATGGGAAATCTGCTTTTGGTTTTTGGGGAAAATCTTCACCCATCCATCTTCTAGCAATTGTAATTCCAAATTATGGGCCATCGTCAAGGCTTCATCGAAGGTGTGGAATGATTAGATTTGTAAAGTGGATGAGATATGCTTAACACAAGCGTGACAAAAATCTCGCTTAATTATGTCTCGTAGTAATGTGAAGGATAATTTATTGGTTACACCCTCCAATGGGTGACGAAGTCGCTGACGAATTCATCTTCAAATTTTCTAATGGCATATAAATCATTAATAGTGATTTTACAAGCTACATTTATGGAGAAATGATATAGGAGAGCTAGAAAGTCAGCACAAAAGAAAATAGAGATTTTTGTGGAATGCTATTATACCAGTCTAGAGCAGACCTGTAAGAGACATAGGGAACATTCTTAACATTAAATCTTGATCATGGGATATCAAATAACATGCATGGTGAAAAGTACGAATGTGTTGCTGAGGGTCCTCTTTGTTATAGAACTTGATAAACTTAGGGAGTTCCCAGTGAGGGGGATATGGTTTGTATGGTATGGAAGGATGAATGGGTTTGTTGCATAATTTTTCATAGGAGAGAGTATTTTTGGATGAGGATGAGGTAGCCTCCAAACTAGATATGTGGCTTAGGAGGTCCTAGAGGGGCTCATCTTGAACCCGTTGGTCTCAAGATGGGCTCGGTTGATATGAGGAATGGGGAAATATGCTTGATGTTGTCAGTATAATGTCTTTTTGATAAGAAATGTTTGTTTGAGGGATATTTTCCGATAAGAGAGGTTAGATTTATAAGGGTTATTTTGTTGTGAAATGTTATGTTGTGTGGCGTGGTATTACGAGAATATTTTGTTGAGATGCATGTTGTTGATGAGGAAAGTTCTATTGAACTATGTTTTGCTGATGGGGAATGTTCGGTTATGGAATGTTTTGTATTGGGATGTTTTGTGATGGGATATTTTGTTGAGAGAGGTTTTGTTGGGGGAAAGAACCCTGTTACAAAGCACTAGATTGTGGAGTTTGAATGTACTAGTATGGTGTTGATACTTGTGTAAGGGGATGTGAATATGTGGGAATGTGTTGGGATGGTGAAGAAGAAGCAACAAACGATGGTGTTTGCCACATAATTTTTGTTGCTGGAATATTTTGTTATGGGATGTTTTATGGAATAGACTGTGACATCAAAGGTTGAGAGAGTTGCGACATGTATTGCAAGGCGGGATGTGTACTAGCAATAACATTGGTGTTAATCGTTGGCATTTTGAAGGGATAGACATGGTGATGCTTTGAATGGGAATGATATTCTATTGAGATGATATAAGAGTAGAAAGAGGAACATAACTTAATGATGACGTTGATACCTATGAGGAGCCCTAAAATCCATCGTGGAGGCAGTGGCACTACTTTGGAGAAGTGCAGACCCTATAGAGGGACTAGAGGAAGACATAAATTTTTGGGTGGACACATTTTGTGATGAGATCATATGGAGATCATAGACAGATGTTGAGGAAACATCAAATGTTTTTGGTTGACTTACAAAAGGTTTCTCATCCAATGTGTCAAATGGATTGGAAGAGCTAGTAGCGTTCTGAGATTGGCTAACGCTTGGCAATTTAGGTTGAGATAAAGTATCGAAAAACAACTTCTGGATAACAGGTTCTTGGTTTTGTTTAATGAGATGTGAAATGATGGGTAAAGGGTTGTGAGCATGCGCAACAAATTGTGGTGTGAGTGACTTCTTTTGTAGATTTATCGCTACCAGTGTATACATTAAGAGCAATGGGATTTGAATCTAGCATCTCCTCAAAAATAAGATCATCACCCTTATAAAATGGGAGTTTATGTGCAATGAGGGAAAACGAATGTTTTGATTCTCGATGTATAAAGAATTTTTCCTGGTATCATTGTTAAGAATGAAAGGATTGTTATCCAATTTCATTTTTATGACCAAATCCTACTCCATTCCAATTTTATGTGTTAGAAAAGGGGTTGGATGTGTTTGTTTGATAGAGCAATGCTTGTGGCTATATTGGTTAAGGAATTTTTACCGGGAGTGGTGTAGCATGAAGTGAGGCTTGAAGTTGAAATATAGGCAATGAAGTAGACATATTTTCGACTATTGGTTACATGCTTATTGTCTAGTTAGAGCCATGATAAACAAACACACACAACATAAATAATAAAATGATTAATGACTAAATGTTTTGATTAACAATCAACAAGTAAAGGCAAGTAGAGTGTTATTTTATTCTTATTTTACTTAATTATAAAAGGTGAAATGTGTAAAATAGTCAATGAAGGTCCTAACAAGTGGTTATGTAAGTCTGGTTTCAAGTGTGTTTAAATACGAAGTCCTCGATATACCCAAAGGTACGTGAGGCACAACTCTATGTTTTATTCAAGATACAAGCGTGTATATTGGGGCCTACCCCCTCACTTTATGGTCCTACTGCGATAAGGGAGTCAAGTGCTGAGCTAAAATATACCGAAAACTAGTGTTTATACTTGGTTAGAACACCGAGTTGATTTCCTATTGGGTGATGAAATTCCAACCGCCACATGTGTGGGAGTTTGTTTAGAATGCATTTTCTATTCTTACAAGATTTGGTTATGTGTGAGGGGAAAATAATTGAGGGCAACGAATTTTTTTCCTCCTAATTAGACTACGTGATCAAGAAGAATGAAAATTATCTATTTTAGAATCCCAAAATGAAATGTTGAGCTTTGATGAGTACAAAAAGACCAAAATGCAAGACAAAAAGCAAAAAGAAGGTTTTTTAGGACTTCCCGTGAAATTGCTAATTTTTTTTTAAAAATTACTATTTATTTTAAATTCTTTTGGAAATTATTGATTTTTGTTTTCAGTAAATCTAGAAGTTATTATTCCCAGAGAAAAAAACTGCAAAATGACCAAAGAAGTAGAAACAGAGAGAAAAATAATAAAGGTTTATGAAATGTTAAGAAAAACAACACAGGGGGAATCACAAAGATTGAGCCAATCGCCAACGATTAGTAGTCGATGAAAAATAAATATCAAAATAATGATATAATGATGAAATTAATTAGGGATTAGTGGTCTCACAGGGTGTGTCAAAATGTCTAGCATGGTTTTTACCTTGGTTGTCTTGATGGATTCAAGGGATAATAACCGAGCTTGACCTCGGTATGGCGGGTTTTCCGGGGTACCTCGGATGTTGATTATGTTTTCATTTTTGCACACCATTCTAAAACAATGGATGAGAAGGCTTCTTTACCTACAAGCAACTTCTTGTATAAAGCTATGAATCACATTAAGATAATATTACAACATAAGGAATATTCAAAATCTTATTAGTACTTAAGATCATGCTTATAAAAGTGATTTAATAAAGTGTGACTATCACTTATTTAATTAAGTACATAGATGATCAACATGGATTCATGATTTGCAACAAAAATTCCGACTCTTGATCTCGTATAGAGATTCTCGATGCGCTTGGAGGATATGGAACCAACAAAGTGTCCTCCTCTTCCTCAAAGAAGTCGGAATTGGGAACTAAGATGTAGTCTTCAAAGAAAGAAGTCAAAATATTCTTCTTAAGTGTCGTACAAATGGATGAATTTGGACTCTAAACCGTAGATGCTGATGTGGTTGATAGAATTAGAATAAGAGGTGGTATGGTAATCCTCCTCCAGATGTTTGAGACCGGTCTCATATTTCCGTTCGTACTAGACGAGATCCTCCTAGAGCCTTAGTGCTTCATTGTATGCCTCCCAAAAGGCATTAGTGGCTTCCCGAATGCACTGTGTTGCAGCAAAAATGGCCTCCAAGTGATCAAATGAAGATTCTTGGATCACACAAAGTTCGAGGTCATGAAGCAAGTTGTATTTCTCCCAATAAAATGGATGGTGAACAACAAAAAGAGTCACCGTGGGAAAGTTAGATCCTCCTAAAGCCATATGAAGTCATCATGTTAGACAAAGGATCAATTGTAGTCATTTTCACCCACCAAGAACAAGGGAACCTAATGTGCACCAACCTATAACCCAAATAGAGCACCGGACGCTCACCCGAGGCATGCGAGAGGGAGCCGAGTCTCTCTTTTATGTGAGTTCAGTGGAAGGCATACTTCATGATCTTGACTTAGTGATTTAAAAGAAATGAAAAATCTATAGAGCTCAGAATGGCTTCTATACCCCTTCAGTCATAACAAAAGCAAAGCGCGCAATAGAATTAATAGAACTAGGAAGTTGTAAATCCACAATTAGACTCAACATTCAAGTAAGGTTCATGATTATACAAGATCAAAAGTAGAGTAGAAACATGCAGATAATATAGGAAGGAGATCTTAATATAAACACAAAGGGTAACCTTATCATATTCATTCATAGTCTTACTACAAAGCATCACAGAGAGGCAGACCATAGTCATGCACCATATCTGGATCCATACATGTATGCTCACAAAATAAAAATTTCATTCCCCATTCCCTCATTACATTCTTCCTACAATCATCTACCCATTTTATCCCATAGTTCTCGTAGTAATTCTGTAGAGCTCTGCTACCTCACTTGTGTCTCTTTTCTTTGCCAAGGGTGCACATATAAATAGGCATCTAGAGCTCTAACAAACTCCTTTGCAACCTCAGATATGGCCCCAAGTGTTAAGGTGTGGGTCACCCCAGTGCATGCCTCTCCATGTCATGATTAGCTTTTTGGATCTTCTTATCGCAAGGTATATTCCTTCTAGGACACCCTGTTGCTAGGCTAGAACCTTATCCAAACGGAACACATTCTTCATGTGTTCTATCCAAAAGGCCGAAAATGGATAAGTCTCAAATTTTTCATAATGGGAAAGCATCCTTGGTTCTCTAAGAACCCTTTTTGAATTATGCCTTACGTGCCTTCACTTGTGTGTTTCCTCCGACCATGTGCGCCTATGCGCCTTTAAGATTTGGAAGCTATATTAGGGTCCCAACATTACCCCACACTTCACTTGTTCTCTGCCCTCGGGAACCTTTTCAAAGAATGTAGTACAAAAATGCAAGGCCTTACCTTGGAAAAGAATGGAGGGAAAGAATAAAGAATGGGGGAGAGAAAGAATAGAGGGAAAACACCTAAAGAAGAAGAAGGGGAAAATTTTTCCGTAGGTCAGCCTCCAGCATATTCCAAGTGCTGACTTCATCTTGCACTCTAGTGTAGATGTCGCCAACCAAGGTGCTCACCTCGTCAAAGGTTAACCCTTCCGTTCTCCACCAAAGTCTCCAGCTTCCTTAGCGTGATCTTCTAAGGAATCCATATTCCTCGTAATGACCTTGTAGAGCTCTTTTAGCCGGGTTTTGATTGAGATTTTCCGATTCTCAATAGCTTCAGACTTCTTTTCCACTTCGGCTAGGATCTTTTCTCACTCAACTCTATTGCCTTTATTCTTTTCCCTGAATTCCTTCAGCTTGGCTTCATCGCTAGCAAGCAGCATGCTTATCACCTTGTCTTGGTTTATGCAATGGTCGTAGGCAACCCCTATGGTTTATGTGGCTATCTTCACATCAGCGAGCACCTTGTTGTATTCTCGCCATGAGTGTGACAACTTTCAATTTTTCTCCTTATCCAAGCACACAGCCTACCTCCTCTACCGACTCCAAGGCCAAAAGCTACCTTTCCATGGTGAGGAACTGAGTCAAGTCCTCTAGAAATTCCAAGGAGGATCCATACTTTTGTGTGGGAAGGTTAAGGTTTGGGTGTTTCATGATAATTACTTGGGAGATGAGCTCCACCTTCTTAGAAACTTTGTGTACCTGGCCTTTTCCTCTTGAAGCTCCCTATGTAATTGAGAACCGATCGCTTTTCAAGGCCGAGTTCCTTCGTTAGCTTAACTACTTCTTCCTTCCTCTTTTCCAACAGTGTCTAAGACTTTAACCCTTTCATTTCGCAGTAAGATCCTAGCCTCAATTTCCATGGATACCTTGTTGAGTTTTTTACACACTTGCTCATCTGATAGTTGTTGCATGTTTAGAATGGGGTTGTCCCCCTTTCCCTCAGACAGCGCTAGTACCGCTCCTTGGTTAACCTCAAACTCAGGCTCATCAAGGTGGGAGTCGAACACCCATGACAACATCCTCATTATGCATGGGTATCCACCCTCAAGATCAAAGGAATCCATGGTGGTGAGCTCCTTGGTGGGCACGGTACTCTGGAAATGCATGCAAAAACTTTGTTGGCATCATCAACATATCCCATCATTATTCTTCCCCTTCCGCGTATTTACTTCCCGCCGCGTACGCACTGGGAATAGTTCTTGAAAGAGTTGGGTCTTTTTGCTACCCATACTCTTCTCCCTCTGCTCTTCCTTCAATTCATAGAGCACGAGCTCCACATGCACTCCAACTCCTCTTCGACCAAGGTATTAATTATCTTCTTTTCCTCCCTTGTCGCTCTCTCAATCACCTCCTCCTGAGTGAGTTTGGGCATATCTGGTCCCTTAGTACTTTCCCCTTCACTCCTTTCCTCGCTCCACATGCCTTCCTCCCCTTGGGCGCCCTTCCTCCTTACAAAGATGAAAGCATCATTTGTATCTTCTTCACCCTCTTCCCCCGAATCATGGACATTAATCGGATCCTGATCCACCTCTAACTCTTCCTCTTCATCGTCATCCTTTTCACCTATATAGGCATTCAAGTTTTCTCAGTATCCTCGCCCCCTGGTTCCTCTATCCCTTGTTCTTCTTCCTTTAAAACTTTGGAGTCGGGATGTGGTCTTCTCTTCCTCTCGAGGGTTCCTCGGGGATGGTGGTTGCGCAGCTCTAGGGTCTTCTCCCTAACCACCATTCTCCTCTTCTTTTAGACATAGGTACTCGGCCCCGTGGTATCTACATTCTACTTCTCCACTGCCCTTTGTTCCTCTTTCTCTTCTCTCTCCTTGTGCTTTGGCGTGGGCTTCTTTCTACCAATAGGGTCTTCCGGGATGGATATCTCATCCTCCACGTACGCGCCCTTTTTAAATTTTGGCCTTATGCGTAAGTAGATCCTTGCAGCATTGCTCCCAGCAATAGGTAAGGTCAAAGGCCTTACAATATGCACATCCTGTGACACGTACCTTTCAACGTATGTGCACTTCTCTGGTAGACCAGCTTCTTTCTCATCTCCATGTGCTCTCTATCAAGGGTGGACAACTCTAGGTTTAATTTCTTCGATTCCTTGTATCTATTTACCCCGCTTGGAAAAATTGGGTAGTAAACGAGAATGGGAGTTTGCACCATGGACTCCAACTACCATCCACCAAAATGAACCTACCAATGCAGAAGTGCTGGTAGACCGTGAACTCTGCTTCTCCTTTGGTCACCACGGGAGTTGTTTAGGGATCCGCCATTCACCCCAAATGCGTTCAAGGCACGTATACCATTTTTCTAAGCATGCCTTGTGTACCCTTGTCATTGATTCACTTGTGTATTTTGGAAATCTCTCCATAGGTGAGGGATCTTCAGAGTACTCCCACACGAGCTTATCGGATGCATCCTGCACCCGATTTCTAAGAACACAATTATCAATGAATGTTCCCAAATAGGATCTTTCCTCTGCTCTCTCTGGCCCCGCTTATGATTTCATGTGCTATGTATTGGGAGATTTTGTATACGATGCCTTCTACGACCTTCCCGTAGACATTCAACCAAGGCTTTCTCACCGGGTCCACCTGTCTTGTCCATTCGGTTTGAGACAAGGTACGTGGCCATCTTCATCACCGATCACTGATATCCAATATGTCGTAGTACCTTGATCCCTTCTTCAATTCCTGGGATGCTATGGTTTCTTTAATTGCCTCCTCCTCCTGGATGTCATCTATGAGCACGTCCCCTACATAGGTTAGGCCTGTGAAGTGTGAAATTAATTGGGGAGTTATGCGCATTTTGTGCCCTTTCAAGCGTAAGAAGTCTTCAAGTATGCACGCTCATTAACCATTGTACAAGCGCTCTGGGCTTCCCAAAATATGGCAACTCGTAAAGTTAGAGAAGCCTTGCCTTCTCCATTTTCACCTTGACCACATCGTTGTAGATTGGAAAATCGTCAGTGTTTGTTTATTTGTGGGGCGCACTTGACTCAGTGTCATTTCCTTCACAATTAGGCTTTGACCGGTGATTGTAGTCGATCATGGTCATCTCGTCATATGTGGGACTCCCACTCTTGTCTTATCAAAACCTCATCTAGGTATTGCATCTCCGAATACCATTCTTCGCTCGCATCCAATGGTATTTCCACTTGTTTCTTCTTCCCTTTTCCTTTACCATTTCCCTTCTTAGATTGTTCTACAGAGTTTACGATCTTTGGTTTTGTGGCTATTATCACACTCTTACTTTCATTCTAGGTTAACTTGTGAGTTTGTTTGAAAGTTTTCCTCATGCGCCTGTGCCCTAGATCACAAACCCTAATCTCTGATTTTTCCTTTCGATCACGACGCTTCTTCACAACGTTCACACCCGTGAATCACTTATGCTCTGGTTTTAGATCTAACGGATTGATTACGCTTAAGGTTTGGATTTTTCCTTCACACAAGTTAGTTCTCAAACCCTAGCTTGTGAAATAAAATTGCTCTTTTTTCGCAAAGTAAAATAATGAACTGCCCATTTTTGTATTTATAGTTTTTCCTACTTTTACACATTTAAGGCTTGGCTACCTACCAATGTACGACAATTTTTAATGCTGCATTTTCAAACAAAATCTGACTTCAAAGCTTCTCCTTACGCACCTAATCCTTACGTGAAAACTTTTCCACCCATGCCCAATCCTTGCACGAAACGCTTTTCACCCAAACCCGATCCTTACATGAAAAATTTTCCAACCTTATACCATGCAAACAATCCATCTTGACAAGACTCTTACGTGTGTGTTAATGGCACCAAAGGCACTTCTTCTATCCTCATGATTCTTGCTTTCACCTACCTCATGTTTTTGTGCTTTTCTCCTTTGTACATGGATTTCCAAAGTAACCTTATCTTGCCACCTATCTAGCCTTCTTTTCTCCTAATGCATCTTTTTAACAGGGCCAATTCAAACGGTCTACCAACCCAATCCTCCTGGCAGAATAACTCCATGCTTCTCTTTATCACCTCACCCCACACTAAAATGATGTGTGGTCCTCTGCGCATTCATAAGTCAAAAAGTAATAAGGTTACCGCACCCAAGGCGCAAAACAAAACAACACGAAAGGGAAATACAAGAAAGGAAAAGCATAAAAGGAAATTCTAAGCTAACTGAAAAACTTCCTTATTTACAAACACCAAGAAGCATTATTTATAATAGGGCTTCACTTACTCCCTTTGAAGTGTCTAGGTAATTTTGTTCCATCCGGCACTTGAATCGGCACGTGCCCAATCAAGGATGTATGAAATTACGTAAGGACTCAACCAATGCACCTTCAACTTTCCAGGATGGTGTAGAAATTTAGAATCATATAGTAATACCATCTGGCCAACCTCAAACTGTTTGTTCTTAATATGGTGGTCATGCCATGCCTTTTGCTTTGCCTTCTCAGTTGTTTGGCTCCATCTTTCTAGTGAGCGCCTTTCATCCAAATTTATCAATTCATCTATTCTTTCTTCTAGTGCTTGCTCATCATCCAACCCTCCTATGCACGCTATACGTAGAGATGGTAGCATGAATTCCACCGGCAAAACTACTTCTGCACCAAACACTAGTTGAAATGGTGTGGCCTTGTTCAATATTTTATACGTTGTTCTGTATGCCCAAAGAACTGCTGACACCTTGTCATCCCAATCCTGCCTACCCACGTCACATATCTTAGTCAATGTGTGACTAAGGATTTTTTAAATGCATCTACAGTCCCATTTTCCTGAGGGTGATAAGGGGTAGTCTTTTTATGGGCTACCATGAATTATGCCAATAGAATCCTGACAGATTTCATTTAAGAAGTGAGTGCCCCTATCACTTGTTAAACTTAATGGGCACCCATACACGTGATAATGTTTTCCCACAAAAATCTAGCAGGTTGTGGTGTAGTGCAATCCTTAGTGGGCACACCTCTACCCACCTTATCGCTTAATCAAGACAGTAATGATATACCACTAGTTAGTCCTTCACGCACTGGTGAGATTGGTCCAAAAAATCTATTGCCTATTTCTCAAAAGGTTCCATGTCAACACAAGGCGGAAGGGCATCTCATCCCTTCTTCTAGGTTTTCCAAGGCACTGGAAGTGGTCACAGGCCTTACAAAACTCAATGCAATCCTGGTGAATCATCTCCCACCATATTCCAACAACTAGGATCTTGTGTGTGGTTGCATTCCCCACATAGTGTCCTCCAACAATCCCACCATGGGCTTCTTCTATTATGGCCACACGTTCATGTTCTAATACACATTGGTACAAAACCTCATCGCAGCCCATTTTATACAAATCCCCATTGATCAACATGAAGGGCATGGCACGTATGGCTAACCTTTTCCTTTCCAGAGCATTCATCCCTTCGGGCACCACACCTTCCTTGAGAAAAATAGCAATGTCTTCTAACTCCAAGGCGCGTGCCACAACCTGAATAATTATGCATCTAGCATGGTTTCCTCAATACTTTTTGTGTCCTCCCCAAATCAATCCTTGATAAATGATCTAGCCCACAATTTTTCTTTCCAGGTTTTACCACCACTTTGAATTCAAATTCCTGAAATAAAAGTACCCAATGGCATATGCACCCTTGCAACATTGCTTTGTTTACTAGATACTTCAAGGCCATATGGTCAGTGTAGAATATGAAGGAGTTACCAACAGATATTTTCTAAATTTTTGGAGCGCGTAGATCATTGACAATGCCTCGTGCTTGGTCGTTGTATAATTTTGTTCTGTTGGTGTCAAATTTCTACTTGCAAAACACAAGGGATGATCAACAATCCCCTCTCCTGGTTGAGCAAGAATGGCTCCCATTGTTGTACCAGAGGCATCCACGTGGACAAGGAAAGGTTTATCCTAGACGAGAATCGTAGAATAGGTGTGGTGATAAGCCTTTATTTTAGAGTGTCAAATGCCCTCTACTACACTTCTCCCCACTGAAAGGCACTCTTATGTCTAAGCAATATTTCCAAAGGCGCAGCGATCTTGGCGTATCCCTTAATGAACTTTTTGTAGTACCCAATGTGTCCAAGAAATCCATGCATGGTGCTTTGGCTGGTGGGCTCCCCCTAATCCCACAATAACTACAACTTTTGCAGGATCCACTAGTAAGCCCTCTTTGCATATGATATGCCCCAACAACGCTCCGTAAGGGGTTGCAGATGACACATTTCTTGATGTTGAGGGAAATCCTCAACTGTTGACATCTTTCAAACATCAATCTCAAGTTATCACAATGGTCCCTTACCAATCCATACACTATCCAATCATTCAAATATACTTGAAGGAAATTGTGGATGAAGTCCTTAAATGCTTGTACCACTATGTGTGAAAATAAAGCAGGCGCATTCCTCAATCCAAAGGGCATAACCGTGTATGCAAAGCTTCCCCACTCGGTGGCGAAAGATGTCTTTTCTTGGTCTTCCTTAGCAATCCTTACTTGTTGATATCCCGAGAATCCGTCCGTAAAGGAATAAACCTCGCGCCCAGTAACTCCTTCCAAAATCTCTTCAGTGAAGGGGGTGGGAAAAGGATCTATGATACAAACAACATTCTATTCACTATAATCCACACATATCCTAATATGCCCATCCTTCTTTATGTTGATCACCATTGGACTTATTCATTATGATTCCTCCACAACCTCAATGATACCGGATGTTATCATTTTGTCTAGCTCTTCTTTAACCCTTACGCACATGTTAGGATTCATCCTGTAAGGCCTCTTCCTGACTGGGTGCGCACCATCTTTCAAATTTATCTTCATTTCCCCCAATGAATGGTGGACACCTTTCAACTCATGGTATCCATGTGGGAATAAATCCTTGAATTCACACAAGAGATCGATGATCTTTGATACTTCCTTGTCTGACCAGTAGTCCCCAATGATAGCTTCCTTGGGATCCTTCTCTGAGCCGATGTTAACTTTCTTGGTTTTGAGTGGTTCATGATACACACGCGCACATGCATCTGCACTGTCAACTACCTCACACGTCCCAACCAAATGGTCAACATTCAGGCTCTCCATCTCCTCTCCATTAATAATGTATACCATCTTTCCTTTCTCCTTTTCCGCACACACATGCTCAAATTGCATGTCTTCTGGTTTCCTCCTCTTCAAACCGTGCTTCCAAGCTAGGTCCACCAAGTAAGTTTACTAATCTATCTTCTGCCATGGCAGAATCCCCTAGAGTGAGACACTTGATAGTTTGCAACACCTCATCAACCAGTTGCATGGTACTTCGGTACTCGAATGTGTGAACTAGGTCAGCCGCTAATTCTTGCCAATTTCCCGTTTGGTAGTGAGTTTTAGAATGGATGTACCAAGCGCGTGCATAACCTTGTAGTGTCGAATACAACTTGTGCACCCAAAGGGAGGGTGGTAAAGCTTCCGCGCCTTCTCCCCAGACCCTCTCACATGCCTGGATGTGGGAAGAGGTGAGTTCATTTCCATTGTAATCCTTGATAAGGTGAAGTATGTTTCTCTTCAAGAATGGGACAAAGTGAGCACAATTGTAACTTCACGCCACTCTAACAAGTTTTCACTATGTGTAACCCACCACCTCGCTTATCATGTGCTATCAAAACATAACCCAAAGATACCTCTTCGCTCGTCCTCCCTCCATTGAGCCTCCATTTCCTTCAAAAAGACCTCAAGGTATGCATCCCCAAAATACTTGGTTATTTCCTTTCCTCCTGTGCACCAAACTGTACGTGTCGTGGTTACCATGGTCACTAATCCTTTCGAGATGTAACCCAATAATTTCATAAGTCCCATGCGTAAAAAATTATTGCATTCTATATCGGTAGTATCACTGATGATAGAGCATCAACAAACTGGATGACTCCTTCGTAGGGTGGATGGTCTCTAGATCTCTTATGGAGGGCACATATATTACGTCAAGGACGCCCTCTACAAGGGTTTCAGATAGGGTGTCGAATTTCTATCGAAGCGGTATAATCACCCTCTCTTCCTTGTTTTCAAATCTTATGAATCCCTTATTAAACTAGAAACTTGCATTATTCTTATAGCACCATGGGTGCCCAAGTAAAGCTTTGGAAATTATCTCGCCTCAAGCGCCAAGACTTCAAAATCCCGAAAGAGCCTAGTTCCTTGAATGGTAATGGTCGCATCCTTTAAGACAACTATGGGCATTGCCTTTGTCTTATTTTCCATATACAACACATTTGAAGATGGTTGTAATGTAGGTCTTCCCATTTGATGCCAGGCATCTAGAGTGAGAACATTAACCTCCGCACTGTGTCAATGAGGATGTTGCTAAGCAACCATCCATCCACTACTGTGTTCAAGGTGATTTCTTTGTCATAATCAAAGTTGTGAGATGGGATATTTGCATGCAGGATCTACCTTTCATGCTCTTCCTCGCGCATGGTACCTTTTCTCTCAACCATGCTCCTAGCAGGGGAATAATATTCTCCTACCTCAGTAGTTTACACACCTCCTTAACCTCATCCAAGTCATCCTTTGGTGCTTCTACTGGTCTTCTTTTCTCATCTTTTCTAGTTTTCTCTTTTAAGAATTAGATCTCCCCTTGTAAGTTTTGTATTACATCCATGGTTTCTAGTAGACTTCTTTATGGAGAGCCGGTTTAGATACTTCCCATGTACTACTTCTTCCCTCAAAACTAGAGGTCTCTGCATAGGTGCTTCCCTTGCATGCGCGGACTCCACCCTTGTTGTTACCATAACAGCTCTAGTTCTGATTCACGTATTACTCATAGGAGCCATTGCACATCAACCTTCTTAATACTCACCATGGCAGTGCCCTTATCCTTTTCGGTATTGCTGACTCATATGTTCGTATAACTCTGGGCACTCTTTGTACTTATGTTTTTTTCCACACTAGAGCATTGTAGAAGATTTGGACATTCATGCTTATAATGGTCTATGGCTCCATAATTAAAGCATGTTCCACATGGGAACTCACTTCTTCCTCCTGCGGTTACCATGACCATGAAATCCTCCACGAAACCCTCTTCCATGTGCACCTCCATCTCCGTGCTCTTCATACCGACATTCATCTCCTTTCGAACTGCTGGTAATGCCAGTCTGGTGCACACCAAGATCAATTACCTCATGAATCTGGTCAATCAATCTACAATCCTTGGTGTCATGTGTGGTTGAGGTACATATCTTACAATAATAAGACACATTTTTACGGATCATGCACTGTAAAAGGGGGCACCTACTTGCATCATGGTCCCCGTGACATATTTCACAGTTTACCGCTATGGCGCGTACCGCCTTCCGAGTACATATCCCACCATTATCCTTTGTGTGCCCTTCTACGTTACAATTTGTGCACCACATCCCACTACGAGTCTCTGGAACTGTGTTGGTAGATAATTTCTCCAATTGCTTAGCCATGGTAGTGATCTGAGCCTCCAGAAATGGGCTAACACTAGTGTCAACACTACTAACTACCTTAATGCGCAAAGTAGCCTCCAACGCTTCACATGGGTCCGTGAATGTTTTATGAGACAAAGCCCTCCTAAAGGGTGTGATCAACCCTCTCGAAAACCACCGAGAATGTTTTGAAGGGTGGATACCATAAGATAGTTCAAACATCAGATTTTTAAAATGTTCATCATATTCCCACACGCTCTTTGTCATTCCTCGCTTGGATTTCTTTGAGAGAGTTGATGCTCTTCCGTTAAAACTCGGGTATATGGAATTCTACCAAGAACATATTTCTTAGCGCAAGATAATCCATAATCCTGCGATCGATGACGGTCATACTTTCTCTACAAACTATGGACACATCCTTACAAGGTTGTCACAAATTGACTAGCCTTTTGATCATCGGGTCGTGATCCCCTTTGCGCACCATAACAGCTCGCACTTATGCACATGCTCATGACATCTTCTAACCCATTATAATCTGGTAAATGTAGAGACATCTCAAAAAATAGTTGAGGAGGTGGTGAGGCATTGTCCTCCCGATCCAGCCTCCCTTGGTTTCCTCCGGTGTTTCCTCCTCCACCGAATCCACTAGATCTCGAGCCACCAGGCTCCACCACTTCCACCTCCGCATCCTTCGTGTTAAGTATAGGGCCCATGTTTGTCATGCCGAATGCTCCCGTCGCTCCCACTAATTGTGCACCGATAGTTTGTGAACTAGTGCCACTCCCAGTCATATTTCCTCCACCACTTCCTAACGTGCTTCCAAAACCAGTTGTATATGTGCCTTGTCCAAACATTCCACCAAATACTTTGGAATAGTGTGTGAAGCCATAAAGTCCTAAATGAGAAGTTGTACCTTCTAATTTTTGATCGGTTACCTCTCTACCGATATCAAATGGATCAACTGTACTTTTCCCTTGTTTGAAAAAACCAAGCACCAAGGTTCGGTCGCTAGGTGGGTTCGGATGTTCTCCAACAACTCTTCTTTCTCTCATGATGAGACTCTCATCAAAAGCCGCAAGGTTTTCTCTCCCACGCTTACAAAGATGGGTTATCACATACTGTTCGGGTTCCACAACCTCCGCATGAACCTTAACTCCTTTCCACCATGTTTGGCTCCATAACCCACTTGTAATCCCACACCGTCTATAGATCTCCCTTTCACGTGCTTCATTATACTTGAGCCATCTCTCCTCCCTTTCCTTTTCGGGCCGTTATATCAACCATCCTTGCCCAACCCGGCTTCCTCGCCAAGCCCTCGAGTGGTTTAGTCGGCCATAGGAAAGGCCTCTAAACCCATGGTTACCATCAAGATTTTGATTGCTAGGGGATAGCATGGAGAAATGATCCTCTGACTCCCTCAAACTCAATCACTCAACAACTTCTAGATAGGAATACATGGAAATTATGTATTCTAGAGTGTAGCTAGTCAATACTCCCTTCCACTAATGATCTATAGCACGGGTCCATGTTAGATCAGCATATTGCAAGTTCTGATATGTTTCTTCAGTCCAAGGGTGTGACTTATAATACCACCCTGATCTAGATGTATAAGCCGAGAGCCATTCGAATAACTCTATTGGGAAACAATAGAAGAAGGTTTCGTACAACTCATGATAAAGAGTGTCTTCCACCCATCTTTGTGTGTCAAACCCAGGTCCAGTATTGAATCTCTGAGTGAATTCATCCTCCGTGCTTTTAAACCAATCTTCAACACCTTCTAGTGTTAAGTGCTCCGTCATCACTTTTTGCACAGACCATGATGTATGCCATGTTCCACTACAACTTCAAAATAGGTCCCGGCAACGGAACCAAGATGTAGTCATTTTGCACCCACCAAGAACAAGGGAACCTCATGCGCGCCATCCTATCACCCAGTTGGCGCTGGGTGCTCACCCAAGGCATGCGAGAGGGAGCTGAGTCTCTCTTTTATGTGAGTTCAGTGGAAGGCATACTTCATGATCTTGACTTAGTGATTTAAAAGAAATGAAAAAGCTATAGAGCTCGTAACAACTTTTATACCCCTTCATTCATAACAAAAGCAAAGCATGCAATAAATTAATAGAACCGGAGAGTTATAAATCCACAATTAGACTCAACATTCAAGTAAGGTTCATGATTATACAAGATCAAAAGCAGAGTAGAAACATACAGATAATACAGGAAGGAGATCTTAATATAAACATAGTGGTAACCTTATCATATTCATTCATAGTCTTACTACAAAGCATCACAGAGAGGCAGACCATAGTCATATGCCATATCTGGATCCGTACATGTATGCTCACAAAAAAAAAATTCATTTCCCATTCCCTCATTACATTCTTCCCGTAATCATCTACCCATTTTATCCCATAGTTCTAGCAAGTAATTCTGCAGAGCTCCGCTACCTCACTTGTGTCTCTTTCTTTGCCAAGGGTGCGCGTATAAATAGGCATCTGAGCTCTAACAAACTCCTCTGCAACCTCAAATATGGCCCTAAGTGTCAAGGTGTGGGTCACCCCAGGCGTATGCCTCTCCATGTCATGATTAGCTTTTTGGATCTTCCTATCGCAAGGTATATTCCTTCCAAGACACCTTATTGCCAGGCTAGAACCTTATCCAAATGGAACATGTTCTTCATGTGTTCTGATCCAAAAGGCTGAAAATGGCTAAGTCCTAAATTGTGCTTCACGGCGCACGTCCTTGGTTCTCCAAGAACCCTTTTTGAATTCTACCTTGCGCACCTTCACTTGCATGCTTCCTCCTGGCCATGCGCACTCTACTCGCATTTAGGATTTGGAAGCTACATTAGGGTCCCAACATTACCCCACACTTCACCTGTTCTCCACCCTCGAGAACCTTTTCAAAGAATGCAATACAAAAATGCAAGGCCTTGCCTTGGAAAAGAATGGAGGGAAAGAATAAAGAATGGGGGAGAGAAAGAATAGAGGAAAACTGCCTAAAGAAGAAGGGGAGAATTTGCCGCAGTGCAGTCGGCCTCCAACGTATTCCAAGCCTCGACTTCATCCTCGTACTCTAGTGCAGATGTCGCCAACCAAGGTTCTCACCTCATCGAAGGTTAACCCTTCCCCTTTCGTGTTAATGGTCTCCACCACAGTCTCCAGTTCCTTAGCGTGATCTTCCAAGGCATCCATCTTCCTCGTAATGACCTTGTAGAGATATTTTAGCCGGGTTTTGATTGAGACTCACCGGTTCTCAATAGCTTCAGACTTCTTTTCCACTTTGCTAGGATCTTTTCTTACTCGCTCTATTGCCTTTATTCTTTTCCCCAATTCCTTCACTGCCTCACACCGGTAAGCAAGCATGATTGCACCTTGTCTTGATCTACGCAATGGTCGTAGGTGACCCCACTCAGGTTTGTGTGGCTATATTCACATCAAAGCACCTTTTTGTATTCTACCACGAGTGTAATGACTTTTAATTTGTCCTCCTCCTCCAAGCACGCAGCCTACCTCCTCTACCGACTCTAAGGCCAAAGGTTGCCTTTCCATGGTGAGGATCCGAGTCAAGTCCTCTGACATTATAGGGAGGATCCATAATTTTACGTGGAGGGTTAAGGTTTAGGTGCTTCATGATAATCGATTGGGAGATGAGCTCCACCTTCTTAGAAACTTTTGGACCCCGGCCTTTTCCTTCGAATCTCCCTCTGTAGTTGAGCGCTTGATAAGCTTTTCAAGGCCAAGTTCCTTCGTTAGCTTAACTACTTCTTCCTTCCACTTTTCCAATAGGTCCTCCAAGACTTTAAACCTGTCATTTCTGTAGAAGAGCCTAGCCTCAATTTCCATGGAAACCTTTTTGAGTGTGTTACACACTTGCTCATCCTATAGTTGTTGCGTGTTTACAACGGCGGTTGTCCCCCTTTCCTGATAGTGCTAGTACCACTCCTTGGTTAACCTCGAACTTGAGCTCATCGAGGTGGGAGTCGAACGCCCATGATAGCATCTTCCTAGTACACGGGTATCCACCCTCGTGATCAAAGGACTCCATGGCAAGTGAAATCCTTGGTGGGTACAAAGATTTGGAAATGTGTGTGTAAAACTTTGTTGGGGTCATCAACATATCCCAACGTTATTCTTCCCCCTTCCACGTGTTTACTTCCCATGTGCACACCCTTAGGAATAGTTACTGAAAGAGTTGGGCCTTTTGTGCTACCTACACTCTTCTCCCTCTTCTCTTCCTTGATTTCACCGAGCACGAGCTTTGTACTACGCTCCAACTCCTCTTTGAACCAAGGTATTAATTATCTTCTCTGCCTCCCTTGTCACTTTCTCATTCACCTCCTCCTGAGTGAGTTTGGGCATATCTAGCCCCTTAGTACTTGCCCCTTCACTCCTTTCCTCGCTCCATGCGCATTCCTCTCCTTGGGTTCCCTTCCTCCTCCTACAAAGATGAAAGCATCATTTGTGTCTTCCGCTCCTCTTCCCCGAATCATGGACATTAATCAGCTCCTGATCCACCTCCAACTCTTCCTCTTCATCATCATCCTTTTCACCTATATAGGCATTCGGGTCATCTCGTATCCTCGCACTTCTAATTCTCCATCCCCTTATTCTTCTTCCTTTGTAGAAAAATCTTGAGTCGGGATGTTGTCTTCTCTTCATCTCAGGGTTCCTCAGGGGATGGTGGCTACAGGCAGCTCTGTGGGTCTTCTCCCTGACCACCGTTCTCCTCTTCTTCTTTCGCACGTAGGTACTTAGCCCCGCAATATCTACATTCTCGCTTCTTCACCGCCCTTTGTTCCTCTTTCTCTTCTCTCTCCTTGTGCTTTGGTGTGGGCTTCTTTCTACCAATAGGGTCATCCGAGATGGATATCTCATCCTCCACGTATGCACCCTTTTTAAATTTTGGCTTTATACATAGCTAAATCCTTGTATTACTCCCAAAGCAATAGGTAAGGTCAAAGGCCTTACAATATGCACATCCTGCGACATGTACCTTTCAACATACATGTGCTTCTCTGGGTAGACCAGCTTCTTTCTCATCTCCCTGTGCTCTCTGTCAAGGGTGGACAACTCTAGGTTTAATTTCTTCGATTCCTTGTATCTGTTTACCCCCACTTGGAAAAATTGGGTAGTGAACAAGAATGGGAGTTTGCACCATGGACTCCAACTACCATTGACCAAAATGAACCTACCAATGCGAAGTGCTAGTTGACCACGAACTCGCTTCTCTTTGGTAGCCGCGAGGAGTTGTTCAGGATCCGCCATTCAGCCCGAATGCGTTCCAAAGGTGCGTATACCATTTGTCTAAGTGTGCCTTGTGTACCCCTATCATTGATTCACATGTGTATTTTGGAAATCTCTCCACAGGTGAGGGATCTTCAAGAATGTACTCCCACATGAATTTATTAGATGCATCCGCACCCGATTTCGAGAACACAATTGTCACGAGAATAATCCCAAATAGGATCTTTCCTTCATTCTCCACGCTTGCTTATGATTTCATCTGCTATGTATTAGGAGATTTTGTATACGGTGCCTTCCATGACCTTCCTGTAGACATTTAGCCAGGGCTTGCTCACCTGGGTCCACCTTTCTTGTCCATTTAGTTTGGAGACAAGGTGCATGGCCATCTTCATCACCAGATCACTGATATTTGAGACGTCGTAGTACCTTGATCCCTTCTTCAATTCCTGGGATGCTATGGTTTCTTTAATTACCTCCTCATCCTGGAGGTCATCTATGAGCGCATCCCCTACATAGGTTAGGCTTGTGAAGTGTGAAATTAACTAGGGAGTTATGCGCATTTTACACCGTGCGAAGCAAAAGAAGTCTTTGTGTACGCGCATCATCAACCATTGGTACAAGCACTCAAGCTTCCCAAAATATGGCAACTCGTAAATTTGGAGAAGCCCTACCTTCTCCATTTTCACCTTGACCACGTCATTGTAGATTGGCAACCCGTCAGGTGTTTGTTTATTTATGGGGCACACCAGCTCCAGCGCCATTTCCTTCGCAATTATGCTTGACTAGTGATTGTAGTCGATCATGGTCATCTGTCTTATGTGGGACTCCCACTCTTGTCCTAGAAAACCCCATCTGGGTATTGCATCTCTGAATACCATTCTTCATTCATATCCAAGGGTATTTCCTCTTGTTTCTTCTTCCCTTTTCCTTTACCCTTTCCCTTCTTGGATTGTTCTCAGGTTTACCTACTGGTTTTGTGGCTATCATTGTACCCTTGCTTTCATTCCCGGTTAACTTGCGAGTTTTTTTGAAAGTTTTCTCGTGCGCCCTGTGCCCTAGAACACAAACCCTAATCTCTATTTTTTCCTTTCGATCACGGCTTCTTCAAACGTTCCTCACACCCGTGAATCACTTATGCTCTAGTTTTTAGATCTCATGGACTGATTGCACTTAAGGTTTTGGGATTTTCCATCGCACTTCTTGTTTTCATAAAGTAAAATAATGAACTGCCCATTCTTGTATTTATAGTTTTTCCTACTTTTATGCATTTAAGGCTAGGCTACCTACCACCATACGATACTGTTTAATGTGGCATTTTCAAACAAAACCCAACTTCAACACTTCTCCTTACGCGCCCAATCCTTGCATGAAAAATTTTCCACCCGCGCCCAATCCTTACGCCAAGAGTTTTTCACCCATGCCCGATCCTTCCGCGAAAATGTTTCCAACCTTCTAGTGTCCTTCTTGACATAAGACTCTTTCACGTGTGTTAACGATGCCAAAGGCACTTCTTCTATCCTCATGATTCTTGCTTTCTCCTCGCCACATGTTTTTGCACTTTTCTCCTTTGTACGTGGATTTCCAATGTAGCCTTATCTTACCTCCTATCTCCTTCTTTTCTCCTAATCCATCTTTTAACAGGCCAATTCAAATGGTCTACCAACACAATCCTCATGGCGTAATAACTCCATGCTTCTCTTTATCACCTCACCCCACACTAAAACGATGCACACCCTCTACACATTCATAAGTCAAAAATTAATAAGGTTATCAAGCACCTAAGGTACAAAACAAAACAACAAGGCGAAAGGGAAATACAAGAAAGGAAAATCATAAAAGGAAATTCTAAGCTAATCGAAAAACCTCCTTATTTACAAACACCAAGAAGCATTATTTATAATAGGGCTTCACCTACTCCTATCAAGTGTCTAGGTAATTTTGTTCCATCCAAATAGCTTGTCCCATTTGGCAAATGAAGTTTCGTAATGGATGTACCAAGCATGACACAACCTCAGTAGTGTCGAATATAGCTTGTGCACCCAAAGGGAGGGTGGTAAAGCTTCCGCGCCTTCTCCCCTGCACTCCTCTCACATGCCCTCGGATGTGGGAAGAGGAGGGTTCATTGCCATTATAATCCTTGATGGTAGTGGGTATGTTTCTCTTTGAGAATCGAACAATGAGCGCAATTCTAACTTCACGCCACTCCAACAAGTTTTCACTATGCACGGCCCACCACCTCACCGCCGTGACTATCAAAACATAACCCAACATCTTCGCTCATCCGCCCTCCATTGAGCCTCCATTTCCCTCAAAATACCTCGTGGTATGCATCCCTAGAATACTTGGTTATTGCCTTTCCTCCTGGCACCGAATCAGACGCGCCGAGGTTACCCGGTCACCGATCCTTTCGATGTCACCCAATCATTTCATAAGTCCCATGCACCCAATTATCGCATGCTATACTAGTAGTATCACCGATGATTGAGCATCATCAAACTAAATGACTCCTTCCGTAGGGTGGATGGTCTCTCGGATCTCTTATGGAGCACACCTATATTCCGCATCAAGGAGCTCCTTCCAAGGGGGTTCATTATAGGGTGTGGAATTTCCATCAACAAGCGGTATAATCACCCTCTCTTCCCTCGTTTTCAAAGCTTATGTATCCCTTGTTAAACCGGAGATCTCGTATTGTTCTTATACCACCACAAGCACCCAAGTAAGCGCTGGGAAGTTATCTTCTCGCAAGCGCCAAGACTTCAAAATCCCTGCTGAACCTAGTTCCTCGAATGGTAATGGTCACATCCTTCAAGACACCTATGGGCATTTCCTTTGTCTTATTTTCCATATACAACACATTTGAAGATGGTTCTAATGCAGTCTTCCCATTTGATGCCGTGCATCTAGAGTGAGAACATTAAACTCGCACTCGTGTCAATGAGGATGTTGCTAAGCACCATCCATCCACTACCGCTCAAGGTGATTTCTTTGTCATAATCAAGGCCGTGAGGTGGGAGGTTTGCATGTAGGATCTACCTTTCGCTCTCTTCCCTGCGTGGTACCTTTTCTCTCAACCATGCTCCTAGCAGGGGAATAAAATTCTCCTACCTCGAGTTTACACACCCCTTAACCTCATCCAAGTCATCCTTTGGTGCTTCTACCGGTCTTCTTTGCTCATCTTTTCTAGTTTTCTCTTTTAAGCATTGATCTCCCCTTGTAAGCTTCATATTACGTCCATGGTTTCTTGG
The DNA here is from genome assembly GCA_018340775.1 of Taxus wallichiana var. yunnanensis. Taxonomy (NCBI): domain Eukaryota; kingdom Viridiplantae; phylum Streptophyta; class Pinopsida; order Cupressales; family Taxaceae; genus Taxus; species Taxus wallichiana. Next base: position 208,751,882 of record CM031237.1, on the reverse strand, counting down.
TAGAATTCTTTTTGGTGAGCTGGGATTAGATACTTCCCGTGTACTATTTCTTCCTCGAAATTTGAGGTCTCTACCTAGGCACTTCCTTGCGTACGCAGATCGCCCTTGTTGCTACCATAACATGCTCTAGTTCTGATTCACGTATTACTCGCAAGAGCCATTACACATCAGCCTTCTTAATACTCACCATGGCAAAGCCCTTACCCTTTGGTATTGCTGACTTATATGTTCATATAACTCTGGCGCCTTCGTACTTATGTTTTTCTCCACACTAGAGCATTGTAGAATATCTAGACATTCACGCTATAATGGTCTCATGGGCTCCACAATTAAAGCATGTTCCACGTGGGAACTCACTTCTTCCCCGTAGTTACCATGACCATGAAATCCTCCATGAAACCCTCTTCCATGTGCACCTCCATCTCCGCGCTCTTCATACCGACATTCATATCTCGAACTCAGCCGGGCAATGCCAGTCCGCAGCACACCAAGATCAATTGCCTCATGAATCTGGTCAATCAATCTACAATCCTTGGTGTCATGTGTGGTTGAGGTACATATCTTACAATAACAAGACACATTTTTACGGATCGTGCGCTGTAACAAGGGGCACCTACTTGCATCATGGTCCCCGTGACATATTTCACAGTTTACCGCTATGGCGTGTACCACCTTCCGAGTACATATCCCACCATTATCCTTTCAGGTGCCCTTCTACGTTACAATGCAGGCACCACATCCCACCGCAAGTCTCTAGAACTATGTTGGTAGATAAATTCTCCGATTTCTTTGCATGGCAAAGATCTAAGCCTCCCGAAATGGGCTAACACCAAAGGTTTCGACACTACCAACTACCTCAAAGGTGTAAAGCAGCCTCCAACGCTTTGCAGACGGGTCCTTAAATGTTTTATGAGATAAATCCCTCCTAAAGGGTGTGATCAACCCTCCGACATTTAGACAATAGAGTTTTAAAATGTGCATCATATTCTAGCACGCTCTCTCGCCATTCCTCATTGGATTTATTTGAGAGAGATGATGCTCCTCTGCTTAAACTCGTATGTGGAATTCTACCAAGAACATATTTCTCAGTGGTGGTATAATCCACAAATGGGCCGATGAGGGTCATAATTTCTATACCAACTATGCACGCGTCCTTACAAGGTCATCACAAATTGACCGGCCTTTCGATCCCGGATCGTGATCCCCTTCGCGTGCCATAACAGCTTGCACTTATGCGTGAATGCTCTACGACATCTTCTATCCCACTGTAATCTGGTAAGTGTAGAGACATCTCGAAAAAGACTTGAGGAGGTGGCTAAGGCCCTTGTCCTCCCGATCCAATCCCTTGGTTTCCTTTGGTGTTTCCTCCTCCGCCAGATCCACTAGATCTTGAGCCACCAGCTCCACCACTTCCACCTCCAAATCCTCCTAGGTTAATTACAGGTGGTCCGTGTTTGTCGTGCCGAACGCTCCCGCTGCTCCAACGAATTGCGTATGCCGACAGGCCTGGCTTGTGAACTAGTGCCACTCCCAGGGCCTGTATTTCATCCACCACTTCCAAACGTGCTTCCAAAACCAGCTATATATGTGCCTTGTCCAAACATTCCACCAAATACTGGAATAGTGTGTGAAGCCATCAAGTCCTAAATGAGAAGTCAGACTTCTAGGTGCCGATTGGTTGCCTCTACCGACATCAAATGGATCAACTGTATTTTCCCTTATTCAAACAAACCAAGCATCAAGGTTTGGTCGCTAGGTGGGGTCGATGCGCCCAACAACCCTTCTTTCTCTCGCCAAGGACTCTCATCAAAAGCCGTAAGGTTTTCTCTCCCATGCTTACCAAGATGGGGTATCACAAACCGCTCTGTGTTCCACATCCTTCACGTGAACCTCAACTCCTTTCCACCATGTGTGGCTCCAAACCCACTTGTAATCCCACGTTGTCTATCGATCTCACTTTCACGTGCTTCGTTATACTTTAGCCATCTCTCCTCCCTTTCCTTTTCGGGCCATGTTATATCACCATCCTTGCCCAACCTCGGCTTCCTCGCCAAGTGCTCGAGTGGTTTAGCCGGCCATAGGAAATGCCTCTAAACCCATGGTTACCATCAAGATTTTGATTTCCAAGAGGATAAAGACGTAGAAATGATCCTCCTGGCTCCCACAAAAACTCAAACTCAAGAACTTCTCGGATAGAATACATGGAAATGGCGTATTCCAGAGTGTAGCTAGTCAATACTCCATTCCACCAATGATCTATAAGACGGGTCCACGTTAGATCAACATCTTGCAAGTTTTGATATGTTACTTGGGTCCAAGGGTGTGACTTATAATACCACCCCTGCTTCTAGATGTATAAGTCGAGAGCCATTCAAATAACTCTACTGGGAAACAAAAGAAGAAGGTTTCGTACAACACATGATAAAGAGTGTCTTCAACCCATATTCGTGTCAAACCCAGTCCAAGATTGAATCTCTCGAGTGAATTCATCCTTCGGGATTTTAAACCAATCTTCAACACCTTCCGTGGTTAAGTGCTCTGTCATCACTTTTTACACGTACCATGATGTATGTCATGTTCCACTACACCAAAAGAGGTCCCGGAAACTAAACCAGATTTAATCATTTCGCACCCACCAATAACAAGGGAACCTCATGCATTCTCGACCTATCACCCAACGGCACCGGGTGCTCACCCGAGGCGTGCGAGAGGGAGCCGAGTCTCTCTTTATGTGAGTTTAGTAGAAGGAATACTTCATGATCTTGACTTAGGTATTTTAAAGAAATGGAAAAGATATAGAGCTCGAATCGACTTTTATACCCCTTCAAGCCATAACAAAAGCAAATCGTGCAACAAATGCAATTAATAGAACTAGAAAGTTGTAAATCCACAATTAGACTTAACATTCAAATAAGGTTTGTGATTATACAAGATCAAAAGCAAAGTAGAAACATGTAGATAATACAGAAAGGAGATCTTAATATAAACACATTGGTAACCTTATCATATTCATTCATAGTCTTACTACAAAGCATCACAGAGAGGCAAACCATAGTCATGCGCCATATCTGGATCCATACATGTATGCTCACAAAATAAAATTTTCATTCCCCATTCCCTCATTACATTCTTCCTACAATCATCTACCCATTTTATCCCATAGTTCTCGCAGTAATTCTGCAGAGCTCTGCTACCTCACTTGTGTCTCTTTTCTTTGCCAAGGGCGTGCATATAAATAGGCATCTGAGCTCTAACAAACTCCTCTGCAACCTCAGATCTAGCCCCAAGTGTCAAGGTGTGGGTCGCCCTAGGCACATGCCTCTCCATGTCATGATTAGCTTTTTGGATCTTCCTATCGCAAGGTATATTTCTTCCGTGACACCCTGCCGCCAGTGCGAACCTTATCCAAATGGAACATGTTCTTCATGTGTTCTCATCCAAAAGGCCGAAAATGGCTAAGTCCTCGACCAGTGCTTCGTGGCGCGCATCCTTGGTTCTCCAAGAACTGCTCTTTGAATTCCCGCCGCGTGCTTCCTCCGGGCCAGTGCGCCTACGCTTCTTTAAGATTTGGAAGCTACATTAGGGTCCCAACATCAATATAAAATAAGAAACAATGCATTTTAGCTAAGTTTTTAGCTTTAAAAGATGAAAAACATTAAAAATATAGTAATTACTAGCGATTGGGGAATCACTAGTGATTTAGAGGAATCATTGGCAATTGAGGTAATCAAGGTGATTCCTAAGAAAACTAATATTTTTTTTTTTTTTTAAAGTCTAAACTAACAAATCAAACATTCTTTTGGTAAAATGTAAGGCTATAAATCATATCAATGATGTATAAGCAAGAATACTCCCATTTCTAGTGCTTAAAATAAATCAAAACGTATGATTTACCTTCATGGAGTGTGTTGTGGACTAAGAGCAGAGGAAGGTGGTCAAGGATGAAAATGATCAATTCAACAATAACTGCATTAGTGGAGCAACGTGATGTTGGGTAATGTTGTGATGGAGTGCATGGATGCTTGATGTATTGATATTGTGACAAAATAGATCTACAGAGCTTCAAAATTGCTCCTAAAATGAGGTTTGCAAACCAAGATATAGAGATCATTAGCGATTGGGCAAATCACCGACGATTTTGGGGAAATCTAGTTTGGTTAGAAAATCAAATGATTTCCTTCCATTTTCAGCTCAAACGATGAATTTTGAAGTGATGGGGATGAGGGATGGTTAAAAAATCATGAACTAAATTTGTTAGGATGAGGGGACTCATTTTTTGGATTATTCAAATAGTTAAAAGGCTAGTTAGGGAATAAGTTAGTGTTTTTGAAGAAGTGGTTTTATAAGCACTTTGGGTGGTTAGTGAGGTGTCCAAGTTAATTCACCGAGGTGTGAGAGTGATATGTGAGGGGATAAAAGGTAATTTAATTATTTTAATTGAATAATCCTTTTAGATTATAAAGATATGATGGGTCGTAAACGAATTAGTTAATTAAAAAGGGGTGAGATAGTGGGATGTCGTAAATATGTTGCCTTTGGTCATTAATGTGTTTTCACTTTGGGGGTGTAGATTTTTTTGTCTACATGATGTTTATAAAAACTGAATAGAAAACATACATGATTTCTTGTAGCCACTTTCCTCATATTTAATAATAAAACACTAGAAGCTGAACATAATGTCTTTCAAACATATCAAGTTGAAAAGATATGCATTTTTTTTTATTTACAAAGGTTTCTAAAATTTAATGTTGAAAGTCAAACTTTAGTACGTTCAAGTTAAAGTAACACAACAAAATAGATGATCATTACAATTGTCACACTATAAATGAAGTGTTACATATCAACAATATGTTGAATCTTTGTCACAACACATTTTTGCCAAAGAAATCGAATGTCACACCACCAAGATTCTTCTAACTTGCAAAACAAAAGGAAAAATGCGGGTCATCACAAACCAATGCAACTAATAACAAATAAAAGAATAGAGAACAAGAAATGGAAACAAGTTGTGTGACGTTGTTGAACAAGGCCCTGCAGAAACTAGTAAGAAGAAACATTCTGAAATCATACTTGAGAGCTTGTTCTCTTTTATTTCTATGAGTTATTGTTTGTAATGGTTTGTGATTGCTTATTGAGAAAATGAATCGAGTGTATCAAGGCAACAATTATCTTTGGTATAATGTTCATGGATTTATCATGTGATGCAATGCAACAAAATGTTTTACGGGTTTGATTTGGATTGTGTCAGTCAATAGAAAGTTCATTAACATCATTTTGATAACTTTATACATGTAATTTAAATCTCATAAATTTTCACAAGGAAAATGTTAAAAAATAGCTTCTTCAAATGAAATTTAGTTTGGGTGTTGGGTGGATTGGTGAAGTCGGATGGTTGTATCCAGTGCCGCTCATGTTCAAATATCTCTATAACATGAGTTCCGTTGGGGGTGGTTTGCTCACAGATTGTTCTTGGTTAAAAAAATTGAAAATATTTTCTTGTATACCCGGTTCATAGCTCCGATCAAAAATTTATGGGAAATGCAGGTTATTATTATATACTTGATTTATATCTCACGCCCACAAACATGAGGAGAATAGGAAAAACTATAATTTTCACAAAGACATAGTAGAATCCTGACAAAAATGTGTAATTTAAAAGAACTTATCAAACCTACAAAATTATAATGCATTCCCCATTACCTCTGCAACAACAAAATCCACAGAAACATCAAACTGTTCGACATGCACCACAAACCAGTCAACATGTCTCTACACTTATGTTAAAACCAGTCCAGTGAAATGTTCCGTGGATATGGTAATTTCTTTTCAAGGGCACATTTTTGTGAGTCTTATACATCCAGAGGCTCCTACCACTTGCTTGCATGATTCTGTTGACAATGTTCCAGAATTTTAAATAGAACACTATACTGCCCATAACTACAGGAAAATATCTACAAAATTAAAAATAGTCTAAATTATTTTGATATATGCAAAAATAAATAGAAAACAAGATGGAATCCATGCATATGTGCAAATCCATGATACTACCTTTTATACCTACAACCAAGATCTACATGTAAGCAAATGGTGAAGCAAGAGAATGCATATACTTGGAACAACATTAAACAATCGAGCTATATATTAACTATAAAATCAATTGTGTTCTATAATAAAATATCAAAATTTAATAAGTAATTCATTCTTAAAATTAGAAAAACTTCTAAGTCGTTTATGGTCTAAGATAAACACTTCCACTTACATAAGTCAACCTGTAATGCATATTTAAATATAAAATTTTGATAAATTAACATAATTTAATAAACTTGATGTATATACAAATAATGAAAATTGATAAGATAACGAGGTAAATTATTTATGTGTTATCATAGTATTTGATTAGATCAACAGACAAAAATATAAACACCAATCTTATATAATCAGACAAAAATATAAGCACCAATGTCATATAAGCACCAATGTCATATTTTCCACGTTATGGTAATTGAGAGGGTGTAATTTATCCACGTTATCAATTAACAAATGATTAACCTGCCATGTTGCACATTTAAAAAGACTTATATTAAAATGTCATTAACAATTTGACACTAATTAGATTGAAAGTATAATTTAGATTTGACAATATCTGAATGGAATTTTGAACACCCAAAGAACATATAAATACCATCTTATCATTAAACAAAATACTTTTTCTCATAAAATATTTTTTCAAAGCCTTCAAGACCACATCGAAAAATTATAAACCCATTTAGAGAATTTTAGCATTCCAGAGTACAACGTAGTATCTTAACGTTAGTAAAATCTAAGGACATTGTTAGTGTAGGTTATCATTTATCTTTTTATTTGTTTGTTATGATAATTTTTGTACTTGGGTTATCCCTACACTTGTTGAGTTAATTTGTTTAGGTGTACTAGTTGTGTGGTGTTAGCTTGCTAGTCTTGTGGAGTTAGCTTAATCTGTTAAAGCATCGAGCTTAATGAGAGTTCTCACCACTTATATATAGGTAGTAGTTACACTTCCCTCCTCCCATATGTACATTCTGATTATTGAGCTAATGTAAGATAATGTAATTCATTGTATGTGATGTTTTATTAGCATATGAGATCTTATGACTTGAAACAATCTTCTTATTGTTCCTTTCATGGTATCATAGCAATAGATGTTATGACATCCATATCATGTATTTTTGTGTAAAATGGACACTGCCATCAAATCTATAAGGTGCCAAAACCCCTAGATCGAGTGTAAACGTGACCTAGTATGGGCGGGGATGTCCATGAAATCCTTAGCCCTTGGTCACATGGTGTGGTCATATGGGGCTTAGAATCATGGATTCCTATTAGTGGTTGCTTAAGTGTGGCCCCTTTTCTATTATTTTGTTTTGTGGTAAAAGGCCAATAATATATTTTTTTCTATTTTTTGTCACAACAAATATGCTTTTTTATTTTAAAAACAGTGAATTATTTAAATGGAGCATTATCAAGAGAAATTGTTTCCTTAATAACTTTTGATCGATAGCTCAGAATTGAGTGTTGTATTTTGAAAATTTTCATATTTTTAATTTCCCATGCATTGGTACTATTTAAATTATAAACCGCATTATTTTTATAAATTGCCAAAATGTGGGGTGTTGTAATCACATGCGGATGCATTTTTAGCTGATCCCAACCTCCTAATTTTTTAGGTGTTGCATTCTTGCATCTATCATGGCTTCTGAGAATGAGATTCTTTTCTCTAAAGTGTGTGGACTTCAAGAGGACATGGTCAAATTTGTGGAAGAAAATAGATCACTTAAAAATAAAACTCTCTTCTTCATAACCTCATTTACGACAAAGATGAACTAATACACAACTTACAACATCATCCTCACATTGTGGACTTTCATACCCATACTCCTATTCCCAATCCACTTTCGGATATTGCTCCTATACCCACTAACCTTATTTTGTCGGTTCTAAGCCCGCTTACTACATCCGATGCTCCTAATCCCGTAGTGTTTGTTACTACATGTTCTTCTTCCACACATGTGCCTATTGCAGTAACACATTATGTGTATCCCACTTTAGTTCCTTCTGCTCACATGTATGTCTCTTTTGAGAAGCATACCACTGCATTTGGTTCTTGCATGCTATGTTATAAGGGATTTTCTAACAAAGCGATTAGAAAACATTAAAAGGGTATTGCTTCACCTATTCATCCTATTAAGTGGAATTCTCACCATGACATTGGTTTTCGAGAAGGTACTTCATTGGGATCACATATTGACAGAGCTACTATTTTTGTTCACTTAACTCTTTATGAGGATTGTGAGCTACAAATGAGTTATGCACCTTCACTTAAGCCCGAGAGACTTGAGATTTTGAGTGCCCACCCCTTCTTGTAGTAGTTCAATTCTAACTCGTTGCTTTTATTTCATGATGGACATAGATTTTAGTGTCATTTGATACTATATGTTCTTATTATGGTTCTTTTGATGACACTTGTGGTGATTTGGGCACATAGCGCCAAGCTAGTATTATGGATCATTATCTTAGCTCTTGCATGGTATGGTTTTGGATATCAACATGTTATGGTACAATTGGTTTCATTTCATATGTGATGGATTTACGTATGGTTTTTTCATATACTTGGTTATCATTTGATTTGTAATGGATAATTGGATGTCATCATGTAATGCTTAGATGGATAGTATAGTTTGAGTTAATATGGATGTATATGATTAGCGTTTATCCATTTCATATTAACATTTATTATGGTATAGTTAGTGAGATGTATCCATGATTGATTTATTGAGATTATTTAATTAATATATTTTATCAAGCAATGTATGTTTAATGTTTGCATTGAGTGTGCAGATTTCAAGGCATAAGAGAACGTGGTTTCATAGTTGCCTCGGTTGCCGCACAAATGACTTAGTGGGCCGAGTTCATAGCCATGTTTGATTGTGTGTAGCCTTGTATGTATGTGGCATATTCGTGTTTGGGCACCATGGGTGATCCCTAATTGTAATTTTGTTAATTGTAATTTATTTTAGTCTTGTAATGAGCTAGTTTAGGGACCTAGTGGTCCCTACATGTGTTAATTGTGTTTTAGGTTAATTAATTATGTTGTTTGAGGTATGAGACCACCTAATTGTCATTTGGGTGGGCCCCACCACCTCAACCCTTGTGTCATTTAGCCCAATCTCGAATTTGGGCTAAATGTGGCAATTTTAGTGACCTCTTTTTTTACACTTTGGGAGCTCCTTTTATGGAGATGAGCCCTTGACCTTATATATGGGTAGGGGCCTCCCATTTGACCCCTTACATGTCACCATATTGTGAGGAAGGTTGGTTTTTTTGTTTCTTAAAAGTTGTAGGGTGTTGGATTTATTTACATTTTGGGGAATTTAGGAGATTACCTCCAAAATATGGTTTGTTTTATGCTCTTTGTAATTATGGGAATCTTTTGTGGGGAGATGAGATGGGTGACACATGTCACCCTATCATTTGGGAGGATTGTAAATTTTTATTATTTTTATACTCCCTCATGGAGAGGGGTTGGGACTTTTGGTCATTCTTGCATTTTGGAGTTGGAGATTTTGGAGAGAGCTTGTGGAGCTTAGAGCTTGGGAGTGTGTTGGATTGCTTTGAGTTTGGGATAGCTTGTTGAGGTAGGCCTCCATGTCTTTCTTTCATTTTTTCTTATGATAATATAATGTGATTTTGAAATAAAAATGGTGTCAAATGTGTTGTTGTTTGTATGTTTTTATGGGAATGTTTGTGAATTTGGATTTCCCTTTCTTTTCTCCATCCATCATGCTTTTGTGATGGATTTGTTGGGGAAGAGGGAGGAAGACCCTCTTACACCACATGGCTTGATGGGAAATCCATGTTGGTCTTCTTTTATTCCTTCCTCATATGGTTTGATGTGGAGAAGGATTTTCATATGGTTTGAACTTCCTTCTCCATCCTTGGAAAGGAAATCATATATGGTTTGAAAAGCCTTCCAAGGAGGAGGCTTGGTGCTTGGGTTGGAGAGATAAGGAGGGAATTTTTGAATGGAGAGATAAGGAGGGTACTTTGGAGATTATTATTGTGTTCCTATGGTTGGTTCACACTTTGGATTCTTATGGGATTCTTTTCACTCTTCCCTTTTTTGAGAAAACATGGATTTTTCTTCATGTGTTATTTTTGTTTATTTGATGGTTGTGTGTGTTGTAACTTTGTGCTTGTGTGTGAGTGTCACCATTGTTTCCCTCACTTGTGCATTCTTGAGGCTTTCTACTCTCTCTCCCATGGGATTTGAGGGAGGCTAGCATGTCCTCCAATTTGTTGGAGATGACATGTGATGATGCCATATGGTTGGGAGGTAACTGGACCCTTTCTTCTTGTGCTATGAAGACTACTTTTGGAGTGGAAAAATTCAGATGTGGCTTGATGTTTGGAGAAAAAAAGTTGAGAATTTTGACATGTTGTTCCCCCTTTTTGTGGAAGATTATCCTCTTGAATTTTATTGTGTTCTGTATAGGTATTATGAGTTTGTTGAGTCTTCTCCTAGCTTGGGATGAAGTCTGAATTTTGTATTGAAAATGTTGAGTCATGTTATCCTCTTTAGAGAAGGAATATTGGTCTATTGTAATCTTGATACTTCCATGTTGTAATAAAATTTCACCCTTGATTTTATTTTGTTTTGTAAATCCTTACTTTAAGGAAGTTTTGTGGGTATTCTTGTATTCATTCAAAGACATATTGTATGGCTTGGCTATGAGATGGAAAGTTTGTATTATCATGTGTTGAAATGGAGATTTGAAGAAGTGAATGAATGTTAAGCACCATAAATTGGCTATCCTTGTATTATTTCCTTTTCTTATTATGTTAAATAAAAAGATAGGTTCTCATATATTGCTCATTTTACTTATCAAAGGATGCTCTACTTGCATGTATTATGGAAGGAAAGATTGCAGATTTGGTTGTTGTATTTCTTGGTATATAATGCAAGGAGATAATGAAGTTTTAGTCTTGTTTTAGCTCTTAAAAAATCCTTTAAATTTCAACCTTTTCCCTCATTATGTTGAGCTTGGAAAAAGGAATATAGTAGGCTTGTTCTATCCTCATAGGAAACTCATATTTTCTTGTAATGTGATGCATATTGTAAACGGTTTGTAGGAAGTTGGAATGCACTTGCATCTTGAAGGAGAAGTAAATAAATGCGGGGATAATTTTAGTGGTGAATATTCATAATATGGTGAATATTCTATTTTTAAAAATTTTGAAAAGGAAAATTTTCTGGCGCGGGCCGCTGACTCCGTTTCGCCTAACAATTACAATTTAATTTTTTTTAGATGTCAGTTTCACCTACCCTTGAAACTATCCCCTATATAATCCTAGATTATTCACTAGGTAGAACACTACTAGCTCACTCATACCACCTAGGGGCATATGTATTATCAAGTACAGTAAAGTCACGACAGAGGGTAGAGGCTACAAATGTGCGACAGAGGAGGGTGGAGGTCTGTAGACACGTGACATAGAGTTTGTTGACGAGTGACAGTTAGAATTTTTGGCACATGACGGGAGATTTTGTTGACATGATAGGAGTGCAGAGGAAGTAGACACATGATAGAGAGTTTGTTGATGCACGTGACATGAAGATTTTGTTGTCGCATGACCGGAAGGCGAGGTCGCAAAACGCGTGACAAAATATTTACTATCAGTGCGGCCAACAAACCTCGCCGACACTCATCAACAAGGTTCATTGATGCGTGACATACAGATTTTATTGTCACACGACTAGAAGGTGGAGGCTGTAGACATGTGATAGAATATTTGTTGTCATGCATCAACAACCTTGTTGACATGCGTCAACGAACGCTTCTTTGGCCGACGCCACCAACAACCTTGTTGATGCACTCGGATAATACCGCTGTTGACGCCTATCAACAACAAGGTTGTTGACATGTGTCAATGAGGTTTGTTGATGCATGTCAACAAGATTGTTGAAGTGCGATAGAAAATATCCTCGCCGCATGTCTCTGTAGCCTTCTGTCACACCATTTAAAAATTAGGTGAAAATTTTGTTGTTGAACCCCAAAAAAATCGCCTTCCCGCGAAACCGGTTCCGAGGATATTCGCCAAGTATTTTCCACCTTCGATTTCCAAGAGGTATCTTAAAATGAACCTGAATAAATGAAATGTATTGTATTTTAAGAAGGAATGAATAATGTAGTTGGAGTTGACAATGTATGTGAATTTTGTACCATCTTTGGGTAAAATAGAATATTGAATACTTATAATTTCAAGAATGCATTTTGCTTATTGAATGAAAAGTGAACTAATTATTGTGATTTCTTAGATGTATTTGGAAGGGAAAATAATAAAAGCGTTTTCAATACAATTTTCTTTACATGGTGCTTCCTTCCTCATTATGTCTACTATATTTCCAAAACAAAAATAATTCATGTGTTTAATATGATCATGTATATAGGAACACCATACATTTGCATATATATATATTTCACCCCATAATCTATCATATTTACCCAACTTTGAAGAATTATTAGAAGTACGAACATTATACCCGAATGTAATATCAAATCCTTTATATAGATATAATTCAAAAATAAGGGAAATTTTGGCAATGTCATAATTTTGTTTTTTGAGTGTTTTGGGGCCATGTGAGGGTTAGGACACAGACCATGACTTGCCTCGAACCCCACAACCCCACACCTATTCATATCCCCCATCTTATACCTCTCACTACCACATTTACACCTCTCACTCTACCCTCACTCCAACCCCGGCTGATGCCCTACGTTTCCCTTAACACACAACCACCCAACATTACCCCTGTGTGGTCAGACACATGAGTCAAACCATATAAACCATGTGACATAGATGAGTCCGCCATGGTTATTATTGAGTGTTATATTATATTATATATATATGCATATCTATGTATTGATTTATACCCAAAATATATGAACATATATATCCATCCATATGAAAAAAAAAGATTCTCTTGTTATTTGCTAATAAAAAAGAGAGAGAATGGAATAATAATAAAACCCTAAATGGGGAGATTAATCTCTAAGATTATGAAATAAGATAAATCCCTTCCTCCTTGAGAAGAAACACTAAACTCCGCCATGGATTCTTCCTTCTCCTCCATCCTCTTTGCAAACCCTACATGTGCAAAAAGAAAAAGAAAAGAAGGTATAAGGTAGAGGATTAGGGTTATTTGGTATGACCTAAGATCTAGGGCCAAGATTCATTTAATCATATGGTTGATATTAAGTCCTCATAAATTTAAGTTGCGGGATTTGAATTTAAGTGGGAATGGGGTGCCTAGGAGGTAATACCAAGGGTCTTGAGGGAAATCATTTGGAATAAAGAGACTAAATAATTTATTGGCAAAATAAATAAAAGTATAGCATGAATGGGCGAATTGATTAATTGGGTGCAAAGAGGATTAGTTTAGTGGCCATGCTAGGATTAGACCTTAATGTGATCTCTTTTAATGTTGGTTAAATAAATCAACATTTTAGCATGGGGTCTACCGTGTCAAATATTTGGGAAATTTAAATATTAATAATGAAATAAATTAAATATAGTCTAAGGGTGCACTTTACCTGTAACCTTTAGGAAATTTAATAAATTACCGTAATATAATTTTTTTTACAAAAAATTATCAAATTTTATAGGTGTTTAGGTTTGATTTGGATGTGCCAAATTTGGGGCAATCCGTAGATTTCAACTATAAGACACGATTGACTTGACACATACTCTAATGTTCTTTTTCATGACCTTGTTATGCATTTCACACCGAATCATATATATACATCTTCATCATCCATTCGTGTTGATTTGGGGTGGATTTATAATCACTCATGGCGAGAACACGGGAATTCATCGAGAGAGGACTCTACAAAGCGTGAATCCTCTACCATTCGACTTCTTTCTCCACCGTTTATACCATCTGCATTGTAATGCTCCTTGTTTTGAGCTATTTTATTTATCATGTGTTGTGTATCTCTCTTATTTGTTGAGATATTTTGTATATGTATTTTTGGCAATTTTTAGGCATGTTAATAATCTCTTTTGTTATGGAGCTATTCTGGTGAATCACAGTGTCATCTTATTAGTGTTTGAGTAGTGGTGTGGCCACTCATATAGATTTTGTAGTGTCAATCCACCCATTCGGTACTATAGGATGGTATGGTGTTGATCCTACTCGCTTTGGGTCTTATGTCTTTGCCTTATTGCCTTAGTTGTTCTTATATCATGACACTCCTACTACTTTGGATCTTATGTCCTTGCCTTCTTGCCTTGGTTGTTGTTCTTGGTTCATGACACACTTATTTGTAGTAGTTAAACAAATTATGTTTGTTTTTTTGCACTTTCAACATCAATCCATTAACAACCTCTTTGTATGGAGCTATCCCGCGCAAACCCAGTGTCATTTTTTATTTATTTTGTGATCAAGTAATGGATTCAAACCACAATGTACACCAAAATCCTTCAAAGATTGTATGATTTTATTTGAGCCAATCTTCTTGGGATGCCTTCCAGGTGGAATATTATTATTTGGTTATATTTGTATAACCATTTATTTTGTCTTATTTAAGTTTGTACGTTGCATAGTTGCAACTTATTATTTGTTTGTATTTAATTATTGTTGCTTCCCAGATGTATTTTGGAAGTTGTTGTGATTTCGGTTGTACCTGTGCAACCTTGCATTTGTTTACATATGGTTTAATTCCTATAAGAATTGCAACCCATCTATTGTAAATTGATTTTGATTATTAATAAAATATTCAGGCTTCCGTCCCTATTTTACATTTGGTACCGAGAGCAGAATTTGGACCTCCCGCTCTGAAAGGTTGGAGAAAGGTTGCAGAGGAAGGAAAATTTTGGAGAAGAAAAATGCTTCATAGAGAGCCAGTGCTACCTCCCGTAGCTTCCCAGAACTCCCTGCAGTCCCACAACCTCCTGTTTGATCTCCAGGTAAACAAAAAGAAAATTTTTTTTCCTTGGTGCCCTCTACACTAGGAAAATTTGTTCATGGAAGCTCAAATTTAAATTTTAAAAAAATAAATTTTTTTCTCCCCATTAGGGGTTTTACCTCTAATATTAGAGGTTTTTTGGTAGTATTAGCTATCTAATAAAATAGTACTAAAATTTGTAAAATTGAGAAAATTTGGATGAGCTCTCATCATCACAAGGCTTTCCTTGAGCAGAGCTCATTCAGCTTGTGCCAAGAAGATCGAGTTCTTTGTGGACATTGTATTGAATTTTGGTTCATTGATCAGCTCTAAAAAGCCATTTAGAGTTGCATCCTTCATAGATCCATGTTGATCCGAATTCTATTCCTTGATGGAAACCAAGTTGAAAATCATGTTTTGTTTTTATTGCAGAGCCATTGATTATTTTTTACCACCTAGGTAGTTGAAATTCACAATGCATTGAAGATCTTGTTTTGAATTTCCTTTGACCAAATGCTAAGTGAGCCACATTGAAAATCAGCATGTATTTGAGTTCACTTTGACATTTTGATCCACAACCATTGAAAATAGTTAGCCCATTCATGCCATTATCAACGAAATCCACCGACATTCCGACATTTGTTGAAAATTTATTCTTCAAGCACGTTGAAAAACACTGCAATTGGCAGTTTTTTGGAATATTGTACATTGATCAATGTGCCCATCCTAATTGATTTAGCCCCGATCATCCAAATAAACCAAGCCCTCACAAATTGAAACATCACTGATCAAACCCTCAAAGCAATTGAAAAAATTTAAATCAACATCAACAAATGCAAAATCAAAAAAAAATGGTGATGTTTCAAATACACTCACAAAAATAAAACAAATCAAAATACATAAGGTGAAAAATCAATGATGCAAAACAAAAAAAATAAAAAGTTTATCAAATAAATCAAGCAAAAAACTATGAAAAAGGGAGATAAACACGAGATCCTTTTTCAGATAACCTAAACCCCTCTTTTCATGACCAGTGGAGCCCACTTCACTGTGTCACATGGATCCTCTATCAACCACATCGCATTTTCAAAGGTTAGTCATTTATTTATTTTAAATATAATATTTGTTTCATTTCATAGTTAAAGCACATAGAAATGCCTAGTTGGATAAGTGGAAATGCTTTGGGGGAGAGGGTTTGGGGTTTCCCCCCACCCCAACTTGAACATTTTTTTTAAACAATTTTGAATTTAGTGGTGAATTTGGAAAAAATACCAAATTTGGCCAAAAATTAGTGGAAAAACCTCCTCCTAAAATGCCTTAGTTATAACTAAAACCCACTAAATTTAGCGAGAAAACCCTAAAAGGGCAAAAAAATCTCCTAATAGGCTTATTTTTATTCGAGCAACATTTTTCCAAAGGAGGGCTACCTAAAAATTCATTTTGAGCTAGATTTTTACAATTTTTGCTTAGAGAGATGTATTTGGCTCGGAGGCCACCAGGGCCCCAAAAACAAAAAAAATTTCCTATCCATTCAATTTTTCAAAATTTTTTGAATGTAATTGTATACTTCAATGTATTGTACTAATTTTAGGTTTGCCATAGTCAACCACAAAACATTGTAACTACTCAAAAAAATGGTAGAGAATTGTAATAAAAAATAGTGAAATTTGGTTCTAAAACACTCACGAGATCCTAGATCTCATTCGCAACGTTCGGTATAAATAGTGCCTCTGGGAAGCACTGCTTACGGGTAAAGTCATCATGACTACTACACACTTAACACCTAATATAGCTGCAACAACATCATCTGGGCATCGACCCTTTAAATCGACGGGGAGTAATAAGGACACAATGCACACACTTTGAGCCCTCCCATCCATCTGTGAATGATTACATGACTTAAATCCAGGAATGAGAAATTATCCGAGTATATAGCAAAAAGTTACGCACACGTATGAGGATATTTCTTTGAGCGATGTGTCAATAATCACATAGACCCCTTTCAGTATTGTCTTGGTACCACGTATCAAATTCTTTCACGTACGTTAATGCCTCTTTCACGTACTGCATCGGGTATATAGAAAGGGCAAGCTTCTTCCATGTACCGATGGGTATATCGGAAGGGTGCGTATATAGAAAGGTTTGGTATATCGGATTGATGGTATATAGATTGGGAGACCTTATACCTAGAGTGATAAGAGCCTAACCCTATCAGTGGATTCTGTAAAATGGGCACCAATGCCCCCAAATTCTTTCTTCCAGATTCACAACTACTCAGAGGAAACAACTATGTTGCATGGAAGACAAAAATCAAGACACAACTTGAGTTTGAAGAGATCTGGCTATTGTGAATGGTACTCTACCAGATCAACTACTGATACAACACAACAACATAGTTTGATAGATCGGATCAAAAAGGCCAAGCTAATCATCTTGTTTGGAGTGTCCGATGATGTGCAACCCCACATTCGAGATGCCAAAATAACCAAAGAAGTGTGGGATAAGTTGAGCATGGTATACGAGGCCAAAAATAAGAATGTCATACTAAATTTGTAGAGTCAATTACACACATTGAAGTTTAAGAAAATGAGAAAATCGAAGCTTTCTTGAAGAGTTGTAGAGTTGAGGGCTTCACTTCTAGCCCTAGGAGAGGAGGTCATTGATGATGCTCTCATTCCCATTGTTTTGAGAGCCCTCCCTCCTTCATACCACATTTTTGTGACAACACTAAACTTGTCAGATACACAGTTAGTTTTGACAAATTGGTAAACCTACTGCAACAAGAGGAAGCCATGTATAATAAGGATGATGAAGAGGAGCATGCACTTTCTTCTCATCAAAAATGGAAAGGAAAAGGAAAAGGAAAACCTAATTCCTATCAAAAACCCCAAAATATCAAATCAAAAATCAACAAGGGGATAAGCAACAAAAAGAAGAAATGTCCAATCTGCAAAAGAGGACATGAATTGAAAGATTGTTGGTATAATACTTATAAGAAAGGTTCATCAAGAAACTCTAGACCTCAACACCAAAATCTCACAAGGGACATACAAACTACAATCAAGGGAAGAAAAAGGGGAACTAGAAAAGAAGACCCCATCAACAAGGAAATATTGTTGAGCAAGAAGAACATTCAAATACTGAAGACTACTTGTACACTTGCTCGATCAAGTGAACCTCCATGTCATCTAGTGATGTCTGGTATGTTGATTCGGAGCCACTCGACACATGACCAGCCATACAGAGATCTGGTTTACTTCAATGAGGACACACCTTCAAAAACCATGTTTCTTTAGGTGATGATTCTTCATACACATAGTAGGGGATTGGGAACATTTCTCTACCTCTTGGTTCACGCAATTATAGATTATCAATGTATTATGTCCCTTAGGTTGACTAAAAATATATTATTAGTCAGTCAAATCCTAGATCACAACTTGAAAATTGACTTTGATAGTCATTTCGGCAAGAAAATGTGTTTAATTCGAGACAAATCACGAGGCTCAAAATAGTTGCAAAAGCCTCCAATGTGGGACGCATGTTCCATCTTGATTTTTTTCATAGAGATGATCAGGCACTTATGGCTAAGAACTCTACCTCTACACAATTGTGGCATCGGAGACTTGGTCATATAAGTTTCAAGTATCTCGAGACACTTCATCCAACAATATGGTAAATGGTTTACCATCTCTCAAAGGATACAAGATAAATGTCCTCACTTGCCTTGCAGGAAAACAACACAAAGAGTTCATTCCAGAAGAGTACTTTATCGAGCTCATGGTAAGCTTGATCTGGTTCATACCGATCTTTGTGGTCCGATGCAACCAAGTCATTCTGGGTTCCAATACTTCATGCTTTGTGTTGATGATTATTCAAGAAAAATGTGGATATATTGTCTTCTTTGCAAGAAAAGTGAAGCTTTTGAAACCTTCAAGAAATTCAAAGTGGTTGTTGAGAATGAAACTAGTCATCACATCAAACTCTCCACTCAGATCGAGGGGGAATTCACCAGTGATGAGTTCAAATCCTACCTTCAAGATCATGGAATTCATCACAAATTCCTCCTCCACACACACCATGAAAAATGGTGTTGTTGAGAGAAGAAATCATACTATCATGGAAATGGTGTGATGCATGATCGATGATTCTAGACTAGCAAAGACATTCTGGGAGAAAGCAAAAAAAAGACAATAGTGTATTTGTTGAATAGAGTGCCCATAGTTTCTCTTGACGGAGTAACACCACATGAAGCATGGTAAAAAAGGAAACCATCTGTTGCACACCTCAAAGTATTTGGGTGCAAAGAAAGTATGCATATACCCAAGAAAAAGAAAGAAATTGGATATGAAATCACAAAAACTCATCTTCATTGGGTACAATGAAGAGACTCTTGGGTACAAATTGATGGATCCGAAGACCAGAAAGTCTACACTAGCAGAGATGTTGAGTTTTTGAGAAGAAGGAAGCAGAGACTCCTCCTCCGTACTCTCACTGATGTAGATTTTTCACCAGTTGTAAAAATAAAAGCTGATGTTCCCACAGATGATGAAAGTGATGATGGGGATGATGGTGATGATCAGATAGAACCACGACCCATGGGAATAGTTCAGTGTATGCCCAAGTGGTATACTAGCATGTTACGAGATGCAAGAATGGATGCTCCATTGGATACATCCACCACTAGACCACAGACTCACAGTAAAGCAAGAGAAGAAGTGAAATTTTCTTTGATGAGTAGAGTTATTGAATCTGATGAGCCCTCTATAGTCTAGGAATCCCTATAGTCAAAATCTTGGAAAGATGCCATGGATGTTGAATAACTCAGTGATGAAAAACAACACTTGGCAGCTTGTCGATCTTCCACCAGGAAGAAACCCATTGGATGCAGATGGATATTCAAAACAAAGTACAAAGCAGATGGGACCATAGACAAGTATAAAGTGAGACTAGTAGCAAAAGGGGTATGCACAAAAGAAGGCATTGACTACGAGGAGACATTTTCTCCCACAACTAAGATCAAAATGATCAGGATGATCTTTTCTCTAGCTACAGTTTGGTTGGAAATTCCATCAGATGGACGTAAAAGTGCCTTCTAAATGGATATTTACAAGAAGAAGTCTACATGACTCAACCTGAGGGATATGTTGTACCTGGTCAAGAAGAAAAGGTATGCAGACTCAGAAATCTTTGTATGGCCTCAAACAGGCACCCCAGAGCATGGTACATCAAAATTGATGAGCATCTCATACAACATGGATTTGTTAGAAATCCATACGATCCCAATCTCTACCTCAAAAAAGGGGGGAGATTGTGATTGTCATTTTCTATGTCGATGATCTAGTCATCACTGGAAGTTTAGTGAGGATGATCGATGCAACAAAGAAAGATCTTAAACGATCATTCGACATGACAGATCTCGGGCTGATGCATTATTGTCTTGGATTGGAAGTATGGAAAAAGAGAATCACATATTTGTTTCTCAGTTGAAATATACCAAGACAACACTCGAGAAATTTAGGATGATGGATTGCACACCTATTGCTACACCTATGGAGAATAGATTGTAGTTATCTCATTCAGATCCATCTCCTGTGGTAAATGCCACTCTCTATCGGTAGTTGATTGGGAGTCTCATTTACCTGACCTACACTAGACCAGATATCAGCTTTGCAGTGAGCTATATATCCAGGTTCATGCAGGAACCCAAAGTTTTCATTGAAAGGCAAACAAGGCACATCTTGAGATATCTCAAGGAATCATGGATCTTGGTCTAGAATACAAGAAGAATGAAAACTTCTTCTTGTTAGGATATTCGATTCCAGATCATGTAGGAAACATTGATGACAAAAAATCCACTTCAGGGTTTGTGTTCTTTATGGGATCTAGACCAATATCATGGGGAAGTAAGAAACAACACTTTGTTTCTCTCTTCTTCCACAAAAATTTGAGTATCATTCTACGTAGGTGAAGCTATCTATGAAGCGATATGGCTACGTCACATACTTGAAGGACTTGGAATACCACAAGACAAACCACCACCATTGTATGTTGACAATGAAGGTGTTCTCAAACTTGTTCACAATCTAGTTTTTCATGAAAGAAAAAACACATTGAGGTACAGTACATTTCATACGCGAGCATGTCTTGAAGCACAATATACAACTTCAGTTTTGTCCAACAATTGAACAACGAGCAGATATCTTCACAAAGTCACTTGCACATGACAAGTTCAAGTTGTTTAGAGAGTTCCTCTCCTCATCCCTTGAGGCAATGCAAAATTAAGGGGGAATGTTAGGGTAAATTTATTTTACCTAAGTTAATTGTGCATTTAATATTATTATTTGGTTATATTTGTATAACCATTTATTTTTTCTTATTTAAGTTTAAGTTTGTTTCATAACCATTTATTATTTTGTTTATATTTGTTTCCCGTTTTTGGAAGCTATATTTTGTTTATTTGTTTTTTGTTTTTTTAATTAATATTTTGCTTCCCGGATGTATTTTGGAAGGTTTGTGATTTCAGTTGTACTTAGTTAATGGTACACTTTTCCTTGCATTTGTCCAAATATTGGGTTGTCATCAATTCCTAAGAGGAACCGACAATCTAACACCCCTTAAGCATCATAAACTATCCAAATGTAAATTTTTTATTTTGATTATTAATAAAAAACGATAAGAAGTGTATAAGTTTTATGTTTGAGAGGAACTTTCTTGAGATCATCTCAAAATACAAATACTTGGGGCTTGATTTCACTACCAAATTCACTTATGAAACATATATAATAAAAATAATTCGGTGAGGTTGGAAAACATCACACTCTCTTCACAACGTGTGTAAAGTTTGTTGATTTGTGGGTTGGAAAGACCATTATGATCTTTTTGGCCTATTTGTAGTGTTATTTTTCCTCTATAGTTGTGGGTTTTGAGCCAACTATATGCTAGGACTAAAATGGAGCCAAATAAAAGGATTTAGAAATGTTTAATTACAAGAAAAATCAAGATTAAATTTTCAGTTCTATATGAGATCCTCCTAGCAAAAACATGCACCTTCTACAAAGAATAGGTAGCCACTTGAGGTAATGAGATAAAATTTATACAAGGGTCATCGTTATTGAGAAAAACAATGAAAAATGTTGGTATGTTATTTTCTTGCTCTTTCAATATGTAAACACTTAAGTACTCTTGAATTCAAGTCTAAAACTTATGTTTAATAACCGAACAAACAATCAACTCATATACACATGCACGTATGTTTAATACAAATATTTGACATATTTATTTTGACTAAAGTGGAAAAAAGTAGAGACCTATAGTTTGATCAACCCAATATTATTCTTAATATTTCACTAACTATTCTACTTCTTACAAATTGACGATACATCATCAATCGACCTATCCAACTCTCCTCTTTGATATCTTGATTGGTCTTATTCCTCCTATAATCAATTTAGCAAGATATTATAGCCTCCTATTGATTAAACCCTTTTCTTATACCATTCTAGACCATTTCTAATAATTTCCTATACTATCAATCCATTTCATTGGATTAATTAGACCTTTAAAACTCTCTTAAACCCCTTATTCCTCGCTAAACAGATTAACTAGCCTAACCTAGTTTAACTAGTCCTAATCATGTTTTGACATTTTCTAAGCTAAAAAGTGACTTTTGGACTATCCTTTTATCCCACATGCACCCAAACCTTTCCATTCTTGGAAATCAAAACCTATAAATACCCCACTACCCCAAGTCATTTTCTAAGAACACTTCCCCTCTCTAGGCTAAACTATAGTATTATTGCTAGGATTAGAGATTTTCTTCATTTGTCATATTGAGATAATATTGATTTTTCTTTGCTATTTCCATTCAAGTTTGAGTAAATGGAAGAAACCATGTGGCTCTTTAGCCATTAATGGAGAGCTTCCATTCTCACAATCACAAATTGATTGCTTAGAATCTAACTAGGTTCATTTATAAAGCTTTCAAGAGTAGAGGATAACTAGACATGTTAGATTTACTTGTTTCCTTCAAGATTAATGCATGAAAAAGTAATGAATCCTTGTTTATCTCTTATCGATGGTCCATTGAACTCTTTGTTTAAATCTTTGGGGCCTCTTGAGTGTTCTTACCCCATTTTCATAGCTTTTACAAATTGTTTCCTTGTACACATTTGGCACGCCTAGTGGGACTTACTCCATAGTCCTTTTCAAGTCTTTTCTAGGCTTTACATGTCCATTTCTAACCACTTTTATGCTTTCTAGGGTTTAAAATCTTGTCTTTTAACAGATTTCACATTTTAAAAGGGCTTTATCTTCCTTTTGCTAAAGCATTTAATGGGTCCAAGCTAGAAATATGATTTGATAGTCAAGAAATAACTTGTTTTATTCTTAAAATTTTCCATTTCGTGAAATTTTTAGGTTTTTATAGGGGTCCGTGTAGGTGTCCTAGAGTGGTGCACATTCGTTGAAACCTAAGCACATGTGTTAAACTGGCTTTGCACATCCATCTCGTGGTACTTTGAACTATTAGTCCTTTTACAAATGGATGCATACCTATTGAACCCCACATGTAGGTTTCAAACCATTGGCGTATCCACTTCTCTATATGTGTAGGTGTCTATCAAAAATTGTGTTGATCCTACCATTTTACTCTACCCGCATACCAGTCGGTTGGGGCACATATCCATCAAAACCCTAGCGAATATAATATTCTACTCGCACATGTGTCAAAACCCATAGTCCCATTCTATCTACACATGTATTCGATGGTAGGGGTGAGTATCCATCAAATGGGATGTGCATGCATCGATCTGGTGCGCAGGAATTTGTGCTTGAAAGTTTGCATTTGTTACGAGCTATAAGATCAAAATTTCTAGTTTCTACTAACTTGTTCGTAGGGTCTTTTAGTTTTATTTTGACTAACTTAGTTAAATTTTTCATTTCTTAGTTGATATAGATTTTTGAAGTGTGTATGCTCTTCCCTCACGCCTTATAAGCAATCTTGGGAACCAAAAACACTTCCAAAACCTTCTTATTGCTTTCAAAACACTTGATTTACGCTTCATAATGGATTAATCTTCAAAAGTTGGTTAAAACAATTTTTTTTCACAAGTTACTTAAAGTATTTTCCTTTACTTATTCATAGTTTAGTTTTTGCATTGTGTATGCTCTTCCCTCGTCCATTTTGGTGACTTTGGGATTCAAAAACAACACATAAACTCTCTTTTTTTGTGATCTCTTTTTGGAAAAATACTAACCTTTTGCGTATAAAACCAAATTCTTTTATCAAAGAAAGGATTTTCAAAACACAAACGAGGGGTGGATAAATATAATCCCTATAGTTCTATCCCAAATTGACACCCCCGGCAAATTTGGTCAAGACAACTCTTGCACATAAGGAAATTATGAAGGAAATGACTCGGACCTATGAGCCCACATTCCAAGATGACAAACAAGTTATAGTGGGCTCTTAAATGAAGGAGCAATGTTGTAGAGAAGCCGAGCAAGAAGGAAAAGAACGGTGAAGTTTCGAGGTCCTCGGCTCTCAAACTATTCAAAAGGGTCCAAATGATTAAGTATGGAGGAGGAAGTGGAAGAGGCCACGTGTCCTAATGGTGCTTCTCCAAAGGTGAATCCAAAAAGGGGGAAGACCAAATGAGTTCTAGATCGATGTGTGTCCTAGGGAAAGCGGGGCATTGGGCAAAAATTTGATTCTTTGCCCCTTGTTTATCACAAAAGGGTAAAAGTTGCAAAACGGATCGCAACTCTCGCGGAAAAAGTCAACATTTGGGCTCATTTTAGTCAAATCCAAATAGAGAATTAGAGGAAAGGGAAAAAGATAAATTGTGGACCCGTAGGCCTAATTTTTGTTCCAATCCGCCGCCACATGTCCCATATCAAAAGGGGACGTATCTCGTAGTTGTTAGAGTGGGATTCAATTTTTTCCTTCTTTTCTCTCCCATTCTTCTATATATTGTATCGAGGCATCATTTCGAGAAGTTAATTAGTAGTTGTTCATTCTTCTTCCCTGCCCCTCTCTCTTTCTTCTCCGTGGTCGAATGTGGAGTTTAAGCCTCCTCCTCGGCTTTGTAATGGAATTTTCTTGCCTCCTTCCCATTAATGGTGTACTCAGTGTGAACTCCTAGATCAATAAAATCTATTTTTATGATGTGTTTTATCCATCCTTTTCTTATTTTGTTGTCTCTTCTTGCCTCTCACCATTGCGGGGTAAACTATGCATATCTCTAATGTCCATTGCAGTAGTTTTGGGAGCTATGTTTAAGGGTTTTGAAATGGTGCTCTGTGTGAACTTTATCCTTGGTCTCGTGATGCATCCGTCCATCCTCTTCGTTGCTCACCTCTCTCCATTTTAGTCGGCTTGGTTTTGTGATCAGCGCCTTTTCTCTCTCGTGCTCTCGCCTCGTAGTGTAGGATTTCTTTATTTTCATGATCTCTCTCTCTCCTTGGTCCCTTGGAATTTTTATATTAGGAGTAGATAGTCACATTTCCTTCCTTAGAAGTAGTTTAGTGCTAGGATTAGGAAGAGAAACCAACCTTCTCTGGAGGATCATTCCCATTTTTAAGTCCCACAACTTGGGGAATGATCCAATGTTATGCAAATCACACCAAATGACCCTACCTTAGAAAATTAGATCCATAACTCATTTGGGGGTGTTGTGATTTCACACTAACAATTATGGCATGCCCAGTGGGAGAGGTCTAAGCACCTTACCACTTCACTTCATCAGGTTCAATGTGCTCTTGGTGAAGGTTTCAGCCTTTGGAGGCACTTTCAAGCACATCTGGTGACTCCATCTAGTCAACAACCCATCCTCTGAGTTGCAGACCTTTTCCATCCATTTCCAATCATTTTCATCCATTTTATTCTTCCATCTCTTTCATTTTCTCCCATTCCATGAGGTTGTGCAATCATGACTTCATTCCCTTCATGGAACTCACACTTGCAGCAATAACAGTACGTTCCACCTCCAATGCTTTTCACAACTCCTCCAAATCAGCATTATGAGTAGATTCAAAATCACTATACCTATCCACAACAGCAATGCCAAAACCAGTTTGGCCATGAAGCTTATCAGGAACAAGGATATGCATATAATGACAACAACCAAATGGAAGATGCTGGTCTGCTGGAGAAGATTCAAAAAATGGAGGTTGGCATGGTTCAGTCAAGGGGCATAACACGAATGAAGGCATTCAAGATTGGTTATAGGGCACCTTGTCCATGGGAAGGCCCTTTTCCAAGACATTACAACCCTCAAGAGAAGCTAGACTTCATGGTTGAAATGTTGCCCCAACTTGCACAATGGACTGAGGAGATCGGGGCTTATGAGTTGGAGTCAAGACAACCTTGTCGATGGGTAAGTCCACCACCTCTTAGCTCTTCATTTTCTCTTCCTCGCATTTATCATTTCAACATGATCAAGAGTCAAGCCCCTCAGTTTCTGCCCCAAGTATTAGTTTCTCTTCTCCATCCCCTGATCTTTCACCTCATCTCAGTTCTTCTCCCTTTTTCCCTTCCAAACAGTCATCCCCTCTAAACAAACAAGAATTTCCACCTCCCTCCCCACCACAAAAATTGCAAAGCTGGTCAACCCCAACCTATCACTCCTCTTGCTTTCCCAAGTCCATGTTGGGAAGATACTCAAGAATCCAAATCAAGGACATCGAGAAAAGGAGCCCAAGAAATAACTAATAATCTAATGAGATTGGCTGTTAAATTTGGGTTTACAAAGATCCCCTTGACGGTTAAGCCAATAGAGAAGGTCAAGGTTAAAAATTCAGTGGTGGCTGAGTTTGAATTTGTAGCAAAGGAGGAGGACCATATAGTTTCAGAGGCCCCAAGTGTGGAGCAAGCTACAAAAGAACCTTCAGTTCTTCCTACCACTTCATCCCCTTCAAACTCTAATGTCGAAGAAGAGTTTAAGCTTTCAAACTTCATGTTTGAAGATGAGGGGAACCATGGTGATAAAATTGTATGTTTGAAGGACACCATGGAGGAGGTCGAACACATGTAGTAGGACAATGAGGAGGCAGACTACCTGTCAGACTTGGAAGATTTATTTAATGAAGAGGAGCCTAAGGAGATAACATCATTTTTCCTCCATCTTCAACCTTCCAAGCACACAAACCTATTGCCATGAAGGAGAACATCCAAGGAAAACAACTTGCATCTCACAATGGCCCTCTGGAACCAAGGTTGGAAGATCTTGATCTTCCATGTTCTTCAAAGGAGGAGGAAGAGAAAAGGCAAGAGGATGTCATCATCTCCCTCACACCATCCACTCAAGAAGGTCCACAAGAAGACTTCATTTTTGGAGTTGAATTTCAGAGAAATGGGCACATCCAAAGGATCGCATTGTTCCTAATCGTGCACTTGGCTTCATTTGAGCCAAAGAAGAAACCAAAACCAGTCATGCCTACTTCATTGCATGAGGATGAGCATCAAAGTACCAAGGGTCACCATCAATACCTCTAGGATTCCAATGTAGGTCAGCTTGAGGAGGTATTTTCCATTAATGTTGATACCTTGATGATTTGGGTGGAGGACAGGCTTATAGCCAGTTTTTCACTCATACTGGTAGCTATATTTAGTGTCAAATCATTTGCATGGCTTCCCCTCTTGAGAAAGGGAAGCTACTTCTCCCTGCCTGTTGCAGGACTTTGTTTAGCATTCTTTCCCTCTAGTTAGTTTAGGAGTAGGAGTAGATTTTTCTTTTAGCAGAAGAAGTGCTTATGCACACTCTACATGTCTCATTTGAGGCATGTATGATTTGGTCTTTGTATATAAGTTTTGTCTATTTTGCTCCAAGGGTGCATAAGGCCAGATCTTCAATATTCATGGCAATAAGACTCATAGTGGTCTATAACGAATTGTTAGCTCCAAAAGGTAACAAACCCAAAGCAACTTAAACCATTTCGAAATAGTCCAACAAGGACAGTGAAAGCCCAAGTCAATGCAATTTTCTACTCTTAGAAACTCCATTTTAAGATTTTCTTATGAAAATTGAGAGTGCCAACACGCAGCATTCGAGTCGTGCAGGTCGAAAAAGTGTAGAGTCAGGAGTCCATTTTATAAGAAGGATTGGTGTTAGGCCATCATTCTTGACTCCATGCCCAATGGATGCTTCAA
Organism: Taxus wallichiana var. yunnanensis; assembly: GCA_018340775.1. Classification (NCBI taxonomy): domain Eukaryota; kingdom Viridiplantae; phylum Streptophyta; class Pinopsida; order Cupressales; family Taxaceae; genus Taxus; species Taxus wallichiana. The sequence goes on along the minus strand of CM031237.1, from coordinate 208,723,754 downwards.
GGCCACTGGTCTCTTCATCTAGTAGGTAGATGTCCCCGTGAGTTGCCAAATTTTTATCCCAAATTTACCCCCAAAAATTTGGTCAAGACAACTCCTACACATAAGGAAATTATGAAGGAAATGACTCAGACCCATGAGCTCACATTCTAGGATGACAAATAGGTTACAGGTGGGCTTAGAAATGAAGGAGCAGTGTCACAAAGAAGCCAGGAGCAAGAAGGAAAAGAAGTGGTGAAGTTTCGAGGTCCCTGCTCGAAACCTGCTCTGAAAAAGGGTCCGTAATGATTAGTATGGAGGAGGTAGCGAGAAGAGGCCATGTGTTCTAACAGCCTTCGTCTCAAAGGTGAATCCAAAAAGGGGGGAGGACCAAACGAGTGCCAAAATGACACATGTCCCAAAGGAAAGTGGGGCGTTGGGGGAAAATTTGATTCTTTGCCCCTTGTTTATCACAAAAAGGGTAAAAATTACAAAATGGCCCACAACTCCATCGGGAAAAAGTCAACATTTGGGCCCGAGTCAAAGCCAAGCGGGAATTAGAGGAAAGGGCAAAAGATAAATTAAACAAGTAAACCAAAATGTAACCACAAGACTAACTCAAAGAAAAATGTGTGAAGCAATGCAATACGAGAAAGTAAATAAGTACGCCAAAAAAGCATAATCAAATGTACTCAAACAAACAATGTTTAAGAGAGTTGCACCAATGTTTTTGTTATCTAGTTGTAGTTCCCACATGTTTGATTTATACAAGGGTTAAAAATGGCACCCTAAATACGGATACATGTAGGGTGAATAAATGAAGGACGTAGAATTCCTATGAAAAAGCAATTGTGTTGTATGAAACTACCCTAAGCAACTGTTTGTGCAAGGGAATACAAACATATCAAGTAAACCAGCCTACTTAATGGAGATAGATCAAAACAATCTGTAAGTTGTGCACAAGAACAAGTGAGGAATGAAGAAAGATGCTTTCTTGGAAAAAATTCGATGTTTGAGGACATTATTTCCTCGCGAATGATTCAAATGTGTGAATGATTTTTCTAATTTTTGGATTTTATAAAATTTTACCCATGTTTTCTTATTTTTTGAATTTTAACTATTTTTTTATTTTTTGATATTTCACCAATTTTTGTATTTTTGATATTTTGGGAATAATATGATATAGAAGAATGACGATGTGTGTGGTACACTAAAAAAATTACTCGGAAGCAAAAATATGCCCCATGGAGAAGAAAAGGTTACTAGAACCAAAAATATGCTTCATGAGGTGAAAATGTTAGTAAAAATGACCATTTAATTAAAATAATCATCACAATGAAACTCCAATACATGGCAGAAGAAAATAGAGGAACAAGTTAGTAATATGGCCCCTAGGAGGCATGAAAATGAAGAATTAGGGCTTTTAGGGTATAAATAGCAAGGTGGGAGGGGTAAAATCCATCACGACCCATTTGTGCTATTTCACCTTATTATTGTTTTTGAGAGATTGTGCTTTGATCTCGGAGAGAGATTTTGCGAATCCATGACCACACACACCATGCTAATCGAGTTCGAGAGTACGGGAGGCATCCAACAAATGGTGCTCCAGTAAGTAACACATTTTTAAATTTTAGTGCATTTTTACATGTTATTAGCATTAGAAGCCGGAGGGTTAATGCTAGTGCAAGGCCTTAGGTGTGCTAGCATTAAACCTAATGCGCTAGTGTAAAGGTCATGTGCTAGCTTTAAAACATGAGCGTTAGTATTAAACTATTTTTTAAGACTAGGGTAGCTCACACGCTAGTGTGAAACTAGGAGTGTTATCAGTAAAATCTGGGTGTGCTTGTGTGAACACATGTGTTAGCATAGAAATGAGTGCGCTAGCATGAAAATGGATGCGCTAATGCAAAAAGGTATGCACTAGTGTGAATAGACATACGCTAGTGTAGAAAGGTATGTGTTTTTATAGACTCGCCTTTGAGAAAGCCTTAGAAGAATTTAGGAAATTCCGTAAAGTGATTAGAGGAATGTAGTAGTGATTAGAAGACTTTAAAAGATGACTTTAGAAGAAATGATATTAATTTTTAATTTTTTTTCTTTGGGTGATATGTAGGTGAGACCTTAAACTCTAGATGTATGAGATTTCTATGGACGGTTGCTAGAATATGAGATGACTTTTACGCAATGCGAGTAGTGAGGGTTGATTGCCATGCTCGAGGAAACAAGATTGGTCTATATCACATAGTTTCCTTCTATTAGAATAAGTCATAGCATCCCGATTGATTGACTTAGAGAGGTGGTACAATGAGAGTCGACATTTTAATTTCATATGGGAGATATGATAGTGAAACATGAAGATGTGTATCGTGTTCTTTGCATGTTGATCCAGGTTAGTTTGGTCGGATATGATGGGCACCTTTGTGAGATATTAGGGAGAATTTTGGATTTATTCCACTTGGAGATATACCCGACGGAGTATGGTCATGTATTTATACAAATGTTTCAAGGATAGAGGATTACATGGATTCTCTTATACCTAATGGCTCTTATCAGCGCTACTTGCTTCCTAATAATACCGATGACATTTTCAGCTAGGATTGATGGGATTTGTGCACCGCCTTATGGATGGAGAGGTTTTTTTCTTTGGGGTAGTGCATACTTGGCCCATTTTGTACTGAGATTTACACTTGATAGCTTACAGAGGTATGAGGATCCTAAGTCCTATGACCTTGCTACATGTTTGGGCAAGGGAACAAATCACGATTGGATGTGCACTTGGTGTGCTACGTGTCGAGCACTAGATGAGCCATCCCGCATGTGATAGGAACCAATAGGAGATGACATTAGATCTCACATGGGAGATACAAAATACTATAGATGGTATTTTCATGACTTATAACTATGCATGGTAACTTGGTGACTATACCACTTATATCGGTGGCTCAAGGATGGTGTAGATTTGAGCATTGCAGAGGTGTAGCGCATTTTGATAGGCAACCGCATGTACATTTTAGAGTGGTACCAAGTAGATAGAGTACAATGGAAACTTGTTATCATCTAGGTATCCTGTGGATAAGAGATGGTACACGGGTGTAGCATGTCGACATTTGATTTTGGGCCCCGCATCGACTACAAAGAGCACCGGAGAGTTTATGTGGATTTATCCCAAAGTTATGGGATGAATGAGCATAGATAGTGGACACCAAAACCACCGTATATTATGCAGCATTGTATGATATTGTGGTGTCGTTGCATACTACCATCCCATAGGTAGCTATAGTGGGCTGGTATAACAACATAAGTAATAGGTTTGAGTGGTCGTTTTATAAGACATGGCTAGGTTAGGCCAGAGGAAGCCGAGGTTGCTTGAGGCATAGGCACAAGCACATGTATAGGTATAGGTACAATAGACTCCATAGGTGTATCCATAGATGCAGTATATCTAGGATTTAGTAGGTTTATGCACAGGTGGCACATGGGCCATTATTACAGAAAATACCTTTATAGGGCTTACAATAGTAGTTATAGCATCAAGTACCATTTAATTTTCCATCATCACCCCGCAGTAACTAGTTCGCATATTGCAAGTAGAGGGGGGTGATGGAGATGGAACAAACATTACATAGGGGACATCATTATAGATACTCGTGCCTAGTTTTATAGTGATCCTCGTAGCATGTGGGCCATTAGTAGTCGAGCTAAAAATGCAAAGAGATATGGAAATGATGTGGGGTGATGTGGCCATTGTCACAGCTTCATAACCCGCAAGGACAAGTTGAGCAGATTTTGATAGATCGTGCTACCATCAGCAACAAAGCATTCTGAGTAGGACCTCGATAGATAGAGTTTAGGTGGTAGTTGAGCGAGATCAACTCACGATAGAGAGGATAGAGTGGGGAGATGAGAGGACTCGGTTATAGGTAGATGTAGCTTGATTACAAAAAGCGTGATACGCCGCACCATACAACAATAGCGGTGGGAGCCGTAAATTTAGTATATGATTTTTCATCAGCCTACATGTGAGGCTAGATTTTACAGGGATCTCTATCATACCGTAGTTCCGGAGGCATAGAGGGTAGTATCGTATAGTCAAATTATAGGAATCTGATCAAGGTATAGATTACATAGACCAAACAGTCTACTAGATTAGTGTAGTTACCTCCACCTAGCCAAATTCCTCCACCAAGCCACAGGTCTAGGAAGTACTAGTGTAGGTGAGAGTCGTGGTTGACTTTGTTATTCTTGATGTATTATTTTGGTATATTCCTCTTAGATGAAGGCACATTTTTAAATGGATATATATGTATATTTTCTAGTATGCCTCGAGATGAAGGAACATTTTTTATCCATGTGCATGATGGCACAACAATACAAAGCAAGACCTAATCTAATCAAGTAAAGAATAGATTAATCTAAAAAGCATGCAAGATAACACACAATATGTAAAAACAAACAAACAAACAAGTAAGGAAACAATACCTTGTTTTTGTGGAACATTTTCAAAATATTTTGCATTGTTTTTGTATTTTTGTGAGACAATGTTATATTATTTTGGTTTGTTTTCTAGTGATACCTATTTGAATGTTTTTTATGTCTTCACAAAGTTTTCTGAAACTATAGACAAGAAAACAAAGATGTATGGATGCCCCCAATGATAGATGGGAATGTACAAAGGAAAAATCCACACATATATACAAGAATAGGATTAGCTGGATCAAGGCCACAAAGGATAAACTCAAAAGGATCTCAAACATAGGAAAAGTAATAGATTAAGAAAGAAGTGATTATACCTCCGGGTGTGAGATGCTTGCAAACAACAAATCCTCCTATAGTGTTGGAAACCAATTTTCACCAAAGGACTTGTCCAAAGTGCCACCATTGCGTGGTTTTCACCGTTAGATGAATTTATTGTTAGGAATTAGAGAACAAATATGTGGAAACAATTCCTCAAACCACAAAGAATAGGAAACTATATAGCAGAATTATACTTGCAGAAATATAACAACATAAATGAATAATGCACAAAAGAAGATAAGACAAGATTTAAAGTGGTTCACCCAATGTGGGATACGTCCACTAAGAACTTGCTCAGATTTTATTATCAACAAGAGTAAAACAACTCTCATAGTCTTCTCTCAGTTATGAACTCACAACAAAATTCCAAAGATGTTAAACCACAATTGACACCCAATCGCATAACATTGATCACCTCTTGATCATTAAGACTCAAGACCTCTTGAACACTCAAGATATCTTCAAGATACCATAACACCTATATTTATAGGATTACAATCCTTTTAAGAAGTCCTAAATCTGACCCTAGAAGTTTGAAAGTTACGATCTTTCAAATTCCCATGGCTGAAAAATAGTCCCGACGTTAATGACATTAATTAACAAGATGTTAACAAAGAACGTCAGCAAGCAAAGCAATGACACGACTACACAAAGCAACATCACAACAAATGACTACAGAATGCTCTTGAAGTCTCCAAACTTAACTGTTTGAGCTCTAACACTTCAACATTAATTCAAGAAGACCAAAAATAGGCTCCACACCCCAACAATCTCCCACTTGGAGACTGTTTCCACTGAGCAAAGTTCTTAACCCTTCATTATCAACCATGAAGGCCAATCAAAGTTGAACACAACTTCAAATTCTCCCTTGTGACCGCCTTGGTCATCATATCCGCAAGATTCTGATTGGTATGAATCTTTTCCAGCTTCAACTTATCTTCTTCCAAAGTTGTTATGATGAAATGATATCTCAGCTGAATGTGCTTCATCCTAGAGTGGAAAGCGAGTTCTTCGCTAAATGAATAAAGACTCGACTATCACTGTGTAGTCTCCTCACTTCATGATTATGACCCAACTCATCAAGCAACTGCTGTAGCCAAATCATCTCCTTGCTTGCCTCTATGGCAGCAACATACTCAACCTCTGTGGTTGAAAAAGCCATAACCTTTTGTAACCGTGAAATCCAACTCACCGTTGTATCACCAATCAGTAAATACATAACCTATCATGCTCCTCCTACTGTCTAAATCTCCTACCATGTCTGAATCTACATATCCACGTAATGTAGTGTCTAATCCACCAAAACACAATGTTGCTCCCATGGTCCCTCTCAAATACCGAAGGATCCACTTTACTACCTGTCAGTGCTCTCTACCTGGATCACTCATAAACCTACTCACTGCTCCCACTGCATGGGAAATGTCAGGCCTAGTGCATACCATAGCATACATCAAGCTACCAACTATTGATGAGTACGGTACCCTAGACATCTATATTCTATCCTCCTTAGTCTTGGGACTCTACTCCTTTGATAATTTAAAGTGACATGCCAAAGGAGTACCAACCGGTTTAGCATCCTGCATACTAAACCTCTCCAAGACCTTCTTTATGTACTCTTCTTGAGATAATAATAGCTTCCTCTCCTTCATGTTCTGAGTTATTGTCATACCAAGGATTTGTTTTACTACCCCCAAATCCTTCATAAAGAAAGGATTCACCTAGCTACTTCTTGAGTACCTTTATTTCCTGCATGTTCTTCCCTACAACAAGCATATCATATACATACAGCACAAAATAATATAACTACCATCAAGAAACTTCTTGATGTACATGTAATGGTCTAAGTGACACTTGGAGTAACCCTACTTGTATATAAAATCACAAACTTCATGTACCACTGTCGTGGAGCTTGTTTTAGGCCATACAAACTCTTCTTCAATTTACACACTAACCTCTCCTTCCCTTTGACCTCATAACCCTGTGGTTGTTGCATGTACAATTCCTCCTCCAACTCACCATGAAATAATGCAGTCTTCACATCCAATCGCTCTAAGTGCAGTCTTCTACCGCAACTAAACCAAGAATAGTCCTACCAATTCATTTTAACAACCAGAGAAAAATTTCATCAAAGTCTATACCTTTCTTCCTCGTGCAAATCCTTTGATCACCAACCGGACCTTGTATTGTTTTCTACCTCCATCTTCCTCTTTGATTCTATACACCCACTTGTTCTCGCAATGCTCTCTTATCCTTGGGTAGCTCCACCGCATCCCAAGTCCGGGTTTTCCATAAGAGATCTATGCTCTTCATCCATGGCTTGCTCCCACTTCTTCCCCGGCATCCACTGCACTACTTGCTCAAAGCACTCTAGCTCTCCACCATCAAGTGAGCAATAAATAATTCAAAGATGGAGTAAATCATTTAGGTTTTCTTCTTACCCTAGAATACCTTCTCACCTCATGAGTTTGGGGTTCCCTGATGAGGAGGTACTCGAACAAGCTATGCCGAACATGTCAGAATCGAACCGGCCCTCGACACCTTGTTGTCCATAATGTCCTCTAACACTTGTGTATTCTTTCCTTGATTCCTCTTTCTTTTCCCGCAACCGATCTTTATACATGACTTTTTTTCATTAAAGACAATATCTCTAGACCGAAATATTTTCTTATCTTTAAGACTCCAAACATGGAAACCAAAGTCATCTTCACCATATCCAAAAAGGTGCATTTCTCGACTTAGCCTCTAACTTGGTCCTATCATCTTTATCAATGTGAATAAATACCTCACATCCAAATACTCTAAGAAATGAGTAATCAATTTTCTTACCAGACTAAGCCTCCTCAGGTATACCTCCATCCAAGGCCATAGAGGGTCCTCTATTAATCAGATAAACAACTGTGCTTACCGCTTCCACCCAAAACATGAGTGGCAGCCCCGCATGTAACCTCATGCACCTTGCATGCTCCGTGATTTTCTTGTTCATTCTCTCCGACACTCCATTTACCTATGGAGTATTTGGAATCTTTCTTTGCCTATGGATCCCATTTACCGAACAAGACTAATAAATTCATTGTTGTAATATTCCCTCTCGTTATCCGACCCGAGACATTTCAACTTGATACCTATTTCATTCTCAACCAAGGCTTTCCATCTTTTGAAAGTTTCAAACACATCAGATTTCTTTCTAATGTAATATACCCAAACTTTTCAAGTTACATCATCAATGAAAGTGATGTAATAACATGAACCATCAATAGAGTTTACCTTATCTAGGCCCCATACCTCTGTATGCACTAACTCTAACTTACCCTCCTTCCCGGTAGGTCCAACCTTGAAGAATCTCACCCGCTTCTCATTTCCATAAACAAAGTCCTCACGTAAGTCCAAATCTAACTCCTTTAATTTGGGCAACCTGTCCTTTATAATTTGCATTCCCTTATGACTCATATGACCAAGTCTCTAGTGCCAAAAGTTGCATCTCCATCTCGCAGCAACTAAATTGCAATAATCAGCACCATTGGTTAAATACAAAGTACCATTTTTCTTACCTCTTGAACCACAAGAGCTCCTTGTAACCTTCCAAGAATCTGCAAAAACTAACCGTACATCCATCACTACCCGGCTTGTCCCGCTGATATCAAGTTCCCGCCTCAACTTAGGCACATGCCTAACATCCTTAAGTAACCATGTGTTCCCATTCTCGCAATTTCACCCGAACACAACCTTTCCCTATTATGCCGCATGGTTCATCATCACCAAGATATAAATTTCCAAAATCACCTTCAATAAAATCAAGTAAAGTAATGTCTATGTGGGGCGGCATGGAAAGAAGCCCCTAATCTAACACCCAAGATTCATCAATATTATCTAAAGAAAGAATTAAGGCATCTTGACAAACATCACCACCGCCAAATTTACCTCTTTAGTTTCGTTATCCAAAATTCACCCCTCAAGGTAATTTTGATAACATGCAAGCAATTATATTGATTCAGGGCGAAAAGTCATGTTTCTAGGGTCCCCTCATATTTGTCTAACTCCCCTGTCCAAGAGGAAGAGAGTAAGTTCTGAGAAAATGTGAAAAAGGGTTCAAGAAGGCAAATAGGTCGATCCAGGAAAAATCGTGAAAATTGGCTAAGTCCTGCTCAAGGTCACCTCTGGGACGTGTGGGACAGAAAAGCGCGAACCGGCCGAACCGGGCGAAATCAGCACAAACAGTCCAAATTGCATTTGGGACAATCGGGCCAAAAGTACGCGGCGGGCGCGAAAATCCGATCCTACCAAGGAGAAAAAATTGGTTAAGTGTCGCTCCGAGACGCTTGGGACAAAAGGCGCGAACCGCCGAACCGGCGAAAAGGTCGAGTCATCCAAGGCAAATGGGACAAGCGGGACAGATGGACGCGAACCGCCGAACCGGCCGAAATCAGTCAAGGCAGTCCAAAACAAAGCGGGCCAAGTGGAACAAAAATGCGCGAACCGGCCGAAATGAGCACGATGACAAAGACTAATCAAATGGGACATCCGAGACAAATGGAGGCGAAGTACGCGGCGAAGGATCCGAATCAGCCGAGGACCAATCGTGGTCTGCCACGTGTCACGGAGGAAAAGTCAACGCTTGGTCCGAAACTTCAAACGCCATAACTTTTGACTCCAAGCTCCGATTTTGATAAAATTGGACTTTCTGGAACGAGCACGACGTCCTCTACGCCACAAAAACTGGATTTCTTATTTTTAATGAGGGTAGATATATTTAAATAAGGGAAACGTGTTCGGCTCCAGTCAGTTAATGCTCATTCCCGTCGATGACGTAAAACGCCTCCAAGTGCCCAAAATAGCTACCCGCACTCGTAAAGGCCATAACTTTTGCATTTCTCAACGAAATCGCACAAAATTGGTACCGTTGGAATCGTGGTTCCAAGCCCGATGCACAGAAATCAAGAAATTCCAGATTTGATCAGAAATTGATTGAGTTTTTTAAGGAAACGTGGCCGGGTTCAGAACAGTGTTTTATTTGGTAGCTGGGAGTGCAATTAAGAGGCATGGTCATCATTCATTCTCTCGCTGCAGCACATGGGACAAGATGGGAGCCTTTTGCAGTAATGTATGCCCACTCCACTCAATTTAATGCCTCTTACAGTGGTTGAAGGATAGATTTCGGGATTTCCATTTTCCTTCTCTTCTCCTTCTCATTTTTCTATAAATTGGAGTGTTGGGCTCATCAGTAAGGGAGAGAGTTTTTGGGTAAAGCAAAGCTCGCCAAAATTGCTTTGTGGAAGCCGGCAGTGTCAGCAGCCCTCAGTAGGGACTCCTTTCATGGTGATCCAGTGCCCTTATCTTATAATAGATCGAATCAGTGCATACCAGGAAGCAATAAAATACAAGTTTGTGGATGTATCTTCCCCTGCTGTGTTTTCTTGCATTCTTCTTGCCCCTTTTATCTTTCTACAAGAATATTGTGTCTATTATTATGTTCTTGCAGGAATTCATTATCATTGTGTGTGCTTGGAATATTACTGTGAATGCATTTTGCTAGATTATGGAGAACTGTCATCACCTCTTCTAGTGTGCACTTTGCCTCTGTATTTCACACATTTGGAGACTACTCTCCCATCCTCCTTTTCTGGTGTATCACCGCTTTAGTGTAGGCTTTCATTTTATGTATTCTCTTTCCCTGGTCCCTTGGAAATTTAGATTAGAACAGTTAGCTTATCCTGCATTAGAGTAGATTGTGGCAGGTAGTTTAGGAGCAAGAACCAGCTTTCTCTAGAGGTCTATCTCAAGTAGCAAGTCCCACAACTCGAGATAGTACCCATGTTATCCAATCACACCGTGAGTTCAACTACATGCACAGGGGTGCTTGTGATTCGGTGATAACAGCTTCGCACGCTTGGGACCTTAGAGGTCTTCAATTTCATTGTAACAAGATTGATGTGCACTTGTTGTAAGTTCCACTTTGAAGGAGCTTTAAAATCGCACATCCTGCGACTCCAAAAGAGGCATAACCCATCGGTTTCTCGCAGTCCAAGCCCGACAAATTTATGAGAAGAATACGGACTGTGTCAAGAACGAGGGAGGAAGGATTGTTTGTTTATCTCGCATCTATCTCCAGAGAAAGAAGGGGAAGAAGAGCTCAAAGATCTACGTCTCCACCTAATAGAACTTTGTCTACACCTCCACCGGTAGACCTTTTCTCGCATCAACAAGGGTTCTCAAAGCCAATCGAATGGCGCAACCACAAAATCCCTTCACAATTTCACTCGGCAGTGTTCCACTTGCCCTCAATGCACGTAATCCGGGCCCAATTGCAACATTGAAGAACATTCCATTTTTCACCGGAGAAAATCATACTACTCCCGAGACCATGTCAAAGACATTGCTAATGTCTCAGGCAATCCATGAGATAAATGAAATGGATGTGGTCACAAACCGCTGGCATCATCGCTCAAAGGGAAGGTATTGCAATGGTTCGTAAGCCTTGAAGCTGGTTCTATCACGAATTGGAATCAGTTATGCATAGTTCTCCACGAGCAGGCTTGGAGAGAAGGGAGACAACTTGTCTCTTCTAGAACAATTAACAACTATCAAGAGAGCTCCCAATGAGCAAATGACGACTTCAACTTCAGATTTCAAAGGTCTTGGGATAGGATTCCAAAGTGGCGGTCAGTGCCAAAGCAATGTTAAAGAAGGTGCTTTTCTATACTATCTTAAAGCTTTGAATTCTCGATATTTCTATGTTAATTCAATCTATGGGAGGCACAACCTTACCTCGCCGCTATAGTATTGCCATTAGAGCTGAAAACTGTCTTATTCAAGCCGGTAAACTGCTCCTAGGCCCCAATGCCATTATATCCAAGTTTAGAGAGCCCAAGTACTAGCCAAGACACTGTCTTAGCTCCTATTCCCACCCCTAGGAATCAAAGTTCAAATGAGACTTCCACTTCATCCTCTAGTGCTTCAAATGAACTCCAAGAGGTTATGAAACAATTGCAAAATTTGGGAAATGATCTCACATTATCAAAAGACAAAGAAGCTCAAAGTGCTAGGCCATATCAGCCTCAAGCTCAAATTTAACAGTACCATATCAACCTCAAAGACTACCCAATCCACCGCAAATCGAGAATCAAGCAAGGCCTCCCCGCCAATGCACCATTTCAGCCCTATAATCCCAATGTTGCATCTCGCATCCGTAGCTTTGGTGTCACCCAAAATAATATGGCCCAAGAATATGATTGGTGTTTCCCATGCGGTCAATACCACATAACCAATCAATGTGCTTTAACGGTGCATTAAATCGTGGCTCCAATGGTGCAAACCATTGGTGGGTCGCAAGAGTCGGCCACGAAGGAGATCAGCAGCAGAAGCACCTCGCCAAGGGACATCTCCGAACGAAACTACTCTTGTCAATCGGCAGTCAAGACTTCTGTGGTATGAATCGATACCCTCTCAAAGTGTCATAGCCAACACAAGGTCAAAAAGGAGAAATTTGGGTGAAGAGCAGCCATTGGTTTCGAGCAATCCACAACCTTCTTCCACTCCACAAGTTGCTTGGCAAGCAAACCGTAGTTCCAAACATGCAAGGAGCGCCCAAACCAGCTCCTAGGCCAACTCAAATGCCAGCTGCTTGCTTCCCATGTGTAAGGAATGAATGTGCAGCCAAGGGACAAAGAGAGGGATACTTCATCTCCATTCAACATCATTGATCGATGAGGAAGACAAATGTAAATATATCAATGTGGGAATCACTATCCATCCTGTGCCAAAGGGATCTCACAAGCTGCCATGAAGGACTCGGTCAACTTCAAATCAACAGTCCAAATGCAAGAGAAGGTACTCACAAATGCTGCCCACCAAGGAAATCATGGAGGACAGCAAAGTAAAATGTTGAAGCCCTCCATTTTATGTTTCATTGATCGTAGGAGATAAGTTGGTGCATAATTGTATGATCGATTCGGGAGCAAGCAGCTCGACTTATGCCAAAAAGAGAGTTGATCACTAGACTCCAATATGAAACCATCTCCAAGGGTGTAGTGCAATTGGACGGACAGCAAGGACAACGGTTGAGTAATCAAAGGATTGAGCCTCACACCGCACGCATGTCCTAACGTAATGCTGTTACAAGACGTGTCGGGCCATAGACCTGCCACCACTCTTTGCATTGTGCTTGTCAAGAGACTTCACCGCTAAAATTGAGGCTATCTTTCATGGATTGGTCACACATGTTGTTCGTAACAAGGTATGGGACCAAAGCCACAATCAGGTCCGAACCTATTGCAAATTTTCATATTGAGCCTTACACTCCAAGCCAAATCAATGCCAACTGTTCAGCGTTTGATCAAGAAGATTATCCAAGTACTGATGAAGCTGACACCAAAGTTGGAAGCATCCCAGATTTGACTCTCGATGAATGGGCAAGCAAGGTACATGCTTTTGATCCCTATCAAGAAATTGAAGAATCTGAGCTGGGAGTTTATTGTTTACATGAAGAGAATCAACCTCTCCCCAGCATCACCAAGCCAGATCATAAAGACAAGAATGAAGTATGGCAATTGTTCTTTGATGGGTCAAGGAGTAGACAAGGTGCAGGAGGAGGAGCTATGCTCATTTCACCGCAAGGTATAAGGTATTACTCAGCCTTCCGTTTCCAGTTTGCATGTTCAAACAACACAGCTGAGTATGAAGCCTTAATTCATGGACTGCACTGGGCAAGGAAGAAAGGCATCAAGAATTTACAAGTGTTTGGTGATAGTGAGCTGATCGTAAACCAAGTCAAGGGAAAAAATGCTGCCAAAAATGATCTGTTGAAGAACTACAAAAATCGGGTATGGGATCTTATTGAAGATTTTGAAGCTTTTAGCATCATTTCCATCCCAAGAAAAAAGAATGAAGCCGGCGATTGTGACAGATCGACAAAGAATTGGGGCTGCGTTTGATGTTGTAGAAAGTATCAAAAGGGAGAAAACTCAGCCTCATATCAAAGTGGTTGTGAGACCAGCTATTCCAGATAACAACACAAGTTGGCAAGTCTTCGAGAATGATCAGCAGATTGTTAATTTCCTGCAAGAAGAAGCTGAGTTCTCCATGAGAAATCAAGACAAGCTGGAACAGCAGTATGGTGACCAAGTGGTGCAGCTGAGGACTAACAAACTGCCAAAAGGCCTCATAACCTTGGAGTCAATATTCAACCCGAATGATCAGTTCCAGAAGGAGAAAGTGAGCATTCAAGTAAAGGGTGAAGATTCAGAGCCTATTTCAGTGGAAGAAGGCAAGACATTACAAATTGGCAAAGTAAGTACTCCACAAGAGAAATCTGATTTTGTTCAGCTTTGTCAAGAATTCCCAGATGTTTTTGCTTGGACTTACAAAGATTTAAGAGGTTTCAACCCAAATTTGGCACAACATACTATTGAGTTGGATCCGGAATCCAAGCCTGTCAGGCAAAAGCAAAGGCCAGTAAATCCTCATATCGAGCCTCTCATGAGAAAAGAGCTAAGCAAGCTCATTGAGGCTAGTATCATCTTTCCCATCAAACACTCAAGTTGGGTTGCAAACTTGCCAGTAAGAAAGAGAAACGGAGAAATAAGATTGTGTGTGGACTTTCGCGATCTAAATAGAGCATCACTCAAAGATCATTATCCGCTTCCATCAATGGAACAAATATTGCAGGTTGTAGCTGGTTCAGAAAGGTTTTCATTGCTAGATGGATATTCAGGCTATAATCAGATAATGGTGAAGGAAGAAGATCAATTCAAAACGGCCTTCACTACAAAATGGGGGACGATGCTTACAAGAAGATGCCATTTGGACTGTCAAATGCCGGAGCAACATTTCAACGAGCTATGGATATGGCGTTCAAAGGCTTGATCAACAAGATAGTGCTGGTATACCTGGATGATATCACTGTCTTCTCAAAGAATGCAGCAGACCATCTCTTTCACCTCAGATAAGTGTTTCAGAGGTGTAGAAGGTTTGGAGTGTCATCAATCCAAAGAAGTGTGTATTCTTGGCACACGAAGGCAAACTTGTTGGGCCACATTGTCTCTAGGGAAGGGCTAACAATTGATCCTGAGAGGGTTGAAGCCATCCGAACGCTTCCATTACCACACCACAAGAAATCTCTCCAAAGCTTCTTAGGAAGGATAAACTTTGTCCGCAGATTTGTGCCTAATTTTGCCACTCTTGTGAAGCCTCTAACTATGATGTTGAAGAAGAGTTTGGCATTCAAATGGACAGCAGAAGGCAAAGAGAGTTTTGAGGACATCAAGCATGCAATATCACAAGCTCCAACTCTCATCAACCCAGATTTCTCAAAAGACTTCATGTTGTATGCATTTGGAGGATCAGATACAATCTCAGCTATCTTGACACAAATTGAATAGAGAAGGTTCGAACAGCCCATAGCATTCTTCATCCAAAGCCTTGAAGATTACGAAATAAAGTATTCTTTCATCGAAAAGCATGTCCTTGCACACATCGAGCTTGAAGAAGTTCGACACTTGGTCTCAAACAATAAGATTCAACCGCTAGTGTCTCATGTCAAGGCACAAGGACTTCCTCCTAAACAAGGATTTAAATGAGAAGAGAGCAGGTTGGATCACTCGGGTGATGGAATATGATATTGAAATCAAAGTGACCAAGCTAGTTCGTGGCAAAGGCTTGTGTGAGCAGCTCGCCTTCCAAACAACCGCATTTGAGTCAAAAAGTGAAGAGGATGATGTCCTGCTACTACAGAATGATCAAGAACAGCCAGCTGATGATGCACCCATCCCATGTTGGACCCAAGACTTGGTGCACTACCTCCAAACAGGCTTGTGCCCCCCAGAAGTGAGCAAAGCAAAAAGGAGATACTTCAGATTACAAGCCATTCCATATGTGCTTGTTGATGGAGTTTTGTTTAAAAGGGACATCAATGGTGTTCTATTAAGATGCATTGGAACAGGTCAAGTTGAGAAAATCCTACACGAGTTCCATGACGGGGAAGCAGGAGGCCACTTTGCTCCACGAGTAACAGCTCTAAAAATCATGAAAGCTGGTTACTATTGGCCTACTGTGTTCAATGATTGCTACTCATGGGTCAAGAAATGCAAGAAATGTGCGTTCTTCACGGGGAAAGAAAGGTTAGCAGCACTGCCCCTTCGTCCAATTTCAGTAAATCAGCCATTCATGTAATGGGGATTGGACTTCATCGAGTCATCAATCCTAATTCAAGTCGTACCACAAGTGGATACTAACAAAGAATGTGACTATTTCACCAAGTGGATCAAGCAAAGGCACTCAAGGAGGCAAATGAATCTAATATCTTGGATTTCTATGAAGGGATAGTCATGAGGTTTGGTGCCCCGCCACTATTATATCGCATAATGCATTGGCTTTCCTCGCACAAAGATCACTCAATGGGCTGTCAAGAATTGTGTGTATCTCAAGACTTCATCAAACTATTACCCTCAAGGTAATGGCCAAGCCGAGTCTACGAACAAGAACCTCACCGAGAATCATCAAGGACTCGATGAAAATCAAAGAACTTGGCACTCAAAGCTCAAATCAGCTCTATGGGCTGATAGGATCACACCCAAGAGATCTACAGAAGCTCTCCATACAAGCTTGTGTACGGGAAGGAAGCAGCTTCTACCCATATCACTCGAGTTGCACAAAGATTGGAACTCATGAAACAAACTGAGCCGGCTGAGTTTGAACCTATGGAAATCAGGTATGCAGAGCTGATGGAATTAGAAGAGACAAGAGAGCACGCAATGCAGCATAAGAAAAAAAGATAAAGCATTGGTCAAAAAGAGTTTTGACAAGAAAGCTAAGGCCGTGATATTGCAAACCGGAGATTTGGTATTGAAGTGGGATGCTGATCGCGGCAAAACCAGGAAAGCACTCCAAGTTTGATGCCATCCGGAGTGGCCCGTATGTGATCATCGAATGCAAAGGTAGCAATGCTTTCCGATCGCTAAGTTGGATGGTGAAGAATTGCAGATTCCGGCCAATGGGATCTATCTCAAACGCTTGCTACTAGAAAGAAAGCTTCTCACCCTTGTAAATATTAAATTAGATTTTCCATTCCTCTAAGTGCTTATGCACATTGTATCTGTGTTAGAATAGTCTTTTATTTTCCTAAGTACTTGTGCACATGTCCTATTGCTTCTAGTATGTGCATGTTCGCAGTTCACCAGGCTCCTGGAAAAGAATTTGCAGCCATGAGAAGACCAACTTCAACAAATGTTCAAATGGCTCAAGGACACAGGTTTTCAAATTTCAGATCAGCTGAGAGGCTATCAAAAGGACTCCATGCCCAATGGATTGCTTCAAACAGCTGGTCGTTCCTCATCTAGCAGGCAGATGACCCCGCTGAGTCGCCAAAATTGTTATCCAAAATTCACCCCCAAGGTAATTTTGATAACATGCAAGCAATTATATTGATTCAGGGCGAAAAGTCATGTTTCTAGGGTCCCCTCATATTTGTCTAACTCCCCTGTCCAAGAGGAAGAGAGTAAGTTCTGAGAAAATGCGAAAAAGGGTTCAAGAAGGCAAATAGGTTGATCCAGAAAAAATCGTGAAAATTGGCTAAGTCCTGCTCAAGGTCACCTCTGGGACGTGTGGGACAGAAAGCGCGAACCGGCCGAACCGGGCGAAATCAGCACAAACAGTCCAAATTGCATTTGGGACAATCGGGCCAAAAGTACGCGGCGGGCGCGAAAAGCCGATCCGGCCGAAGGAGAAAAAATTGGCTAAGTGTTGCTCGGGACGTTTGGGACAAAAATGCGCGAACCGCCGAACCGCCAAAATCAGTCAAGGCAGTCCAAAATAAAGCGGGCCAAGAGGAACAAAAATGTGCGAACCGGCCGAACCGGCCGAAATGAGCACAGGCGGTCAAAGAGGCATTTGGGACGACGAAGGCAAATGGGCCCGAACCGGGCGAACCGGCCGAAATGAGCACAGACAGCACTAATCAAATGGGACATCCGGGACAAATGGAGGCGAAGTACGCGAAGGAGCCGAATCAGCCGAGGACCAATCAGAAGCTGCCACGTGTCACAGGAGGAAAAGTCAACGTTTGGTCCGGAAACTTCAAACGGCCATAACTTTTGACTCCGAGCTCCGATTTTGATAAAATTGGACTTTCTGGAACGAGCACGACGTCCTCTACGCCACAGAAACTGGATTTCTTATTTTTAATGAGGGTAGATATATTTAAATAAGGGAAACGTGTTCGGCTCCAGTCAATCAATGCTCTTTCCCGTCGGATGACAAAACGCCCGCTGTGCCCAAAATAGCTGCCCGCACTCAGAAGGCCATAACTTTTGCATTTCTCAACGAAATCGCACAAAATTGGTACCGTTGGAATCATGGTTCCGAGCCCAATGCACAGCAATCAAGAAATTCCAGATTTGATTAGAAATTGATTGAGTTTTTTAAGGAAACGTGGCCGGGTTCAGAACAGTGTTTTATTTGGTAGCTGGGAGTGCAATTAAGAGGCATGGTCATCATTCTTTCTCTGCTGCAGCACATGGGACAGTATGGGGAGCCTTTTTGCAGTAATGTATGCCCACTCCACTCAATTTAATGCCTCTTACAGGTGGTTGAAGGACAGATTTCGGGATTTCCATTTTCCCTTCTCTTCTCCTTCTCATTTTTTCTATAAATTGGAGTGTTGGGCTCATTGTAAAGGGAGAGAGTTTTTGGGTAGCAAAGCTCGCCAAAATTGCTTTGTGAAGCTGCAGTGTCATTGCAGCCCCTCAGTAGTGGACTCTTGCATGGTGATCCGTGCCCTTATCTTGTAATAGATCGAATCGTGTATATCGTGAAGCAATAAAATACAAGTTTGTGGATGTATCTTCCCCGCTGTGTTTTCTTGCATTCTTCTTGCCCCTTTTATCTTTCTACAAGAATATTGTGTCTATTATTATGTTCTTGCAGAATTCATTATCATTGTGTGCTTGGAATATTACCGTGAATGCATTTTGCTAGATTATGGAGAACTGTCATCACCTCTTCTAGTGTGCACTTTGCCTCTGTATTTCACACATTTGGAGACTACTCTCCCATCCTCCTTTTCTGGTGTATCACCGCTTTAGTGTAGGCTTTCATTTTATGTATTCTCTTTCCCTGGTCCTCGGAAATTTAGATTAGAACAGCTTAGCTTATCCCGCATTAGAGTAGATTGTGGCAGGTAGTTTAGGAGCAAGAACCAGCTTTCTCTAGAGGTCTATCTCAAGTAGCAAGTCCCACAACTTGGAGATAGTACCCATGTTATCCAATCACACTGTGAGTTCAAATACATGCACAGGGGTGCTGTGATTCGGTGATAACAGCTTTCCTCCTTGTTCTTCTTATCCCGAAGAGCCCAACAATATTTCTTAGCATGACCAACCTTCCCACAATGCCAACATTCTAACTTACTCTTAGACTTTAACATTCCATGATCATTTGACTTCCCACGGTTACCTTTCCCTCTATTCTTTTATCTCCTCGCTCTCCACCATCAAATCATTTCCATAAGTAGAAGAATTTCCGATGCTCTTCCTTTGCATGTCCTCGCTTAGATCACACCTATTACATCCTCAAACTTTAGCTTTGAGTTATTAGAGACTGAATTACTTACAACCATAACCAAGTTGTCCCAACTATCTGGTAAGGAGCAAAAAATCAAAAAATCCCTGACCTCATCATCAAAGTCAATTTTTACTGAGTTTAACATACTCATAAATGTATTAAATTCATTCAAATGATCAACAACAGAACCATTCTTAGACATCTTCATATTAAATAAATTTTTCATTAAAAATATTTTATTAGAGGCAGAGGGTTTTTCATATAACTTCCCCAACACACTCATGAGACCTTCTGTGGTCTTCTCCTACGATATGTTGAAAGCAATCAAGATGCAAGGCATAAACGAATTACCCCGAGCACCTTTCTATCCAAAGAACTCCCAATCCTCATCCGACATGGCTGTAGGTTTCTTTACTTTTCCAGCCAAAGGAACATGGAGGTCCTTCTGATATAAGTAATCCTCCATTTGCATCTTCCACAAACCAAAGTTCTGCCCATTGAACTTTTCAACCCTCGATCTGCCCTCATCTGCCATAGCTCCCACTCAAGCTAAACTTTCCCTGTGATTTACAAATTTAGCAAAAACCACCAAAGCTCTGATACCAATTGTTAGGAATTAGAGAACAAATATGCGGAAACAATTCCTCAAACCACAACAGTAGGAAACTATATAGCAGAATTATACTTGTAGAAATATAATAAAGATAAATGAATAATGCACAAAAGAAGACAAGACAAGATTTAATGTGGTTCACCCAATGTGGGCTACGTCCACCAAGAACTTGCTCAGATTTTATTATCAACAAGAGTAAAAAAACTCTCATAGTCTTCTCTCAATTATGAACTCACAACAAAATTCCAAAGATGCTAAACCACAATTGACACCCAATTGCATAACCTTGATCACTCTTGATCACCTCTTGATCATTAAGACTCAAGACCTCTTGAACACTCAAGATATCTTCAAGATACCCTAACACCTCTATTTATAGGATTACAATCCTTTTAAGAAGTCCTAAAGCCGACCCTAGAAGTTTGAAATTTACGATCTTTCAACTTTCCACGGCTGGAAAATAGTCCCGACGTTAACAACCAATTAACAAAGATGTTAACAAAGAATCGGCATAGTGAATGCACAAAGCAACGTCACAACAAACGACTACAAAATGCTCCTGAAGTCTCCAAACTTAACCGTTTGAGCTCCAACACTTCAACACTGATTCAAGAAGACCAAAAATAGGCTTCACACCCCAACATTTATTTCTCTTTAATTATCGCTTTCTTTTTCTAATTTTTATAGTTTTTTTTATTGTTTAAAGGACCCCCATGTTTAGGCGTTAAAACACTTGATATGTATGGCATTCATGGGTTCCCAAAGTTCATCACCATCAAGATAGGAAAGTTTATATGCTCCTAAACCAAACTTAGCCACCACAACATATGGTCCTAACTAGTTAGGTTCAAACTTACCTTTCTTCTCATGATCTTTTGTGGTGTTGAACTGATTTTTCTTAAGAAATAGATCTCCTACCTCAAACTGGCGAGGTATGATACATTTTTGTATCTCGTGATGCACTTGATTTTGATACACTTTGAGGTGATCTAGTGCATGGAGGCATATTTCATCAAGTAAATATAGCTTGGCTAGCCTAGCCACTCTATAGTCTTCATCTTTGTCCAAATAATCTCTCAAGGATATCCGCAATGAAGGAAGCTCAATCTCTAGGGGTAAAATGGATTCAGTGCCAAAGAAAAGAGAATATGGTGTCACACCGTGCTGATGTGTAGATAGATTTCCAATAAGCCCAAATGGTGGGATGGATCTCAAGAGGCCGCTTATGGCCAATTTTGCTAACCATTTTCTCCATGATATGAACAAGAGTCTTATTCCAGGATTCTTCCTATCCATTACCTTGAGGGTAATATAGGGTTGACCATTTTTAGTGGATTTCAAAGCATATGAACAATGCCTTCACTTGCTTATTCTTGAAATATTTTCCATTGTCAGATACAATGGTAGAAGGGATGTCATAGTAGTAGATGATGTGATTCATTATAAACTTGGAAATATATGCACCGGTGACATAAGTAAGAGGAAAAACCTCCGCCTATTCAAGAAAATACTGGTGGCAGCTTATGATATGATTGTGGTCATCTAAGGAAGTTGGAGTGAGCTTCCCTATGAGATCCAATCCCCATTTTGAGAATGTCCAAGGTGTCGTAATTGGTTGCAAAGATTATGTTGGAGCATGTATTAAATTTCCATCTTTTTGACACAATAAACATTTACACACATACCGATAGAAATTAGTTTCCATAAGTAGGCCAATAATAACCTTATTGAGTTGATGAAAATTGATTAAGTATTTAAAGAGTGTGTGGGAAGGTGGAGCATGTGAATGGGGCATAAGAGCATGCACAAGAGCAAGTTACAGAGGCACGCGCCCAAGAAGAAAGCGTTCAGAATTAGCCATTTTTTTATGGCACGAGCTAAAAATAGGAAAAGCAAGTTGGAGTGTGGATCGGACAATGGAGTAATGTAGAAGAATTTGCAGCTAAGTAAGAGCTATTTTGGGAACAAAGTAGAAGATCAAAGGTCATGCATGAACCATGCTAATAATATGATTAAAATAGAGTTTATTTATGGATTAATCTATTATTATCCTTCTTGTAAAAGCATGCAGCTTGTTGGCACATGGCTATTTTGAGCATGTAGTCTATTTTAAGATGCATGGGCAGTGAAGGGTAAGTCCCCACCCCTATATATATATATATATTAGTTGTATCTTAGTGTTTTGGTAACCCATATTGTAATAAAGTTATGTTGCCCTAATCTACTAGCATGTATGGCTCTCAGTGATAGTGACTGTCAAGTAATGTACTTAACTTTTTTACTTGATGAATTAATGCAATGGATAATTGTGGATGGATTCTAGTAATTGATATATCTAATCATGGTATTTGTATGGTGAATCTGATCTTAATAATGGTTTGATCTATTTTGTTTCCTTATTACATGTGTTTCTTTGTGATGTTTGTAATGATCTACATATGAGTGTATGCTTTGATAAGGGTTAATATGAACATGCATGCTAACATCTTGACAAGATTTCATAAAGAGGGACCCAATAGTTTTACATGCTTTGGGTGACCATTCGTATCTATCTAGATGAGGTGCTAGCATACCTAGGCATTTAAGGGGAAACACAAGACTACATTTTGGTTTCGTTGCTGGGACCTCTTTTCAAACTTTCTGCTAGGATGATGCATATTGATGGCGTATAAATTAACTATCAGTGAGCATCGAGAGTTGGGTTGACGACAAACAAGATCAATTTTCATGAAGATATGGTTTTGGACCTGATTTTAATGTGTACAAGTGGGTGGAAGAACATATATATCATGAGCTCTATGAGACATTTTTCAGCCTTTTTCTTATAGAATTGTACGAGTGGTTGTCAACATATGCATCAAAGAAAAGCTAGAGTTATATACCAAGGGTTCAAACGTAGGAATATTACCGCACATTGTTTGATGCAGATGAACCTTAAATGGTGTCAGTAGATTGTTGGTGGGTGGGTCATCATGTGCGCTTATACTTTGGAGTATCTTGTTTCTACATATTATTTTCTAGAAGTTGTTGAGTTCCATTTTTTTGTGCAATTCCTAAGATCTTACATACACGTTATTCCTTTGGAAATTAAAATCTTGATGTTACTACTTTGAGTTTTGATAAATTACATATGGTTAGCTAAACATGTCACTACACACAAAAGTAGGAGTAGGTGTGGTGAAAGATGGCTAAACTGGTGGTAGAAAGGAAGAGAGAGGAAAGGTGGCTCAAGTATAATGAAGCACATGAGAGGTAATTAGCAAAGTAACATGATATTAAGGAGTATGTGGAGTTTTAGAGAATGATGTCTCGCGAAGGATTTGAAGCTCATGGAATACATAGATCCAGAGCATCGTGCTCTACCCCACTTATGAAAGCACACTAGAGAATCCCCTTTGGCTTCTTTTTGAGAACATCTCAGATGAGGAAACATTGAGGACTATAGGTGTGCATATGATTCCACTTGGTGACCTAGCACTTGTGTTTGGTGTTCTAGTTCCATAAGTAATAATTGAGAAGCAAACGAGTATAGGTAATCTAGTAGCTATATGTAGATATCATTTTCCTTTGAATACGTATGCATCGACAACACATGCACCTATTATAGCACAAACATCATCATTTTTTAAAGGACCAATTGGAGGAATATTTTATGTCACGTCATCATCAGACAGTGTGGGCACGCAGAACATTAGGAATACATCTGAAGTACTACAAATTTTTATACTATGGGAGTTTAATTTATCATTATAGTTGGGATGCAAGTACATCCACCGGTTTGATGGCTGCTAAAAAAGGTTTAGGAGGATCAAGATCAAGCAGATCAAGTGGATCAAGTGGTTTTGGAGGTGAAGGAAATATCTTTGGTAGGGGCTCAATTTATTCACTTTCTAGAGTATATGTGTATTAAGGATGCATAATAGCGAGTGAAAACGTGTGAGCTACTATGGTGTGCTTAATGAATTATAGCCTCTAATAGAAAATCATGTCAGCTTTACTACTACTCTTCAAGGGCGCGTGCATAGTTGGTACAAAAAATATGACCTACATCATACTGTGGTGGATTATAATGCTTTGCGCTCTACGCTTTCTAGTTGAGTTCCATATTCCAAAGTTTGAGTAGAAAAGTATCAATGCACTTAAGGAAATTAAGCATGGCTTATCAAATAGTGTGAGGGAATATGACGTGCATTTTAAAACTTTATTGTCAATTTTTCATTTGATATACATCCTAGTCAACATTCACAATGGTTTTTTAGTGGATTGTTGACTCCTTTCATATGGGTGTTATCTCATAATACCTTTATAGATCTGCATGATACCTTACAAGTAGCTCTACACACCGAGGCAATTAGAAGTTTATATACTAGAGTAAGTACATTCTTGGAAGTGTAAATGACAATCATGATAAATCAGTTGGAAAATCTCTACTCGCTTTGCTCATGAGACGTGTAGTGGAATATGACATACATATTGTGAGGTTGAAGGACATACTAAGGATAGATTCCCTCACAATTTAGTGCATGTCATGTTGCTAGATTGTGAGATTTTTCATTTGGACCATGATGCAAGTAGATGTCCCTTTACAATGCACGATCCAAAAGAATGTGTCTATGTATTATAAGATTTGCAAAACCCATACTCATGACACCATTGACTACAAACTAATTGATCATATTCATAAGGCCTTTCAAGATCAGTGTGTGTCGACTAATGTAAAGCAAGTGGATATAAGGAACAAGAAAGACAACATAATGAAGGGAACAATAATGGGGATAGAAGAAATAGAGGTTTTTATGAGGGATATAGAGGTTGGGGTCACGGTGGTGGTAGAGGAGGATTTCCTCATGGAATTTGTTATAATTTTGGATATCCTGATCATTATCAATGTGAGTGCCCTCGACGTGGCTTGCTCATGGTGTGGTAAAAAACACAAGTTTGAAGAATGTCCTGATTTATATGAGCACATGAGCAAGCATCACAAGAAAGATAAGGGCATGGGAATGATAAAGGTATAATATGCATTTCAAGATTAATGGATTCCAAACGTAGCAGCTCATCCTAATTTATAGCCTATTTTAGTTACTACACATGTTGAGGCTACACATGCATGTGCATGAACCTCTAAAGTATAAGTTGACTATAACAAAGCAAGAAGTGATAAATGCAAAGTACCCTAATGTTGCACATTAGAAAGAGGTTTACCAAGAGACTATGGATGTTATTAGGGATTTATAGGGAGAGATTTAGAGCCTGAAGGAGAAGGCATGCATGATGGATCAAGAAAATAAGTTTGAACTCCCACGTAGAATAATGTGGATGACTTGAAGGAATTATATTGATGTTGCGCTAGAGAACATCATCCCCTTTTAGGAAATTGGTTGAGATAAAATATACCATGCATAGGTAATGAGCACGAGAGGTAGATACTTCATGCAAATATTCCCCCACATAATCATGAGTATGATAAGGAGATTACACTTAATGCAATTATAGATGGATGGCTCTTGAGTAATATTATGATAAATACATGTGTGAAAGTTAATGTACTCATGTTGGATGCTTGGAATTAGATGGGAAGACCACCATTGCAACCTTCTTTGAATGTTCTATATATGGAAAACAAAACTAGGGATAATCCTATTGAGTACTAAATGATGCAACTATTACAATTCAAAGAGCCACGCCATCGGGACTTTGAGGTATTATAGATTGCTGAAATAGATAGCTTCCCAACATTACTTGGGTGACCCTAGTGTTATGCAAATAATGTATATTTGCACTTTAACAAAGGGTACATTAGCTTTGAGATTAAGGAATAACACGTCATTATACCTTTGACATATGCAAAGGCTATTTTGTATGTTGATACTTTAAGCGATGAGGACTTGAACAAGATATATGCACGCACAATTAGAGACCCTGATGTAACTGAGCCATCTAAGGAAGGAGTGATATAGTGGGATGATTCTCGGCTTAGTTAGTGATATAATAATTATTACGTGTGACAACAGGGCACATTAAACATATGAAGTGGTTGGGCGGGACATCAAGAACAAAGGTACTTGCATGATTATAAGGCTACGTATGATTAGGTGCTTGAGTTACAACTAGGTACTTAGTACACTAGTGAGGGAAACCCTATGTATTTCTCTCTGCTATAGAATCCACATGAAAGAATGAAGGGGATAGAAGAAATATTCTCATATATACTCTATGTGAGATGGTAGTGTACTGGTGGGAAACACATAGAGGAAACTTACTAGAATGGAGAGAAGTGAGAATCACCTTTTCTACTAGGTTCTTAAGGAGAAATGTACCTTCTCAAATATGTGAATTTCATGGGAAGTCCCCTGCCTCACATCACATTCAGAATTGTGAGAGAATTTGGATGGAGGGCAGGAGGCCTTGCCACCATCACTCTGGGTACATAATTTCTACTCCACTTTAAGTGGTTGCACATGTGCATGGTATGTCCATGCAGAGTTGACAAGAGAAACAACTAATTGGCAAGAGATGACCTTAGGTATGATTCATACTTTTGATTATTTTTCTACTAAACCTTTGGTTAATGAAGCAACTGTAGATTATGAAGTTCCTTAATTTGGGAGATAGTGTGAAAGCTAAGGAAATCCTATTAGATATGTTTGGAGAGCTTGATCTAGAGACTTTCCTTGACCTTGAAGAGAAAGAAGAGGAAGATATGGTTTGCACCTAGGAAGAAAAGGAAAAGGGTAAACTGGTATGCATGATAAATGATGAAAATACCAAGGAGAATAACTTGATGTTAACCACATCAAGGCATAAAAAGGTGATGGAAACAATAGATGAGAAATCACGCATGTATAATTATCCTATGAAAACAAATAAGGTTAACATTGGAATAGAGACAAAGCCTAAGGAGGCCATTATTGGTGATTACTGGTTAGAGCAAGAGGTGGCTAAAATTATTAAACTCTTGCATGAATTTCAAGACTTATTTCCATGGGGCTATCATGAATTAAGTACACCATTATTTAGGGAGATGAGAATCAAACTTAAATAAGGTGTGTGTCTAGTTGGGAATAGGCCTTACAGATGAATCCTCGTCTGTGGTGTCAAGATAAACGAAGATTTTGTTAAAATTCTCAAATCTGGTATAATTGATCCCATTGAGGAATCTAAATGGGTTAGCCCCATGGTAATAAGCATTAAGAAGGATGGGAGGATAAGGATTTGTGTGGACTATAGGGAAATTAATGTTGCATGTGTTATTGATCCTTTTCCCACCCCATTCATAGAGGATATCCTTGAAGGAGTTGTTGGGTGCAAGATCTACTCTTTTACATATGGTTTTTCAAGTTATCATCAAGTGTGCATAGCGAAGGAAGATCAAGAAAATACAAATTTCACCATTGAATGGGGAATTTTTGAATACATAGTGATGCCCTTTAGACCAAAGAATTTTCCAGTAGTGTTGCGCACATTATTGTGAAGGATTTTAGGATTTCATTCATAATTTTTTGTACATGTATCTAGATGATTGGATAGTTTATGGATTAGTCAAGGATCATTGTGAGAATCTAAGCCTCATGTTTGAGAGGTGCAGGAAGTTGAGCATCTCTCTTAATATTAAGAAATGTATCTTTGTAACACCTTTTGGCACTTTACTTGAGGCATATTATATGTAAAGAGGGTTTGTTGGTAGATCCAACAGAGATAGTTGTAATCTTGGGTTTGGAATAACCTAATAATCAAAGTGAAGTGTGCAGTTTTTGGGTTCTGGGACATATAGGGTACTAATGGAAATTCATTAAAGGTTATGTAAAGATTATTGTTCCTTGAGGAACTGTTAAAAAGGCTAAAGGAAAATTATATTGGGATGACGTGCAATAACAGTGCGTTTAAAATATTAAAGGAAAGGATTACTACTGAAAAATTTAGAATTCGTTAGTTTATAATGGGCTCAACAACTTCTATATTCCAAACATATTTCACAAGGGTTACATGGTCAGTTGGGTCAAATGCGCGCCATATTCGTATTCTCTCCTTAGAATCTCTCTCATTAGATGTTGAAGGGGTCTCTATAATGCGCTTTCCCAATACTATAAAGACATGATCCTATATTCCTCACCTTCCGGAGGGTTCTCCTCACCACCGCTCCATCATTCCCAATCTCAACACCTCTTTAACTTCCCTCTCTCACGCATCATTATACATGTGTCATCTATCTTATCTTTATCTCTTTTCCACTTAGATTTAAAACCATTCTTCCCAAACCTACTTCTTACCCCCTTGCACGTGGTGGATTTTTATCCTACCATAGGTAAGTTCTCTATCCCGAGCTCAATCATCAAGATCTTGATAGCTAAAGTTGTCACACGCAAATATGATCCTCTTATCTTGCATAAAAACCAAAACTATGCTTCCTCTAGGAAAGAGTATGTCAAATTGCATACTCCAAGGTATAACCGCACAACACACCTTCCCACCAATGATCTCAGTAAATCTATTCCATGGCATGTCTAAATCGGGGAGTTTTTGATAATCATCTTGACTCCACACTTTCTTTCTTCCTATCCTGACACCTCTCTCTTATCCGTAAAATCTATCAACCACCGTACAATTCTACCGGAAAGAATCAAGAATGTCTCATAAAAATAATCATAGATTTTATCTTCTACCCATTTGTGCATATTAAAGTGATTTCTAGTGTTGTGTATCTCAGAAAACACATCCTTGTCGCCATGCAAGTAAAGCTCAATATTCTCCAAGCACAAATAGAATGCCATGTATATGCCACATCCCGAGATCGTAATGAAAAGAGGTCTCTACAATGGAACTAAAATGTAGTCTTTTGGTTAACTAATACCTAGCTAAGTTAGTTTGACATTTCATCCATACAAAGTTTGAATGTTCACCTCAAGCGCGCACAGCCACTAGGTCCCTCCTTTGTTCTCTTATCAATATGTTAGACATGTATATTCATCATAATCATTTATAACTCACATGCAAGAAGATACAACATAGCATAACAAATTGGAAACACATATAATAAGGAAGCTTAATCAACATACACAAGAATCAATAACACTTGAATTCCCAATATACCATACTCATATCTAGTCATCTTTGTTACCCAAACACAGCTTATCCATCATAATAGATTACATTACATAACATGCTAATTATATAACAAACTCACGCTTACAATCATGTGTTGACCATGTGCACATACATAATAGCTCTCTTACACTCACATAATACTCTATCTTACTAGAAACACTAATTACATGGAGTGTTATACCCATTTATACATGGTGGGACTTGACTTTCACCGCGTACATGCATTAATTATAATAATAGGCGTATTATTCTTAACCTCGCATGCTTTTTACAACTTGCATTAACTCTAGATAGATATATATATATAGAGCTCGGCTTTATCCTCGCTTTAAATCCTATAATTAGAAGTCTCTATGTACCGCTCTTTTTCTTTTTTGCATGTTATTTGTCTTATTTATAGACCTTTCTTGTGCACCACACCATCTTCCAGCTTTCTCTCCTATTTTTAGCTACATCCCGATAATTAGCTAAGTATGGAAACCCCTATGTACATGCTTGAACCTTCACACATTGAACTCTTCTGTATGTTATGTGCACCTTCACACATTGTCCCATTTCTATTCTATGCCCTTGTGTGCATGCTCCTACATGTAGTCTCCAACTCTAATGCATGGATAGTACTTATCTATTTTCTCCAACCAACAAATATAATGAAATGAGACTTTGATCTTTTTGTGACTTTATCCTTGTTATATGTGAAGGGTGTCTTCTCTTTTAATTCATGGATGTATTATGGTTTTGAGGTAATAAAATTTGTTGTGTTATTTATTGTGAAAAACCCTCCTTAATATTTTTATCATGCATTCCTTCTCTTTTTCCCTCAAACTACTTCTTTCCTCCTCAGTAGAACCTACAAGATTTTTTCCAAGTCTTTAAAAGTGTCTAATGGGTTTTGTGAATTTTGGGCTCTTCTCAGCTTATCGCTTTAATCCATGTATAAGATATCGGAAGCACGTGAATAATTATTTCTCGTTATCTCTTTCTCTTTCCATGAACGTTTGGGGTATTTGATCATCGAGGGTCACTAAGTGAGAATAGTTTAGCTTTTTTATTATGTTGTTATCTTCTCTTGGTATAAATGTTCCTTTAGTTTTATTTGTGAGATAACATGTATTGAATCCTTCTTGAAGATGTAGGCACTATTCCATTTAGTTATTGTTGGGCATGATTGTATGATTGTTTTTAGATAAGCTTTAATGAATTGGTTGTTAGAGTGAACCATTGGGGAAGTAAATATTATGTGGTTTATATCTAGAAGTGTTTTTAAAACTCTTCAATGCAGTAGACTATTTGTAATGATTATTTCTTAAGTTTGAATAATTGAATTCTTGACAAAAGAGATGAAATTTTGATAGATATTCGTGGATTGTATGATTTCTTATAAAGTTTTGATGTTATTCCTTACCTCTACATTAATTACAAGAATAATAAATATTGAGTAAGGAGTGATAATTGCATACAATGTTTTATTATTGATTGTTATGATAAATATTCAATAAGTTTGTTTATCCAATTACAGAATGGATAATGAGTTATCTTATGAACATACATCTAAACATAAAATATATACATTAATGAAGATTTCATTGTCAATATTATTCTTTGTGAATATTTAAAAGGAATCAAGGATGTCAGATAAACCATATTCTTGATTATCAGAATAAATATATGCAATAGTATGTTACTTTTACAATTTAAAAGTTATGTTTTTCAATCAATCCTTGTATTATTTGAAAACATAGCATACAATATGAAGTAACATTTCATTTTGTGTATGATATAGTTAACTTATAAATAAACTACGAAGTTTATTTGTTTTTGTTAGGTTAACATTTATTATATAATTTCATTTAAATACAACAAGAATATGAGTTAGTAAACTCATGTCAATTCTTTCAACTCGCCCATATATACATTTTATCGCTCCTACAATTTAAAAAATAAATGACAATCATGAAGTGACTCGCTTAGATTGTTTACACATGATTACGCTATTTGATATTGTTTGAAATTTGATAAGGATTGTTGTGTTTATTTGTTAACGTGAATGAATCATCTTCGCAAGTTGATTAATGGCATTTTGCCTAATGTAGTGTCATGATTAATTGTATATCCTTATTTATGAAAATAATGGATTATCCTTATTGATTTTTAATAAAATACTTGGTTGTTTTGTATCATATTTTGTTGATAAGAAATTATTTATACATTATTTTACAACTGAGTATAAATAAAATTAATTGATATTATGGTATCCATTTATTGTTGATTTTATTGAATCATTTGAGATGAACAAATATGTTGAAGATGAACATAGAACAATAAGAATAACTACATAGAGAAAATAACGTAAAGTTATTATTGTACCTTATGAAATAAAATGGACTAATCGTATTAATTGATGAACTTATGAGTTTAATGACTATCCTTAATGAGTTATAAATGGAACAACCAAGTTTGGAACATGGTTATGAAACCTATATTTAATGAAAAACATTATGTTGTGCTCGCTTAATTTCCACCTCACCTAGACACCTCATCCAGCCACCTCACCCTAGACCTATTCTTGGCATGTTTCCATAACTAACTAAGACCTAATCTTACTTGCCTTAATGAGCTAAGATTTGGTCTAACCCTAAAATCACATGCCTAAGATTTCTCTAACCACATTCCCGCTCATTAGAAGGGAAGCTTCCATTCTAATCCATGTGAACAAAACCAACTTGGCCCAAGAAATTAGAAATATCTACCCATTTTAGTAAACCTAGGGAATCCCACCTTAACCGATGCCTCGGTTAGACCTAAACCAATACTAGTCAAGATGGAACCATCTTCGGTTACCATTTATTCACCTTAGCAACCTTGTTTGAGAGGTTGGCACATTATGAGATCAAGAGAGAGAAAGAGGAGCTGCATGCAAGCAGAACCAACAGTCTTTTCATGCATCCAAGCATATCCACACCATCATCTGGATACATCCAGAAGCATTACACTCACGGTAGCATTCTAGGAAGTTCACTACAACACCAAACACCATTCCTCTGATCAACCATCACCCATCTATCCAGCCATCAACCTACATCACAAGTGTATATTGTTAAATAAAGCATTCTTCTATTTTTTGTTCTAGTAGCTTTTGTTACTCTATTATTAGTTTATACTTTTACTCTCATTCTTCTATCCATTTATCTCCTACAACCCAACCATTCCTTCCCCACACCATAAAATCACCCATATCTTTATTAGACCTACCTTTGAGATATTTCAACACCTCTCGAGACCTACACCAACTCTTCACCATCTCTAATTCATCTCATCTAATCCCTAAATCATGAACTCTATCGAGTTATTTTGAAATTACCCACCCTCGACCATTGGTTACCCATAACCGTCGTAAATCTATTCCCATAAATCATCATATACCTAATCGATGTTGGTCTTCTGTGTTTTACACCTTCCAATAACAGAGTCAAACAACCTCCTTCTACCAATTGACCTAAACAACCCGAATCAACCCTGACTCGGTCCCTAGTACCATTACTCGACACCTACTCATCCCTTAGATCCAACTATAGCTTAGCTGTTATATTAGATTTTCTTATTGTGATTGAATGAGATACCTAAATCATATCAACTACAGTAGGAATTTTCTTATTTCTCACATTAATTTTTTTAAACAATGGATTGACAGCCATCTAGGAGTATCACACTTCCCGAACTAGCATACGCTAGGTAGTCCACTATCATATATCATTTAACTTCTCTTTTATGGTCTTGTTTTCTATTACAGTAGTTCCTCCTAGCCAAAAGGAATCTCTCACAATCGGCATTGGATCAAGAAGTCAAAATGCGTGCAACAACCATCAACCAACCCATTTAATAGGTATTCCTCCTAGCCCATAACCCTATCTATGTTTCATCATTCAAAAACATAAAGAAAATGGTGAAACATTTTGGCATGCCTAGTGGGACCCATCAGGGGTTCTATTGCATTTTCTTCATTTCTAGGTGAAAGTTTGTGTTTTTTCCTTTAAAAGGCTTACACAATAATTTTCTTCCCTAGTAATCCTCTCTTCTTTCTAATTTCTCTAAAAGAAACATTTCTCTTGGTGCATTTAAAAGGAATCATTCTTCTTTCTTGCTTTCTGCATTTAGTGAAAGAGCATACCCTCTCCTATTCATCATTTGCTTCATCGAATGTAATATTTTCATTTGGGCTTAAAATTGGTTGCATTACATTTGATTTTGCTGCATTTAGCTCACATTAAAATGAGGGCAACCTATATGTTGGAAGTCATGCCAACTGATGGTTGACATAAAGAATCGTAGAAAGCACATTCTCTCTCTCTCTCTCTCTCTCTACCAAACTACACAAAATTGAAATATACACATCTTTCTTAAACAACATCTTACTTGGGAACACCTATCTCATGATCACATGATCGATTGGTAGGTACTCCCCAGCTCGTTACCTCTGTCAAGTCATTATCTCAAAGGAGGACCCCACCCCCCTACCATAACATACCTGAAACCTCTCCTTTTAGATATCCTTCTTCATAGGAAGCCTTCCTCACCAAAAACTCTATTCTAAATTCATGAGTCAGTCTTCTAAATAGCATAAGCTCAACACATTAAAAATCACTTGTTAGGTGTGTGTTTTTAGTGTTTGATTGACGTGTGTTTTGAGGTGTGAGGATACGCTTCTCCATTTTTCCATTTTGTTTCCTTACACACTCCACAATCATAGTTGGAGTATTCTACTTCTTCTGAGTGTGTCAGACTTCATTGCATCATCTCTAGACACTCTGGGTTGATTATTTATCTCACTAAAATTCACAACAATCCATTTTCTACATTTTTCCAATTTTCACAGTAACCGACATCGGTTACCCCTGACCGGCATCAATTTTGCTTAACTGACATCGGTTTTTTGTTCTTTTGGGTTAAATTTCCTAAAGAACCCTTATTTCATTTTCTTTTTGTCAGAGTTCTGTGAGTCTCTATACTCTCTAGGCTTTGATAAACTAGTCATCATACAACTTGTTCATCTGACTATCACCAGTCTTTTCCTCATTTGGTAAAATTGTTCCTGTCTCACAATAACTGACCTCGTTACCCCTAAACCAACATCGGTCATCCTTAACCGGCATCGGTTACCCTGTATTGAACATCAACTGATATATTACCCAAAATCTACCTATAAACACTTGTTTTCTTCATTCTCACTACTCTTTGTGTCATCTATAGGATACAACATCACCTGATATACATTCATTCACATGGTGTTGACTCAATCAAGCTAACACTCTTATATTTCACGTGTCAGTCAAACCACTCCCGCCTAGTCCTTCACCACCCTCTGTCCTATCACCCATGGATCCAACCCTACCTACCACCATTTCCACAGGTGATGAGGAATTTTCATGACTCCTTGATCAGAATCCCATGGCCTTATAGTTCTACCTTTCCCACTCTTCCACCTAGACTCCTCAAGTTAGTTGATATATGGCATGCATGTATCCATCTCTCCTACCCTTATTCCCACTTCTACATCAGCCCCTAATAATGTGGCATTACCTTCACCTGCTTCACCCCCAGTGGTTTCACAACTAGGACCCATACCCACTATGACCATTGCATCTATGTAGTATCACTCACACCCGTAGTATCTATTGTCCCCTCATCGACCACCCAAACCATAACCCCATCCGCACCCATTGTCTCACAAATACCCATTGCAACACAACCACCCATGGTGTTTCATGACCCTACTCCATTCCATAATCTTGTCCTCTCCATCCCACAAACACTTCCCCAATCGCTACTAGAGTCACTACGACCATCCCACCTACATACACATACTATCAACAACCCCTATCTCATCTCATCACCCATTTTGGATATATACCTCTATATCGGTCCCCTATTCTCAACCTCCCTATTCGACATCACCATACAATGGAATGCCACCCACATCACATGTTCAATACCAGCCCCTCTTATGCCACAAGAGGAGCCCTTCCACCACAACCTACCAATGACCTCATCAAATTAATGATGGAAAGGATGCAGACACTAGAAGCATCGGTTTCACGGCTCACGTAATTCTCTCACCTACGATGAAATTTGTAATGAGCCCATTCATCCATCCATCCCTATTCACCCATACCCTGTACATTGGGAAATGCCAAAATTCAACCGTTTCAATAGTAAAGAAGACCCACACAACATTTGTGGTCTTTCAAACATGGGTGTTACCTTGATCACCCATGATGACGCTTTACTCCTATGACCTTCCCGATGTCCCTGACAGACCTACATTGGACTGGTATAGTGGGCTACCAAGACACTCCATCTACTCATTTAATCAAGTAGCCCAAGCCTTCTTAGATCACTTCTCCATCAACATTGTTAAGAAGGTTACCATGACTGATCTTTATTCCACACAACAATATGACGATGAGTCTATCACTGACTTTGTCACTCACTGGCGTAACCTAATTAACTAGCTCACATTTCAATTACCTCAAACTAACTCATAGAGTTGTTTACTCGGGCTTGCACAAGACACATCTCACCAACTCTACAGGTGCAAACCTTTCACACTTTTGACAAGGCATTCACCATGGCACAAAAATTGGAAATTTGTGCTATCAAAGAAGAAAATTCAACTTCAGTAACAAGAACATCATGTTCAAATCAAATGATGCTTCTTCATCTTCAAAACCCCAAAATAACTATTCAAAACCCAAAGGATCTTCACAACGCCATAGTTCTCAAGGCTGGCCCCCTCATCAATCAAACCCAGCCAAACCTCCTTCTAATCTCTCTCCCATCCAAGCTTTCCAATTCAGATGAGAACAATGAAAGTACACTTCGATAGGAGAATCTTATTCTTCTATTTTGGAAAATCTTGTTAAGGCTAGTGCCATTACCCTTCCACCTATAAAACCACATATTGGTTTTGACCTTGAGTGACCCATGCCCATGCATGGTATAAGGAACATGACTTTTGTAACTATCATCATGTTAAAGGTCATAGTGACAATAACTACATCACCTTCAAGAATATCATCCAAGAAATGTTAGACAATGGAGATCTAGTCTTGGATAGCCCGAATGCACCCGCTAACCAAAACCTACATATCTTCAAGAATCCATTTCCTAATCATGCCCCATCTTCCAACCAAGCTAGTGACACTTCAAACAATGATAGAAATGTCCGCAAGGTCCATGCTATTTTCAATGACATACCAATTGCTTCCCAATTGCCTCATGTTCCTTCCATAGATGAAATCTTAGCCCAATCTCCCTACCTACACAAGAACCTATTTCATCTACTCCTCCACCCATAGAGGAACCCCTTCATTTTCTCCATCACCCATGTGGAAGAGCCTATAATTAGCATGCCACCTTTGACCCCTCAAATTTTGAGCAGTTGTCAGTGACACCTCTCCTACTCATAGAGATACATGTCCACAACCTACACCATCACAAGGAGATTCAACCTCATTTGGCCCATCCTCTCCTCTACCCATGGAGGATCCTATTGTAGAAATACCATTGCCTTTAGATGACCATTCACCATCGGACCTTCAAGATCCCGTTGATCTACTTTCGACTCTCTTACCCACAGAGTCTGAGGCTAGCCATTTCCCTGTATCTCAAACACATTTTACAGGGATCTACTCAATCCACATCACCCCACCTATGACAGTACCATTTTCACACTTGGTCGATCACCTAGACTATGTTGATAGAGCCTTACTTTGGGGATGCCTTCTACTTCC
Source organism: Taxus wallichiana var. yunnanensis (assembly GCA_018340775.1). NCBI lineage: Eukaryota > Viridiplantae > Streptophyta > Pinopsida > Cupressales > Taxaceae > Taxus > Taxus wallichiana. Next base: position 208,686,926 of record CM031237.1, on the reverse strand, counting down.
AGTTTCAACCCAAATGCAGTTATCACTCACCGATACCTCCACTATCTATCCAAAAGTGTTTCAGTGACCAAACCAAACACAACCATGACTATTGCAACACCTTCCATGTCACCACCCATGGCCCAACTCACACCTCTTCCATAACCCAACATACATCTACACCCAAACACCTACCCACACCTATATCACCTCCTTTACCTAAACCCATCACTACCTTAGGGGTCATACCAACATCAAACCTTACTCACCCACCCATCAAATTAGATTTAGCCACATCTTCCAAAACTAACACTAAACTTACCCCGCCCCTAAAAGAAGACCCAACCTCCTAGGCCTCATACACCAACCTCGCCTACCACACCATTATCACCTTCACCCCTTCCATCCATCCTAGGACCTCACCCTCGACCCTGCCAAGAAACCTCCATCCACTAGTAAACCAAGAACACAACAACCCATTTCCTCATCACGGACCTCTAATATACCCAAGTGACCCACACAACTTCCGCCATCACCCGTAACCTTCTTACCACCCATACCACCACTACCATCCATAACTTCTTCACTACCCATGACACTTTCTTCTCTTTCACTCACACCTTCTACCCAACCTATACCACCCACCTCCACAGCACCTCGGTTACCCCCATGGGTAACCCATCCTCTTCCACCATCTACTTTTCCTTCCACATCTCATACACCCATGTCATCATTTTGCCCAAGAAGGTGCAACCTAAAGCTAAAAATCTGCTACCCTCCAATAAGGTAGTTAAACCAACCAAACCTTCCATCGCCAGCTCTTCTACCATGCCCATACCTAAGCAGATGCAACCAAGACCTAAGACCACTCCACACACCAAACTAGTGGACCAACCCATTCCCCCCTATAAAGCCTCTTCCTCCACAATCAGCCACACCTGTACCCAAACCCACATTCACCTCCCATTGTGATCCACTAGCAGGGTCCTACGCCAAAATCTTAACCAATCTCCTCAAAACTTTGTCATCACATTACCACCTCTTAGACCTTATGACCCACTCAAACCCAAACCAAAAGGGTTTGACAAAACCAAAATTTACACCTACCATCATGTGCCAGGACATGATGTAGAGAACTATAAGGCTTTAAAAAATTGCTACCTTGTCTAATTATGTCCTCCCAAAGAAAATTTTGATGATGATGATCTTCTTGATGAGGACCCCATTTCTCCTTCACCAATTTCCCCAGATCTCTCTTCCATTACCTACTCAAGTGACCAAAATATCTCCACCCCCACAACTCTTTGATCCACCCCAAGATTCAAGATTAACATGGTCCGTATAAGAGAGTTGGCCAAACCACCACCCAAATGCCAATGTGCCTTACTCATTTCACAAGGATCATATCCCCCATTAGGTTTTGTCCCTCATGCCACTATACCTTCCATGACACACCTTCTTCATCCACCTCCCCTCAAATTAACATGGTTCACATTACCACCCGTGCCTCAAAAAGACAAAGGGCAAGGAAAAGGCAACTGCCCATCAACCAACCCTGTACCCAACATACCATCTTCACACCCATACCCAAAGTCACTATTTCGAGGTCCTGCATATCCTATTTCCGATGGGGTCACACATCGCACAATGCTAAAACAACTACACCAATCCCCTCAAAATGTCTTTATATGACCTCATCCAAACCTCTAGAGTCACATCATCAAGCCCTCATGGAGGTCCTTCAATCTATTGAAGTCTTACCAAATGACCCCACACCCATAGCCTCCATCATTACCCCTCACCATGTAGCCTCTCTCACTAGGTCATCACCTTCCTCTACACCTCCACCTACTCGCCAAGTGGCCCTCATCTTTTCAGATGAAGAGATCACTCCCTTCTAGTCCTAATGACCCCACCCTACTCTTTTCATCTCCATCTTTATCGATAATATATGCATACGACGTGTTATGATCGATGGTGGTGCTAGTATTAACATCATCTCCTCCCATGCATATGACCAAATGTGAATACCTTCCAATTACATGCATGGTAACCTGGTTATGTTGCACTCCTTCAATGACGCCATGACCTCTACCCTGGTACCGTCATTGTTCTCCATGTCCACGTGGGTCCCCGCACTATCCCAAAACTTTTCTATGTCCTAGAAGGGGAGTTCCAATATAACTTGTTGCTCGGCCGACCTTGGATCCGCTCATGGGTTGTGTCCCTTCGACTTTACACACGCCTCAAATTTGAGCATGAAGGACATAATTACACCATCCCTACCACCCATCACCTTTCAAGACCTATAACATGCTATACCAGCCTAATGATGTGCTTGTACTAGTCAAGGCATCTGCCACTATCCCTACTTCACCTTCACCTACAAGCCCATCCACCAAAACTACCACTACCTCTTCTGCATCTAACCTTGCTATCCCCACTCGTAGTTATAGCCTCTACCACTAACTCACATGTTTCCCCATCATCTAGCGAGCCATCTATCCCTACTACCCACATACCGACTACTGATCCCTTAGAAGGTGTTTTTCAATGCCTCACTTTGGGGGAATACCACCTATACAATATCGAACACCTTCCTCACCCCGTAAGAGTATGGGAACCTACGCCAACACCCCAGTTATGACATCCACATCGGTGATGTTTTTCCTTATGGCCCTCCCCACCTTCACACTAATCTAACATATGGGGGACTTGATATGGCCACCTATAAACCCAAACCTCCATCCCAAACCCAACCATTTTCATCCGACCTACACTCCCTCACTAACCACTCACTTCACTCACACTTTCCTCCACCGGTGCATGGAAAGGATTTGGCTTTGAATTTTACGAATAGGGCCGCCATATTGTCATTTCCTATACCTCTCATAAACACAATGACCATAGTGGCATTGGTTTTGACGCTCCACCTTCCAAGAAGGTTCACGTCGACCTCATCTAAGATGGGAAATCTTCCCCATCTCATTCACCCACATTACCATCTTCACCCATGAGTCCATAGATCCCGAATCTATTCCTCCTAACTTTTTTTTTTATAAACACCATTTCCTAGGACCACTGACCTATCAACGCATGGTGGCAAAGCTCCTCTTCTCTCCCATTCCTATATCCTAACATGATCGATGATGATACACCTTCTATTAATGTCATTCAATGTTAGATGATGAATCCATCCTCACTTACCTTGGTGCGAAGATTCTTATATTCATCGGTCATTACCTTCTGAGACACAAACCATGTTGAATGAATCGACCATCGAAATCAACATTAACACTCAGGATGACCCACACATTCTAAAGATCGGCCAATCCTTAGATGCTACTAAACAGAAGCCTTCACCTCTTTCCTTCGGGACCATAGCAATGCTTTTTCCTAGTCCTATGCCAATATGCCCGGTATTGACCCAAAATCATGGTCCACAATATCATAACCATTCCTGATGCCAAACCCATCAAACAAAAGTTGTGGAAAATGCATCCTCGCATTACTCTTCTGGTCAAAGAAGAGCTTCAACACCTTCTCTCTGGGTTTCTTTCATTCTACCCATTGATTATCCCCAATGGATTTCTAACATCATTCCTATCACAAAGGTGATAGGGGGACTCCGCATTTGCATGGACTTCTCATGACCTCAACCTCGCTTGTCCCAAAGATGATTTCCCCTACCCGAATCGACCAACTAGTTGATCTCACCGCTAGCCATGAAATGTTATCGCTCATGGATGGTTTCTTGGCTACAATCAAATATTACTAGCTCCAGAAGATCAACACAAGACTACCTTCATCACCCTTGGGGACTTTTTTGCTATCGAGTCATGCCTTTTGGCCTCAAAATGTTGGTGCTACATATCAACGAGCCATGACTTACATCTTCCATGACATCATGCATCACATACTAGAAGATTACGTAGATGATCTTTTGCCAAATCTAAACATCAAACCAACACCTTCCTGTCCTTAAAGTCATCTTTGACCATCTCATCAAGTATTGTGTGTGTCTTCAACCAAAGAAGTGTGTCTTTGCGGTACTTTTCGAAAACTCCTAGGTTTCATCATTTCTTTGTGTGGCATAGAAGTTGATCCTACTAAAGTCAAGGCTATTCTGGAAATTCCTCCACCCACTAATCTCCATCAACTTTGAAGCCTACAAGGAAAGTTGCAATCCATTCGTCATTTTATCTCACAATCTTTCGACCATTGTCAACCATTCCATCATCTTCTCAAGAAAGATGTTTCATTCAAATGGGATGATGAATGTCATAAAGCCTTTGAAATCCTTAAAAAATACCTCCTTCAACCACCAGTGCTCATTCCTCCTAAGGATGACCAACCCTTTTACCTATATATTTCACCACTGATCATTCTTTAGGTGTCCATGCTCATCATGATGACAACACATAGAGAGCAAGTGGTTTATTACATAATTCATACCCTTCTTGACTACGAAACTAGATATACCCATGCCGAAAAACTCTACTTAGCCTTAGTTTTTGTCACCACCAAACTCCACCATTACCTACTCAATCACAAAACCTTTGTCATTACTAATACTGACCCATTACACTATATGTATGCCAAACCCTATCAACATCAACGTGTCACACATTGGCTTATGCTTCTTTGACCTTGACCTTGAATTCATTCATCAAAAGTCCATTAAGGGCCAGGCTATCGCTGACCAACTGGCCAACACACCTATTTCCATGATCAACCATCTAACTTTGACTTCCTAAATGAGTCTATAGCTACCCTTTCCTGGAAACAAACCCACTTACCAAATGACACTCTTCTTCGATGGCTCCAAGTGTCGCATGTGGGGTGGGGCTGGTGTTATCCTCATTCCTCTTGAGGGTGAACCTATGCCTTTGTCTTTCAAACTCAATTTTGATTGTATAAACAATATTGATGGAATATGAAGCACTCATATTGGGTCTCCAGGATGCATATGCCTTAGATGTTAAGACAATCAATATCTTTGGTGATTCTCAATTGGTCATAAACCAAGTCAATGGTATATACCAATGTCGTAATGAGATCCTTCAAAAGTATAAGCATCACATAGACATACTTTTGACCACCTTTGACCATTATACACTTCAAACCACCCCATGTTCTACCAATAAATTTACAGGATACCATGGCTTGCTTGGCTTCTCGATACTTGCTTCACCCACTGACTCTAAAATATTTGTCACAATACAAAGGCTACAATCACCCTCTTATTTACCTCGTGAGTTTACTCCATCGGAACCATTGCCCCTGACCCACGTGACCTTTGGTATAAGCAATATGTAGACTATCTTTCCCTTTCCATTTTACCCATTGATCTCACTCGTAATGGAAAACGTGCCTTTCTTAAAAGTGTCTCCCATTATGTCATCATGGGTGGTCTTCTTTACAAGTGTGGCTTTGATGGCATTCTCTTACGATGCCTTATAAGTTTTGAAATTCCCTACACCATTAAGGAAGTCCACGATGGAATTTGTGGAGGTCACTTTAGTGGTTTAGCCGTCGCAAAAGTACATTCTTCGCCTAGGCTATTATTGGCCAACCCTAAACCATGATTGTTGTGATTATGTCAAATGTTGTGAAATGCCAACAACATGCTAATCTCCATCACACACCTAGTCATGCCTTACAGGTTGCATGAGACCTTTGCCTTTCTCTCAATGGGGTTTGGATCTTGTCGTGAGATCAACCCCATTCTTCACAACGCCACCAATGGATCATAACCGCTACTGAATATTACACTAAATGGGTAGAGGCCATTCCCCTCATTTCTACAAAAGCTAAGAAAATATGTGAATTCATCAACCATCACATCATTTGTTCACTTTGGTGTTCCTCACCGCCTCATCACTGATAATGGAAAGCAATTCAAAAACAAAACCCTACGTAAACTATGTGATGCTTTTGACATCCAACTTAGTTTCTCATCACCTTATTACCAAAACCAATGGTCAAGCCAAATCAACCAATAAAACCTTGAACAAAATTCTTATGAAGGTAGTCAATGATACTGGGAAAGATTGGCATACACACATTCCTTTCACTTGTGGGCTTATCACACTAGTATTCACACTTCAACTACTACCACCCCCTTTTCTATGGTCTATGGTACCAAGGTTGTCTTACCTCTTGAAGTCCAGATTCCATCTCTCCGCATCTCACTACAAGACATGCTCAACAATGATGACTTTCACCAAGATCATTTGGCACAACTTGAGTTATTAGATGAATGTCATCTCAATGCTCTTGACCATCTCCAAATCTACCAAAAACATATCAAACATGCCTATGACAAACGTGTTCACGAACAAACCTTTCAAGTCATGACCTCATCCTAAAATAAAATCAACATGTAACCAAAGAGGAGAAAAGTAAACGGGGAAAATTTGCTCCTAATTGCTTGGACCCTATATCATTACCCATGCCTATGGATCAAGTGCTTATCATTTGTCTTCACTTAAAGGTAAACCCAAACTCGAGCCCCTTAATGCCTTGCATCTTCAACCATTTTATTGTTGATATCAAGTCCTATATCACTTCTGTCAATTGATCGCTCATCCTTGAGCATCATTCACCTTCCATATTACCCATTTTGAAGATCCACGACTCAAAAGAATCATGTGATTCCCGTCACCTTTCAGCCTTATCTTCAATATGAGTACCACGGCTCTACTCATAGCATGATTCTCATGGATACTTTTCATCTTCTTCAAGATGGAATCCCATGGTCATTCATCATTCAAAACCACTTCTTTCATAGTTAATCTCTTGTGTGCTATGGTCTTGTCTTCTAAACAAGAACCTAATCTTCCTCTATAGTCTTGTCCATGACTTAAACGTCCAAAAACAAAAAGGGATGCAACTCCTGAGTCAAACTTCTAGAAAAGATGAATCCCTCAAAAGGGACATCTCTTCACTCTAAATTCCATTGCTATAAATAGACTTCTCCCTTGAAGGACAACTATATCAAGTTATTTCACAAAAATAAAATAAATATCTAGAATCTTCCCACATTGATCAACTTCACGAAGACCTCAAGGAGATAATATACCCATCCCATATAGACTTCCCACATCGATCATTCTATTAAAAATAAACAAATGAATAAAAAGATGAAATTTTTCGTCATGGACTTGCCTATTTTTGATCCTAGGTTTCTTTTACAAAGACACATTTGTCGTACACTAAGTTACACTAAACCACCCATTCTCACCTCATTTACCTTCTTATCCTAACTCCCTCTCTACTCAAGGGACTTTCCACAACCGTGACATTTCATGATCATGTGACTTTTCTTCACCCTTAGAATAGTCCATTATACAATGCCTTTAGGGTCTTACGCTCATAAGCCCATCTTGGGTATGGTAGACTCATTAGGGTTCTTATCAATTAAGTGGTTATTTTTCCACCTCTTACCATTCTACCTTCTTCATCATTACTTATTGATTCTCTATAATAGGACCAAATCATCCGACACTTATATTTAAAAACCACTCAACAATGCCCAAAATGACCTAACTCAACCATGCTATGACCTAAACTCAATCATGCATATGACCTACATTCAACCATGCCTAACACCTACCAACCCATTCCTCTACTTCATCATAATCTTCCCTAGCTTATGGGAGAACTACATCGGCCTGAGGTCCTTTTCGATGGGACTATGTAGGTAGCACTTCAGGGCATGGGGGTCCTTGGAGGTTAGCTTGGCCACTCTCTATCCTAACCAATTCCCCTTTCCCTTTTTTTCCTATTCACATTCTACCTTAGTTAGTTTCCATTTTATATCAATAACTGGAAATTAAACCAAATAAGCATCAATTTATACACATTTTTACCACATCATCAAATCATTCATTTATCATTTTCACATTTCCATTATAACACATATTTGGAAAGTTAAACCATACCCTGCATATACATCACCATTTTCCCCTATGTTACTCAATAACTTGGAGACTCCACCTTACCTAAACCAACCTAACTCAATCATGTCTACACCAACTCCATGACTCTACCTCACTCCACCATGCCTAAATCCAAAATCCTAACCTGACACAATCATGCCTAAATTAACCATCCTACATGCAATCATGCCTAAATCAACTGACTCCATCATGCCTAAGTACTCTCGACTCCACTCATGCCTAAACCAACCTCCAATCAATCAACCATGCCTAAATCAACCTAACTCATCCATGCCTAAATCACCTAACTCCATCATGCCTAATTCACCTAGTTTCCATCACGTACACAAATAATAATAGAAATTAAAACAAGTACACCATCCATGCTATAAATATCATCATCTATAAATCATAAAGTTTGTGTATACATACATATGTACACAGATACAAATAAATAAAAACATCTCAAATCACTCATATACATCCTCACTATCTTTGGCACGCAGCCGATATATGATCAAAAATACAAAACTCTCATATACATCCTCACTCTCTTCGCACGCAGCCGTATATATATAAAAAATGTGTCAAAAACACAGATACACTGATCATATATGGTGACTAATCATCACCCCACCTGATATCCATCCCTATCTCACCTATCTCATCCTCCTCCTCTGTCCCCTTGTACGACATCCAACTAGCATCTCACCACCCACCATGGGCCTTGGTCTACCCTCGGATGGTACCGCACCTAGAGCTGGCCTTCATACACTGGTGGCCTCACCTTGACCCTCTCTCGGGGCTCGTCGGCCCCATGTACTCTCCACACTATGCGTACGAGACCTGGTCCTCTCACTCGAGGCCTGTTATGCTCATACTCCCATAAGATGGGACATATATCCCCTAAGCCATCAAATGATTCCATATAATATCGCACCTCTCCTAAGGCATCTCTAAACATGGCCATCGGAATCTGGTATGCATGAGGTGCCATCTATCTCGGCCCTCTATACTGTCTCTCAATACCCTATCTCCTGGTACCTATAATGAGGGACCCAACCCTATCCCTGTGCCTATCCTATGAGGACTCTGTCTTCTGCCACGCCTTTGTTTGTAAAATGGACCCCTATCCTTGAGCCTATGTGGGTACCTATCCTCGAGCCCGTAAAATGCTGTGCGTATACATCCGGGCTCGTAGGCCACAATACCTCATCCCCATCTCTACCGGTGGTCACTGGCCTGCAGCCCTATCTACATGTGCTCAGAGTGACCACTTGCCTCGGATCCACAACTACCCCTACACTATCCCCAACTATGTAACCATTGTAGCCACCTTTATAGGGTGTCCTCTAAAGCAGTGATGGTGGCTAAATCTCGATACCCCGACCTCTGGTAATGGTAGCACTCATAAATGCGCAGCTCCACCACCGTTATATCTATCAATAACCCCGGCATCATCAATCCATGGTCTACTACCTACTCCTCCTTCCTCTGCCGCACTTAGGCATGTGGTAGAGGCAGAGGCCTCTCTACATCATCCCTCCTATATTGTGGGAATGATGGAGGTACCTCCTATGACAACCCAAACTATCGTTTAACCCTCAAACGGTATTATATCATGCTCTCCCCGCACTACGCCTCTCTATCCATCGGAGTAGCTATAGTCCATCTAGCTCATCGGCCATATGCCTATATGCCGGAAACCCAACATGTGGCCTCCCAATGATGTCCATGCCAGGACAACCCTCTAGTATCTTCCTATAGTGGGCTACATCATGCGTAGCCCTAGCCCCCTACCACACCCCACCAACTACCACCATCACCTATAACCAACCCGACCATACACTCGGCTCAAATTCATCCAAATGAGGCAACCCAATTAGATGAACACACACATGATGTGCTCGTATGCCAAACAGTGAAGAAGAAATGTGTAGCATAAGTTGAACCTCCGTAGTCTCCCGTAGGCCCATAGCTCCCTATATAGTTGTACCAAGTACGCAGTGCCTAGGAAAATCAGGTCCTATCCTCCATCATATCATGCAAGACCCCCATCAATGCTCATGGGAATCTCCCACCCTCTGCATCTGGCAGTGTGAAACAACACACTACCTCCATAATCAAAACCACTAGCCTCATCTCCTCTAGATGAGCCACGTACATCTCTCCATAGCTCAGGTTGGTGCTATGAAACCTCATCTCTACCATCCCTCTATGAATACTATCAGCATCAGCTCCTCTAATGCCTCTAAAGAAATAGAATACACTGCACCCCTACTATCGATCGGTAGTGCAGAATCCTCGTAAATGTCCTCCAAAGTCACAACATCTCAACTGTTGGCAAATAGAACGTGTTGGTCGCGAAATCCCATCTATCAATGAGAGCGACCATCAAACTCGGATCACGAGCTATACGCCTATAATGAAAATCCCAATCAAACCCACCTCGATCACATGCCACCACTCCTCATTGGTCACGTCCCCCAACATCTAGTAATAGGGGCGGTACTTGGTCTCTCGTCCATAATTGCTCTCTATCATGTATTTAATAAAACACAACCATTATTCAAGCTTTATTTTACCCAACATTTACCTTAACCCTCCCTTCTTCGACTCCTCCCCACTATCTATTTGACCCACTTCACCCATCCTCTATCCCTTTACCTCTAACCGCCTTGGTCACCCCCTCACCGACACCGGTCCATTATAACCAGATCGGTTCCCCATACATAACCGATGTCAATATATACAGACTAATGTCGCCATACATTGACCAACGCCGGTCCACCGTCACCATACCCACACCGAAACCCCCCGAATTTTCTTTTGCTCAATTCTTTTCAATCTACCTACCTACCCACCTACCCCTACCCACACCTAATCTAAATCCCTCTCTAACCTTCTTCCCTCTCTAACCTTATTTACCCCTTGTCCCCTTTCATACCTCATTACATCCCTTTTCCCCACAAATTTCAAATTCTCTACCCTCCTAAACCCCCGACCCGTGTTCCCTTCTACATATAACCAAACCAACTAAATTATTTGACCTTACCTCCTTCTTGACGTCGCCTCAATGGTGGCTAGTCGGCCTATGTGTTGTGTCGTGGTTCACCCGAACCTTCTCCTACCTCCACCATGTCAAATCTCTACCAACACTCCTAACCTCCAATCAAATCCTCCACACTGATCTCATGGACCCATCTACCTGGCTCATCTAACCAACTTGATCTCTCCACCTCATCCGGGTACTGTCCCTTGTACTTTCCTCTCGAAAAGGCACAAAAGGTTTTGTGCTCTGTCATTTTCCCAAAAGTCAAAAGGCACAAATGAATCCATATTTTACATATTTTTCTTTTTAAATACACAACTCGACCCAACCAACATCGGTCGGTCATCGTCGTGCCTAGTAAATTGATGACGCTTAAACCTAAACCAACGCTCGGCTACCTACCATTTCACTTATATCTTGTTTTACCTATTTTTTCCAACAAATTAACCAACCCCACCACCGTTTGACCTTACCCACCTTTATAGAAACTTACCTACAAGTCCTCAATACATATCCTTATCCCTAATTGTATTTGGGGACTTGTTATTTTACCCATGCCTCACTACTCATCTCCGTGCCGTGACTTACCTACCTGGACCCTAATATTGTTTGTGACTGTGTGAACCCATGTGCTCGTTATACCTTGTGACACCATATTGATGTTTTTGCCTAATGACCTTACCTTACCTATTGTCATGTTGTTTATCCCGACCCAACCTTTGGTGTACCGAACATACCTACACATTCTTGCACTGATCTACAATGTGCTTCGCACCATATCCTATACCTTGATATCGGAATTGCTTTAACCTTGTTTTCATAAATCTATCGACCTTGGACAATGTAGAGTTTGCAAGCTCTTCAACCTAGTACTTGTGTCACGCTTTATACGTGTGCGTGCATTTGACTTTCACTACCTTTGACCTCGGCCCATTTCTTTGTTTGCCCGATTTGACATTTCCCCCATTACCCGCTTTTTACCTCCACCTACCCTACCCACACCTACCTACCTAACCATTGATTAAGTGGATATTCCCATGTCCTCACCCATTTCATCCCGCGATAATGGTACCTATTTTGCTTAGCCTAATAGCCTTACCTTGCATATGCCTATGACCATTATCCAAACAAACCTTGACCTTTTGACCTTTTGATGTACTGGAACCACACCTACGTGTTCTTGCATCTAACCTTGTTGAGTCCCAGACCGTATCATTTACCACCGATACGGACCTCAACAACCCTTGCTTTTGATGACCTTTACAACCCTAGATAATGCACATTTTTTATGTTGAGCAACCTTGGTATCTCATGGCATTTCACAACGCGTGTGTATGTCTAAATGCTCTACCTAATCACCCCCTACCTCTTTGTAATCCCCATACCCTCGACCATCACTTTCTTCACACATAACCATGTTTTCTCAAACCACCCACCTCCTCATTTTATCAAACCACTCACCGCTTCCTTGTCTAACCTCATTGGTTCCTAGTTTGAGGGGGTTACCTTCACCCACACTTGGGGAAACATCACCTTCACCCACACATGGGGCAACCACATCTTATTTTTTTCAGTGTCACTTACCAATACAAGAAACACAAAATAAGGGGCAAATGTAGACACCAAAATTGGGTCACACTCCCTTGCCCCCGTCGAATAACCAACTCAAATACATTCACCTAGCCATGGCCCCTTCCACCCAACATTAATATTAATTTAATTAATTTAGTTAAATTAATAACCATCCTCACAATATTCATCATTTAATTACCTTAATTGACCTAATTTCCACCTCATCCAACCACCTCACCCTAGACCTATTCTTGGCATGTTTCCATAACTAACTAAGACCTAATCTTACTTGCCTTAATGAGCTAAGATTTGGTCTAACCCTAAAAGAACATTTCTCTAACCACATTCCCACTCATTAAGGAAGCTTCCATTCGATCCATGGAACAAACCAACATGGCCCAAGAAATTAGAAAGATATGACCATTTTAGTAAACCTATGGAATCTCGCCTTAACTCGACGATGGTCGGACCTAAACCAACGCTGCTTCAAGATGGAACCGTCATTGGTTACCATTTATTCACCTTAGAACCTTGTTTGAGAGGTTGGCACATTCGAGATCAAGGAAGAGAAAGAGGAGTTGCATGTAAGTAGAATTCGAGTCTTTTCGTACATCTAGGAATCTAGAACCATCATCCAGATGGATTTAGAAGCATTGCACTCTGCGTAGTATTCTCGGGAAGCACTCGCCATGACACCAAACACCATTCCTCTGATCAATCGTCACCTCTATCCAGGCATCAAACTTGCATCACAGTAAGTATCTTGTTAACTAGAAGTCTTCTATTTTTGTTCTAGTAAGTTTTGTTACCTCTGTTATTAGTTTCTACTTTTACTCTCACCGCCCCACCATTTATCTCCATACAAGTTTGCTTATTCCTTCACCCACGCCATAAAATCACCCATACGTGATCAAGTTAGACACCTCTCCGAATATTTCCAACACCTCCTAGACCTACAACAACTCTTCACCATCTCTAATTCAGCCTCGATAAATCCCTAAATCATGAACTATTGAGTTATTGAAAACTCATAGTAATCATCGCTGATTATTACTAAACCGTCGTCTACCATACCAAATCGATGCCGGTCTCTATGTTTTATACTTTGCCAATAACAAAATCAACCTAACTTCTACCACATCACTTAAACAACCCGAACTTGACCCTAACTAGTTCCACTACCCTGACACCTACCAACCCCTCAGATCTAACTATAGCTTAGCCTGTTATATTAGATTTTCTTATTGTGATTGAATGAGATACATAAATCATACAAAATACAAATAGGACTTTGTTTATTTCTCGCATTAATTTATTTTAAACAGTGGATTGACAACCATCTAGGAGTATCACACTTCCCGGATCTAGCATATGCTAGGCAGTCCATTGTCATATATCATTTAACTTCTCTTTTGTGGTCTTGTTTTCTATTACAAGTAGTTCCTCCTAGCCAAAAGGAAGCTCTCACAATCGGCATTGGGTCAAGAAGTCGAATGCATGCATCAACCTTCAACCAACCCATTTAACAAGTATTCCTCCTATCCCATAACCCTATCTGTTTTCATCATTCAAAATGTAAATAAAAAGTGAAACAGCTTCAATAAAAGTACTAATGAAAGATAGTAACTTGTTGAGTTACTATAAACCTCTTCAAGAATCTAATATTGTGAAACGATACATAATATCCTATCATAAAAATGAACTTATCTACTTTATAGTTCATAGATAACTAAAATTATAAACGAAGTGTAGGTACTATCTCTCATCATCCTTTCGATAGTATCCTACCCGTACCAAATTAGGATTTATATGGGATGGATAGTGACATGTAATGACGGAATTCATTACATAGTCACTATCTTTCCCATAGGGATCCTAAGGTGGGACTAATAGGATCCTTTCGATTAGTAGGGTGAGTCATGGAATCTACTTCTTCAAAACTAAAACTTAATTTCTTAAACAACAAAATAAGATCCAAATAACTATGTAGAGTTGGTTATGTGGTGATGGAAGACAAGTTTCGTTGACTTGTGTGTGGTCAAGAAACTAAGCTTGCAAAGTAACACTTGAATCTTTGTCCAAAGTAGTGTAAATAATTGATTACATTATATGTTCACCATTCCCTTAACTTGTTACTTCGGATACTAGATGTAATATAAATTGTATGTTTTCCAAGTAGATACTTAGGAGTTACAAATAGTTCTCATAGTCCGTTATAGGTTTAACCAATAGTATACAAGTTATACACACTCGCGTATGTGTGAATTTAAGGGAGGTCGTGAAGATATAGTTGACCCTTATAACTACCCATGGTTATTGTTTGTTATCGATGGATTGTAAACATTTAATTATGTTGATTCAATTGTTTCAAGGTGAAATCATCAAGACTTTAATTATACTTAAGGGGTTTGTTTTTTTCTAAAATCCCTTAATTTGGATGAATCATAACATGGGTGCTACATATTAGCTCTCACTATGAACATAACTCCTCTATTTATTTCATTAGAAACAATAATTTTAAAAAGTAAAAGATATTTTCTTCCTATAAATTCAAAACATGTATAAATGGAGTCAAATTCTAGATTATATAGTGAGTTCAATCAGAAATTCCACTTTCTCAAAGAAATAATTCATTCTTATTAGAAATATTTCTTCATGAGTGAAGTCCAATAAAGTAGAATGAAACGTATATATAAAGCAAGAAAATACAATCTCGTAATACATAAGAAATCAAATTTAACTATAATGTTAACTTCATTACATGCAAAGCTATACACCTTTTAAGAGTATTTTCTTCTTGAAAAATTAGTGTAGATAAAGTAAAGAATGTGATTACTTGTAGTCCGAGAATATAGATACATCATAAATAATGGCTATAGTGGTAGAATGCGTAGATCTTGAGTCATGGCTTACACAAATCCTGCAGTGAAGGGCATAACTAGAACTTAAAATAACTGCGAGAAGTCAATGTAGAGAAATATGACAATAATTTCTTTCCATTTATTTCTCAAATGTAATAAATAAAGTTTTAGGGTATTGCTAAATGGATGGAGAACTATGTAATACATCATCGTTAATGAGAAAATGAGCATTCTCTTGTAAACAATGAAAAAAAGATGAAAATAGGTCTTCAATTATGACACATGAGGTTGTTTTTATTCTTCATATCTCTTGAAAGGATTGGTCCTAAAGCAATACAATTTGAATTCCTATGTATTTTATAACATAAACTTTTAAGGAGAGAGCCATAATTGCTTGCTTATATACACTAATGTAGAGAATAGTCCACGATGGTGAGATCCCTAATAAACACCTAGATTGGGATTATCCAAACTATCCTAAGCATGTTTCTTGTTTCATTTCTTTCAATTCTCAAAAAATATGGAAAAAATGACAAACATATTATTTTCCATAGTGGATTTCTCTACTAGGTTTTCATTTCCACATGGTCACATTCATTTCAACATGTATGTATACGTTGAATGTTCGACATAGTTTTCAGCATACATTACAATTTTGAGCTCAATGGCATATTAACAATAGAAGAAAAAAACTAACAAAACCTTGTTGTAGTAGTGTAGTTTGCATTATTTCTAAATCTATGTTTTACATATCATATAATTGTTGTGTACATTTAGTACAATAAGATTTAGACGTTTTAGTTTAATAAACAATTCAAGGAATTTCTCCATAATATCAACTTTAACAACTAAGATTATATTGTTTAAGGTTTATACCTTACATAGTATTTCAAGTTTGTTGCATGATCATGTGCACATCTATAAAACAACAATCGAAAGTAGATATTAGCCATATGTTGTTATTATAAACACCATGATAGACTTATACACTAAAATGCACTAAAGATGGCTAAGGATTATGATTTTTACAAAATGACTCAATGAAATGTGGTGACATAGATTGTGCAATGATGGAATTGGGACATATAGTTGTGTTTTGTGAATATACAACTTGGATATCAAATATTATGGTTTGATATGTTAGTGACTTTAGTAGATGTTGCACATGCATGCGAATTGGTTACAAAATTGAGGGAATTTTTAAGTTGTTGATTTAGGATATCCTGAAATCAATGAAAAATAATTTGTCAAAAACTCATGCACACTATCAATGGCACCACATTATTAAAGTTTTGATATTACATTAGAGTAATTTTTTTATTGCATTAGGATATATTATCACAATCAAACCGCATTAATTTGTCATTTAATAATTCAAGGTTTCTACATAAGAGTATGATTGAAAGCATATGTTTTTGTATGTGATAGTTGCAAGTGATAGAATTTGAGGATTCTATTAACTATGGATTTAATCAATTAAATTATACAACATTAATAAACTATGCAATATTAAATTAATAAACATCAAAATATATTGCATAACAAATAAAGAAATACTTACATAAAGTAAATAACAAATGACACGGGATTTATAGTGGAAAACCCGAAGGTAAAAACCACTGTGAAAAGTAACCTTTATTATAGAGAACCCTTTTACATCCAATAAATTACCTCATTTAAAACCCTAATCATAAGGGTAAAAACACATTTGATATATATTTTTAATATATCAAATGAGGACCAAGTTCTTTTATATGAGGTGATTGGGTATCTCTCCCAACCCGCATTTTCAACCTAAATGGTTAACACATATACCAAGGTTTAAAATATTTAATAATAGAAATATAGCTATTTCTTATTACTAAATATTTAACCTAAAGTATATCCCTAGGTTTGAATATTTAATAATAAGAAATATTTATATTTCTTATTATTAAATATGTAACCTATACCATAATGTTGGACCCATATTTAATTAAGGGGTGGTCAGCCCACTTAACCATTATGTTCCAACACTCCCCCTTAATGTTAAGTGGGATAACATATACCAATAGATTACCTGCCCATGATACACTACAAGATTTACAATCCTTAAACCATAAAGGTTTTAGGCTAGCATATATAGGTTGAAGGAATTATAACACCTTCATCATACTTAAGTTACCTTTTGGTACAAAATGATTTAGAATTTCAAACATCATCTCATGATCAAAGTGGCTAAGTATGATTTTTAGTTTTACATGCTCTCACAAGTTCTTGTAAAGGTTAGTTGAAACCAAACATATATGAGCCTTTTATAACCAAGTTCTTCCTTAACAATATGTTTACATTGATGTTTACCAAGAAATTTAATAGCACTAAAGATTATATTGAACACTGTCTTTAATGTCTTTCTACACTTCTTTGTAAAAAAATAGGTATACACATGCCCGAGGTCTTTTTTACACTTTCTGAAGGTCTTTTTCACTTGCTCAAGGTCTATTTTACAATGCATTTTTCATTTTACAAATACCAAGTTCCATTAGGAGGTGACATTTTCATGCACACTCCCCCTCAATGGAAACTCTAACAATCCAAGTTTTTCATGAAAGTGACAAAAATTTGCAACGCTCGGGGATTTGTAAAGGTGTTAACAACTTGTTCTTCGATTAAGCACAAACTTGAGATCTATCTCACCACTTAGCACCTTCTCATGGATGAAGTGTATATGTATCTCAATGTGCTTCATCCTCTGATGTTGTACTAGATTATGTGCAAGATCTATGGTGCTTTGGTTGTCATAAAAAAAAGGAATACTACCTTGATCCTTCATCTTTATCTTGGCAAACAACCTCTTTAGCCATAGTGCCTCTTTTTGTAGATTCATTGCACTTCTATAATTAGCTTTAGTTGAAGAGATATAAACAATGGCTAACTTTTACCGCACCAAGTAATGACACTTACACCAAATTTAAACACATAACTAGAAGTAGATTTTTAATTTGATACATCACCAAAGATGATCGTAATCACAAAATCCATATAAGTTAGCATTTTTATCCTTAGTATAATGCAACCCATAATTGATTGTACCTTTAATATATATATATAAGAATTATTTTTCAAGATTCTAATGATCTCTATAAGGTTCCTACATAAACCTAGAAACAATTCCTACTACATACAAAATATCTAGTCTAGTTATAGTTAGATAAAACTTCCAAATAATTGCCTATATAAAGTAGGATCAACTTTTTTGAATGCAAGTTTAGGATCAAGTTTTATTCCAACTTCCATAGGTGTAGAAATTGGTTTACAATCAATCATATTAAACATTTTCAGTACATTGGTTGCATATTGTGCTTGAGAAACAAAAATAGAATGCTTATCTTGAAATACATCCATGTTAAGAAAATGTTATAAGAGACATAAATCAGTCATTTCAAAGTATTGTTTCAATTTTTCTTTAATCCTATGAATTAAAGTAGGACTATCACCAATCATAAGTAGATCATCCACATATAGACATATAATGATAATGTGATAACCTTATTGTTTGATTAATAGATCATTGTCAGGATAACAATTAACAAAACCTAATTATTTAAATAAAGCATTAATTTTTGCATACCAAGCTCTAGAATCTTGCTTTAAACCATACAAATATTTTTTCAACTTACAAACATAGTTTTTTTACTAGTTTTTTCGAAACCTTTAGGTTGAGACATGTAAAGTTATTCTTTTAAATCACCATTCAAAAATCATTTTTCACATCCATTTGGTGGATTTCCCACCCAAACTAAGCAACAATAGCAAAAAGGTCCTAACAGTGCTCATTTTAGCTATAGGGGCAAAGGTCTCAACATAATCTATCCTAGGTTTCTGAATAAAAATTCTAGCAACAAGTCTAGCTTTATATTTTTCAATACTACCATCAACATTATATTTTACTTTATATAACCATATAGACCCTATAACGCTTCTTTTCTCAGGAGGTGGAACCAACTCCCAGGTTTGATTTTGAAATAGAGCATTAAATCTAGCTCAGTATTACATCGATCCAATTCTCATCCCAAGAAGCTTCTTCAAAACTTTGTGGCTTAGGTTCAAACAAGTCATTAATGCATAGTACCTATGATGGCTTGTGGTCTTTCTCCTAAGGTCAATAGGACTAGAACTTTATAACACAATTTGAGCCCATTTTTGGTTTCTTGGCTAGAGAGACATGAGATTCAGAAACATCCATAACATTAACACAAGAAACATCATCATGATATTTTACCATATTTTCATTATTAGAACCAGAACCATCATTAGGAATATTGACAGGATTAAGAATATCATTACTATTTGAAGATGAATAGAAACATTTTTCTAAAATAATAACATTGTGATTTTCAATTACTTCCCTTTTTACAGGTCGTAAATCCTTAAACTTGTAGTGTTAATACCATATCCAATGAAAATACAAGAAAAAGAAGTCATATCAAGTTTCTTTCTTTTCTTTTTAGGGATATATAAGGAGGCAAGACTACCAAAGACTTTTAAATGTGATACATCAGGTTTTGATTTGACCATTTCTCTAAGGGGGTCAAAAGGTGAATAGCTTTGGTAGGGACTCTATTTAGAATGTAGACTATTGTGTTCATTGCTTCTTCCCACATAAATTTGGGAAGACCAACAGAATGAAGCATAGTGCAAGCCATATCTAGAATAGTCCTATTTTTCCATTCTACAACACCATTAGATTGGGGAGAATGGGGAGAAGTTAATTCTCTCTTAATACCAAAATCAATACATAATTTTTCAAATGCTTTGCTAACATATTCACCCCCATTATCTATTATAAGCCTCTTAATTTTATAATTTGATGAATTTTCAACAGAAGTTTTAAATTCCTTAAATTTTCTAAATACATTAGATTTATTTTTAAGAAAATATGTCCAAATCATCCTGGTGAAATCATCAATAAATGTCACAACATACAAAGAACCATTTAATGAAGCTACTTCAAGAGGTCCTCTAACATCACTATGAACGAGTTCTAGTGGTGAAGAGGAACTCTTCTCAAGATGTAAGTGAAAGGGTTTAACACTTTTTTTTCGAGCGTAAACACCCTTCACAAGCATCGTGAGATGAAGACAAAACAAGAAAACCTTTAACTAGATTATATCTAGACATTTCATACAAGATTTGATAATTGACATGTCCTAACCTTTCATGCCATAGTTTTGAATTATTCAAACTTTGAGATACAAAACAAGATGCAGAAGAAAAATCATCAAAAATATACAGACCATTTCTTTGAATTCCTTTAGCAATTATATTATCATTACTATCTTTGATGTACCAAGTATCCTTCAAAATTTGAATAGACAAACCATCATGAGTTAGTTGTGAACATGACAAAAGATTCTTTTTAAGCTTAGGAACAAATAAAACATTATTCAAAATACCATTTGCAAATTTTACTTTTCCTTTCTCTATTACTTCTAAAGATGAGTTATCACCAAGATACACATGTTCATTGATTTTTGTAACATAAAATAAAGAATTGAAACACCACCATGATTTGAAGTACCACTGAATCTAGAACCCATTCAAAATTAGAGGAA
Source organism: Taxus wallichiana var. yunnanensis (assembly GCA_018340775.1). Classification (NCBI taxonomy): domain Eukaryota; kingdom Viridiplantae; phylum Streptophyta; class Pinopsida; order Cupressales; family Taxaceae; genus Taxus; species Taxus wallichiana. Next base: position 208,665,925 of record CM031237.1, on the reverse strand, counting down.
GAATATAAAGCAACATATAATGCAATAGTTTTAGGAGCATCATTATAACTATCCTTTTTCTTTAAATTATATTTAGATGAGACAATTTATTTATGATTTTTATGGATAGGTTTCTTATATTTACACCCTTCCATTTTATGCCCAAATTTTCCATATTTGTGACATTTACCATTAAATCTTACACGCAAATGTTCAAAAGTAAAACTTTTCTTATCAGCAAATGAAGATTTAGATCTAAACTTTTGATCAGAGAAGGACTTACGTGGTTTGAACTTTGAGTTCGAGCAAGATGTGCTTGAGAAGCGTACTCCTTAAATTTGAAGTTCATCATCACTTGCTCTTCCTGTATCAGAAGAGAACTCAAAGTATTTAAATCAGGTAATTCATCTTCATTATGATATTTAGAGTTTAGGATAGAAATAAAATTCCTAAATCTTTCATGTATATTTAACTAAACAATAAATTAGATTAATTTTTCACCAATTAAGTCACAATTGCATCCATCTAATTGAGCTTTGATATTTTTAATTTTGGCTAAGAAATTAACTAATTTTTCATCTCCTTTCATAGGAGTTGTAAGTAATTCTAAAACAAGTTTAATAATCTTATATAAGTGTGTAACTTCATGCATGGATTCTAATTGTATCCATACCTCTTTAGATGTTCGATATTACCAATGTGTAGAAGATATTCATCGTTCACATTGCACATGATCATGGAAAGGACCTCCTACAATCACCGTGAGAATGCAATCATATTTTCCACATTCGCTTGACGACGATGGTGGGGGCACAAGCTCGGTTCTCAAACAATTGTCCAGATTTTCCTCGCCATAAGTTTCGATTTGACTATAATCTTCCAAATATTATAATTTGATCCATTTAGGATCTGGGATTTATCAAGGCAAAATAAATTGATGCCATTGTCTTTCAAATGTACTAAAACACATACCCTATTATGATATAATGTGCCACTGAGTTAGAAACATATTAATTAAAAAACGACAATACCCATATTTTATGATCCAAAAACTTTATTATTTCATTAAAAATCAAGTAATCCATATTTTTTTAAAAGAAATAACTAATTTTTTTAAATATGATCATAAAAATATTAATAGAGCCAGATCTAATTTTATAGATATAAAGAAACTATTTGACCATAACTAATTATGTCATTAAAATGCATACTAATTAACTTTCCATAATCAAATAATAACCCGCATTATAAAGGGCTCTGGCATTATACCCCAAACCTATCATTAAATTTTTCCAACCATATAGAAGTGAAGATAAAACCCCTAAGAATGCACACAATAACTTCATATTTCGAAAAGTGTTATCAAGATAAAGATTTGGACCGCTTAAGTTTGACATCTAAATGGTCGTCATTTTGCCTTATTTTTGGTCCTGTCGTGACACTCATTTAATCACAATTTTAACACAATGAAAATTTCCTAGATATGGCCAACTTAAATTTGACGTCTAAATGACTATCATTCTTCCTTATTTTTGGTTTGTCATGCGACACTATTTGACTGGTCAAATTTAACACAATAAAAATTACCTATGTATTTCCAGAATATGAAATTTCAGAATTTCTTCTTCTCGTACAGTTTTAGATAGATCTTGTTTATAAATTATAATAAGATATAAACAAATATATATTTTTTTGAGAATAGTTTATATAATATAAACTATAATGATCTTTATTCTATAGTAAATTTTTATTTAAAGAATATAGTTATAAAAATATAAACTTGTATTTTTTAAAAAAATCAAGCCCTATTAGAGGGGGTCCAAAGGACACGGGCATATTATTTTGAAAAAAAATAAGGTAAAAATAGTAAGAGAATTTTTACCAGGTGCAAAGAGATTTCGAATCACATGAGAGTACAAATTAACCTGGAGATTTACAGAGGGGACAAGTAATTTCACCCAACGAAATGAAATAATTTGAAATCCCTATTTTCATGAAACTTGTCTCCTCCCTTCATTTACTCTTGAATTTTACCTTTGAAAACATTTACCCTGCACACATTTAAAACTATAGAGAAATAGAAATATTTCATATATTAATTTACCCTTACATGTATGTGATTTTTCACATGCATGTAAACCCCTTTCACATGTGCACACTCACATTAATTCCTCACAAAACATTCAAAATTTTAGATTGCAAAAAAATTGGGGAGAAGGGGGCCCGATGATTTTTAAATACCCTTCCGGGTTGGTTGAAAAAACCCGTACAAAATTAAATAAATTAAATACAACAACATTTGATCTAATCTATTTAATTTACCTCGCTCTATTACCATGATATAATTTGAGGATTCTATTAACTACGGATTTAATCAATTAAATTATACAACATTAATAAACTATGTAATATTAAATCAATAAACATCACACTATATTACATAACAAATAAATAAATACTTACGAAAGTAAATAACAAATGACACATGATTTATAGTGGAAAACCCAAAGGTAAAAAACCCACTGTGAAAAGTAACCTTTATCAGAGAACCCTTTTACATTTAGTAAATTACCTCCTCCTTTAGAAACCCTAATCACAAGGGTAAAAACACCTTTGATACATATTTTTCAAAATATGAAATGAGGACCAAGTCCTTTTTATATGTAGTAATCGAGTATGTCTCCCTGACCCACCTTTTCAACCTAAATGGTTGACACATATATCAAGGTTTAAAATATTTAATAATAGAAATATAACTACTTTTATTATTAAATATTTAACCTAAAGTATATTCCTAGGTTTGAATATTTAATAATAAGAAATATTTATAGTTCTTATTATTAAATATTTTACCTATAGTATAATGTTGGACCCATATTTAGTTAAGTGGTGGCCAACCCATCAACCATTATGTTACAACACCAAGTACCCCGATAGACTTATAAGTTACACAATACAACCTTAACATTCTTGTTCAATGTATAAGTTCAACAAGACAATCTATATGCACTCATTTTTTCAAAATGCAATTGTTAAATTCCCTCAATTCCATAGCCATCATGAAGGCATGGTATCATTACGACATTTACATGTATTTGATGAATATGCAATGATCTTGGCACTATTACTTAATAAGTTGAAAATTATTGATATCCAGTTACATGAGGATGATAGATATTTCATTGATACTTTCAAATTGTGATACTTCTTACTCTCTATAATATGTTAAATTCCATAAGTAATTCATGAAATATGATATCCATCAATGTTATGATCCTTTCTCATTCACATAACACATGTAAATGTCATAACCACATCATTAGAGTCCTTACATCCAAACTTGTCAAACAATCAATAAATGTATAATAAAAATAAAATACTTTGTTTATCGGGAACACAACCGAGAAAGACAATAGACACATAAGATGTGTACATCCATCAAAGAATAATAGGAAGCATGTATTATTCATGTATTTTGTAGTTGTAAGTACCCTAGATGACATGTATGCAAACTTTTATTGAATTCTTGGACATGTTATAGGATTTGTAGTAACTACCCTAAGACAAACACCCACATACATGTAATAGATAAATTTGATAAAATATTAAAATACAATACACATATTATCTATCCCAAAGAGTATTAATGCTTCTTTATGCTAAAAATATCTAACAAGATATTAGCATTACATAAGTAACTCTCATTTGCAAAGGTACCTTACCCACTAGCCCTCTATGCTCTTATATAAATAAGGAGGGGTTTATTATTAGGGTTTGAGAGTAGATTACTTGTGTTCGAGAACAACCATTCTAAAACTTAAAAATACCTTATTAATAATGAAAGTCAATTAGTTAATATATATTTTCCTCTAATAATATGACATGTATATAAGTGTACACCAATTAGTGCCTATCCACATTTAAAATTAGTATTATGAGTGCATTTCAACAAACTTAGACTTGTATAAGTCCAAGTATTTTATAGTTTATTTTAAATAAAAGGAACTCAATTATAAATAATTAAATAGTTCTTTTATGAATAAGATTTTATATTATATTAACAAGTAAAATGATACAAGATAATTCAACAAAAATCAAAGCGTAATGGAAGCACGCCCGAGCCACACAATCAAACTAGTCCGAGCCTAGGAAAGTCAACTATAACAAAATTATTAAAAAACAGAGGAAATTATATTAAGCCACTGCTATAAAAAGTTGACTAGAAAAGGGAAAATCACGATCATCGTGTCAACCAGATCTAAGAAGTTCCTTGTCATTGTTTGACACTTCCCAACTAGAGCCAGGTTGGTTTTCTTCTTCATTATCTTCAACAACCACTCGAGTGGGCGAGATGACAAGAGACATTCTAGGGAATTTATCAAGCGGTGGTGGGAGGCTCCAACCATCGTGGGTACATGGCTCATGGCCAATCGGCGAGCCCCATTCAAGATGGTTGGGTGGCAAAGGGGAGCCCCAACCCCGGTGGAGAGCCGGAGGCGGATCGGAGAAGCTCATCTGCCGCTTTGCTGACTCCACAAGAACTAACAAGCATTGTTGAACGAGTGACGCTATGAGTGGCTTCAACAACCACCATGGGGTGGGGAGTGCTACAAGGGGGATGACAGTTCATGAGAAACATTGCAATGGGCATTACCTCGGTGTCGATAAGGGTTTAGAGGTGCTCCACCTCAAGGGCCACCTTGTTTTCTTGCACTTGAATCTGCAGTAATACATTGGAGATAACCACCGACTTATTATATATAGAGAAATGTTGATCAGCTTCAACATTAGCAAATAAACAAGAATTCCTTTCTTTCCAAAGCCAAAAGAGAATTTCCCCTCTAAAAGCATGCCAAATTTGGGAGAACATGTGAGGCATTATGGGATTATCTCCTAAAAGAATATGCTGTCAAGTAAAACATTCTGGTCTGAAGGGCAGAAAGAATGAATGAATCCAATTCTAAGCCTTTTGGGCTTTACTACAATACCAAAATAAGTGGGATAAGGTTTCCAAGTGTCCACAAAATGGACATTTGGGGGTTGAGACACCAAGTTGAATCAGACAGTACCAATCGAAGGCCTTGGTGAAGAACACACCACAAAAAATGAGCAATTTTGGGTTCCACACATGTGGACCAAATAGTATCAAATCTCCTTCTCCAACTGGATGGAGAAGAATGCAACCCCCACCGAGTGTTGATTTTTCCAACCATGGGAAGATGGGGTGATAGCCAAGCATAACCTTTACTAGCAGAGTAATTCCGGAAGGGGGTGTCCATGAACCACTTACAACTGTCCCACCGAGGACGCAGATGTAGCACATTTTTTTGCTCATATGATCAGGAATAAAAGAGATGATATCATTGATACTAACACAATCATGTAAGGCTAAATTGAATTGAACTTTGAGTTCACTCCAAGGACCATGCACCATGCAATTCATCAAGTAAATCATCAATTACTAGAATAGGAAACTTATCTTTGATGGTGTACTTGTTGATTTCTCGATAATCTAGAAAAATCCTCCATGTTTCATCCTTCTTACGTATCATGGCCACTGGTGAAGAATATGCACTCTGGCTATGCCTGATAATACTGGCCTTAAACATTTCATGCACCATTTTCTCAATCTCACTTTTTTGAGAATATGGGTATCTCAGTATGGTCCGATGTTAGGTGGTTGGCTCTCTAGAATCAATTGAATGGCATGATCATGATCCCTAACTGGTGGTAGTCCCTTTGGAATTGCATAAAAAAAATGAGTGAGCATCAACAATCTTCTCGAAGATTGGTTAGCATTGAAGACCCTATATTTTGTACCTCATGGAAAATTAATTTGCTACAAATCCATCTACTCCTTTTTTGAGAACCTTCTACATCTGATGAGAGCTAATAATTTGTGGAGACTTAGCTACCATCCCTTTCAATTGTATTTTCCTTCCTTCTGAATGAAATCACATGAAAAATTATTGGAAATTCATTTCTATAGTACCCAAGGTTGTGAGCCATTGGACACCCAAAACAATATCTGCCCCTCCCATAGAAATAAAAAACATAGATGAGTCTAACATGTAGTCTCCCATGGAAAGCTTGATACTATGGCACTTTCCTGTGCACTTGACTATCCCACCATCCATAATCATAACTTACATTTCTGGAGCTAGGTAAATAAAATAATTGAGGCGGGCAACTAACTTACTATTTATGAAGTTATGAGTACTCCCCGAGTCAATCAACACCATCACCTTCTATTTTTTGAGATAGCCAATAACCTTGAGTGTTTAAGGAGTACTAATACCTGACAACGCATGGTAAGAAATTATAGGTTGGTGATCCTCTACTTCATCTTCTATTGGTTCCTCAGCTTCTCCTATAATTTCAGCTTCCTCTTTATCCTCATTTCCTCCTTCAATATAGAACAACTTCTTCACAAAGACATTTGTGTCTCCGCCCATATTTGTTGTCTTAGTTAAAACATAATCCTTTTGCTATTTTTTCTTCCATTTTTGAGGAGTCGAGTCTAATTGGTGAGTGAATGATGGGGAAGGGGTATTATTGTCTCTAATGTTAGTAAAATGTTTCCTCTTACTGCAATTTTTTTCCTCTGTTCTACATGTCATGATAATAGAATCGAAAGGTTGAGTGGATTAAATATACGTACTCATGCTCAATGTGGTCCTTAAGCCCCCAAGAAACATGTCATTCAGGTTCTCTTCTAATATTCTCCACCCTTAAGGATAGGTTCTGGAATTGATGCACATAATCTTTGACTAATCTTGTTTGTCTTAACTTTGCCAATTGACTAAAGTAGTTATCTGAAACACTTGAACTATAGTGAATCGCAACTCCTCGAAAAATTGTCTAAGTGATACTGCGCGACCACTCTTTTGCCTCTGAGCATATAACCATCGATACCAGATGAATTGGTCTGGTTCAAGATACAGGATGCCAAGGTCACCTTTTGTCTTGATGGGGTTTGATGTAACTCAAATAAGTTCTCCATTTGATTTATCCAATTCAATGGATCCTTCCCATCAAATTTGCACATCTCCACTTTCAAAGATCATGTTCCGTGGTTGTGAATAAGTTGGATTCTGATTGGGCTGGAAAAGTGATCCAACATGGTTATTTTGCCCATTATTTTGAACTGAATATCCTCCTTGATTTAGTTGGGAATGATTTGGTACATACTGTCTACCCTTTATATGTTGCATGATATCATCCAACCGCCGATTGATTTGGTATGTCTCCTTTACATGTCATCTTAGATTGTACATTTTACATTCATACTCAAGTTGGATCACTTATGATCAACCGAGGTAAACCCTAGTGCTTTGAGGAATCAGATTTACCAATTTTGATTCCAACTCTTCCATAATTACCCCATCTTTATCTAGGGTTTTACTCGAGTGACCGGATTCTTTTTGGCTCTTGTGGAAGGCCCCGCCATGATGTCAAACCCTAGGGTTTAGGGTTTTGATACAAATTCGGTCGAATAGGAAAAAACACAAAGAATATACTACCAATATGTTTTTAGGGCTTTCCGAAAATGTAAAGAACTTGGAAAAATTCCACAAATTTCAACCTAGGGAGTGATTTTATGAAAAAACCTAAATTTGCAATAACTTTTGTAAAATAAATCAAAAAGTCTGAAATTTTCAGGGAATCTTACTTGGAATTATTCACAACTTTGGTAAAAAAATCTCCAACAAATTCTCTCTGGTTCGCAAGATATATCAAATTAAAAATTAGGGTTTTTACCCTAATTTTGGCCCGGGATTGTGGCTCGATACCACTTGTAATGAAATTACTTGTATAATTCAAATTATGAGCATAAATACAACATCAAAGAACATAATATTCTAGATAAATAATCTCAATATGCAATAAAATTAGCTTCGCCACTTCGAGGGGGCAACCTCCAAACCATACAATAAGACTCAAATGCTCGATTGATGATGAACTACTATACCTACAATCCCCTATATATACCATTCATATGTTATGGCCATCACCAAGGTTGACCTAATAAGCATGAGAAAGTATAAATGATATAGTAAATGATATGGTAAGCCACAAAGTTGGCTACTCATATCCTAATACAAGCAATAGGTTAAGGGCATAACACAACCCTTTCAACCACATCATTAGAGGCATAAATGTTGATGAAGCCAAAAGGGTGGATTTCAATATTAAATAAGGCCCAGATGGCACAATTGGTGGGGTCAACACCATGGTCCATAAATAAGGGCTGCCATTTAGGAGAAAAAAATGGAGATCAATCCCCCATGCCCTCCATCATGATTATTGGTAAAAGCTAGGTTGTTAGGCTAGATGGATTTATAAACCATTGACAACTAAAAACCTGCAATTTTCACTTCTTGCAGAAACAAAACATCTAAATTGGAATTTTTTTACAAGCATCGCGAACAACATACTTGTGATTGGATTCTGTGAGACCTCGCACATTCCATGACATACAATTCATGAGAAATGATGGTCAAGGGCCATACCATCCGTATCTAAGCCATCTAAGGCATCAAACTGATTTTACAGAAATTGAGCATTATTGTGCTTCAAAAATCCCGAAACTCAAATTTCCTTCACCTAGCATACTCTATATTATACTCCTCCTCTATAGAATCCACACTATGTGTCAAGCTATGATCATGATTGGTCATAGAGTGATGAGAAGGAATTTGGGCCCTTTTGGATGGGTATTGTGAATTGGTTGTTAATAACAACCGTGAGGTTGAAAGTGTTGAGAAAATTCGGATGGAATTTTTCGCCCATGAGAATCACGTGTGCCTTGTGAATGCTTTGGAGAAACTAGGCAAAGGGACTAAAGCATCTTCAAAAACTAGATCCTTAGAGAAACGTTGGCTAGAGGTTTGTTCATTAATAGCTGGCTCTTTCGATCCATTATTAACAAATACCTTTTCTTGAGCCATTTTATTCTTGTTCTTCCACCCTCCAATGGTTTTCCACCCTTCTTCCTACGTGGGTTTGATAGATTCAGAGGTCGCCTTAGCGCTAGGTGATTACATCGAACATAGAGGGTACAATCTTTGATCTTATGATCATAGGTCTGGAAATGAAAACATGTGTTAGGAAAGTTGATGTAAAGAACACGTTGGGAGTAGCGAGTATCTCCCATTTGGATCTCCACAAATTCCTTCAACTCTTGGGAGAGGTATACTTCAACACAAACTCATTTTTAAGAGTGAACGTGGTAGAAACATTGTGGTTCCATGCAAACAACTTGCCCAATAGAGGAAGTGATTTGGTGTAGAAAATGAACTCACTAAGCAACAGTGCCAGTGAACTCCACCTGCATAAAGGACTTTGAGAGCCACATACTCAAACACCACAAAGTCTTTAGTCTAAGGAGAAAGAACAAAAGGGAGTTACGCACATACCAAGTGGCCGAATGGTTCAAGATAGTCAGGGCATGTGAGGGGTCAGAGAAATGGAAAAGGAAAAATCCTTTAGTCATGTTTTACACACTTTCAAGTCGATGCCATGAGCGGCCCAAGCTGAGTTAACCCATGACTTTAGCATGCTTTCAGAGGGGATGCGACCCACAAAAATAACCAATAAGGTAGAACTATTCTAACCATTGGGCGTCAACATTAAATTTAGAAATATGTAATACAACATCAGGAGGAGAAACATTACCTCATGAAAGACCTTCAAAACGAATTTCTAGGGGCATTTCTGTTGTGACTTCCATTGTATGTATCTCCACAAGCTCCATATCTACAACAATAGTTGGGCTTGAGGTGGAAAGAGGCATTATATAGGTGAGCCTAGGGGGCAAGAAACCCTAGAACTTACCAAGAGAGTTATAATCCACAATGCTCAAGAGGTTAGTGATGACATGCAAGTGAAAAACCCTAACAGTGAAAATTTTCCCCAATAATTAATTAGTTTTGGTTTAAAACATGTATGAAAATTTACAAACTATCATAAATTAAAAATTAATGGGTCCAACTTTAAAATGAAATATTCTATATATCAGAGATGTAATTAATGATTCACATCTCTTTAAGATAATCACAATTGGGATTTATCTTGCACCAGATTCAACCTCAATAAGTCCAAAAATTTTAAAATTCTCATTTTAAACCATACAAAAATGCATGAGTATTAAAATACACTAACATCGCCCCTTAAGATGTACTTGGTAAATTAAAATATAGAGGAATCACAAAACTATAACCCCTTGATGACACCCTCCTTCAATTCCAAGAGTATCTAAAGCTAAATAAACATGTTTAGGGGTATTCCATATTACCCAAGAGGCCTCGATAGCAATCCCTACAAGCTTAAACAACCCTAAAACATGAGTTCTCATAATTTTATTTTTTTAATATCATAAATAACTTCTTGACACTTAAGTTCTAAAAGTGACAATTTAGAACCAATAAATACCGAAATTATTGTCTTTTAGGAAAAACTATAGTTCACAACACCCAGGTGAACCGTAAAAATCCTCACCGCCTCATCTATACAAGCACATCCTCAAATCAACATTAAAGAACATAAAATCATGGTCACGCCATTGCATAATCTAAGATGAAGCACATTTTGAACATCCATCAAAGCCTAAAAAATAGTAACATTTTAAAAATGTTGTTAAAAATACTTAGAAAAATAAACAAACTATTACATGCATTTAATGGATGTTCAAAACTCATTTGCTCGGTCTAACAAGTGGAGAATGTGAAGCACTAAATCCTTAGTAATAATTTTATATGAAATGTTCAATAAGGTGATAAAATACCAATTGGTAATAACCTTTGGGTCACCAACTTTAGGTATAAACGTTATATTTCCTTTGTTAGTAATTTTACCAAAGGATTAAAGGGTTAATGCTTCCTTATAGACTTGTAGTTAATAAGGGCCAACAAAGCTCCAAGTGGCCTTTAAAAAATGGTTAGGAAAACTGTAAAAGTTACAAGTGCTTCGTCATTAGCCTTGCATTACAGAACCACAAAATCTCATCTAACATGGGGGATCATATTGAATTTGAGTCATAGGTGGAAGCTTACAAGGAACGATGTTCAAGCATTCTAAAGATCTTATTTCCTTTCCTCCATCATCTCTTGAGATTAGAACATCATTTGTAGTGTTCCACAAAGGTGGAGCAGATATCTAGTAAGTTGGTAATCTAGTTGTGAGTCGTCTGAATAACCTTAATTTACTCTTTTGCTTATTTGTCATGGAGGGATTTGAAGAAATCTTTGGAGGCATGATCATTGACCTTAAGCCAGTGCAGACGGGCCCAAGTTTGAGCTCCTCTTCTAACATGTGATTTTTTTAGTTGGAGTCTATGTTTAAGCCCAACCACCATCGATTGCAATTGAGGATCAAAGGGATTACATTCTAATAGTGCAGGAATCCTTTGAAATTCTTGTAGAAGAGCACAATCGGCTTACTTGCGCACCCATGCCACCTGTTTCCCAAAGTGAAGTCAACGGTTTTGTTGATGGCGTCATTCTACCTCTAATCCAACTAGATGGATAAGGAGGACATGGCACTAAGTTCTACATCATCAGAATGAGTTGAATGGTTCCCACATGCGTTAAAGTCAAATTGTCGAGGTAAAACTAATTGTGTGGGTCTTTCAATTGAGCACCTCCCCGAGTGAGCCAAAAGATGATAGTTGTGATCAGAAAGCACTATATCTTGATGGACTATGACCAATGGCATGCTAGAAATATGAAAAATGAAAACCTATTATAAAGTAAAACACAACAAATCCTTTCGCAAACCCTCGCGATTATGGCTCAAAACTAGATCAAATAAACAAAGGATGGGGAGTAAATGCATGTCGCTAATGGAAATGATATGGCATTCCCCAATTTCATGTGAAATAGAACCACACTTCACACTCACAAATACGTATAATCATATAGGAAGGGTGTGGTATTCTTTGTCCTTAGGATGCTCAATCATATTAAAGATGTCACACATAAGTTAGAAATCCAGTGGTAAGTTGTCACCAGTACCACCTCCATAATGTCATTTTTTACAAGCTATCATTAAAAGCATAAACATTAATGATGCCACAAAAAATAAGCCCATTAATGTCCAAGATGTCCTAGATAGCTTGATGTGATGAATGTTCGCCAAAGGAAACAATTAAGGATGCAAGTCTGGAAGATGTTGAAATATTAGGACCACCATATCCATCATCGTATAAGGTATGATAATGAATGTGTGTGTGTGTGCGTGTGTGCGTGTGTGTGTATGTGTGTAGGAAGTCCAAGCAAGCACTATGCAAGAAACCTACAATTTTAACTTCCTACAAACAAAAAATCTAAATTTCCATTACATTAACAAGCGAGTGCACAAGTTTTTTTTTTAGGACTCTCGAGACTCTTACATTCCATGATATAAAATTCATGTAGAAAAATCATCCATATTAAGTTCCCCTTGTCTATCTTAAAAATATATGAAAATCTATCTTCAAAATTGTTAGATGAAAGAGGATGTTTGTTTGGCTTACAAAAATCATCGATGAAAATGGAGTGGTGTTTAGCCCCATTAACTCCCCTTAATGAATTATTACCACCTTGGGGTGGCCAATGAGAGTGGCGAGAGGGTTGAGGAGCCGTCATTGAGGTCCCAACCTCAAAAATAGTTAATTGCATGGAAATTTTTTTGGATCTATAATGGTTCGTCATGGTTTTGAGACAAGGAGAACATATGCAAGTGGGATGGGAGAGCTTTTAGACCTACACACATTTGGTTGGGGCTTGGGATTGGTAAAAGTGCAATTATCTTTTTGTTCACCACAATGGTGCAAGCATAATTTTTTCCAACACCGTATACTTTCAAACTGGTAAAATTCTATTGATCAACTTCAATCGAACTATGTATTCTATATTTGGAGACTTGACCTTTGAAACATGTGTTTAGAATAGGAATATTGATATAGATGATTTTTGTCCAAGTTTTTGTGAGATCGACTGGGGTTAAATTTAACAACTATTTAGATGTTTTTGGTGATTTTAGTCATAAAATACTTGCAAATATTTGAAATAATCATCACATGAGACTTGTATATTTCGGGATGTGACCGTCATTTTTTTATATAGATTTATTCATAAATTTTTATAAATATATATTAAAGATGATTAACTAAATATAAAATAGTTGGTATAAATAACACAATTATACACACACACACACTATTTTTTTGATTGAAAAGTGTACTTTTATATTAATCACAAAGATGTATAATGCTAATCATACAAAAAATGGGTGGAAAAGTCACACCCCAAAATGCCAAATGTCACGTCAAATCAAGCCAAAAAGGCCTCAAGAGAGGTCGATCACCTCAAAGTGCCAACATTAAAACCACATAGTGTGAACTTCAATTAGAAAAAGGATAACGAAAAGGTCAAGCAAAAACAATGAACATGGTCACGGGTGGCGGAGGAGGATGCAAGCATTTAGGCTTCTCGCCCCAACTCGAACCGAGAGGTGTGAGCCTTATCGAGACAGTCCCCAACCATCCCACCCGTAATCCTTCTTCTACTTTGTGTCATTACCAACGGTAAGCATGTTAGGAGAAATGGCCAGATCCAATCGAGGGAATTTCCCTTGAGACCTCTTGAGCCAGCCAAAACTACCAAGAGGAGCGAGACGCAGGAGAAGGTGGCCTCAACCGAGGGGAGTGTCACCTCGAGAGGAGGCGGATGGCTCCGTCGGCGGCGAGGACCTCCCAACCATGAGCGGGCGAGGTGAACAATGGCGGTGAGGTGGCGAGTGGCGTGCAGAGAGCGCATTCGGAGGCACCCAACTAACAACACAGGGCATCGAGCCCCAATGGTCGAGGAGGCACTGGAGATGCTCCACCTCCAAATGCACTTTTTCAGCTTGATTTTGAATCTAAAGCATAGCAGTAGAAATCACAACCACCTTATTAGTAATAGAGAAATCATAATCTAGATGAAGATGATTAAAAACTCAAGAAGAAAAGGGTTGAAAAGGCATGTGAATCTAGGTGAAGAAGCTGTAATGCCCCATTCATCATTGCTCTGTTATTCTGTGATGACCGTGCTTCTAAGGGCTGAATGTCGTTGCGTTTCCATTGAAACGTTGGTGTCTTCATCTTGTTGAGCTTGCCTGCTTGCGTCGGTGTCGATGGTTTTGGTTGTTGGCCCCGCAGCGTCCCTCGTGATTTATCCTATTAAAGGAAAACCTTGTTCTTGCTTTATCGAACCTCCTGTTGATTGTTGTTAATTTCCTGCAAGATATTTTTCCATAGTATTGATCACTCTCGTGCTCGACCCCTCGATTAAATTATTTTTAGTTTTGTCACTATCGTGTTAGGTCCTAAACGTTTTTTCAAACCCCGTTTAGGTGTCACGGCATTTTAAAACATAATAACAATGAATAGTAAAGGAATCGGTATCAGTTATATTCTTATGTGTATATAGATGATAAAATTACATTTTTGAATTAATTAAGCCTTTTCAGGCCGTGCGCACGCCTTATTGCGAGTTATTGTTTATTTGATGTTTCTCATCCACCAACTGGTAAATTTTTATTATCAATTTATCCTCTTACTTGGCGCGGAGACATGGATTTCTTTGCAGAGATAAATAAAAGATGTTTTGTTCACGTAAATGTATTATGTATATTGTCGGATAAATAGGCTGACCAATAGGATTACACATTTTCAATTACTAAGAATTATTATTAACTAAAATATGTGAGTTTTGTCGGTTCCCTGGACTTTGCAGCTGTTTACTGCCATCAAGTTTGTCGACCTAACGGAATTTTTAAAATGAATTTGTGATTAATTAAATTTATTTCATTTTGTGGATATGTAATAATGCTTTGCTTGGCGTGGAGGAATTTTTGGCCCTTGTCCTTCCCTATTGTTCTTTCTTTGCTGATCAGGCCTAACTTGTTTGGTGGAGAAAGTGTAAATTTACTTTTGGGCCGCCTAATGGTTTCTTTGTCAGCTTTAACTCAATCATGATTTGACCTTTTTCTTTGGAATGAGATGCCTCTTCCCTCCTGGCCGCACTTTTGTTGGGATGTGTGTGATCTTTCTACTCAGATTTGTTCTTTTTCCCTTGTTGCGTGGCCATCTCCAAATGGCTCTACATCTGCTGGCCGCACTTATCTTGCATTTAATAACTTTGTCTTGTAACCTTCCATGTCCTTGTTGCCTTCCTGCAACTTTCTGCTCTGGCGGCGTGAGGTTTTCTTGGGGTGGTCTGCGTGTGGAGTGGTGGAAAGCGTTAGAAAAGTTTGTCTTCTCTTGTTGCGCGCCTGTTCCTTTTTCCTTTGTTTTATTCACCTTCTCTTGGCCACGTTGAGACCTGCTCATGCCTAGAACTGGGGGACGTATGGAAAATGCGGTGGGAGGAGTTCTGAGTGCGCCAAACTTTTGAAACACCTTCCCTGCTGGCCGCGTGGAGAGCTCTGGGTCGTTTCTAATGCTGGCCTCTTTCTTTTCTTCGAACAAATTAAGTTATTTCTTGGCAATCACAACAAAGAAGTCAACAAGGTTATATTAGCAAAGGGAATTGTCAAAGTAGCACGCAGACTTCTCCAGCTTGGCCAATCTGCTGCCAGAAATCTCTATGCAAAACTTTCTCAAAGCGACTTCTTTCATAGTCTTATGAAATTTTGACCAGCGGTCCGGTTCTTGTAATGATACTGGGGAAAGAGGATGTTGTTTCTCAATGGCGTGCATTGATTGGCCCCGCAGATGCAAGGACAACAAAGATTTCACACCCTCAAAGCATTAGAGCATTATGCGGGTTAGATTTTAAAAATAAAAATAAAATAAAATTGCACCCATGGTTCTGATTCATGCGAATCAGCTACTAGGGAGATTTCCTTTTTTCTTTGGTGATGATAAATCAGATTGTAAGAAGAGGAGTCCAGGGGAGTTCGGGATTTAGAGGAATGTTGGCACCTTGCATGCTACGGACGAAGATTCAATTAGAGGGTTGTTGTTGCTGGATCTTGGGGAGTTTGGATGCCTCGTCGAAGCTGGAGGAGAAGGCAAGATATTTCTACACTTTTCTACTGTTGCTATATTTATTTTATCGTGAAATCGAACCACCATTTCCTTGAATTGGTTGTCTTTTGAACGTCTTTTCAGTAGGTCTCTCCTTTCTACTTGCTTTCTTCTTGTTTTAGTTGTTATCATTGCATGTATGTTAGTGGAAAGCATGCAGTGTTCTCTCCCTTTGGGTGTATGTTTTCTTGCTCGAGTGATCGATCTTCCTTTATATATATACTCTTCTCTACGATAGAGTTTCAAGTTATTATGTTGTTCCAGCTAGTTTTTAGCAGTCATTAAAGTAAGCGTGCAATAACTATGAAGTTCCTTCCTATCACCCAGGTTTGTCCTTCTTTGTCTTTTGACATATATTGTTAATGATCTCTCAAGCCCACTTGATAACCCTTTTGGCATCGAGAAAAGAAAGGTTGTAGGATTAGTGTAATCAATGCTTGGACTATTTCAGGTTAGAGATTCGGTGTTAAAACTTTTAGAATGAATAAGTTTGTGTGCAACGTGTTTCAACCTCGCGTGTTTAGACTCCTACGTAGCTTCACCTTGTTCCTAGGTTTTATAGCCATTCTTAGGAGGTACTTTGACTTGTCCCCTTCAACTTGAATCGTAACTAGTTTTTCGGATTAGCTAAGTTCGAGGTTTTAATTGTGCAAATCTAGTACCCCCACTATTACTAGAATTATTTTGGTCTTTTTTTTTTTTTTCCCTCTCGGAAGATTGTTGGTGAAATAATCTAGTCTTCTAACTTGTGTTTCCTCCCATTTATAATGATTGTGTTGTTAATTAAGATTGGACAGTTTCTATGCACATATGTACCTTAATGTTTGTGATGAAAATTGTCTTGAACGTTGTTAACCTTGGGGAAAACTTTCTTGCAATCGATAGTATTATGGAGTTATAGCAGAAGGAGTTGTTTTGATAACGGAACTTAGTAGTTATGTTGTACCTATGTTTGAATGGTTGATTATGTTACCAAGGGTTGCCTTAAAAATATTGTTGTTTTGGGAAATAGGAAATTTATTTTAAATTAACCGAACTTTAAAATTGATGTGGAGGTTTGTAAATCTTTAGGGTTATGAAATTAGTTGATGACATTTTCGTATACTCTTGTTTGACGGAACTCCCTTCTTCTCTCGCGTGTTTGCTACTAGCCTACAAGGCATTGGCCTTCTTGAATGATTGGGAAATCTCTTGGAGTTAATGGTCAAAACTAGTTTACTTTGCCTTTGCTTCAAAACTTATGTTGTGTGGATACTCTATGTGATTTTAGGTTTGAAACTCATTTATACATGGCTTTTTGTGTTAATTCTTGAAACCCGTGGTTTCCCTTTCTTGGGCCGATCAACTCTTGTTCTTTTAGAAATATAATATTTTAGCCTATGTGTTTGGTACCTTTGAAAAATTTCTAGATGGTTGGTCTATATATCAAATCTCAATCTTGTGATTGTTATTTAATTATTTACTTGATGGGAATCCTGTTTTTTTGTTATATTGGTTATTTGCTCCTTATAGGGCCAAGGGCCATTCTCATTCGATTGTTATACTTTTGTTGTTTTTACTCCTAACTGAAGTACATGGTCTTCTTCCTTGATTGGCATGGTGGAGACTTATTATAACTTGAAGTGTTGATAGTGTTTAGAGGTTTGACCCAAATTCTTGTATTAAAGTGCTTCCTTTCATGGTATTGATAGATAACAGTTATGGTGGTTTTGTGTAGCCTTATCTTGCTCAGTTCTCGCGAACTGACTCTTGTAGAAAATTTGTTGCAGATGGATTTTGCGAGTAGATGAGGGATAGACTTGTAGATTTTTTTCATCAACCTCAGTTGAGAAGTTCTTTTGCTCGAAACCTTTTTACGTTGTTCAACTATTGATAACGTCCAGTGGAAAGTTTAGAAGAGGATCAATGTCTTAGTATAATGTATTGTGGACTTTGTCATCTGAACTTTGGAAACCTTGTATTGTTTGACTATCATTGAAATTATAAGAAAATTTGGTTACTGCTTGTTGAGTGACTTTGTTGGAGTATCAGTATTTTAAGAGTTGATGTAACCTTGTTTTGTTCTTGTAAATGAGTGTTGCTACAACTTTACCCTTGAGAATAAATGTTGAGTTAAATCTTGCTATGACTTAGTAATAATGTGTCATAAGTAAACTAACATGGGTTGTTTAATACTTATGGAAGTTAAACTAAAAGTTGTATTCAAATAAAGTAACGTAGGGGTCACCAACTTGAGAGCAAGTAATTCTTTAAGTAATCAAAGGTGAGACTATCATTGCAAGTAAAATTATATAACATGATATCCCTAGCTCCTCTAGTGAACATTATCCCTTTTATGGTGAAATTCGTAAAACGATCCTAAGGTGAAATGAATTGTTTGTTGATAGAAGATAATAAGATTTAATAAGCCAGAGAAAACAATTTGGAAACCACGCAATTCTACCTCTCCGCCATTGGGAAGGTAAATTGTTCTCTTTGGTAATACTCATTCAGTGAAGCCTTTGTAAAATATTTGATAATTCTGGTTAAATTCTCAAGCCTCAATTAAAGCCTGGTATTAACTATTGAGGTCCTATAGATGATTTCAACTCGACCTTCTCCCTCTAACCTTGTTCCAAGGCACTTTGTTTTTCTTCTCTTAAGTGTGTTGAACGCAAACCCATGTTGTCATATGGGCATGAACGAGTTCTAGTAGCGTTAGTGTGAATAGATGGCCTTGTGGAATTTTAAATTACCCTTTTCTTCTAAATAAACGAATTAAGCAAATAAAGGTCATAATAGAGAAGACTTAGAGCAAATTTCTCTTCAGAGTAAAAGTAAGAAACTTAGCGTTGTAAGAGGTATTGTATTTAATCATATCTAGAGTCTTAGAAAACTGAAGTTAAGGATCGAAAGAGGTATTATAAAAAAAAATAACCTTCAATAATTTTCTCATTGTGGCTTGCCCTATCTGTAAGTGTGTTATGTGGTGGTTTCCTATGTTGTCTTGTCAAAATGAAAAGTGAATTATCCTTGGTGGGTGTGAACATTTCCGTGCTACCTTTGTGGTCATCCTTGTATTGAGTTATCCGTGGAGTTAGTTGTGACCTTGGTGGTGGCATGTTGTGTCGTTTTATGTGTCAATAAAAATAAAAAAGTTATCATGTATTTTACTGTGTTGTTTGTGTGTGAATTTTTGGGTCGTTACAAGAACTCAAGAGAAAAGGATTGAAAAGGGGTGTGAATCCATCTCCAAGCCGTCTAAACACGAGTGAAAAACTAGAAACAATGTTTAATAGACTTTGGCTAGTGCATCACAAATAGATTGGGTTGAGTGGGAACCAATTGGGAGACCTTGGTGAAGAAGGCACCAAAGGAAATGAGCTTTCTTAGGCTCAACAATGGCCGACCAAACCCTCTAAAAGCGACGAGACCATACCGAGGCCGAGGAGGAAAGAGACCAATGCTTATTGAGCATGTCACTATCAATTGAACGAGGAGCTAGAAGGGAATATCCAAGGAGGGTTTATATCACCGAAAAGGGGTAGTAGTAGGCCAATTATAGTCCCGCCACCAAGGAACCACAATTTTATATTTTTGAAGAGCAAGATTGAAAAATAGGGTCACCCAAAAATGTTAAACTTGCGTAGGTGGTCATCAAATTTAACCGATGAGATCAACTTCATGGCAAACCCAACTTATTTGGTCGAGCCGACCGTAAGCGGTCTCCTTCAATGGCGTATAACCAACCCTACTTATAAATTTTACTTTCTTTGAAATGTTATACTAGAGGAACCACGAGGCTAGAGACCAAGAGGGGTTGTCTTTAAATGAGTTCATATTTTTAGAAAATTATGTTAAAACGTGTTAGAATACGTTACAAGGAAGAAATGAAGAGAAGGTGGATTGCACACATTTGAGATTGTGTGTCCGTCTATTTATTATAAACGAAGAAGTTACAAAACGGTTGATGTAGTTACAACCGGTTACAACCAACTTGTAATGAGACACCTTATAAATATGCCTTATATTCTCATACCCCCTCTTAAGGCTTATTCTACATAAAGCAAAAAAAAAACAATCTAACAAACTAGAACAAAACAGAACTACACAATCTTCAGACACTTTCACTTTGAAAGCAATGCTATGATAAGGTAGGGCTCTATCAAGTTGCTTCGTGACCTTCGTAAAGGTGTATCTCCCGAGCTGAATTCCTAAGTTCCCGAAGTCCACCTTCCCGAACTCCCGAATCACAAATCGCCCAAATTATTGGACAACCATCCATATTGAGCCATCTACAAGCACCATCAAGTTGTCTTGTGGCCCTCGTGAGGGTATAATTCCCAAGATCCACCTTCTCCTAAACTATCTGAGCAACCATCCGTACCGAGCTTCATCTACCATGTATCATTTCTTGCCTTCAAAGTTTAGAGCATATTTATATTGCGTATTTGTCATTGTCCTCACTACCTTCTACATCTAGTGGGTCTTCAACCATGGCTATATTGGTTGTATTTGATATGACTTTACCCTTGAGCACATCATTGGCTCGAACACGACAATCCCATGTTGTGTGACCTCTTTTCTTACAATAATGACATTCAATCTCCAACTTATCTTTATCTGATCTTCTACGATATTTTCTGGTTCTAGAATAGAATGCACTTTCTTGTTGGGAATGACCTTCTGCATCCTCTGTAGTTCATTTTTCCTCAGCTAGAAGAGTTGTTATCATATCATCCAGAGATTGAGATTGAATTTGACTGAGGGTAAAAACTACATTGTTGTATTTTGAAGACAAACTATTTAATAGGATAGCTTTGGCATCCTCATCCTCAATCGCAGCTTTGACTTCTGCTAGTTGTCTAATCAAGGACCTTAGATTATTGATGTGGCTTGACATAGAGACTCCTTCATCCATTTTGAACCTATATAACTGAAGTTTTAGGGAAAATTTGGCATTGACTGCTTTTGCTCCAAATAATTTATTTAGAGTATCCCAAATTCTTGAAGTTAGTCTGCAGTTATTGAAATAATCTTGCACAATAAAAACACCGAATAAAATAATATTAGAATAATTTTCAATTCATCTAACATATGTTTTTATTTACATTGAGAGGTATAAATACACATATGATCTCCTATTAAATAGGAATCATCCTTGTATCCCACATATCTCTCAACCTTCCACTAATCTCTCTCAATCCCTTAGTTATCTCAACACACTCAACAAATCCTAAAAATACCAACGTGAGTTGTTTATACAACAAACTCACAACTAATATATAAAACCTATATTATTAATATGAGATATATGTTCTCATATTTAATAATATTACATTTTATTTATCCACCCATATATATTATCTCCATGATAATATATATTACATTAAAACATTCACTAATGTAAACAATATAATATTCCTAACACAAATTTCCTTCGATGATTTGTCTAGGTCTACATGATGAAGTTCGTAGCCATGAGAGAGCAAGGCCAATAATAGCTTTCGCTCTATCATCTTTGTTTTGCCATTCTAACAATTTTGATGCATTGGTAGGTGTTGTCTCTTTCCGTCTACAATGCCCCACAAATTTTTATTCATAAGTTGCATTTGTATTTTTACTCTCCATGTATGAAAATTTAGACCAGAATATTTTTCAACGGAATTTCCATTTTAATAAAATAAAATAAATACGACTGCTTAAAAAAAAGATAATGAGTACCGGAAGGTTTCAAAATACAGTGAAACCCTAGAATTTGTAATTTGACCTCGGTTTTGCTACTACCTTAAGTATCCGACTTTTCCAAATTATTACGATTTCTTTTCAGGCTCTCGTGATTTCTTTACATCTGAAACGTTGTCTTTCTTCTTATATTTGTGACTGTTCTTTGATTGGTTTCATGTACCTTTTTATGGCTATTTTCATGCCCAAAAATCACGATTGTATTCAAACATTCTGTCTTCTAGTAGAAATGACTGTGTTTTCAAGAGCAGGCATTAAAATGCCCTAATGCGACTGTACACGTGACAATATGAAATTCATGATTGTTTTTTTTTTTCTTCTGAAAAAAGCGGTGTATGCTTTTGATTCGCAATTGTGCAGGCAAAGATGACTTTTCGTGTCCTAACTCGTTTAGAGTTCTACTCTTCTCCTTGCCCTTTCGCGACTTATCCTCACAAAAACGAATGTGTCTTGTGAAAAACAGATTGCCCTCTCGTGGATTGTGTTCTTCTTTGAATCGGCCATGCCTTCAAGATGCCCTAGATCTCTGTTTAACAACAAAACGAAAATGTGTTCGTTTTTTTCTCCTTATGCTTTAGATTTCATGCCTAAATCGGGTGGATTTTCTACCCCCTCTCTTTCCTCGCTTGATCTCACTCTAATACCACTATTAAAATACATTTGACAAGTAACAAATAAAAAGAAAGCAAATTGCACACATTTGAAATTGTGTGTACGTCTATTTATTATAAACAAAGAAAATTACAAAACAATTGATGTAGCTAGAAGGGGTTACAACTAACTCAACTAACTTGTAGACACCTTATACGGTTATAAATATGCCTTGTATTCTCATAAAACAGGGCGGGCATCAGGTTAAATTTGACTGCCACCTATGCCTTCACATGCCGCTGACAATTTTCGTGTGATGGTAATTTTTCAATACTATTCAAAAACACAAAATAATGTTATTTTTACTAATTATTCTATATTTATTATATCTTTTTTGATATATATTTACATATATTTTTATAATTTATATACAAATCTATATAAAAATTGATGGTCACGTTTTAAATATGCAAGTCGCGTGTGATGGTTATATAAAATATTTACAAGTATTTTACGTCTTAGAGTAGGTAAGTATCTGTATTTGTCAAATTTTCGGTTGGTTTAAACGTGTAAGAGTTTGTCAGGCTGGCTTGAAAAGAAGTTTGGCGTCCCTCTTACAGTTGCTCTGGCGGTCCCGAAACTAGTCCTCTCAGAGTTGGCCATTCTCCAGCATTAATTGCTTGCTCTACCAGATAATCCAGAGTCCAGAGGGTCCATATTTTTAGACATATACTTTTCAGCTTCTTAACGACGCATCATATCACATTCACTGCACGCTGCACAGAACTGCGTGGGATCTGTCAGGCATGTACATTAATTAGTTGACACATCCCTCTTTCTTGGCAATTAAATACAGGCACAGCCAATGCCATTACATATTTCTTTCTACCACCACATGATTCAGGTAGTGGATAGCTTTTATTGATTTGATTGATTCGATTCAGCTGTGAGAGAGGAACTAAGCACTTGACTGGTTACATCTAAAGCCATTGACAATTATTAATTTGATTGGAGGAGACTACCTAGAGCTGTGTAAAATAAGCAAAATGAATTTATTTTACAGAGTCCTGCCTTTTGCAGTGATGATTTCCTTGGAGTGTCTTGATGTGGGACTGACAACACTGAGCAAAGCTGTTTTTTCCAATGGGATGAACCATTTTGTGTTTGTGGTCTACAGCAATGCCTTAGCTTCAATCTTATTATGCCCTCTTGCATTTTTCATTGACAGGTTTAGCCTCTACTTATTTGCATTAGCTAAGGCAGAATTGACATTGTTTCCATATTTGTTCAAGTTCGATTTTGTTTTGTTCAAGTTCAGTTATTTGGGTTCTCTGTACTATTTGATATGTCTATGTTTGCAATGTCTTCTTCTTCTCTAGGTGAGAGTTTCTTTGCTCCATTTATACAACAGAAAGAAAGTTCTTTCACAGAGAAGCTAGAAAACTCAGTTTTCATTATGATGTGTCTGGCGGTCTATACACATTTGGCAACTTAGTTTCCTTTGTATTCGAGAAATAGGACAGTTTCCGTAATACCCACAAATTATTTTGCTATATTTTCTGGTTGCAACTGCAAGAATGGCTTGTGAACTGATTTCAGATTGTGGGTTGAAATGCAGGGGAAAACGACCACCTCTCACATGGTCTATGCTGGGAAGATTTTTTTTGCTTGCTTTATGTGGGTAAGTAAAATTTCAATCCAAGGATTTTGGAGCTACATTGAAAACCAGCATCATATAATTTCGGAGAAAAAAAGTCAGTACAAGTCAGCTGCATTCTGGCAAGAAAATTCCTGAACATGCTGAGCTGGTGCTACAAACTTCCTCCACCCCGTATTTGGCTGCCGCTCAAAATATCCTGTGTAAAACAATGGCCCCTTGGATTTTTAATTTTGTCTCAAAATATCCTGTTAAAAAAGTGGCCCCTGTTTTTATTTTTAATTACTGTTTGGCTGTTTGGTTTGAAATTTACTTGATTTGTTAGTGGCCATAATTACAAGTTTACATAATAATACAGCTCAGTTGCTAATGATATTTGAGCGATAGCCAATTGGGTGATGGAAAACTCACTTGCCTGCCCCGGGTAGCCATAGGAGAGACCAGGGCTGGGGCAATTCATTATTTCTAGTACAAAAACAACAAATTAGAGGCAAGCCTATACATCTGAAATCCTCCATCTGTCCATCAAAATGAATTTAGACTTTGTATAAGTTATGTAAAACAGTAAACGTGTTGATAAACCATGGCATGAAATTATCAATCATCTTAGTTTCTAATTCATCTTGACAGAAGAAAATCTATGTTCCCAGGCTGCAAAAATTGTGGCAAATGGTGAATTCTTCAAATCTCAAAATAGAATTTGTTGCCAGTTGTAAGAAATCATTCTCAAAGAAGAAATTGACACCCAAGATTTCAACTGAGAGAAGCCCCAAAATCAAATGTAATAATTAATCAAAATGAGAAGCTACCTGTGAGCACTAGATTTTCAGAACAGAAGAGTGATCATGGCTTATAATTACCATTTAGGTCAAGGTTAGCATCGACAACAGCCCACAAAAAAATGGTCTCTTCTAAACGATGGGGCAAAAAATCACTTTACCTTTTGCTATGCACAGTAACCGCTCCTATGAAAATGAAGGCCTTCTGCCAGCACTATCTATTTACCTAATCAAGCAATTATAGTTTGTGGAAGCTTATGTATGTATTAATTTCAAGTTCTCATTTTAGTAAGTGTATGTGGATTTGCAGGATTACTGTCATGCAGAATTGCACCTTCACAGGTGTAAATTATACTACCCCAACAATGGGGAACTTGATCCCTGCATTTACCTTTATATTATCTGTTATTTGCAGGTACCAAGTTCAGTCAACAATTTACATTGAACATAACTGTGTATTCTTCATATATATACTTGTAGTCCTTACCCTAGAGTGGATTCAGTGGAGGAGATTTTGGGTATCTATGGCTTTTAAATGCCATATGTTTTTGTACAACATGCTTGTAAACCTTTTTCACATTTCAATTTACCAGTACAGACTTTTCTTGTCCGATGGTATATAGACTACATCTCTGCAAATTACATATAGATGAATCAATCCTTTTATTAGAAGATGATTTCTGGAATCAACTGTGTATTGTTTTTTGTTCGATGTGAATCACCGCATTGGGTCTATATATTTCTCTATCTAAATTTTTCTTAATGATGAATCGTGTGTTGGGTCTATATACTACTCTATTTGAATTTTTCCAGTGTTACACGGGATGCGTCCCCTAGATTTTGGTGACATCCCAAACGTTTTGGGGACTTGGGGACTTGGAGGGGACATCCCCTATTTTTTAAAAATCTTCCAAAAACTTTTGATGTTTTTACTTTTAAAAAGTTGTTATTTTTACAAAGAACATTAAACTATAATCTTGAAAGTACCTGAATAGAGTTTAAATCCCTAAATTTCATTGAATAAAGTTAAAATATTTAAATATTAATATTTTATATATTATTTTAATAGCCGTCCCCTTGCTGTCCCCAAAATTTGGGAATTTTTTCCCGTCCCGGAAACCCCGTCCCTCCGTCTCCCCATCCCCCGTCCCGAGACTTAGGTAACTATGAATTTTCCTAATGATGAATCATGGATAGTGGTTGAAACATGTAAGGCAAAAATGATACACAGTTGATTCCAGAAATCATCTTCTAATTTTCATGGACTGTGGAAACATAAAAACTCTTATAAGTCTTTCTATCCCAAAAAATACCAACATTTATCTTAATTTGTTATCAGAGTGAAGCTCCACTGAATACAAAAGTATCCCATACTAGAACTCCTTATAGGGTCTTTATATATATCCAACACTATGCCTACAATAATTTCTGTCATGACCTGAATTCAGGCTGGAGAAAGTAGATATAAGAAGCTCAGCCAGCCAGGAAAAAGTTCTGGGTACCCTCATTTCTGTCGGAGGAGCAATGATAGTCACTTTGTACAAGGGTCTAGTCATAAGATTGGATCATAGATACAAAGAAAATCTTATGACTGTAATAAAGGGTCTGGTCAGAGATTGGATCATAGGATCTATTTTTCTTGTAGGGGCTTCAATCTCTTGGTCAACTTGGAACATAATGCAGGTAATCAGTTTGAAGTTGGGCTATGTATGAATCTTTGTTCTTCAACATTTTTTCTAATAATAGGTTTATAAGAAAAATTGTGTATTCAGGTGGCAACTTTGCAGAGATATCCAGCTGAATTATCAATTATTGCTTTCATGACCACACTGGCAACTATGCAATCAGCCATTCTCACATCTATTATTGAGCACAATTTAGCTGTTTGGAGTTTAAATGGGACATTGGTGTCATAAGCATTTCATATTCAGTAAGAATTAGTATTACTAACTTTATCCTCATGTTGGTAGCTACAAACTAGAAACAAGCATACCTTCACAATCAATATAATAATCCTTTTCTTGTAGGCAATTATTGGTACAGGGGTTACTTATACCTTGCAAACTTGGTGCAACGGCAAGAAAGGACCTTTATTTGTGGCAATGTTTAAGCCCATTGGGATAGTGATTGCAGCTATAGCATCAGCCGTGTTTCTTGGTGACAAACTTCACATTGGAAGGTCTAACTTCTAGCATTCTTCAGATTCAGCTAACCTTTACGTTTTGACAAGCAGAGAGAGAGTACAATATAAGGAAAGATGCTGGGGAAATGCCTATCTTGAGCTTAATTTGACAGTTTCTATTTCTTTGTTGCATTTGCAGTGTGGTGGGAGCATTTTTCATTGTGTTAGGTTTTTATGCTATGATTTGGGCCAAATCAAAGGATACTGATAGTACTGATAACCTGCCAAGTATAGACCCTGTTATGTGTCAGTCTGATTCAATCAACAACGATCCATCTGAAACTAGACAACTATTGTTGGGACACAGAGGCCCATAATAAACAAAAATTGAGCAACAAAGATTTGTGGCCACAGTTCATCTTCACTCTATGATGGTGCTCTCCTGGTCTGTATTGTGCTCAGCTAGTTGAATGCCGTTATCAGAATAATTCCTGTTTATGCACTGATGGATCTTAAGTTTAATGATGGTGTGATGATAGTTAAAGGACTCCTGTTATGTCCTGCTTTGCTCATCACTTTCAGAGGGGAGTTTCAGTTTTCACGGGGTTCAAGAATGATTTTCTGGCTCATGGAAATTGCAGACTGAGTTATTTATATATTGGTCTAAGACCAAGTTGAAAATAGCTATTTCGGGGTGTCTCATCCATCCAGAGAATCTTGATCAGTTGTTGATACTCGTAAGGTGATTGTATACTTCAGGTTATTAATTTATATGAGATTTTACCCACTTCAGGTTATTAATTTATATGAGATTTTACCCATCTGTGATTAAGTTGTTTTCAAAGTAACATGACATATACGAAATTTCTGTTAAATGGTTGGCATTTGAAACATTATTCAAATTTCCTATTTAATTTATTTCCTTTAAACTTGCATAAATTTACATTCCCAGTAACTATTTATTGTTGTTGAAACTCCAACAACCCCTGCAACAAGTTGCAGCCAAGGAGGTTCAAGACGGGTGAACCCATAGAAGGGTTAATACATCAACACCTCAAACTCCCTAACCAGAAAAACGAAACTTTACCTTATAGAGGGAAGATCTAGATTCCCATTAATCAAATCCTTGCATGATCCTTGATAGCAAGGTAGAAGATGAAGACACAGAAGAAACATGCGGTCAAGACCACTCCTGGCAGCATTATAAGTATAAAAATCCCTATCAGACCAAGGAAATCTCACGAGGCAGCATACCTCAAACATCTCTATCACCTATCTTGCTATTCTGCTATTCTTCTAGTGCCCATTTCTGCTCTCTTCTTTTAATATAATACTTTTAAACCTAGAATTAATACAGTCCCAAGTCTTCATTATAGGTTGCCATCAATGGAGGGGCTCTTGACTTTTTCCAAAAAAATTAGGAGCCTGGGCATTATTGTGAAGGGCACAACTGAAAATTATAGGAATGCTGAGTCACTACCCACAATGTATGTATGTGAGTGCCAGTTGTAATGCTTCGGTATTTAATAATAAAAATTATAGGAATGTGTAGTCAAAAACCTGCCATGAGAAAGAGTATATGCCCATGTAGGGAAAAAACCCAAAATAGTAAAAAGTGACTTCCAACCCCACCTTATAAGTTGTGAGCAACCTCATGAAACCTCCTCGTCCTAAATCAAACAAATCAAATTTTGGCACAACAATTAACATTAGCAGGTGCATCATTGCAATGACATTTTGATAGAGACTAAATGTGGTTCTTCTTCTTCGTTTTTCACGACCTAGGAACTGTGTAACATCTTACTATTGTGTGGATTGAAGTTGTTTCTTTTCTTTGTATAATTTATCAAAAATTAAAGGAAAAAAATACGACCATAAAAACCAAGTAAAAGTTTTACAAAATATCTTCTTCTTAAATATGTTTTGTCGTATCTAAAAACAAATATTTATTATTTCAAAAAATTATTTCATTCTATTTATTAAGTTTCTCATACCATCATTAGCCATGTGGAAAGGTTAGACCTATAAATACATTGCACTCCAAGCCTCTAACGCAAAACAAAAGTTTTGTGTCCTTGTCGTTCAATCTCGAAATCAATTACGATGCATGAGTTTCATTTAACAAGTATTAGTTCTAGTTATAATTCTTTTGGTTCCTTAATAATTGTATATATGTCATTTGTATGTAGACAAACACACGTTCAACAAGGCCATTAACGATTTCTCTCCTCATTTATCTTTCTCATCTTTAATTATTATTATTTATAACAATTTATTTTATCCTTCACATCTTTTATTATTATTAATTATAACAATTTATCAAATTAACAATCTTTTCTATAAATTACAAATCAAATAAGTTGTGTTTTCTCACAATTATTAAATAAATTTGCATCTTTTGTGGTAAAATACGAATCAAATAAACAAAAAAATTCCATCACTAAAATAAGAGGAAAAACCTAATTTTATGGGTTCATGCATTTTAATGTACCCGCTTTGTTGAAGGTTTCTCCAATCGCCTAGTCACCAAAGTGTCAACATAATTTGATAAGTGAAGATCCTCCTCCACCGTCCAAGGACCTCTGTCAAACCAACTTTCACACAAGGACCATGTCCCATTTTTTTCACGTATACAAATTCAATCCTATATAGAAATGCTACCACTATATAAAAAGGTTGAATAGTGAGTGGTGTCGTAACTTCTTACAAGTAATGTGCTCATTGATTTCTATAATCTCGTTATAAGACACCAAATTTAAGGGCTTATTTGGCCGGAGAAACAAATCTCATCAAAGATGAAATGAACAAATATATCCTTTTATGTAAAGGAGGCAAAACATTGTAGATGTTTACCGTAAAAATATTTCAATAACGGAAAAACATGGTGTGTTTTTCTTCTTATGATCGTGACAAAATATTTCCATCTAATTACTTTTGAATATTTTTGCATATGAAAATTTGAATAATTGTTTCCTTCAACAACAATTTTAAGGTAATTACACTTCTTTTTACTTTGGAATTTAACTATTGTGATGCTTACAAATTTTGATGTAGTGGTTCGATACAACAACATTCATAAATATATGCCTTGCAATCACAACTTACACATTATTAACATTTATTTCAAATAACGAAAGACTTTTTTGGCTCTCATAAATAAAACCGAATTGACAAAATATGAATAAATTAAGTAGATATAATAACATGTACTTACAAGGATTCCTACTCTAGTGATGATTCACATGAGGAAATTGGGCACCAATGTCATTATCAAACTCTTATTTTCGTACCCTCAAACGTTAGAAGTCAAAATGTAGAATACCAAATAAAAACATTTATTTTATTTTGATCACCAAAAAAGAGACTCAAGGCCTCACTATATATATATAAACCCCGAGAACGGGAGAGTTCCAATTACAAAAACCATCCATGACGGTGAGGACTACAAGAAATATAATTTGACAAAAGTAAAACTATTTAGCTAAAGATAATTGTTCTGTTCATCGAAGAGTTGGTTACCATAACGGTTGTAACATCAACATTTCTAGCTTCATCCTCAATCACCAATGCCGGATTAGGGAATTGGCCAAGGTGAGGAATTTGAAGGGTAGAGCATATTGCATCAATTTTCTTACCTTGTTGCACACTTTCCACAACCATGTCTTTTAGCTACCACATCCGATCCAATTTTAGGCCCACATCAAACCCCAATTGTTCCATGTCTTCGTGGATCGCGAAAACACTACTAACGCCAAGAAAATAGTCTAAACCCCGATAATCTGAGCCACCTTGAGAGTGTCCAAACGAGGATTAGATTTCCCCGAGTCTATCATGGCTTTAACCACCTCCTCAACCACAACCGTTTCACCAAGCCTTGTTGTAATGCCCCGATTTTACACACACAAAAACAACAGTAAAAATACCAGGATATTTTTTTTTTTACTTACATTGCTCACTACACAACACCGCAAGGGCTCCAAGTACAAAAACTCGACAACGCATACGACACTTACATAAGTCATTGACTCACATAGACACATGAAAACACCATAGACATGTCGATGCCACACTTTTCCCAATGAATGAATACTAGCAATGACCCAACCACAAGAAAAGGACTCAAGGATTGGCAAACCCACAACACATAATTTCTTTAATTACATTTTAGTTACGATCAACATTCCAAGAACATTATTGTGCAAGGAAAACTTTCTCCTTTTTCCATCTACGATTCTTAAGTTCATTCCACATTTAATTTACAGTTTGACCATTTTAAGTTGGCTTTTTATCCTTTACGGAAATTTCCATAACTTACATACTTATTTGGCATAATTCAAATTGCATATAAAGTACTTAATTATCTTATTCTTATGTTAAGAATATTCTTCTCAAACATTTATTCGATGTCTACATTTTACCCTTACAACTCAAGTGAATCTAACTTGATGTCTATATAGCAATATTAGGATTTAAGGGAGATTTAGATACAAGATAGCTTTTTCCAAAAACATTCTTTGATCATGGTATAGTTATTTCCCTACCATAGTTATTCTAATTCAATGACTTGTGGAATTCCATTTTGATATATATATATATATATATATATATATATATATATATATATATATATATATATATATATATATATATATATATATATATATATATATTGTTTTCTCAAAGTTTGATCACACCAAAGCAATTCATATTCTTTGAAACACATGAAAATATTTAATTGAGTTATAAGGACTCCAAGAGCGACATTATCCCTAACCTCAAATCTCGTTTTACTCTTATATGCTTTACTTTTACATCTCATTATGGTCTCATTATTGACATTGTCTTGTAAAAGGAGTTATAGAAGTATTTGTCTAACATCTTGAAGACGTAAATGATTAGAAGCCTCGAAGCTACACACAACCCCAAGTTAACCTCCTAATCAACTGAGGTTTAGATTAATTCCAATTACACCCAATGATCTACCCTCAACTATATATGAGTTTAAGGCGAGAGGACATATTTATGCTAAAAACCTTCAAAAAAGACCAAGGTGTTATGTTGATAGAAACCAAGGTAACACATTTAGGCGAGAGGAGCTAAGGAGTTCAAAACAAGAGTTTAAGACCTAGAACAACTATTACACGACCTCCATCTATGTAAATCCCTAGGATCCAATAGGGATTTCATTCGATGAAAAATTTAATTCTAAATCTATCTTCGGAAGACAAGGTAGTCCAAGTAGGATACTAAGGAAGAGTTAGCTCTACTTACCCCAAATAAAGTTTGGCAGTTGTCGCTCCTATCTCGCCGAGTTTATGACAATGTCACTAAACATACCAACTAAGACGATAAACCCATTCTTGGGATCTTGTTTACCAAAACTAGGAGGTTCCACCGAGTGCGAGTTTAAGTTCATTCTATGGTTTTCAATTTCTTCTATGGTAAAAGTATCACACATGAAGACATGTTATGCACAAATATTATAGAAGGGTTGAGTGTTTCGATTAAATCTCTTTATTACATTTATAAGGTAAGAATACAACAAGCTAATTAATTAATCATTTATTGAACACTGAATATGCACTACAAGATATTACTTCAAATTCATTTACCATATATATATATATATATATATATATCAAACCTTTTACCATACGTACTATGAATCAAATTGAACCTATGATTAAATACACATTTCCTAGATGTCCCTAAAACTAGCATCTCATACATATTAGCAAATTTTCAAATATAACCTTTCTAGTAACATGAGACTACATTATACATATATTCATTTTACAATGAACTATATAAATTACAATGATAATTAATGAATTACACATCACCTTTTCGCCATCATTCTTGCATCCTGCAAAACCATGTGAGGATGAAATCAACGATAAATCACTGGCATGGCATCCACCCTAATCTAACATAATTAACATTGTTCATTTTCTCATTTACATATAATAATAATTACAATTTTCATTCGAAAGAAAAGGTTTAGAGACATGTATTCATTTCATTTCATTTCGTAACCAAGGAGAGAGAAAGAGAAAGGAAGAGAGAGAAAACACCATTTTGTCAAAAGTTCTATTTCACACAACAAGTTACACTATAGAGTTTTAAACAATTATTTACATGTGTCAAAATTTTCCACGGTGGTTTGGCAACCCGAGAGGTCCCACAACTTTCTATTTTTACATTTTCTGCTAGCTACAAAAATGTTCAAAATAGGCTTGGAGGCTAAGAAACCACTTTCAAACGTTGTCTTCCGATGAGAAAACACACCATGATTAAATTTCTACGTGTCCACTTATATACCAAGAGTTCATAATGAATCGACAAAATTTGGAACTGGCAAACGGTTTACGTTTGGTGGCTAGTTCCTGGGGCCATTGGTCGTAATTGACCTAGTTGCAAATGATTAAAAGTTAGCTCAAGGGCTCAATAAACCACATCCAAAACTAACGTTTGATGGATGTACGTGCCATGATAAAATTCCTACAAGTTCCCCCATATATGGATAATTCATCGAGTCAACGGAACTCAGAACTAGAAAACTTTTTCAAACGGTGACATGATTTCTAAAGCCACCGGTCCTAATTGGTCCAGTTTGACCTAGTCAAATTGCAACCAGAGGCCTACAAAAAGAATTTTCCAAACTATACAGAAAATTGTTTTTCCCTGAACTGAAGGTTCCATGCAATTTTCTAGTAAAAACACTAGAGGTATACGAAGACGGATAACAATTTATCTATCCAAGTTTCAAATGGTGGTTTAAAACGAAAGCCAACTTTCTAGATTTAACAACTTCCTACCAAGATGAGTAAAAGGTAACAGACTCTGTAAGTGCGTCAAAAAGATCACAAATGTTCATTCGGGGTCAATCTACTTGATTGAAGTGACACCTCACATAATAATCTACAAGATGGAAGCTTAACATCCCTTTCTCGGGTTATGAAGGTTTCTCATGAGTATCCGGAAATCGCAATTTATCTATTTAAACCAAGAGATGGTCAACATATTTACCAGGAAGTAAAATTCAACTTGTCGATAAAGCCATATTGTAGTGATCTATTTTGGTCGTAGTTTTATGAATCACCTCAAAATGAGGGTCAAGTTCATGGTTGACTACAAAATGGTTATTTTGATTGTGTGAGTTACGAAACGACATTTTATTTCTTTGCACAAGTTATTATAAAATAATTAAATGTATGATAATCCTAAGATTTTAAAATTATATTTTGTTGCAAAAAAAAATTGAAGTGTACGAGAATTATGAAATATAAGGAGAATGAACCATGCCTGGATAAATTTGTGTCCGTAGTGTATGGCGGGTTCATTCGCATTCCGAAGGTGTTGAATGACTTTTAGCATTTCATCAAATAGATTGCGTGCATTCAAAAAATCCTCCATTTGAATTTTGTACGCATTTATCCCCTTTACAAACATTTCTACCAAGGTATAGACAACTACTACAACTGAGAAACCCACTTTCTGTTATGCTTTGATGGGTACATACCCATTTCAAAGTTGTCCTCTTGGCAAAAAACTAGGAAATGCTGCTACAGATTTAGGATCTTTGTTTTACACTTGCCACTGCCCTTTGCTTCAAGTTCTTGAATCATTTTAACACATCCATACACTCTTATCTGCATACCATGCACTATTTCTTCACTCAATCCCATATTTACCACTTTTGTTACTTAGTCAGTCAGAGATACCCGTGTGTGCATATAGAATTGGCGTGTCTCCACTGAGGCATCCTCCTTGGCTTTGTTTCTGTTGTTTCGGCATATGATTTGACCATTTGTAACTACTAACAAGGTTCCTCTAATTTGTTTTATACTTTTAAGGATGTCCATACTGCTCCATGGCTTGCATCAGGGCACATGATGGGAGACGCTAACGAGAGGTTATGGAATACGCGCGTTAAACTTTGCACCATTACATTTTCTCAAAAGTTTCTATAGCCTTTACAACAAACCCATTTTGTGTAAATCATTCTATCATTGTAGTCTATGATGCCACATTTATTTTAGGTGTTCAATCAAACATTTCACATGCCAAATGCATGCTTCCACCATTGCATACATATCTGCCACGGAGAACTTGCAACAAAACATGAGAGAAAATATTGATTTTGGCATAAATTTGGGAAGGTGCTCGCAAAAGTTGTAGAAATATAGATCTGCACCTTTTTGCCCATTACATTTGCTTGAGAGCTCCTAAGACTTTTCAACAAACTCATTTTGTGTATATCTTGTAGTCTATGATATTCAACAGAGCATGTTTTTTTTTTTTTGCATTCATATCTACTAGGAAGATGCAACTTGTTCCTGAGCTTCCCTTTATTTTTGGCGTAGGATGAGGGGATTGCAGTCCAAGAGACACGTTTCTTTGAGGCATTTTGGCTAACAGTTCACGTGCATGTCCATGCTTCCACATTCTTGCTTCTCCATCTACCAGAGCGCTTCCAACTACAACATCTGACAAAACCCTCCACTTTGGCGCATAAAATTGATCGGGAGTATGTGCCAAAGGCGACGCAATCGATAAGGTTGGAGGCTTGTATGTTTCATATGGAAATGGTGATCTTGTCTCCCATGTGAGGATATCCATGCCTCCATTGAGATGCAAAATGTTTTCATTTTTGATTGGTCAGTGGGTGAAGAAATGGGCAAAACATCTTGGCGAGGCCTAAGCACTAAGCTATTTGCTCCAATCCACTTCAGGAGCTTGGGATCTGATTTAACCTGCTGCCTTCACTCCTACATGACAGTGGTCAACAGCACCTCTAATCAGGAAGTAACTTGGTGTATATTAGTAGGAAAATTTAGAGGGGCAAATGATTTCACTAGTTTGAGATTGTATAAAAACATCTAGGGTTTAATGCATAGCCGTCTCAAGGTTGGTTGAAGCAGATAAATTTCTTCCTCCTATCTCTCATTCTTCCTATATATTGTAATTTAAGGGGCATATTGAAAGGGTTGTTCCCTCAATCTTTCTCTATCTCTAAGTGCTTCCTCTCTCTTTAATTCCTTGGTACAATTGAGTCTAGAAAGGAAATGCCTTCTGTTTAAGGCCTCTATAATGGAATTTTCTTGCCTCTTTCATAAGAATCACCAGGTTTACTATGATGTGTTGAACCTTAAATTGCCACGTATAATCATGACTCTACATTTATTTTAGGTGTTCGAAACATTTCACATGCCAAATGCATGCTTCCACCATTGCGTACATATCTCTACTGGAGAACTTATGACAAAACATGAGAGAAAATATTGATTTTGGCATAGGGGCACGAAGGTGTTGGCAATAGTTGTAGAAATATAGATCTGCACTGCCCATTACATTTGCTTGAGAGCTCCTAAGACTTTTCAACAAACTCATTTTGTGTGTATATCTTGTAGTCTATGATATTCACCAGAGCATGTTTTTTTTTTTTTTTTTTTGCATTCATATCTACTAGGAAGATGCAACTTGTTCGGAGCTTCCCTTTATTTTTTGGCGTAGGATGAGAGGATTGCAATCAAGAGACACATTTCTTTGAGGCATTTTGGCTAACAGCCTTCACGTGCATGTCCATGCTTCCACATTCTTGCTTCTCCATCTACTGGGCGCTTCCAACTACAACATTTAAAACCCTCCACTTTGGCGCACGGTGCCGGAGTATGTGCCAAAGGGCGGCCCGATAAGGTTGAGGCTTGTATGTTTCATATGGAAATGGTGATCTTGTCTCGTGAGGATATCCATGCCTCATGCGTACCTTTGCACTATCAAAAAGCCGCTAATTTCTCTTTTTTCTTAGGTTTCACATGGGAAGGCTCATTGGATTCTCCAAAAATAGTGGTTGAAAACTTAGAATCCCAAATAAGTGCTTGGAACATGGCTGTCGGTAAAGCCGGAGGAGTCACCCATGTGCCTTCACATCGCAATGATTCATCCACTCACCCACTTGTCCATAGCCAACATGCATTCCATCATGTATTTCATTTTTTTAATAATAAAGGTATTGCTCGGAGCCTAAGACTACACTTGTGGAGGGCTAAGCCACCTAAGCAAATTGGTGGTCATCCACTTCAAGAGCTTGGGATATTTAACCCTGCGATTAACACATGTTGTCGTAGTCCATCACCTCTTGAGAAGTAACTATGGTGCCCTTGTTAATCAAGTGACTAGCATTGACAATTTCTCTAAGTTTGAAGTTGTTAATCGACAGGAATGAATAATGCACGTCCTCAATGTTGAAATGTGGACAAAAGTTTCTGCATCTCCTTGTTGTATTGTTGGTAGTATATTTTTCTTTGTTTTCCCTCATCCTCTTCTCCATATCTCTATTTATTATTCCTTCTCCATGCACGATTTGAATGCCACCGTATGAAAATGACTCACGAAACCCAATGTTAAATTGGATTTTTGACACCTATTGTATCTTTCCACACGTGTCCCGGAGATTTACTAATTAAGACAGTAATGAGTAATGATTGTGCTTTGATTTCATTATGAAGGTGTGGTGTCCTCTGCACGGATGAAAATGAACACGTGAAATTCAACCGCACCCGACCCCCGAGGTCATCTTAGGAGGCGGTTGATGTTGAATGTGTGTGGCTAACTATAGGAGGATCGAGGAGACTAAGATCCGTAGTGTGATCTTCTAGTAGCCAAGTTGAAAAAGGGAAGATTTAGAGGCTATGGATGGGTAGCATAAATTCCTATGGTTTGTTTGCCTAACTTGAATCTAAGTGTTGATCTACTTTTGGAAGTGTCATGTAAGCTTAATGAAATTAACAATTTATGCTTTCTGCTTTAGAAAGAAAAATAATCTAAAAATCACAAAACTGAAATACTACAATCACAAACAACAATTTGCTTCTATTCAAAATATTTAAAATACTTATACACTAAAACTAAATGAGGTGAGATAACCCGGTGTGCTTATTCACATGTCTAAGTGTATGGAAACTAACCAGCTTCAAAAACAAGATTTTTTCCAAACAATCTATGATGTGTGAAAACCTCCTACGAGATATTCTCTTCTTCATATCCCACGAGGGATGGGAAGAAGAGGATATATCACTTGAGGATTTCTATGAAATGTTAGACCCTCTTGTAAATTAACTAATTACTTACGAATGAAAGGACATCGATTTCTCTACTCTATTTGATATACGATGAAATTAACATTTCGTAATTGATAATTTGATAAACAAAGAAAACAAATACACAACTCCAACCTCGAAGAGTAAGAACCTTAGCAAATCCAGTAGTATCGCAGTGTCTGTCCCTTAGCTCTTTCCTTTCTTTATTGGAAAAGTGTTCACGTGAGTCAGAAAAGATCGGGAATGTAAAGAACAACAACAAGAGGATGGTGCTTGAGCAATGACAACTTGAAGCAATACTGGGCAATGCAAGAAGAAGAGAGATATCACAAGAGTTTTGAGATTGAATATGCAATTCCTAGCTAGATTATGGCGGCAGCATAATAATACAAGATACACAAAATTCTTAGGCCTTTTTCTTGAATACAAACATGGAATATATAGGAATGGAGGCTAGGAGGTTACTTCATGAACAAGGCAAGAAGGAGGAGTTCCAACCAATTAAATATATTTAAAAATAGAAGAGAGAGAATACCATGCAAACAAGACTATTTTTAGGCAATTTGGTTCTAAACGCACCCTAAAAGTTGAGTTAAGTGAAGCGTCGTGTGTCAAAACATCATGAAGAGTTCTGGAAAAAGCTCCCAGGGACCACGCCACTACCTACGCAGGGGCGGTCTGAGACCACCACCCAGCTTGGGAGGTAGTCCTAGGACAACCGCCTAAGCTTTGGGAGGTGGTCCTAGAACCGCTGATTGCCAAGCACGGGAGGCGGTCATGTCGATTAAAGCCAAAAATGCACAAAAATGAGAGGAAGTTGGAAGAAAGTGTGGAAAGGCTAACTAAGGATGTCTAGGCTATAAATATACACTGTAAATGGGTTTTGGAGCTCAAACACCTTCTTGAAAGGATTTTGAATCATCATTGGGTACTTTTGTAACCGTTTTTACGACAATGTAGCACATGTAATTTTTGGTGCGTATATATTGCCCCCTCGAGAGAAGCGTCTTTGCCATGAAAAGGTGTAAAATGTAGAGTTTGAGTATGGCGTTCCAAAAATGGGAAGATTAGAAGCTATACACGACACGCCCATGTAGCCAAAATCTCGTTGTTCAAACTCCCATTACTGTAAGAGAAAAGGAAGACTCAGTGCAGGATAAACAAAATATTGAAAAATAAACACTAAATTAAAGCTGACAAGAGGACTTACCATATGTGCTTTGGATATAGAAATATACCTCCACTGACGCATTCCGACCATGTGAACTCATACACTCAAAACAAAGTTATAACAACATATATATATATATATATATATATATATATATAGAAACTCATTTTAAATTCATTTTGTGCATATTGACTTGGTGATTTTTGAGCTCTGGAGCCCATGGTGACCGTTTTCATTTTGAGTATGGTTGAATTGGAATGGATTTAGGGATGGTATTTTGCATTAGGATTGGCCCTTTCTTTGTTTGAAGACTTTTAAGAAGAACTCCTAAGAAATTAAGTGAACTAGAGCAGTTATAAGGTGGGCCTCAAAGAAAGTGGATAGAGTGCCTTTATTACTTTACTCTCCATTTTGTAGAGGCATATATGATGTTTTGGTATTTCATGCTCCTTGTGAGCGTTTTGAACGCACTTTAGTGTGTGATGGAATTGTACAAAACTATGACACACCATGATATGTACATATATCTCTTTCTTGGATTGGTTATTCCTTACATAGAGTTGGCTTACATTGATGATTTGATTCACATGTGTACTCTTAGATGTTTATAATTTCTGATTTTCTATGGTTTTAGAATGTATGTGCGGTGTATATGAATGATAACATAATGATTTCTTTTTGTATTTCATAATTCTGATATATGATGATGTGAGCACAATGTGATGCTGAAATTTAGTTTCTTTAAGCAATCTTTGATACTTCATATTTTTAGCGGCAAAATGTGGTGATAAAATGATATGATAAGAAGATGTACTTGCCCCACTCCTGACCCCACACAACTAGTAGGATGCGAAGGGCTCAACACCAAGGGTCAGAAAGGGCACAAGTTATGAAAAATTATTGAATGGTAGTGATGAGAGAAAGACAAAGGTTTGGCAAGAACCAAATTGAGATGCTACAACCTTACTCTACTCAAGTTACTTCATAGTTTAGAATGTGAATTGCTTTCTAGTTTATCTAGACTTAGATCCGTAGATGGCCACTTGGTTGACAAAATCTAGTTTTGAGGTTTTAAACTCTTTTGGAACTTTGGACATCTAACTCACTTTGTTTTTGACTTATGAACTCAAAATTTTTGAGCGAATTATTTGTAACTTTCAAGTTTATCAACGAGACCCCCTACTCCTTGCCCCATGCTACTAGGAGGAAGCATGGGCTCATCACCAAGGACAAGGAATAGGTGAGTAAGGGCATTTCCCTCCTTTCCCAACCTTACATCACTAGTAAGAGACATAGGCTCAACACCGAAGGTTGGTAGGGAAAAGAAATGTGTAAAAATAAAATTTTCTATAGATTTGCATTTGACT
This sequence comes from Taxus wallichiana var. yunnanensis, assembly GCA_018340775.1. NCBI lineage: Eukaryota > Viridiplantae > Streptophyta > Pinopsida > Cupressales > Taxaceae > Taxus > Taxus wallichiana. Next base: position 208,625,379 of record CM031237.1, on the reverse strand, counting down.
TACTTATCTAGACAAAATGTTTAGTATGTTCTTATTTCCAAAGATATTTTCATGGGATAGATGTGACACCATGAAGCTTCAGAAAAAGACTATATGAAAATACACCTAACCTAGAAAGAAACTATAAATAGAACCAAGTATGCAGGCCTTGGTATGATCATGGTCAAAACTTTGTCTTATCTTGCTTAATCGATGAGATGATTAAAAATAATTGATGATACTATGAATATTTGAAGAGATATGATCTAAATGTTTTGCCAATGTTTTTAGAAGCTTTTAGGAGTTTCCATATGAATAAATCCCTTGATCACGAATTTTACAAAATGGTAGCAGATGAAAATGCAATGCAGATATGCGGTAATGTACATATGGAAATGCGAGACAAAACTACGTGTCATGATGTCTAAGGTGAATAAAGTTGACGAATATCAAATTTTAACCCCTAAAAGTACACACAAGGAGAACCATTATCCTCAAGATTTACATTCTTTTGAGAGGGGCTTACTATTCTAGGTTTAAACTTACAACCCTTTCTCGAAGTGTATATGTCCAATCATTAAAATCATTTGTCACGAAAAGGCGTTCATACACCTCTTTTTTTTTTTTTCACATTCTTGAGACATAGTGTATGGGTGAGCATGACTATGTTATTTGGCCTTGTTTCCTATGTGGAGCATTGTGTTTATTTGTGACACTTGGCTTTGAATGATGAGGTCTTGCCACTATGGATATGACAAGCTTAGTTTAAAACGACATATGGGTTGAAACAAGGGTTTAGAATAGAAAACCTTCAAAGATGGTTTTGATGGGCATCATTTCAATCTCAAATTTCCCTTCTTCGTTTGTTAATTCTATCATATTTATACGTGAGACCTAGGTCATTAGAGGAAGAGACGCTAAAGCTCGAGAAGGCTACCCATACCCTATGGTTCAAACGGGAGGAAGATTGGATCGTCACTCTCTAAGAGTTTCATAATTCCCGTTGTGGTTTTAGTGGACATTGTTTCCATAGATATTGATTTACCCTTATCTGTTTTTGCCACCTCAAATGTTTTTGGGTCAACGAATTCAACTGTTGGAACATCTAGGGTGGCCAGGGACTAACTCTTTAGTTGGAGGTGGTTAGTTTAATTGATTTACATGAAGTTCATACTCCATATGGAATCCTTTCTTCTTCTTGAGGTTTTCTAAGTGTACATCAAAGGGCTTAGGATCCCCTTGAGCGATGAAGACCTTCCCCAAATGGAGGAATCTAATTTCCTAGAACAGGGTAGAAGGGATAGCCTTCATTCGATGAATCCGGGGTCTCCCAGGTCCCAATGACACATCTTTCTTAGTTGTTTAGGAGTGTCTTCCTCTTCCATCTCGACTCATCACATCCGCTTACCCTGGCACTTTGATGAAGGGGGTGTTAGTGTGAGTTATCCTAGGTGTCCTCCTCTCATGTTGGAGGGTCATCTCACATGGGTTAGGTTTAGGGTTCCATGTGTGTCATGCACTAGGGTTACTCAACACCCTATATGTACCCCTTTTCTATTCATTTATGAGTATGCCAAGACACTCCGTTGTCTTTCCTCTATGTAAGCTTTGTTTCTATTGAGCAAGTTCTTCCATTACTGATCAATTTTTCCTTTCTATCGCTGGAGATTTCACGATTACATTGAGTGCAACTACTTTGTGGTGCCTTGTTTCTCTGATTTGATTCTCATGAAACTCTTTTCATGGTATCGAGCTGAGATTTGGTAACGTGCACTCACTTTGTTTTTGTTGCTATTAATCTTACTTGGTTTCGTTATTTTACTCTGCGTACGCAAGTCCTCATCACTATTTTCCAGGAAATTATATTGCTAATATCTCTAACAAGACTTTCTCGGAAAGATTTTGTAGTTTTTTTCTTGTGCATGTGCAGGTTTTTTTCAAAATACCTTGCATAAATCCGGTTTTTTAGCAATGCTTTTTGTTGGATGTATCAAAATCTAAAATAGAGATTCCTCTCATTTATTAAAATGGAATTGAATTTTTTTAAGATCTCTACGGTTTTTGCAGGCTTTGCATGTTATCTCGTGTTCAGCGAGGATCCTTGAGTTCTTCGGTTGTGAGTTCTTTACTTCAACGAACCGCTATCCTCTCGACCATTTTGGGTATTCAAACTACTCGATCTCTGTTCATTCACCATGGCCTACATTTTTTCTTCATTCCAGGCATTTTTTGGGCTGCTTCTAGGCGTTTCTTGATCTGCCACGTTTTTTTGATTGTTCGTGACATTTTAATCACATCTGCCACGTTTTTTGGGTGTGGGCAAGCTAAAACGCGGTACATTCGAGCATTTTTGGAAATTTCGCATTTTTTTATTGTTCTTTCGCTTTTTCTCAAGACACTATTCACTCTGTGCGGCACAGTACGTGATATCAAACTCTGCCACATTTTTTTGATCAATGGCAGATATTTTTTTGCGTAAACTTTGTTCAATGCACTGCACAAAGCGGCATAAAATGACTTTGTTCCTTTGTGTCCATGCATCTGCTAAAGTTGTTGCCTAAACACATTCTTACTACTACCCGAGACGCTTTTTGCCATGAGGAAGGTCCTCGAAATGCAGTGCAGTCCCCTTTTTTCTATCATTTTTTTGGACAGTTGTTTTGGTAAGTTTTTTCTTTCTTTCTTTTTAAATCTTACTCAACAAAAAAATACACTCCTTTTAAAAATGAGTCGTGTTTTTTATTTCTTCTAAGTTTTTTTGGTAAAAACAATCAAACTTCTTTTTAGTAAGTTTTTTTTAAAACATTTCTAACTCTATCAAGTTTCTAAAACCCATTTAGAAATTTGTTTTTAATTAGAAACATTCATCTTTTTAAAAATCTTCATCTAAAAATCTTCATTAGATTAGATCTAATTAGTTTTAATTAAATTAGATCTAATTTTTATTTAATTTCACATTATTTAAACTATAATTTCTTTGGCATTATAATTTGGTCTATTGGCTTTGTGTTTTTTAACCTTCCGTCAAGTGCCGAAGACGAAGGGTGAGGTCCGGGATTGGCAGGTGGCTAATCCCCCCTCGCAATACAAACAAACCCTATCTCAAATTCCATGTCATTTCCAATGAGCATACATACGACACCCTTTGCATGCATTTAGGGTACTTTTTTAATCCGTTTGCAGGCTTATTGGCTTTTTCTCATCAAATTGCGGGAATTGGTTTTCTTATAACTTTTGACTCAAGTTGCTCAATTTTGAGCACTTTTTTAGTCAAAGTTGCACTTTTTTTTGCACTCTAGATGATGGGATCATTAGCTTTAGTAACGCACTAATTTTTTAAAGTGCCACATTCTGGGGTGTCTTTGTATTGCTTATTTCTCAAGCTCATTTTTTGAACTTTGTTCTATCCCTTTTTTTTCGTGGACTTGTGAGTCGTCCATCACGATTTTATGACAAAGGGATTCTTTCGTGTGATGTGAGATGCTTTTTCTCACCCCGAGGTCAGCTTTCACCTCCTTTCTATTTTTGCTTGTGCTTGTTTACGGTGTTCCTCTTTTGTTGCGCTCCACGAAACACTTGTTGTGGTCTCTCTCTTAGCGTTATTACGCTAATTACAGACGAGTTACAAGTGTTTAAAACCGTACGCATGGACCCGATTGTAATCAACGCACTCAACTATAAAGTGTCGAAAGCAAGGGGGTTGTTATTGTCTGGGTGGTTGTGTTTCTTTTCTACATTTCTTTGTCTCTCTCTCTTATGGATGCGCTTTCAATTCCTTTTCTTACGTCGTTCAACTTTTCGAATGGAGATCGAAAATAATAATGAAACTAAGGGGTAAAGGGTTGTACCGTATCACCATGGAACCGAGGCTGAACCAGGATGATAGACGAACTCCGAAAAATCTAAGTGGTTAAACCGTAGTGATGAAGCTTTAGGTCTTCTTTGCATGTATCTGTTTCTCTGACTTCTTCTCTTCATTTGAAATGTCTGAAACACCTACATCTCGCGTGGAAAATGCTGGATGCGATGTTTGGAAAACTAGATGACATGAGAGCACATGAGTTGGAAGACGAACTAATAGGGTTAAATCCTAGTGACTTTGAAAACCTACAAAGCCTTCTTCTCGAAAATTTGTCCACATTAGATTATTGTTAAAAGGATGTCAAGTAGAAAAGAAAGATTATCAATGATCTTGTCGATTCTCTCTAAGTTAGGTCCCGAATATTCAATCTTCGTGTCAACTTTCTATGCTACAAAAGCTGCTTTGGGAGATACTTGGACGATGCCCTCCTTTGATCAAGCTTTTCATCCCAACTCATTCGAGAATAGGAAAAACTCATTCAAATGGGGTCTCTCGAGTCCAAGTCACGCCCTATAGAAAGTACTAGCGAAGGGAAAGTAGACTAAAAAGAAGAAAGAAACTAAGGATCAACCTAAGAAAGAAACCAAGATCAAACCTAAAAATGACACAAACACTTCAACTTCTGAGCCTAGGGTAGAGAAAAGCAAGTATTTGTGTTCTATATGAAGAATACTAGTCATGACGAGCAACATTGTTTTAAGAAATAGATTGATCACTTATCTCATTTACTTGAGAAAATAAAATAAGTGTTCCGAATCAATAAAACAAAGTGCTTGAAGGCCGAGTCTTCTACTACAAAGGTGCTAGAAATGATAAGAAGAAAGGAAAGGCCCTTGTGAAAAGTTGCTCCTTCATTAACATGGATTATAGATTTCGGTGCCTCACACCACATGGGTTCTTCGCATGTTGAGTTTTGACAACATCGAACCTTGTGGAATATCCCAAATCACGATGGGTAATGACACGACGGCGATGTCGGTTTGGCATGTAGTAGTGGATCGGTAGAGATGGATGGGGAACATTTAACCAAGTGTTGAGTGTTCTGATCTCTACCAATCTCTATCGAGTTTACCAAATTACTCACACTTGTGAAGGAATGCGAGTGGAATTTGGTCCTAACTCGGTGATTATTCGTGAGCTTAACAATGACACTACGGTGGCCGAGGGAAAGGTAGATCACCGTTCACTGGTTGTACACCTTCTCCCATTTACTTCGATTTTATGCCTTTCGCCTTGCTTCACTCATGTAAATGAGGTTAGTAAGTTATGGCATGAGAATTTTGGACATCTAAATTATTGCTATCTTGAACAATTGAGTCAAAATGAAATGGTTAACGAAGGTTGCCTCACGTCAAGTTTTCTAAAGGTCTTTGTGAGGTTTTACCCTTGAAAGCATCCTGAAAAGAACTTTGACAAAGGAAAAGCTTGGAGAGCCACTCGTCCCTTGGATCTTGTTCACAACGATGTTTCTGGTCCATTTCCTTCTCCTTCATTTACTAGAGCTCTTTATGTGCTAACCTTCATTGATGACTATTCGCGATATACTTGGGTATATTTTCTTAAGCTTAAGTCTGAAGTCTTTGAACATTTTAGGACTTTAAGGCTCTTGCTTGAGAAAGCAGTGAGCAGTTTATCAAGGTTCTCCGAACCGAAAATGGAGGTGAATATGTAAACAATAGGTTCATGGATTTTTGTACTTCTTAAGGGATCTCTTTGCAACATACGATTGCTTATAGCCCTTCGCGAGAATGGAGTTGCGAAAGAAAGAACCATACTTATGAAGGAGATGGCCACTTGTATGATTCACTTTCGAAGTCTCTTCCTCTACGATATTAGGGTAAAGCAAGAGAATTGTGCAAATTACATTCGAACCGTGTTCCACACAAGGCGAAGAGGATGACACCCTTTGAAGCCTGGTTTAGATGCAAGCTTGATGTTGAGCACTTTCAAGTCTTCGGATCCAAGGCTATGGCTCAGATTCCCAAGAAGAAATGCAAGGCCTTGGAACCACAATCCAAACCTTGTATCTTTGTAGGGTATCCTGATGGCTGAAGGGATATCGATTGATGAATTCTACTTCTCATGAGCTATATATTGAGAGAAGTGTTAAGTTCGATGAGTCTTCTTCGACTTCTACTTCACCTATTGAGGTTCTTCACTTTGGGTTTAGATTCAGATTCTGACTCATCAGATGATGATACTATTGAGCGTGCTCCTCTTCCGATCCTCCCAACCATTAGACCTTTGAGTCTTCTGATTCTGATAGTAGTGATGACGAGGACTATGTCCCTTCTCACTCAAGTGAAGAATCTTCCAACTCGAGCTCCGATCCTCCCGGTCCCCTTTGGGTCGTGAAAACTTTGCAAAGTCTTTGGAGATTTAGTTGGAGATACTTCGGATATAAGACGTGCTCGCTCGATTTCATTGGACCCCACTCTTTCTTCACCTCTACGCTTCGATCCACAAGTATTTTACGGAGGCTTCTGGTATTCCTTAGTGGGATTACTCGCCATGGATGAGGAGTATTCCTCTCTCATGAAGAATGATACTTGGGATCTCACCACTCTTCCAAAAGGAAGATAAATCGTTTTGTTTAAGTGGGTGTTCAGACAAAGTATGGAGTAGATGGAGACGTCAAAAGTTTAAAGCGCGATTAGTAGCTAAGGGTTTCTCCCAGATAGGTGGGGTTGATTATACAGAAAACCTTTGCTCGGTTGCAAAGATGACTTCTATTCGACTGACCCTAGCCATTGCCACAACAAAACTAATGGAAAGTCCAAAGAAATGGACATTAAGAGTGCCTTCCTTCATGGTGACCTAGAGGAAGATATCTATATGGAACAACTTCCCAAGGGTTATGTCCAAGATTCCTCCCTCGTTTGTAAGTTAAAGAAGTCTCTTTATGGCCTTAAACAAGCCCCTCGAGCTTGGTATGCCAAAATGGACTCCTTCTTACTTACATCGGGGTTTACTAGGTGTCACTCACATCCAAATGTTTATATTCTTTGTGAAGATGACTCTATATGTTGATGACTTGTTGATCTTAGTGCAACTCTTCCTCTATTATTGATTAAATGGAAGATCACCTTAGCCAACAAGTTTTCCATGACTCGACTTAGGTCTCCGCTTCATTACTTCCTTGGGATCCATATTTCACAATCGACTCAGAATCTTGATTTTGTAACCTAAGTATGCTCTTGATTACCTAGCTTGGTTTCGATGTTTGATTGCAAGTCTTCCTACTCCTTTTTTTCGGGGTTAAGTTGGTTTCAGATTTCTCTACTCCCTTGGTTGATGGTACTCTTTACTTGACAGCTTAGTTGGGAGCTTGATCTACTTGACTCACACTCAAACCGATTCATCATATCTTTATTGGGATCATGTCCAGATTCATACAGAGCCACATGAGCTGCATTGGAAGTAGCCTAAACAGATCCTTCATTATGTTCGTGGCACTTATGTTGATGGCATACACTATCATGGAGGGGTTGATATTGAATTGATTGGGTTCACAGATTCCGATTGGGCAGTGACTTAGATCATCGGAAATATACTTATGGCTACAGCTTTCTCTCTTGGTTGGGTCCTATTAGTTGGTCAGCAAGAAGTAGAATGCAATGCGATATCATCTACAAAGGTAGAATACGGAGGAGTAGTCAATGTTGCCACGTGTGAGCTATTTGGCTATAGGGTATTCATCGACAGAGTTTGGCATCCACTTTTGGTGGCCTACCATTATCTCTTGTGATAACATGAGCACTATCTCTATTTGTAGAAATCCAGTTCAAGATCGTGGGATGAAGCACACAGATCCATATGCACTTCATACGGGAGCTTATTTATGATGGTATCATCGACATTCAAGACATTGAGATAGGCGATCGATTGCGAGACTTATTCACCAAGTGCCTTTCACCGAGATGAAGTTTCTTCACTTACTGGTCTCTTCTTGGGGTGAGGTCTTCTCAAATACCCATCTTCTTAGGCTATTTAGTCCTTCTTTTCTTCTTATTCTTCTAGGAAGATTGTTTTTTCAGTATATGGGCACCTTATCGGGCCTTTAGTTGTCGAGTTCCATTGGCACATCTTTCTTAGTTGTTTAGGAGTGTCTTCCTCTTCTATATAACTCATCACACCCACTACCCTAGCTTCGATGAAGGGGGTGTTAGTGTGAGTTATCTTATGTGTCCTCCTCTCATGTTGGAGGGTCATCTCACATGGGTTAGGTTTAGGGTTTCATGTGTGTCATGCACTAGGGTTACTCGGACCCTATATGTACCCCTTTTCTATTCATTTATGAGTATGCCAAGACACTCCATTGTCTTTCCTCTATCTGAAGCTTTTTTTGACAGCAAGTTCTTCCATTACTTGATCAATTTTTCCTTGTTATCGCTGGAGATTTCACGATTCTGTTGGAGTGCAACTACTTCGTGCCTGCCTTTTCGATTTGATTCTCACAAACTCTTTTCACACTACCAAGCTTATAACTTGTTTCCACCTGTCAATAATGTAAAAATCCATCAAGATGGTTTTTGGACCAAGCGTGACTAGAAGAACTATGGTTCTAATCGAGGTCACTTTAAGGTTGTCATACCTCCATAACATGTTTCTTGTAGAGGAGCAATTTGTCTCTCCATATCCCAACTTATACAAGAAAGAGAAGGGAACCACATTTACAGCAGCCCCATCATCAATCATGGCTCTCTTAATGTAATTTTTATAAACCCAAACTTGTAAAAATAAGGCAGGATCACCTCTTTGGGCAATTTCAACATCAGATGACATCTTGTCTATATCAAAAAAAAACCCAATATCCCTATCATTTTGTCTTGGAGGATGTATGTCAAAGTCAATATGATTTATTTGAGCACTAAGAGGTGGCGTAACATAGATTAGATGACCAAGACCTAGTGCATTGAGCAACGCAGAATGATGCGCAAGTGAATTCTTTAAAGAAATATAGAAACGAAATGTGAGAAAAGGTCTTGTTTAAATATGATATTAAATCATAGGCTCCTACTAGTTTTGTGATTGTAGGAATGTCATCCTGTGGGAAGGAAAGATCGTAAGGGTTTTGAAATGTACTCCTTCGTTCGAGTTGTTGCATTAATTTCACACTCAACCTCTAGCTCAACTAATCCCAAGATTTTTGTGTTATCATTTGAACCAAGGTTAGGAGCGACTTGAGAGTTATTGGAAGTTGAGGCTTCGTGGTCATTGTTTCCTATATGAATGCCTTTGTTTGTGTTTTGTGAATTCACCTTGAAATTTTTAGGATGCGTAGGAGCGGATCTCAAAAAAATTCTCACATTAGTATTCTCGAGGAGCTACGAGTCCTGATAGTCAGTTGTAAGTTTATTTCAATATTTTCTAGGAATATTTCTACAAAGAGTTTCCTTTGGTTTTCGAGAAGTATTTGCATAAAATTTTTGCAATCATGGAAAGACCTATCAAGATGACCTTGAACCTTATTGAAACCACAATATAGGTTAGGGTCGTAATCTCTTGGTCTTTGATAAAGCGTCTTGATGTTGTTGATTATAACATCGATTGTAGTTTTGAAATTTATTGTTATAACCATGATTCGTTGCCCTCGCCGAGTTTTGATAATCGGTTTGGGATATGGGTTTGATTTTGTTTTTGTAGTGGATGATTTACATTGACCGTGTTGATGAGAAGACAGATGCTATGGCCTCTTTTATTTCCCAAGTTGTTGTTATTGTCGGTGTTTCATGTTGTTTGGAAAAACAACGTTCTTAGCTTGATCAGTAGCACCATTCGTGGTAGCACCATGATTGCGATTCACACCCTTAGGTCCTTAGTTGTTGGCACCATTGTTTTGATAATTTGCATTATTTTGATTTGGGGATACCAATTTCCCATTGGGACCATATATCTTACGCCCACTGTCTATAACAGCTTGGTCAATCCAAAGCGCACCTTCCAAAACTTCCTCATAACTATAGAAAGGAAACTTTTGGACCTCTTCCTTAGGCTCTCAATTAAGCGAGTGGAGGAAAAGATCATAGAGTTCCATCTAGTCCATGTTGGGTTCACTTGTAGAGGAATAGAGAACTTGACGCCATCTTTGGATGAAATGAGCAGCGATTCATTTTCTCTTTCTAATATGTAGGAACTCCCTAGTCCCCAGTACACAACAACTTGTTCATGTAAAATGTTTTGATGAACTTGGAAACAAGATGTTTACAGGAGTGTATAGAAGCTTATGGAATACGGTAATACCAATCCAATGTGATTCCTTTGAGAGTCTTTGAAATATCTTAGCCCTTCTACAACATCCCAAGGAAGCAATTCCGTGTTAGCAAAAGTGTAGGCCTTGATATGAGTATTTGGGTCTCCTTCTCCCTTAAATTTTGGAAGATCCAAAATGGGCATGAAATAATGACACCACGTATAGTGAAGTTAAGAGGCTCCTTTAAGTACTCGGTGTTTATACCCATTGCCTAAGATTCCACCATTGAAGGTCCTTGATGAGGAGGTGGAGGAGGAGGATTTGGATAAGTTGCACTATAAGTGTTGATGGGAATGTATGGGGTCCTCGATATGGCATGTAGGGAGAAGGAATGATGTATGGGTCCATCTCGGGAGTTTTTGAAAACATATGTATGTAAGTTGGGATAGCTCTAGGATATGGACTAGCGGGCATAAAACTAGGTAACATCGCATTGCTGTTGTAACGGTATTTGAGAACGCACTTATGGCCAGCCCTTACGTAGGATAAAATTGAGAAGGATGAGGACCCATCCCTAGTGTGTCTATCCCCATGAGAAGATCACCTGGATTTGAATGAACTCGATAACCTTGTTGCATACGGGATATTGAGTTGGTTTCTCATTGAAAGGGATGTATCATTTTTTGTCAACTGATGCCCTATTTTCTTCCCTACTACAAGTGTTGGTTGTGAAGTCCTGGGCACTTTCTAGTTCTCTAATTCTCCCCACTAAAGTAGAAACGAGATCATTGGGAGAGGATTGAGTCCCTTGTTGGGGTGTCGGTGGTGTACGGTTTAATTGAGTAGGATCATGATACCCTGTCATGAATTGTTTAGTGTTATAATTCTTGTCTTCCTCAGAAGTAAGAATCTTAGGATAGGTATTCAAATCTCAGAGGCTGAATCCTTCATTCTATCCAAAGACTCATCTATCTAACGAAGAGGATTATCTATTTGTGTAAATAGATCATCCTCTATTGATTGCATGGCAATGTGAGGTCTTGATAAGACTCTATGGTAAGAACTGCTCCATTTGTGATGACAACATGGTCCGCATTGGGTTGATCATATTACATGTTTAATGTTTGATAAACCTCCTCCATCCTTACATAGCTAATGGGGTTTGAAGTGTAACTAGGGGAGGTTTGGACGTTGCTTGTGTAATTGTCACCCCGCCTTGAAAGAGAAGGGGATTGTTGTGGTTACACATTAGTGTAATATCTATCAGAGCCAAATGTCCCACCAAAATCTCTTCCAGACATATTTTAAAAGGTATAAAATACCTACCAAAATAGGGGAAGAAATGGAAAGATGAGGTAATAGCAATGAAAGAAAGGAAACAAGAAGGAATTAATCCTTCACGTCAGGTTCACCAATTTATACGGATGAAAATGAACATGTGACCTTCAACCGCACTCAACCCCGAGGTCGTGCCAGAGTAGCCGATGTTGAATGTGTGTGGATAACTATAGGAGGATCAGAGACTAAGATCTAGTAGTGTGATCTCCTGGTAGCCGAGTTGACAAAGGGAATATTTAGAGGCTATGAATGGGTAGCGTAAATTCCCTATGGTTTGTTTTCCTAACTTGAATCTAAGTGTTGATCTAGTTCAAAGTGTCCATGTAAGCTGAATGAAATTAACAATCTATGCTACTACTGAAAGAAAACTAATCTAAACAAATAAAAAAATGAAATACTATAATCACAAATTTTTTTTTCGCTTCTATTCTAAGTAATTAAAATACTTCTACACTAAAAATAAACGAACGAGATAACCCTGTGTGGTTATTCACCCGAGTGTATGGAAACTAAACTAACTTAAAATAAGAAATTTTCCAAATGATCTATGATGTGTAAACAACCTCTTATAGATATTCTCTTCTTGAGATCCACAAGGATGGGAAGAAGAGGATCCGTCAATGGGGATTTCTATGAAATGTTTGAACCTTCTTGGAAATTAACTAATTACTTATAAATGAAAGGACATTCATTTCTCTACTCTATTTGATATGCAATTGAAATTAACAATTCGTAATTAGAAATTTGATAAACAACTAAAAAAATACACAACTCTAACCTAGAAGAGTAAGAACCTTAGCAAAATCCAAGAGTATCGATTCGTCCCCTTAGATCTTTCCTTTCTTTCTCTCGAGTGTTCATGTGAGTACAAAGGATCGGGAATGTAAAGAACAACAACAAAAGGATGGCGCTTGAGCAATGGCAGCTTGGAAGCATTCGGATGCAATGCAAGTAGAAGAGAGATAAAGCACAAGAGATGCTGAGATTGGCTATGCAATTCCTAGCTAGATTATGACAAAGATAACAATACAAGATACACAAAATTCTTAGGCCTTTTTCTTGAATACAAGCATGGAATATATAGGAATGGAGGATAGGAGGTTACTTCATGCACAAGGAAAGAAGGATTATTTCCAACTAATTAAATATTTTTAAAAATAGAAGAGAGAAGAAATACCATGCAAACAAGACTATTTTTAGGCAATTTGGTTCTGGCACCCTAAAAGTCGAGTTAAGTGAAGTGTCGTATATGTCAAAACACGCATGAAGAGTTCTCGAAAAAGCATTGACCACCACCCTACGCGGGGAGGCGGTCCTGGAGGATCGCCGCCAAGCTTGGGAGGTGGTCCATCACCGAAAACCAAAAATGCATAGAAATGAGAGGTAAGTGGAAGAAAGTGTGGAAAGGCTAAGTAAGGATGTCTAGGCTAAAAATATACACTATGAATGGGTTTTGTACTCGAACACCTTCTTGAAAGGATTTTGAATCATCATTGGGTACTTTGTAACCAGGTTTCGACAATGTAGCACATGCAATTTTGGTGCGCACACCTCCTCATCGATCCACATGTTTCTTTGAGGTCACCCATCAAATTTAATTCTCACCTAATTTTTTTCATTATTTTCATCATGTCAATTATTCTTGGGATCCACCGTTATTTATCTCTACCCCCAAATTGGCCATTCGATCAAAAACCTTGTTCGCCACCCTAGGAATGTGAGAAATGTGGTTTCCATTGAGGAGTTGAGAGCATTCTTCGACAATGTGATTTAAATTACAGGTGACTAGACTTACCAATTTTGACTGCATTTATAATCATTAAAGAATCCCCCTCAACTTGGAGATTATCTCATTGTTTATCTTTAGCAATTTTTAGGCCACACCATAGGGCTTTGGCTTCAACAAAGTTATTGGTGCAAATGCCCCAAGCTTCATAGAAACCAAGAATTGGTAAACCATTGGAGTCCTTACAAATACCACTAAGTACTCCACAATCCCCTCGAGTTTCCCTTAGAAGCACCATCAAACTTAAACTTGATGTAGTTCCTAGGGGGTGATTCCATTTTGCTTGATTTTTTACTCTTTTTTGAGCTCTAACCCCTTATTAGGGAAAATACAAACATTTATTGCAGCCATAAAAGGATACAAACTATAAAAGTAGTTATTATGGTATTCATTAACTATTGTTGGATAATAACTACCAATTTGTTTTGATAAATAAAATCATAAAATGGTACGAGAGAAATTGTGATATGAAAATGACAATAACTACCAGTTTATTATGAAAAAGATAATAATCAAATAGTCCAAGTAAATTGTGATATGAAAAATAGTGCTAGAGAAATTGTGATTTGAAAATGGTCATACCACCTAGTTGTCAAATAAACATTGGCTTAAAAATACTTGTGAAAATAAAATCTCACTATAAGAACCCTTATTTGGGATAATTAACTCAAACAAATCAAATTTTGAGAACTGTAATAAACATTCTCATTAAATTGTCCAACTCCCTTTTATTGTAGATGATTGGGACCTTTTTCAAGGACCATATTAAGTTCCATTTTCCCTCTTTTCCTAGGTGGGATTTGTATGTCTCGAGAACCATTGTATCAACTATTGATATTCATGCAAGAAAACATGTTTTCCCTTTTTGGATTTTTATTTCCATTTAAGAGAAAAAAATATTTTTGGAAGCATAAGCAATTTCACGTTTAAGATATTTTCAATCTCCATTGGTTCAATTTTTATAGGAGAAGGTGACCAGATGGTTGAGACCCCTAACTTTAGGGGGTGTAGCACCACTCAAAAGACGTTTTTTTCCTTCAAAATGTCATACTCACATAGTTCATCAAGTCAATCAAGTCCTATAGATGTTTCGACTTTCAAAATCACACATTTAATGAGAAATCACATTTTTCTATTCAACATCTCCTTTTTCTCATATTACCTACTTGGACCAATAGTTTGACTCAAATATCGTTAATTTATAAATAAAATCACAAAACAATGGCACCTAGAAAAGAAAAACAATGCATTTAAAACATTTAAGTGTGTTTAATGTTCTTATTACATCGCTAATTGTCCACCCTCCATCGATAATCACAAGATCGTTGTGGAGGTGTTATTTTGTTGTCAATTTTCATGAACATAGTTATAGAGGGATTAAATGGTTTCTTTTCCCACTATCATAACATGCAGATGTTTTGTTTTGTACCTAGGAGTTCTTTTATTTTCTTGTTTCCGTATTTGTTTACTGTTATTACGATATATGCTCTATTTTTTTGGAATGTTGGGTGCATATTTGAGTGTGCATGATTGGAATATTTTTTTGAAATGATGTATGTTATGTCAAGGATAAAACTCACAAGTGTGAAGTGAGCATCTTACCATTCCATTTTAGTATTGCACTCTTTGAATGTGTTATATTAACACAAATCTTGCAAATCTTTCCACTTTATTGGTTTATGCTTATAGATCTCGTGTAAGGATGTTTATGTCCCTATTATAATTGAGGAGTAATGAAGAATATGTTCTCATCATTACATAGATTTCCTATGATCTTGTACACAACATCAACTTTTAAGTGTGTACATTTTGTTAACCGAAATGAATTAAAGACCCACATCAATTTTCTTCATTGTATTATTACAGTGTTTTGGTTTTGTGGAATATGTAGGGCATATTTGAGTTGCATGATTAGAATTAAAATGATATTTTTTTATCTTAGGATAAAACCATAAGTGTGAAGCAAATGTTTTGTCATTCCATTTTAGTATTATACTATTTGAATGTGTTATATTAACTTGAATCTTGTAACTCTTTCCACTTTACTAGTTTATTTTTACACATCTACGTGCATGGATATTTATGTACGTATTGTAATCAGGATGGAGAAAGTTTTATTTTGTGTCCATTCTTAGATAACTTGCCTGTGAGTTTCTACACTACATAAAGGTTGAAGTGTGCACATTTTGCTAACCATGAATGAATTAAAGACCCACATATCAATTTTCAAATTTTTAGAATATTTGGGACACATTTGAGTTGCAGCATGATTGAAATAAAATGTTTGAAATTAAGTTTTTTTATCTTAGGGATAAAACCTATAAATCTTTAATGGTGTCACCTTTGCTAACTCCCCACCTTCCTTCACTAATAAATGTGAAGTGAATGCCTTAACAAGCTATTTCGATACTTGTAAAATGGAAAAGACCATCTAATAGAAACATTTTGCAATAGAATCTTTGTAATTTTATAATATTATAAATATGGTTTATGGTTTAGTATTTTATGAAATATTGAAAACATATTTAAGTTGCATAGTTGAAAAAAATTGAAACAAGGTATGTTATCTCAAGAATAAGACCCATATATGTTGGTTCATTTTGGAGTTATTTCTAGTTCTTTAAAGTTACATGTTTGAAACTCTTGCACTATTTCTACTTTGATAGTTTCAGCTTATAAATCATGTTGATCCGAAAATCTATCGCTTGTGTAGATTTATGGATAAATGAGCCAACAGCAGTGCAGGGCATAGCCCTCTTTGAGTCAAAGAAAAGTGAAACTAGTTTATTGCTATTCTACCAAAGAGAATCTATGCAAATCTCACAGATTCTGCCTTCGGGGGTTTGGGATCTCATCCCAGTAGAGTGTTTTCCGGCTGCGAAGAGAAAGGAATGAAAGAGGGAAAATAGAAAGAACAGATCCGAAGGAAGAAAAGAAATGAATTCCAAAGTAGAAAGGTCAGAAGATTTATGTTTTTGGGTTGGTAGTAAACAGAGCCAAACCTACTTGCATAAATAAACAAAGCAATACTGATGAGCAAATGACAGAAAAGTAGATATGAATCCAACAGATTAAACACACACAGATCTAACGTAAGAAAGATCTAATGCATAACACAACTATTGAGCACAAAGTCTTAATATTTGTATTACTGTTTTCTTCTGTTACAAGAAAGCTCAAAGTCTTTCTCTCCTCACTTCTATTTTCATCTAAAAAATGTTCACCCCCTCAACATAACAAGTGTTGAGGTATTTATAGAAGAAGAGGAGAAAAGAAGGAAAAAGGAGCCAACAACTATTTACAAAGATATTTACAAAATATCTAAAAGTCATCTTGAATTTTGACAACTTGATGAATGACATCATCCCATGATGCAACATGGATGATGTCATCGTTTGTATCAACTTACTTGAGATATTCCAACAAGAAAGTCGAAGAGAGAGAAGAAGAAGAAGAAGAAGAAGAAGCGGGAGGAGCTACTCGTCATCATCATCCTGCGGCCGAAAGGGAGTAGACTGCTTTTGATGCTGCTCAGGTGATGAAATATGGAACTGAGCGCGGTATTCCAAAAACTTGTTAATCATTGGCCCAAATTGATCCTGAGAAGGATCCTTGTGTAGTTCGCTGATCGCCTCACAAGTCTCCCGCTCATCTATGAGCTTCTCTGGGAGTTTGGAATAATCTTTCTCCGCCTCAACGAGGAACTCGATGAAGTCCCTACAGGCCAGCAGGTTGTTGATAGATTCAGTGTCAAATGTGACCTCTGGCCCCGTTCCTTGAGAAGCGATCTCCTTGAAGATCCTGGATAGTTTCATCAGCTGACCTAAAGGTGAAGGAAGGAGTGAGCAACCCTGGAGACATGTTGAGAACAATTCGCTCATTTGATGCATCGCATCCGTAGGGCTTCTTCCTTAACCTTGTCAATTTTTTCGAATAAATTCAAGCTGATCTATCCGATAGTCCAGAGTGGACATGGTTTTGTTGAGGGCCCTTGGATGGCCGAAGACACCGAACTTGACCAGATCTTCGACTGAACAGTCGAACATTTGTTGAAAGGTCTCGTGTTGGAGTCTAGCATGATCCAACTCTTCTGATATGGGCCCTGCTAATACTTGGAGCTCTTTGTTCGTCTTTCCGATGTTCAGATACAAATTGACGAATTCAGTGATCACTCTTTCACTGTCCTTGAGGATCTGGCTCCTCCAAGCAGAAACGGCCATACCCTGCTCGCCGCCAATCTTTGAATATTCATTGATTTTCTCCGACCGAGAAGCTCAGGGAGTCTCGGCCAGCATCGTGGGAGGTGCAATACCCATCTTCTATAAGGCTTGAAGCAGATATTTGTTCTCCTCCTTCGCAGCCTTTTTTCTTCTTTTATTTCTTGAAGCTTTTTGTAGAGGGCATCGATCGGAAAGAGCTTCCCCACAGAGACTTTCGAAGACGTCCCCATTGTGACTTGAGTCACGGTAAAATCTGCCGAGACAAATCTTTTTCTCCTTGAGGGGATCGGGGTATGCTATTTCCATAACTCTCTCACCCGCAACACTTTGAGAGAAGCGTGTTACAGGATTTTGCTTCTTTGCCCCTTTGGTCGGAATTACTGAAAAGTCCATCGGAGTGATGGGAACTTTCCTCTTTAGCTGGCTCAGCTGCTGAGAGATCCATGCTGGTCCTATAGAAGAAGGACCAGAGACAGAGGAGGGGGCAACCGCAGAGATGAGGGGAAAACGTGGAGACACGCGGCGCGGCAGATTGAGAGAATAGCCGGAGAAGCGCCCACGAGAGGAAGGGAAACCGTGCAATGTATAAGACATAGGAAGGGAAGGGAGCTCGAGAGATGAGGGAAGAAATGGAGGAGGAAAGATCGGTGAGGGAGGAGAAGATAGACGAAGAAGCGTGGGAAAGAGTAGAAGAAGGGACAGAGGACACGACCAAAGGGGTGGTCGCTTGAGTCACTCGAGGAGGGAAGGAAGAGAAGAAGAAGGGATGGAAGGGACTTCATGTGGTTGTAGAGCAAGTGCCAACATCCCGAGTGGATGGGCGTATGGGACTATCCTCTCATTCTTTTTCTCCGGCGAATCCGAGTTATTACTGCTTCGAGCTGCCTCTGTGGGAAAGAGGACTCTCGGGGATTCTTCTCGAATGGTGCTGGATTCACCTTCTACACCTTTGCCTTTTAGCTTCTTTTGGACCTCGAGGTGCATTGCCCAATGGGGAGGTAGTGAAATCAACCTCGAGGTAGATTATGCCATTCATTCGGCACAGGTGTTACTTTTCTCCGCATAGTCTCCTTGACCCTCTCCTCAATTGTTTGAGGAGCCTTGCTTCTGTCAATGGCCGGGAAGGGCCAATCATCCCCTTCCGTGTCATTATACACCTTGTCTACTTCATCTTCCGTAGTTTGGAAGCCTTTGGGGACAATGGCCACTCCGTATTGGATAATTTCCGCCAATGCTAAGCGAGAATGATCCTTTCTTCTGAGTTCCACCTCGTGGATGACGTCAATGTAAATATCCTCAATTTGAGGGACATGGATCGGATCAAGCTTAGCCCTTGGCAGGCACCCCTTGGGTCAAAGGTAGGCCTGGCTGGGAAGTCATGTTTCAAATTGAGCAACTCCAGCTCTGCGAACATTTCCTTTGCCTTGTGATGGGAGGAGCATGTGTACCGGCCCACTGTGAGGGGGAAAGGAGTTCCGCCCTTCTTTCTTTTGAGGCATTTCTCATGGTATGTGACCAGCTGCCTTGATAGCTCTAGTAGAATCAGCCTAGGTCCAGCATACCTTGGTAGCCTGGTTGGTTCGCCCAAGAAGTTGACCGCCCTCAGATAGGTAAACGTGGGAAACTGGGTGAACAGGGCCCCCCACTTCTCCACGATTGACACAATGTTTTTGGTCGAGCGACCATGAGTCAGATTTGGCCTCAATAGGCAGATGATGTGATAAAAGAATGCATCATTGATTTTGGCGAATTGGGCGATGCTATTCTCCAGCCTCAATTCTGGATAATGCTCATATATTTTGACCTGAGGCCAAATTCCATTTTGTGCTAGGCCCGGATAATCTCTCTCCGACGCTGCAGCGTAGACCATGTAGGAGTTCATATGGAATACTCCCACAGTCTTTGAATCACATTGTAGATGCTCGGAAATGGTGTCGCTTATGATTTCCCAAAGTGAGCGCTGATCGGGCAAATTTTTATTCATTGTCTCCAAGTACCTCAGCATCCATTTATGGAAGTAGTGGGCGTCAGAAAGCCCGAAGACTCTGCTCAGGAAAGTAATAGTATCACTAAGTTCTTCTGAGAAATCACTGCGGTGGATAATCTGGGGCCACCGGGTTATCACCTTCTTGTTCTTCAAGTAGACTTCGTTCATCAGTTGCATGCATTGGTCTTCATTATCTTCCCAGGCCTTGATGCACTCTTCTTGGCTGACGGCCACAAAGTGCCGGTGGTGAGGGATGCCAAGTATCATCTCAAAATGACGGGCAGTGAGGTTTATGACTACCTCGCCCTTGCTGTTTTCGACACACCTTGTGTCCTTGTTGTAAGATTGTGCAATCACCATCATGAATTCATTGTTGACAGTGCTGACGGGGATTCCTCCGGTGAAGTGCAGGGCACTGCCTATTAACTTGTCCATCCATGGACTTCTTGTAACTTTCTGAGTTCTAACCCAGAATTCTTCCATGTCAATGTGACCCAATTCTGAGTCTCTGACATCCATACTGCATTCAGCCTGTGATTCGGGCATCCTGACCCTTTGATATTTGTACTTCATTTCTTCCTCTGTAAGCTTTGCCTTTCCTTTTGATTTGGTGGGCCTCCTACCGGATGTAGACATATGTTCTTCTAAGTTTATCTGCTGATCTGCATGAAGAAGAAGCGAGACCCAATCCGGAAAGGTCGAATTAGCCATTTGACCTTCTATTGGAAAGTTAGCAGAAAGGGTTATAGATTTTTAGGCTCAGGGCGCAGGGCGCATGAAAATTACAGCTTACAGGGCTAAATAGGCAGGTGCACGGGAAAGGGCTGTTGCAAAAGTTAAACTGGCGCCAAAGGCGCATGGCGCATGGATGTTGCAGATTGCATTTTATAGAAGGGCGCATGAGAAAATTGTGCACATGAAGATGTGGATGCGCCATGGCGCATGAAAATTGCATGTTATTTTGGGATTCGGTGCGCCAAAGGGATATGGCGCGGCACATGAAGGGTTTGCACAACACAAATGATATTGCAATCGGGGATGCGCCGCACCTTTATAGCTTTACACTAAGCGACGAAAAAAACTTTTGTTGCATGGAAGCTGGTGCGCCATAGGCGCATGGAAAAGGGATGCAACATGGATGGATGGTGCGCCATCGGGGCGCAGGTTCAACACTCGTAGCACGCGGAAAAAGTGCGCCTTGAGGGCGCATGAGCTCATGATGCAAAGAGGCCGAGAGGTGCACCATTGGCGTGGATTTTGCTCATGTAAAAGGGTGGGTAGATGCGCCATGGAGGCGCAATCTGTTCTTAGTGTGCGGCAGGGTTACATACGCGCCAAGGAGAAAAACATGATTCTTAGATTTCTTCTCCTCTCTTTTTAACATGCTCAGTGGGAAAACGAAACGGTTGAAACCAAGAGGATTACAACCACGGTTTCAAGAAAATGACCTTCTCCAGCAGATCCGGAAAGAGGAAGGATAGCATAGGGGAGGGCAGCCACCTTAAAACACATTTTAAAGACCCAGACAACAGCAAGCATAAAAACCAGACTACAAAAATACCAATAACGGAAAACATCAAATGCACAAGGGGGAAATAACACCTCTTACCCGGATATATAGCAAAAGTTGCAACGGGTCCACGGGGGGCGATGAAAACGACAGCAGGCGGTGAGGCCGACAAGTGCGAGCGATCACGTGCTCAACAAAAGTGAAAATGACATTGGGCGCGCAAAACACCTATATATATAGGTAAACCTGCCATCAATGCGCCAACCACTTTTTCAAAGGCGCATGAGATTTGTTGTCGACAGATAAAGCGTCGCCCTTCAAGCGCGAGAGTATTGACAACAGAGAGCAGAGCGCGCTTGGCGCCAAAAGCAATGTCGATATGTAGTTATGTGCGCCCTTTGGCGCATGAGAACTTTGTGTTGCAGTAAGATTATGTGCGCCCATGGGCGCACCAAAAAGTGGCGCAACAAAAGCAATGTCAACATTAAGGCGCATGCGCCTTGGCGCACGCAGGGAAGGTTCAACATTCTTTGGCGCATGAAAAGATGTGTTAACATTGAAAACCATGCGCCAAAGGCTGTTAAGGGGGCGCACCAAAAGTTAGTGTTACAAGGCAAATCCATGCGCCCAGCCAAAAAAGGCTCAAAAAGACTAAGTTCGAAAACTAGATTTCCCAGGAAGGGATTTTAAAACGTTTGACGTGGGGATCCTAACGAGGATTGGAACAAAATTTTCGGATGGTTATCGGTAAAATTTCCTTGTCAATTTTACTGATAACAAATGTTTGGCTCTTTTCTCGGGACTATCCCTGAGTAAAATCAGGGGTAGAGAATCCCAGATCTCATGTGCCTATCCATTGGGTAACAGAGTCAAAAACAAGGGGGACCGGAGGGAGAACAAAAGAAACACACGACAAACCAAAAGCAAACACACGACGAAAGCAAACACACAACTTAAAGCAAATTGTACAAAGAAGAGAGCAAGCTCTACTTCCTGAAGATCTTCAGATGCTTTGCCCGCTATAAGGAAGCGGGAGCTCAGTTCCATCCAGATACGAGAGATAGAAACTATTCTCTCCGTTGAGTTGCTTGATTTTGAAGGGCCCTCTCCATAGGGAATCAAACTTTCCATGCATGCCCTTTGGCTCTCTTCGCTTGTCCCACAAAAGGACGAGATCTCCCACTTGAAAATCCCTTTGCTTGGCCTTCTTATCAAAAAGCCTCTTAACTTGATTCTGATGTTCAGTGATCCTATCGACCACCTTCACTCTCTTTTCTTCAAGTTCTGCCAGATACATGATTCTCTTTTCTAGAGAATTTTGGAAAGTTTCATCTTGATGGCTCGTGCAAGCCTTGAGAGTAGGAAGTTCTACGAAATGGGAAGTTCGGCATCGGTGCCATATAACACTTGAAAATGTGACATGCCGAGCGATCTCTTGGGAGTAATACGATCGCCCACAAAGCGTCGTCAAAGACTTGTGCCACGTTCGCTGATTCTCATCTACTAACTTCCGTATGATGGTCACCAAGTTCTTGTTCTTCGGATTCCGCCCGACCATTTCCCCGAGGGTAATAGTGGGATGCGTGAGCCAAAGTTATCCCATATTCATAGAAAAAAAAACTAATAACTTCTCGAGAGGAGAAGTTAGAAGCATTATCAAGCAATGATTTTGTTTGGAACACCGAACCCTCGACAATGATATTCTCTTTAATGAAATTGTAAACCACCTCGAAGTGGCATGCTTGATGTATGGCTTCCACCCACTTAGTGAAGTAATCCGTTCTTTGTAAGGACATAGCTATGTCCCAGCACTCGATTGAGGATTGAGTGCTCCAATAAAATCAATTCCCCATTGCTCAATGGTTCATTGATAATGACCGCCTTAGGGAAAGGCAGCCACTTGGGCTTGCCAACGAATCATTGGCGGGGTTCACATTTCGCCACCCGGATGGTCATCTTGAAAGAGCGTCGGCCAATAGTACCTGCTCGAATGATCTTGTGCGCATTACGAGGAAGAGAAATGCCCCCACAAGCTGAATTGTGAAAACTTTCCAGTAGTCTTACTTGCTTTGGGGTTTGTCAACACATCGCAAAAAGATGCCATCTATCCCACGTTTATATAAGTCGTCATCCCGTAGATGACATATTTAAATGCTCCGAGATTTATAGTGCGCTTCTCCTTTGCAGCTTAGGTGCATTGGGCATTCGCCGTAGGTAAGGAAGAAGGCGATGTCGAGTACCACTCATCACCGGTCGCAACAAATAGGAACCAGAGGCGAGAGAATCAAGCTCTTCCCGCCGGTCCATGTGTTTCATCGGTGTAGTCACCCCTGTCATCGTGGTTTTCTACATCTTTATTTTTAGCCATTAGTGACATAGGCCCTTGTCTCTTACCAGCTTGGTTGGTTTAATATCCAGGTCATATTCCTGGACCTTTGCGATCCAGTTTCCTCGCAAGCTCCCTAACTCCTGCTGAGTTAGAATTGATTTCACCGCCGTGTCCTGGGACCAAAGACCACCGTATGCGAGTTTATAATGTAATACCTGAAATTCTTCATCGCTTTGACAACGGCAAAGGCATGCTTTTCCAGTGAGTCATTTTCAGTTCGTGAGGCTTGAGGGGGAGAACTCATGAACGCAATTGGGATTCAACATCCTCCGAGTTCTTTTGCATTAAGATTGCGGACACAGTATGCTCGGATGCGTAACTATACATGATGAAGTCCTTGGAGAAATCTGGACATACCAGGACTGGTGCATGAGCAACGAAAGCTTTTATTTCTTCAAATGACCTTTTCCCCTCTTCACTCCATCTGAAAGTTGGTGACCCCTTCATCATGTTCAATATGTGACGGGTCTTCTCGGCAAAATCAGGAACAAAACGCCTAAGAAAGTTCACCTTTCCGAAGAAAGAATGAACACCAGTCTTACTTGTAGGCAGAGTAAGGCTTTGAATAGCCTTAACTCTTTCGGCATCTATCTTTGTTCCTTCTTTGCTAACCACATGGCCTAGCAACTTCCCTTCCGTGACTCCAAAAACAGACTTTTTTGGGTTTAGGGAAATCCCATGTTCTCGGCACCTGGCCAACACTTGCTCCAAATGATCACAATGATCATTTCATTTTTTAGAGAACACGGTTAAGTCATCTAGGTAAACCACGATGACTTTTCCCATCATACCTTTGAACGCGAAATCCATGGCCCACTGAAAAGTGGCACCAGCATTAGTTAGGCCGAAAGGCATCCTGCTGTAGGCAAATGTACCCCAGGGAGTAGTGAATGCTGTTTTAAACTGATCTTCAGGTGAAACTTCAATCTGATTGTAACCTGAAAAACCGTCGAGCATGGACAACATCTCTGATCCAGTTACTGCTTGCAGAACTTGATCCATTATTGGAAGAGGGTAGTTGTCTTTCAGCGAAGCTTGATTCAAATTTCGAAAGTCTACGCATATGCGTATCTCGCCGTTTTTCTTGCACAACCGGACCGCACAATTTGCTACCCAAGTGCTTGTGATGGATAGGAAGATGATTCTTGGTCCAAAGATCTTCCTCGAATTTCAGCCTAGATGGTGCCCGAAATCTTCGGATTATAGTGCCTCTGCTTCTGGCGGAAGGCTTTGACATCGTCTTTCAATGGAATATCATGCTGAACGTCCTTTGGCTTGAAGGACTTTAAATCGGCATAGGACCATGCCAATACATCCATATATTTTTTCAGCAACTTGACAAATTTTTGCTTCTCCTCAGGTGTGCAACATTTGCCAATGTTCACAAATCGCGGATGCGCCTCGAACCTAAATTGACTGGTTCGGTCTCTGGGGACGAGCTAGGGTCGTCCCGCTTCTTCTTTTTTACAAAACGGTCATGCCTGTCAAACAGCGCGTTCCAGAGAAACTAGGCCTTTTGGAATTTTATTTCCCTTGAGCTGACATATGCCATCATTCTCCTTTGTTTCGTGGTTTTGACCGTTGATTGATTCACGGCATGTAGAGGTGGATCCTTCGAAATACAACTCGTCAAAATTTTCTGATTTTTCCAGAAAGGCAATGAGTTGATTATCATCGTTGAATACTTGCCAATGCTGAGAGTTGTCTGCTACGCTCGGGCGGAAAACCACCTCAATGGTGTACTTGTTTGTTTTCAAACTTGGGTGTGGGAGCATGAGAGATGCTGAAACGGCCAACGAATCAGCCATGTCGTTTTGGGCTCTTGGAATAGATTCAATTGAAAAGGCATCAAACTCCTCAATGCTGTCCCATACTGCATTACGGTAATGTCTGAGCCTTTCATTTTTTACTTGGTAAATCCTTTTGACCTGATTTACAACTAGCTCAGCATCACCTTGTACTTTTAGATTTTTAATTCCTCTTTCTTTTGCAGCTTGCATACCGAGCAAAAGAGACTCATACTCGGCAGTATTGTTAGTGTTGAAAACTGCAATTTGAAAGAGAGAGGAATGACTTCTTCCTCGTGAGATATCAAAGACGACCCAAAGACACACATCCACTAGTTGCACACCGCCATCGACCGTGCAAGGTCCAGATCTTATTAAGATCCCCTTCTCGAACGAGGACACCCATTTTTCCCGACTCGGTAGATAAGAAGTAGTTCCCCATCCCTGATGATTCAAAAAGGATTTGGGCTTTGGGGTCTTCGAGAGATGGTAACCAAGTACTTCTTTTGGGATTCTCGCTCCAAAGTTTGCATTACGCCTTTGATCTGAATTCTAGCTTTGGGACCAGATCCATATGAATTTATCCACCAACTTCGCTGCAAAAACTTCTTCCCAAAGAAAAATCCCATAGCCGCCGGAATGTCAAAGAACGAGGACCTGCCATTTTTACCCTTTTATCCGGAAGGCCGCAAACGCAAATTGCGCGTCTTTGATTTGGCCAACCAACGGAACTTGCTTGGTTTCCAATGAATAACACCTGCCGAAAGGCTTGGTAAGAGTGAGGCCCAAAGCATGGGCGACTTTTACCGGCATGACGTTATCAGAAGCCCCGGAATCAATTATGCAATTACTCAGCTTGTGTCCATTGATCAGCAGAGAGAGATAGAAAGGCTCTATCTTTCCTGACGCAGATGTTGAAGCAACATTTATATGGGATTCAGGGGGAGTGGAAAGGATTCCTTTTGGGGAAGCTGATTAGATATAACAGCTTGACTTTGGATATACTTAGTCAATCTTACAAGCTGTTTGGGGTTTGACTGAAGATACTCAGCTTCAGACATTTGGATCTTGGTCTTTTTTGCATGATCTATAATATCAAACGCGGCCAAGGGTTGCGTTGGTAAAGGAATGAGTCCCTCACCTCGCGATGATGGAATAGGATTGGTGGTCTTAGTAGGAATGTGAGAGGACTGATTTGGAGGAGAGATAGGGGGAAAAGATTTCTTTGTAAAAGATTTGCCAGGGAGTTGAGTAGGAAGAGGATTACCTCTTTTAGCAATGATCGGAGGCGCGTTTGACACGGCCTTCTCCTGCTGGACATGGGCAGCAACTTCCGCTTCTTTTCCTTGCGAGAGTAAAAACAACATATGACTGTCCGCTTGCATAGCCCTGAGTACCCTCTTCTTCATCAGATTCTTCCTCATCAAATTCCATATACCCGATAGTAGAGTCGCCAGTCGGTTCACCGACATCTTGATCATCTTCACCCTGAGACGAAGGTTCTTCATAATACTGCTCTTCTTCTTCAATTTCGGCTAGAGTGTTGACCGGAGGAGCCTCAAGCGCCACGGTAGTGGAGCAATTGCAGTGCGCGGCCTTTGTGAAGCATTGTTAGGAACAAAATTCCTCCGCGGGATATCCCGGTACGAGGAATTGGGAGACGCCTGGGCCAACTGCTTCTTCAGTGCAAGCAAGTCATTCGCCATCTTTTGAAAGGCTGGATCAGACGAAGTAGTGGGCGAAGGGCCCAAAGACTTAGGCTTGGCTGATTCCTTTTTTAATTCGCCAGATATTATTAGATTATCCTCTATGCGAATGGCAGCGGCTTGAGCGAGAACCAAGGTGGCAACTCGCTCTTGAAGGAGCAAGAAACTAACTTTTGAGCTCATGGCGTTTACGAAGAAACACTTTTGATTTTCCGGCGTTGGAAGCATGGCAACAGGGACACGGTTGATTAGTGCATTGAACCGGGCGATAAAATCGCGCATGGTCTCATTTGCCTCCTTCTTCAGGTGAGTGATTCGTGATAATAATGCAAATGCATCCTCTGAAGGCTTGTATCTGTCTTCGAAAGCATCCCGTAAGGTGGCCCAACTGGTGATAGATCCGGCCGGCAAATGCTGAAACCATTCAGCTGCAGGCCCTTGTAGGGTTTCCAGAAAAAGGTGAACCGACACATCTTCGTGGGTCACATCCAAAATACTGCATGACATGATGAATGCAGATATGTGGGAATCCGTGCTTTGATTTCCGCTCCCGTCAAATTTAGGAAAATTCTTTCGATTTCCGTGAGGGAGCGCGTGAACTGGATGTGGTAAAGCCAAAGGACCCATCGCGTTTCCCCATGGTACCGCCATCTGAAAAGCCGGAAAGAGAACACGAGCTGGAAGTGTGGTTCCGCTGAGTAGCAAGGCACTACAAAGGGACGTGGATGCTCCTTGCAAAAGACTTTTTCTTCGTGAAGGTGAGACACTCCTGGATGACCGGCTAGCCGAGCTTAGCACTGAAAAACGTGCAGGTGTCACGCTGAAATTGTGCCTTTGAAGCAGATCGAAAGTAGGATCAGCTTCTCCACGGGCTCTCCTACTGCGCGTAAAAGGTTCACTCGCCAGTGTACCTTCCAGATCTGCAATGTTACGCAGATTTAAACTTTCTTTTTGGTTGTATTGGCTGATTTTCTGGTTTTTCTGACAAAAACCAGCAAGTGAAATACTTTTTAAATATTTAAAAATTATCCTCTTGAAAACCGATTGCGGTTAAATGACGAGATGGCAATGAGGATAAAAAAGGCAGGAAGATAGTAAGCTAGTTTTCTCGATATGATTTTAACCTTTTTCGAGGGTTTCAAACTTTTGCAAACAGACAAAAACTCGTATCTATGGCAAAATACTAGATTTTTTCAAAAACTCAGTGAACTAAAGATCTTTAACTGGACCAGATCTATGACTCTCAGAAGAAATTTTTTTAATTTGAGCACTTTTGCAAATTTTTGGATTTTTAACAAAAAGTTCAGATTTGCAAGCGGTGAAAGAATCTGCGATTTTTTCGATTTTTACTTTACCACCATCATAGATCCGACAGATCTATTTGTCCCCGATAAGTCGCTAAAAATCTGTTGGTCCGAAAATCACGCTTGGGCAGATCTATGGATAAACGAGCCAACAGTGTGCAGGGCATAGCCCCTCTTTGAGTCAGCAAAGCGAAACTGGTTTATTGCTATTCTACCAGCAGGAATCTATGCAAATCTCACAGATTCTGCCTTCGGGGGTTTGGGATCTCATCCCAGTAGAGTTTGTTCCGGCTGCGAAGAGAAAGGAATGAAAGAGGGAAAATAGAAAGAACAGATCCGAAGGAAGAAAAGAAATGAATTCCAAAGCAGAAAGGTCAGAAGATTTATGTTTTTGGGTTGGTAGTAAACAGAGCCAAACCTACTTGCATAAATAAACAAAGCAATACTGATGAGCAAATGACAGAAAAGTAGATATGAATCCAACAGATTAAACACACACAGATCTAACGTAAGAAAGATCTAATGCATAACACTGACTATTGAGCACAAAGTCTTAATATTTGTATTATCTTGTTTTCTTCTCACAAGAAAGCTCAAAGTCTTTCTCTCCTCACTTCTATTTTCATCTAAAAAATGTTCACACCCCCTCAACACAACAAGTGTTGGGGTATTTATAGAAGAAGAGGAGAAAAGAAGGCAAAAAGGAGCCAACAACTATTTACAAAGATATTTACAAAATATCTAAAAGTCATGTTGACTTTTGACAACTTGATGGATGACATCATCCCATGATGCAACATGGATGATGTCATCGTTTGTATCAACTTACTTCAGATATTCCAACAAGAAAGTCGGAGAAGAGAGAGAGAAGAAGAAGAAGAAGAAGAAGAAGCGAAGGAGCTACTCATCATCATCATCCTGTGGCCGAAAGGGAGTAGACTGCTTTTGATGCTGCTCAGGTGATGAAATATGGAACTGAGCGCGGTATTCCAAAAACTTGTTAATCATTGGCCCAAATTGATCCTGAGAAGGATCCTTGTGCAGTTCGCTGATCGCCTCACAAGTCTCCCGCTCATCTATGAGCTTCTCTGGGAGTTTGGAATAATCCTTCTCCGCCTCAATGAGGAACCCGATGAAGTCCCTACAGCAAGCAGGAGTTGTTGATAGATTCAAGTCAAATGTGACCTCCGGCCCCGTTCCTTGAGAAGCGATCTCCTTGAAGATCCGGATAGTTTCATCAGCTGACCTAAAGGTGAAGGAAGGAGTGAGCAACCCTGGAGACATGTTGAGAACAATTCGCTCCATTTGATGCATTGCATCCAGGGCTTCTTCCTTAACCTTGTCAATTTTTTCCAGAATAAATTCAAGCTGATCTATCCGATAGTCCAGAGTGGACATGGTTTTGTTGAGGGCCCTTGGATGGCCGAAGACACCGAACTTGACCAGATCTTCGACTGAACAGTCGAACATTTGTTGAAAGGTCTCGTGTTGGAGTCTAGCATGATCCAACTCTTCTGATATGGGCCCTGCTAATACTTGGAGCTCTTTGTTCGTCTTTCCGATGTTCAGATACAAATTGACGAATTCAGTGATCACTCTTTCACTGTCCTTGAGGATCTCGGCTCCTCCAAGCGAAACGCCATACCACGCTTTCGCCAATCTTTGAATATTCATTGATTTTCTCCCGATCGAGAAGCTCAGGGAGTCTCGACGCAGTCGTGGGAGGTGCAATACCCATCTTCTCGTAAGGCTTGGAAGCGAGATATTTGTTCTGCTCCTTCGCAGCCTTTTTCTTCTTTTATTTCTTGAAGCTTTTTTGCAGAGGGCATCGATCGCGAAAGAGCTTCCCCCTGGAGACTTTCAGAAGACGTCCCCATTGTGACTTGAGTCACAGTAAAATCTGCCAGAGACAAATCTTTTTTCTCCTTGAGGGGATCAGGGTATGCTATTTCCATAACTCTCTCACCCGCAGCACTTTGAGAGAAGCGTGTTACAGGCTTTTGCTTCTTTGCCCCTTTGGCTGGAATTACTGAAAAGTCCATCGGAGCGATGGGAACTTTCCTCTTTAGCTGGCTCAGCTGCTGAGAGATCCATGCTGGTCCTATAGAAGAAGGACCAGAGACAGAGGAGGGGGCAGCTGCAGTAGAAGAGGGGAAAAACGTGGAGACACGCGGCGGCGGCATTGAGAGAATAGCCGAGAAGCGCCCACGAGAGGAAGGGAAACTGCAGCTGCGGAAGACATAGGAAGGGAAGGGAGCTCGGAGATGAGGGAAGAAATGGAGGAGGAAAGATCAGCGAGGGAGGAGAAGATAGACGAAGAAGCAGGGGAAAGAGTAGAAGAAGGGACAGAGGACGTGACCAAAGGGGTGGTCGTTTGAGTCACTCGAGGAGGGAAGGAAGAGAAGAAGAAGGGATGGAAGGGACTTCTGTGGTTGTAGTAATGCCAACATCCTGAGTGGATGGGCGTATGGGACTATCCTCTGCTGCTTCTTTCTCTGGCGAATCCAGAGTTATTACCTGTTCTGGCGCTGTGGAAAGAGGACTCTCGGGGGCTTCTTCTTGAATGGTGCTGGATTCACCTTCTACACCTTTGCCTTTTAGCTGCTTCTTGGACCTTGGAGGTGCATTGCCCAATGGGGAGGTGGTGAAATCAACCCCGAGGTAGATTAGGCCATTCATTCGGCACCAGTGTTCTGTTCTGCGCATAGTCTCCTTGACCCTCTCCTCAATTGTTTGAGGAGCCTTGCTTCTGTCAATGGCCGGGAAGGGCCAATCATCCCCTTCCGTGTCATTATACACCTTGTCTACTTCATCTTCCGTAGTTTGGAAGCCTTTGGGGACAATGGCCACTCCGTATTGGATAATTTCCGCCAATGCTAAGCGAGAATGATCCTTTCTTCTGAGTTCCACCTCGTGGATGACGTCAATGTAAATATCCTCAATTTGAGGGACATGGATCGGATCAAGCTTAGCCCTTGGCAGGCAGCCCCTTGGGTCAAAGGTAGGCCTGGCTGGGAAGTCATGTTTCAAATTGAGCAACTCCAGCTCTGCGAACATTTCCTTCGCCTTGTGATGGGAGGAGCATGTGTACCGGCCCACTGTGAGGGGGAAAGGAGTTCCGCCCTTCTTTCTTTTGAGGCATTTCTCATGGTATGTGACCAGCTGCCTTGATAGCTCTAGTAGAATCAGCTTAGGTCCAGCATACCTCGGTAGCCTGGTTGGTTCGCCCAAGAAGTTGACCGCCCTCAGATAGGTAAATGTGGGAAACTGGGTGAACAGGGCCCCCCACTTCTCCACGATTGACACAATGTTTTTGGTCGAGCGACCATGAGTCAGATTTGGCCTCAATAGGCAGATGATGTGATAAAAGAATGCATCATTGATTTTGGCGAATTGGGCGATGCTATTCTCCAGCCTCAATTCTGGATAATGCTCATATATTTTGACCTGAGGCCAAATTCCATTTCGTGCTAGGCCCGGATAATCCCTCTCTGACGCTGCAGCGTAGACCACGTAGGAGTTCATATGGAATACTCCCAGTTGTCTTTGAATCATTGTTGTAGCCGCTTCGGAAATGGTGCTGCTTATGATTTCCCCCAACAAAAGCACTGATCGGGCAAATTTTTATTCATTGTCTCCAAGTACCTCAGCATCCATTTATGGAAGTAATGGGCGTCAGAAAGCCCGAAGACTCTGCTCAGGAAAGTGATAGTATCACTAAGTTCTTCTGAGAAATCACTGCGGTGGATAATCTGGGGCCACCGGGTTATCACCTTCTTGTTCTTCAAGTAGACTTCGTTCATCAGTTGCATGCATTGGTCTTCATTGTCTTCCTAGGCCTTGATGCACTCTTCTTGGCTGACGGCCACAAAGTGCCGGTGGTGAGGGATGCCAAGTATCATCTCAAAATGACGGGCAGTGAGGTTTATAACTACCTCGCCCTTCTTGCTTTTACACATCTTGTGTCCTTGTTGTAAGATTGTGTAATCACCATCATGAATTCATTGTTGACTGTCTTTGACGGGGATTCCTCCGGCCAAGTGCACAGGCACTGCCTATCAATTTGTCCATCCATGGACTTCTTGCAACTTTCTGAGTTCTAACCTAGAATTCTTCCATGTCAATGTGACCCAGTCACCCGAGTCTCGACATCCATACTTTGCATTCACTTTGTGATTCGGGCATCCTGACCCTTTGATATTTGTACTTCATCTCTTCCTCTGTAAGCTTCGCCTTTCCTTTTGATTTGGTGGGCCTCCTGCTGGATGTAGACATATGTTCTTCTAAGTTTATCTGCATGATCTGCATGAAGAAGAAGCGAGACCCAATCCGGAAAGGTCGAATTATCCATTTGACCTTCTATTGGAAAGTTAGCGAGAAGGGTTATAGATTTTTAGGCTCGGGCGCAAGGTGCATGAAAATTGCATCTTACGGGAGGCTAAATAGGCAGGGCGCACGGAAAGGGCTGTTGCAAGAGTTAAATTGGTGCCAAGAAGGCGTACATGGCGCATGGATGTTGTAGATTGCATTTTATGAAGGGCGCATGAGAAAATCGTGCAACATGAAGACAGGATGCGCCATAGGTGCATGAAAATTGCATGTTATTTTGGGATTCGGTGCGCCAAAGGGATATGGCGCGCGCATGAAGGGTTTGCACAACACAAATGATATTGCAATCGAGGATGCGCTGCGCTTTATAGCTTTACACTAAGCGCGAAAAAAACTTTTTGTCGTGCATGGAGCTGGGTGCGCCATATGCGCATGGAAAAGGGATGAAACATGGACGGATGGTGCGCCATCGGGGCGTAGGTTCAACACTCGTAGCACGCGGAAAAAGTGCGCCTTGAGGGCGCATGAGCTCATGATGCAACAGCCGAGAGGGTGCGCCATTGGCGCGGATTTTGCTCATGTAACAGGGCGGGTAGATACGCCATGGAGGCGCAAATCGTTCTTAGTGTTGTAGGGGTTACATACGCGCGAGGAGAAAAACATGATTCTTAGATTTCTTCTTCTCTCTTTTTAACATGCTCGGTGGGCAACGAAAGCAGTTGAAACCAAGAGGATTACAACCATGGTTTCAAGAAAATGACCTTCTCCACAGATCACGGAGAGGAAGGATAGCATAGGGGAGGGCAGCCAACTTAAAACACATTTTTTAAAGACCGACCAGCAAGCATAAAAACCAGGACTACAAAAATACCAATAATGGAAAACATCAAACGCACAAGGGGAAATAACACCTCTTACTGGATATATAGCAAAAGTTGCAACGGGTCCTCAAGGCGATGA
Organism: Taxus wallichiana var. yunnanensis; assembly: GCA_018340775.1. Taxonomy (NCBI): domain Eukaryota; kingdom Viridiplantae; phylum Streptophyta; class Pinopsida; order Cupressales; family Taxaceae; genus Taxus; species Taxus wallichiana. The sequence goes on along the minus strand of CM031237.1, from coordinate 208,592,029 downwards.
AAACGACTTGAGCGAGGTCGACAAGTGCGAGAACGATCACGTGCTCAACAAAAGTGAAAATGACATTGGGCGTGCAAAACACCTATATATATAGGTAAACTGTCCATCAATGCGCCAACCACTTTTTCAAAGGCGCATGAGATTTGTTGTCGACAGGATAAAGCGTGCGCCCTTGGCGCACGAGTATTGACAACAGGGAGACAGAGCGCGCCTTGGTGCGCCAAAAGCATTGTTGACATGAAGTTATGTGCGCCTTTTGGCGCATGAGAACTTTGTGTTGCGGTAAAGATTATGTGCGCCCATGGGCGCACTCAAAAAGTGGCGCAACAAAAGCAATGTCAACATTAAGGCGCATGCGCCTTAGCGCACGCCTGTGAGAAGGTTCAACATTCTTTGGCGCATGAAAATATGTGTTATCATTGAAAACCATGCGCGAAAGGTCAGTTAAGGGCGCACCAAAATTAGTGTTACAAGGCAAATCCATGCGCCCGGCCAAAAAAGGCTCAAAAAGACTAAGTTCGAAAACTAGATTTCCTCGGGAAGGGGTTTTAAAATGTTTCGAACGCGGGGGATCCCTAACGAGGGATCGGAACAAAATTTTCGGTATGGTTATCGGTAAATTGCCCTTGTCAATTTTACGGGATAACAAAATCTCGATCTTAAGCCTTGACCGTGATACATAAGTTGAAACTACTAAAGTGAAAAGAGATCATTTAATATAAACATTTTGTGCTAAAATGTAAAATTTGTAATGGGTAAGCTAGTAAGATATTATTTAATTTTAATCATGAATGAGAAAAAATACCATATTTTATGAGAAAATAAATAAAAATAGACCTCACTTCTAACATTTTATTTTAATCATGCAACTCTTTTAATTTTCAGCTTAAATCTCTCAAAATTGTCTCTGTAGCTTCTTTTTTTAATGTGGAGCAAGTTATTATATTTATATTATCTTGCAACTCTTTGCACTTTACTAGTTTATGCTTATAGATCCTGAGCAAGAATGTTTTTGCTATATGAAAACAAACCTCACTTCCAACATTCTATTTCAATTATGCAACTCTTTCTAGTTTCATCTTATCGATCTTAGTTTTAGCTTAAGATCCCAATTCTAACATTGTATTTAATTCATACAACTCTTTCCAATTTTATTATTAGATTATAATTGAATATGATTTGTGTATATGTTCTAAAGTAGATTGATGAGTAGAGTAGTGTTTGAATGTGCACAAATACGGTGATGGTCGATATTGGAGAATGGACAACATGATGGAAACAACTTTCAAAGTGAGTTTTTAACCTCATTAAGTTTATGACCCACAATATTACTTGTTAAGAAAGATTGTTGCTTGATGAAACATAGCATTGCATTATCATTTTTCTAGGTCAACCTACTTTGAAAAATGAGTAAACACAATACAATATATATTTCATTCATTTATTCCTTATAATACACAAAATTTTAGTGGAGAAAATATATTACTATTGTCATGCAAAATGTTTGACATGAAAAATTAAAAAAAAATGTCATGACAACCTAGTCCTCATTTGAAAATCCGTCTTGCATGGTCAATGTAAAATTGTCCTCAATCCAACTTCGATTCTTGTATCACCCACATAATCTCTGGAGGAACATGATAATTTAATTTTTAAGTGTGTTTCATGTGCAGGAAGGTGATTTACTGATTAATCCACAACCATTTAGAAGGAATTGTTCCTAGAGGCCTTAAATGCCTATTTTGAGCTTTTTCACAATGGTGGACACCCATCGAAAGATGACTGTTGAGGCACAACCCACCTGATATTTTTGTAGAGAATATATGATATGCATGGAAGTGATTTAGGAATATTTAGGAAATATTTGGAGGTTTAGGGACAAACTATGCAACAATGGGTTTTTCAGGTGTAAGGAGTAAGTGGTCAAAATTGGAACTTGAACTTCTCTCGGTTGATTTCAAGATCTCTATAAGGAGTTAAGAAGAAATAAAATATGCATTGGAAATATGAAGGAATTATCTACATGTTGGAATCATAAATTTTGTTCCAATACCTTATTTCTTCTCAAGGAAGATCAATCTTTGCGTAATGCACGTCCTGCATTGTCATAAAGAAAAAGGAGGAATTTTTTGGAGTTTCATGAATAATTGAAGTTTGAAACTTATTCTAATACTCTTTAAATGGTCTTAAAATTCAAAATAATATAAAATTTCATATGAAAAAACTATCTGGATCTCCGGGCATTGTCTTTAAGTTATCTTTTGTGCAAGCATACTTCTTGTACTTAGTCAAATTTTAGAGTGAAACATGTCACCTTCTGGTTTCATGGAACAATTTTGTGCCCTATTGTTCATTTCCAAATGAGAAAGAGGGGACAAAAAAATTCACCCCATCTCAGCCCTCCTCTATGGTCCCCCATGTGACCCTCCTCAACCTAACGAAGCACTAATCATCTAAGTTAATCTCTCTCTCCTCGCACCACGCAGGAACAATTGTTATGATCGAGTTAAGGAAGATTTTATTTTCCCTCTTACCCCCATTCATAAAGGGATGGAGGGGACACAAAAATAAGCCCCGGCCTAGTCCCTCCTCATGTTCTCCATATGAACAACTTCTAACTCTGTGGTGTCAAAACATGCCTTTCTCCATCTCTCTCTCCTTTCACATCATGACGACCCTTGTCATGATATGGTTGAGGCACATTTTCTTGTACCAATTCCCAACGAGGAAAAAGGGGACGAAAAATCTTTCCCCAATCTCATGCCATCAAACCCTAGTTTTAACTCACTATGCTTTCATATAACTTGGGTTAAGCTACAATTGCCATAATGAATTAAAACAAAACAAACTCATTTTTAAGCTATCTCCTTGGTATTTTTCATCCATCCTACATTTTTAAACATGAAATAGATTCAAAAACATCCCGAACACAACAAAAAAGCTTCCTAACATGTTCCATATCATCCATGACTGCAAAAATGAAGATTTTCCCATGAATCTTCATCTTGATAATCGATTACACCAATGTGTTAATCGATTTATCTTCTCCCAAGAAATCTTGTGATCACTAAAGATTAACACATAGCAGAAAACCTAAAATCCTCCATCCCAAAATTTTCCTTTTTGATTTGCAAGAGTTCAGCAAGGCGGATCATGATGAAAGTTAGAGCATGGGATCGCAGTACACATTTGAATTCAAAAATGGTATTTTTAGAAACTAACACCAGTTTAGATAGTTCTAAAAATTGAATATGATCTATATAGTCACATGGGGTAAGTGCACCAAGTTGGGGGGCCAAAAAGTGGACAAAAATCCACTTTTTGGTCATTTTCGGCATAACACACTCGTGTTATGTCTTGATCAGCTTATATACACGAGAACAAAAAATGAGGTCGCGTTATCTTTCGATTTACCAAACCATAACACACTCACATTATAACGCAAGCTCATTATGAATGAGATAAAACACTTTAAAAAAAAAAATCCGAGAGCCCTTATTTTCATTCCAAAAAATAAAACACAAAGCTTAGAAGAGGACATCGCGAGTAGGGAAAAGTGCGTATGCATTTTGTGGCATCCAAATTCTTTGGAACCTAAAATTAACCATGGAGTCAAGCTCATAAGCTATATTATTGTTGATTTTAGGTTAATTTTCTTTATTAATCTTATTTTTTTGCATTGTTGATTTTTTTTTTATTTTCATTTTCAGAGGTTTCAATACCTTCAATTCAAATACCTCATTCACCCATAGACCAAGATGAAGAAGAAAACATTCCAGAAACACCCCCTTCAATAGCAAGACATCCTCCAAACACCCAACAAAACATTTTAGGGGAGATTAAAAACAAAAATTTCAAATTGAGGGTTTAATAGAAACCCCAATGTGACAAATCCACATCGCCAAAACCTCGTTACATCATTAGAATCATTATTATCTAATATCGATAATGTGGTTGAGAAAATAAACACATGAGAGTTTTAAAACTAATTGTCACAATTTTTATGCAGACAAGTTGTCTTATGATGCAATGAAGAAGAAAAAAATCACAAAAAGACAAATTGTGTGCATTTTTTACTAATCCTAAAACTAATGCACCATTATTATTGAGTTGCAAAAGATTCCCCATCCACTGGTGTAATCATGAGGGATAAAAATAATTTTTTGGAATAGATGGTGGATGGTTTATTTCCAACCACCTTGTAAAAATTTTGAGGTGCCACAATATTTCTTGAGGAAACTCTATTGTGAGTTCATCCTCAATGAAATACTAAACTATTTTTACATTCAAGATTTTCAAGGTAGAGGTAAAGGCTCTGCACAGATAGAATGGGACACGACATTTGCTAAACCGACCATCTAGACCCATTGCTCACTTATTTTTCATCATGCTTCAATCTCGTCTATTGTGAAGAAGACAATAGGAGATTGAGACTCTTGATTCTATCATGTCATTGATACATTCATTACTTCAGCATGACACTCGTCTCTCCCGGGTGATGAGGTTGGTTCTTCTAGGCACCAAACATCATATAACATAGTGTGTTATGCTTCAGAGTATATGAACCTATGTGGTTAACAAGTCGAGATCCACAACCTAGCAATACATCTCCACATGCTCATGAGGAAGCTCCACAGAGCTCGCAAGAGTAGCTCCACAACCTAATCAGGATGCTCCATAGGCTAAGCATGGTGCTTGATTAGAGGAGGAACATTGTGATTCTATGTTGGATAATATCATCATCACATATGTTCTACTAGATTCGACCTTTGGTATTGACCAACAAGTAATTTTACATGAATTTAGTTACAATTTGATATATATATTTCATACAAAATTTTATAATTAACAATGTTAATCAATTATGAATGAAAATTAATGAGTCATGTGTGTATTTTTATAAAATTACAGGGTCAAACTATACATCTAGTGTCACATTCCCCTTCTCCAGTAGTTTTTTTGCAGAGCATGTCAACCCCTTAGGTATAAATTAGTAAATTTATTGTGTTAATTTGTTTTCCATATAGGGATGTTATCCTAAAATTACAATTTGATGTTGAATAGGTGAATGTCGGTATGAGTTCGCATGTTGGTGAATTTACTAATGTGAGTTTTATTATTTTTATTCATCATATACATGAAGAGAATGAACTATAGTTAATGTATGAAGATAATGTCATGTAACTTATATGTGTGTTACCATTTTCCTTTTTAGTTGATGACATCATTAGAGTCTCCTGTCGAGATTCGACGATCATTAGATATTGGAGTTTTTATGGGTATAGCTTCACATGCCTCTTACATAGGTATGCGCTAGTAAAGTAATTTTCATAATGAATTGATTGTATTAAATAACATCATGTAGTATAATTAAATGAAATTCATGTGTATTATAATTTTCGTCATCATGGTTTCCATAGGAGGAGTTGATAACTCCAGTTCGTGTACCTCCTACTGATGTTGATGATGATCTTGAGAGGCAGAGGATGATTTTGAGTGATCATCAGATTGCAGTAAGTATTTATTTTTAAACTTAGTGTCATTTTATATGTCATTAATTGTATACTAATGGGTATGTTGTTTATTTGTATTAATAGATGGAGCTACAAGCATCATTTGAGCATAGGAGGTATGATTGGTAGAAGGGACATTCCACTAATGTGCCTAAGTCATCTTCCTAGCGTCCCAAAGAGAACTAGATTATTTGATGATACCCCATAGTTTAGATTTATATAGATTTTGTTGTTTTCCTTCGTGGAATATTGGTGTAGACTTATATTTTTTCGATGTATATCATTGTATATGCCTACATGGATTTGTTAAGACATTGATTTTGATCAAATTTTTATGCTATCAAGGATTTTTGAATCAATATAATGTATGAGACAAAAATATTTTGTTTTAAATCTTGTATAGTGGATGAAACATGCTTTATACATGTATCTAAGTGGATTGATATGATTTCATATGTATGTTATGTTAATATGTATTATTAGTGTTATTTTTTATGTTTTAAACATGGGAATTAAAATATATATGTAACTAATTTACAATTTTTCCACTACTATAATCATTCAATGCCATCAATTATAATAATATAATGTCAATGTCAATGTCATCCACTTCCTGGAATCTCAATAATTCAAATGAAACATATGTAAGGAGACAATGTAATATTACATTAATTCTAATAATTAAAATGTAACTACAGAGAGAAAGAGAGAGAGGGAATGCAAGAGGGATAGACATAGAGAGAGTGGGTGTGAGAGAAAGAGGGTGATAGAGAGAGATGTGTGAAAGAGAAAGAGAAAGAGAGAGTGAGAGTGAGAGTGAGAGATACAAAGTGAGAGAGAGAGAGAGTGAAAGAATGAGAGAAATAAAGAGAGAGAAAGGTTGAGAGAGAGAGAGAGAGAGAGAGAGCAAGAGAGAAAGAGATAGAGAAAGAGTCGGTGAGAGTGTGAGAGGAAAAGAGATCAAATAGTCATCAAATTGATTAAAATCAATGAATTCATCATTGTCCTCTAAGTTGCCTAAAAACTACCTTAAAGATCTCTTAAACCAATGTGCTTGGAACATTCATAGTTGGAATGAATTAGGAACCCTCACATCTAATTGAAAACATATACTAATACCCTTTAGGCTTATTGTGGTGTGTAACAAATTTCAAGTCTCCATCCCTTGTCCTTCTCTCACAAATCAACTTTTTGTTCTCTAGTTCAATTCTCCTCTACTAGCCCTAACTTTGATCAAATTCAAGCATATATTTATTTTCCTAGGGTTTAAATACTCCCTCCAAATATTTCTAGATACCCTTTTTCTATTTTTAACTCCCTTCCAAGTTTCAAGACTTAGTTCATACTTCACACCTTACTTCCTTAGAAATTGTCCCTATCAACTAGGTCTGTCACTGTGTTCAAACTATCCTTAATAGGACTAGAAAAGATAACATAAAAACTACAACTCAAATACAAAAAATTCCTTCACATTCACTTAGTATGTATGGTCAAGATATTATCTATCCATTTTCAAGGGATTTCCATGGTTCGTTCTCAAGAAATTGAAGTTTTTCTTCACAAACCCTAAGTTTATACTCAAAGACAAATTGTCATGCTTAGAAGAATAATTAGGGTATCCTAATATCCTAAACCATTACCAATAGTTTATATATGAACCTCGAGCTCTTGTAGAAGTTATCATGTTTTCAAGAAGCAAAGAAGGCATTCAAAATGAGAATTATGTGTTGAAACCCTTATTGTATCCTAATACAACCCGTGAAGCAATAAATTGCCTTAAATTGCAAAATACATCATTCCAAGACTTAAAACTCTCACTGTAGTGTGATTATATCATGATGTAAGTGTAGCATTTATTAGTGGGATTAGAACACTTTAGTATACAAGATAACCTTGTTCTTTTCATGCGAATTTTGTAAGCAATAAGATCCTGAGAGTAAACAAGGCTATAAGTTCAAGAGGTCATTTCTCGGTATCGAAGGTAGTTTGAAAGTTCTTGTCGATCCTACAACTCTATGTTAGTACCCTATATGAAAGTTTGTCTAAGTTTTCTCCATCTCAATTCGGTCCTTTCGTTGTCTATTTTTTGCGATTGTGGCACGAATACTACAGTTTGAGTCAATGTAAGGTTGTCCAATGCAATATTTTACAAACGAAAGCTCTTGACAACAAATGAATTGCACACATGCATTGGGGTGGCCTATTAAACTCTTGGGAGGCTTCATTTTGGTTCCCAATGGTGTTGGTGCTTTTGGGCTACGTTAGTTGGGCATAGTCCCTTAAGATCATTGAGAACAAAAAAGGTTATAAGTTCGCTAGGTGATTTCTCGATCTCCGTGACACCTTGAAGGTATTGTCTGATCCTACACCTTTGCATCGGTACCCTCTACAAAATCATGTCTCATTTTTCTCCATCTCAAATTTTCCTATTGTTTGCAACCACACCGAATAGTCCAATTTGAGTTAGTGTAAGGTTGTCCAATGTAATATTTTATAAATGAAAGCTCATGGAACCAAACCGACTAGACCCACACATTGAGGTGGCCTAGTAAATGCTAGGTAAGGCTTCATTTTGGTGTCCACGGTGTCGTGCTTCTGGCCTACGCTCGGTCGTTTGTAGTCCCTTAAGAGCCATGAGAGCAAAAAGGCTATAAGTTCACAAGGTGATTTCTCGCTTTTGTGGCACCTTGAAAGGTCTCATCTAATTATACACCTTCATGTTAGGACAATCTACGAAATCATATCTTAGTTTTCTCCATCTCAATTCAATCCTCTCACTATCCTATTGTTTGCAATTATGCCGAATATTGCAGTGTGAGTCAGTGTAAGGTTGTCCAATGCAATATTTTACAAATGGAAGCTCATGGCACCAAACAAATTATGCCATGCATCGGGGTGGATTGGTAAACATTGGGAGAGGCTTATTTTTGGTTCCCAACAAACGTCATTGCTTTGAGCTATGTCGGTTAGGTGTAGTCCCTTAAGATCCCTGAGAGAAAAAAAGGCTATAAGTTCATCGGGTGATTTCTTAGTCTTTGTGACACCTTGAAAGGTCTCGTCTAATCCTACACCTCTATGAAATTTTGCCTCATTTTCTCCACCTCATTTGGTCCTCTAGTTGTTATATTGTTTGCAATTATGATGAATAGTCTAGTTTGAATCAGTGTAAGGTTTTCCTATGCAATATTTTATAAATGTAAGTGTGTGACACTTGAATTGGTGTGTGTCCATGCATCGGGGTGTCACAGTAAATGTTAGGTGATACTACGTTTAGTGTGCAAATGATTGTGTCATTGATTTTGGGCATTCGGTCGGGGCATAGTCCCTAAAGAGCCCCGAGAGAAAAAAACTATAAATTCCCAGGTGATTTCTCAGTCTTCATGGAACCTTGAAAGGTATCATCTGATCATACACCTCTATGTTGGGACCCTCTATGAAATATTGTCTCAATTTTCCCCATCTCAATTTTTTTTTGCCTCTCATTTTCCTATCATTTGCAACCGTGTTGAATAGTTTAGTTTGAGTCGAATAAGGTTGTCTAATGAAATATTTTACAAATGGAATCCCGTACCACCAAACCGTATTGTACCCACATGTCGGGGTGGCACAGTAAATGTTGGGTGAGGATTCATTTTGGTGTCCAAAAGTGCCTTACTTCCTAGATACGTCAGTCGGGCATTGTACCTTAATAGCCCTAAAGAGAAAAAGGCTATAAGTTCACTAGATGATTTCTCTATATCCACAACACCTTGAAATGTCTCGTCTAATCCTACACCTCCATGTTGGTACCATCTATGAAATCTTTATCTTATTTTCATCCATCATTTGGTCGTCAAATAGGACTTCAAGAAGAGCAACGGTTAGGGGACAAGAAGTCCCTCCTCTTAATGGGAGAGGTTCCTTATTCGTAAACGAACCTATTTACACATATACAAAGCATGGTTTTACTACGTAACTTGGATATTATGAAAGTGTTTTCTAAAAGGATCATCAATCACAAAAGGACCGAGGAATGAAAATGCGAGAACGAGCGTAAAGGCACCTTTCAAAATTATAGATGACAGTAATTCCTTATGCATGCGAGGTACAGTGAATTGGAATAAGATCATTTGTATCGCATTAATAAGATGAAACTTGAAAAGACACAAAGTTCTGTAAATAACATCTGTAAGAATACAAAGCTTCTCAGCATAATACAGACAAATGATCTAATAAGATTAAATGAATAGTTCGAGAATAAAGGAAACCAGATAGACAAAGAATGAAAAATCCTTCTGTATTGATTTCTTTATGATTTATTTACACTTTCGAAATAAGCCAAGTTCTCCCCTTTTGAAATGGCGAGGAGAGGCCACTATATAGTTCACAAATTAGTTACTCTTGGTAACTACTTCTTTTAACTAATGTTTAGTTAAAGGGCTGCTAATCGCAATACCCCAACTAATTTACAATAAATCCGGGATGAAGAAGGGAAGAGAAGAGAAGAATTAGGAGAAAAGACAGGTGTTCACGAATGGGAGGGCCCACTGACTTTAGAATCCGCTGCCTGAATCTTTTCAACGCTTCCGCTATGTCTCTGCCTCGTGGGACCGATGTGTTGGCAGTAGACTGAGTCCAAAAACGAGACATTTCTCCATTTCCTTGTCGAACTCGACATGAGTATGATAATATTTATTTTCTTCTTCATGTTGATAGTAACTCGGAGAGCAAAAGTGCATGAGCTGGAATTGGGATGGAATTGCGGGGGAATGGATACGAGCGCAGAAATTTTGATCGCAAGGAGTTCGAGCAATAGATAGCATGAAAGTAGTGTGCAAAAACACATAGGGGAAAGCTCGTTATATAGTCATTTAGGAGAGAGAACAACAATAAATGCACATTAAATTCACATCCACCAAATTGAAAAGCAAGATATTCGAGTAGAGCGGAAAAATTAGCACGAATGGCACTTGGTTCATTTTGGGACACAAGGGACACGAAAGTGCGAAGTATGCGGTTCGGCGATTCGGGCGACACGGGAAAAGATGAAAAAATGTCCTTGGGACATGCGGGATGAAAGTACGGAACACGCGATTCGGCGAATTGACGAAAAGGGAACAACAGTCAAGGCGAACTTGGGACATTTGGGACAAAAGCGTTGAGCGGGCCCGAAAAGAAACAGGACTTCGGGTAAACCAACCGATTGGGGAATAGAGAGCCCAAAATAACCGGGACACATGAGGCGAAAGTCGTGGAACATGCAATTCAATTTAATCGGACGAAAAGAACAATGGGTCTGCGAAAGAACTTGGGACACGCGGAACAAAAATGTTCGACAGGCCCGAAAATCACACAAAATGACCCAAAAAACGTAGATTTTCCCAATTTCTTGACTTTTCACATTACCAGGATAACAGAGAAGACACTTAACCTCAAAATTTTAATTTTCACCTTCTTAAAAGTAGGGGAATTTTGAGTGGACAACACCATCTCAATTTGGTCCTCTCGTTGTCCTATTGTTTGCAACCGTGCCAAATATTGTAGTGTGAGTTAGTGTAAGGCTGCCCAATGCAATATTTTGCAAATGAAAGCTTGTGGCAGTGAATGGATTTTGCGAACACATCAAGGTGGTCTAGTAAACATTAGGCAAGGGTTATTTTGATTCCCAACATTGTCGTTGCTTAGAGCTCGTCGGTCGGGCATAGTCCTTTAAGATCCCTAAGAGCAAAAAAGGCTATAAGTTCACCTAAGTGATTTCTTGGTCTTTGTGGCACCTTGAAAGGTATCATCTAATCTTACACCTCCATGTTGGGACCCTTTATGAAATCATGTCTCATTTTTCTATATCTCAATTTGGTCCTCTAGGTTTCGTATTGTTTATAATTGTGTTGAATGGTCCAATTTGAGTCAGTGTAAGGTTGTCCAATACAATATTTTACAAATGACAGCTTATGGCTTTGAACTAACTATGCCCACACATCATGTTGTCTAGGTAAATGCTAGTTTAGGCTTAATTTTTGTGCCCATGGTGTTTTTGCTTCCGAGCTACATCGTTTGGGCGTAGTCCCTTAAGAGCCATGAGAGAAAAAAAGGCTATAAGTTCACCAGGTGATTTCTCGGCCTTCATGGCACCTTCAAAGGTATCATCTAATCCTACACCTCCATTTTCCCCATTGGAACCCTATACGAAATACTATCTTAGTTTTCCCCATATAAAATGCGATCCTCTCATTGTCTACATTGTTTGCAATTGTGCACATGTGAATAGTCCAAAACTGATTTGAGTCAGTGTAAGGTTGTCTAATGTAATATTTCTACAAATGGATACTCATATCACCAAATTGTCTTAGTTTTCTCCATACAATCATGTCGGGTCAAATGGCTTAAGCCAAACACATGTTCATTTTGGTGTCCAAAAAACTTCGGGAAGGCTTCTTTTTGTGCCCAATATGTGCGGTGCTGGCTTATGGCACTTATATTAATTAATATAATTACTACTAAGTTTACTTTATTTTGTGGATTATGGATGCATTTATTCTTCTGAATACAATGTGATGATTAAATAGTGCTTTGAATAAATGTTAGCCTTGATTTCCAAAGAGTTGTTATGTGTATCCACTAACATGCAACCAAAGAAACTCATTCACAATGTAAAGGGACTCATCCATAAACAACGACATGCAACAACTGGGACTCATCCACAACAAAGCACCTATAACCAAGGGAGGTCACACACATATACAAGACCATAATTATAGAAAGCTTGAGCAATGTGGACACTTCACCTGAGTTTGCACGTGTTGCTAAAGAGAGTTATGAGAACACAAAGAAGATTCAATGCCATCACCTGATTATGCTCTACAACTCCAACAAGGAACTAGTTGATTTAATTTGATAATTGGTTGTTTAGAGTGATCAGTTAGTTGAGTTATGTCATTGTATGAGGACACCTTTTAACAATTTTGTTGCATGCATGAGAATCTCTAGATTGCTTGGTTATAATCTTGTACTTAATCAAATTGTAATTGTTAGTAATGAGGTAGTCTCTTCACGTCTCTTCTGAGTGAAGAATATAAAAATAATGCTAAGGCTAGAAAAAGGATCGATCCATAGGTAGAGATTTTGTTGTATGTTCCATTTGTAATCTTCATGTTATTGAATAAAATATGAGTTCTACTAAATTTTTGTAGACATGGCCTTAGGAGGGATTAACACCCAAGGTAAGGCCCACTTGTGGTCTGCTAACCCTCTCCTTTTGTTTGTTGTTATAGTTTCTTGCATGATTAGATTAGATTTGCATAGTAACTTATCCTTTATTTATGATCTGTCTTTTACATGCTTTGATGATAGCCATAGTATTCATTTCCAGTTATAAACTAGTTCATTTCCAACATTGTATTTCCTAATTGTAGTGACAACAATTTTCCTTATACCTCCCAACATCTGTAACTGTGCATACAACACTGGAAATATTGAAATTTTACATCCCTAGGTCTGATAATTAAATGACTGTGGATTAATAAACAACATACTAATTGTTGCGAGTTAATTTACACCACCATTTTTGGCATCGTTTCAGGGATACTACCAAGTTATGAGTTTGTTGAAGAGGGTTTTTCATTTCTTAGAAGTAGTCTAGGTTTTAGGAATTCACCTCAAACTAAACCCCCTACTAATTACCATTGAATGAGTTGAGTAGTTGATGCATGCACCATCCAAGGGATGCCCATGGTATATTTTTACCTAATCCACAAGTAGCAAAATCTCTTCATTTACCTCTAAAGATTCTAAGAAGAAAAACCTCCATACTAGGTTTTCTTTTCAAGACAATCCCCAAGTGAAGGCTTTTGAGCTTCTCTCCCGAGCAAGCTAGGGATGACAGAAGAAGTAAACCAGAATGCTCAAAATGGGGAAACCACCTTCAAGTTCCCCATCAATAAAAACAATGCAAGCTTGCTAGTATGAAGAATATTTCTCCATCAACCTTGCCAAATTTCCATGGAGCTATGTCATAGACCCAGACACCTTTCTCTTTGAGTTTGATGTTCTTGTGTAGGAGCTATGATTATACTACTGATGCACATAAATTGAAATTATTTCCTACAACACTCAAGGATGTAGCCTTGAGATGGTTCATGGGATTGGGAAGGAATGTTGTTACCACATGGGCACAAATGAAGGAGAAGTTCCTCAATAAGTACCAAGACTATTGTAGACCAAACAAGAGGAGGTGATGAAATCTATAGAATGGCACAAAAAGAGGATGAACCATTAGAAGACTATTTGGAAAGGTTCATGTTCTATGTTCAGAAGTCAAGACACACCACTAACATACCACATGACTCCCTCAAATTACTCTTTTTAAGGGACTCGTGAGGAGGACATGGATGCTCTTCTAGATCTAATAGGAGTAGGGACATTTCAAAAGCTACTTTTGAACAAATTTGTGAGGCTGTAAAAATTATTCAAGAGCTACTATGAAGAGGGTAAGGAAATGTAAGATCAAGAGGTGGATTATCTACCAAAACAATGGGGGACATATCCAAGTCAGAGATTGTTAGCATGTTCAAAAACATGAAGCAAGAGATTGTCAATGATATGGCCAATCAATTGGATGCTCTACATGCCAAAAAGAAGAAAGAAGATGCAAAAGAAACACTCACAGAGTACTACCATGCATGCAGAAGGAAGAAATCAAATTGTAGATGTAGAGAATTGGCCAACATTTCTCAAGAAAGGGAGGCTTCACTTGATTTCAAGATGTTGGAGATAGAGGATGGGAAATTTTTCTATGTTTCTCAAAGAAAACCATGGCCACCAAGGCAAGGAGGTATGACACAAGACCCTATGCATTCATTTCAAAATTGGTCTAATAATTCATATATGCAGCCCCCACCTTGGGCTAACCCTCAAGGATGGGCCCCATATCCTAACCAATATCAACAATAGTGGAAACCTCAATTCCAAGGCCAACCACAACAACAATGGCAATAACCTCCTCAATCATGGAACAACCTTGGAGAGGAGTGCAACAGTGGAACAACCCACCTCCTAATTACCAACAAGCTTATCCACAACCTCCTTATCAAAGTAAAAGTAACAAGCTCTAATGCCAAACCCCAAGCAAGCTCCCAACCAAAAGCTACACAACTACCCACTCAACCAATGCCTAATCCTAACAATAAAGTTTCTACTCAACCTATTCCACTAACCAACTCAATACCCTACCTATTTTGTTGATATCAACAATATCCATCTTCACTCAGGAAGAGAACTTCCTCCACCAGTTGGACCTACCATTACTAAAATTGTAGAGGAACCACAATTGCTACATGATGACCCACAAAAATCCAAAAGATGTTGCAGGTGATCCACAACAACCTTGCTGCAAAATTCCAAAGAAGGGTAAAATGTAGGGTAATGAGCCACCATTTCTAAAAGATTACAAGAAAAGAAGATTGACCTCAAATCAAAATCTGATTCTAATTTTTTCAACCAGTTAAAAGACATTTGTGTCAAAATTCCATTGATTCAAGCTATCAAGGATGTGCCCATCTATAAAAATTGGTTAAAGATCTATGCATAAAGAAACCAGAAGAAAAAGGAGAGATCCATCTACTATGCAGGTCATTGACAATTAGTTGATATTATGCTTGGGAACTCAATTTTCCCAAATACATAGATCCAGGTAGCCCTTTAGTAAATGTTACAATCAATGGCACAAGTGATTAAAAACACACTTTGATTGACTTGGGGGCAAGCAATAAATGTAATGAAAAAAAATCATGGATGATTTGAAATTAGAGGGGCTAAGACCAACAACCACAATCTTGCAACTTGTAGACAGATCAATAGTTAAGCCTAAAGGAGTCTTGGAGGATGGTAGTAGTGGTAGACTCTTGGGAATACCCTACTGATTTTATTGTTCTTCAACCAAAAGCAAGTTTGGGAGGATATCCTATCATCCTAGGAAGACCATGGTTAACAACTATTGATGCATTCATAGGATGCAATCTAGTAATATGATCATCTCTAATGGAAGTGGCACTAAAAATCTTATGTTTTACCCCCACACAACCATTCAATGAAGAAGACCAAACCATTTGGGTAGAAGAACCAGAAGAAGATCAGAGCTCAGTTCAACAACTCATGATGTTGAGAAGTCATGCATAATAAAGGGACAAGAAGAGGATGTTGTTCTTTCTAACATCCTATAGAATAATTATGGTAAGAATGAAGAAGAAGATGGAAAATTGCAATGCATAAGTTGTCCTGAGAATCAAATCTTACCGCAAGCAGAGTACTATGAATGTTCCAGGTAAGAACTGCATCCTACACCAACTTCTTCCACATGATTGTATATTGAATTCTGTAAGTAGAAACATATGCTCCATGACTGATCTTTCTAAGCAAGTGGAAATTGCACCGAGAAAGCCACTCAATGTGAACAAAATGTTGAGCATGCAACAAGAGCAATTGTTAATTTTCTCTTCTTAAAAACAAGACATCATTTGTATGGGACTATGGAGACATGCATGGAATCCATCCTAAACTCTGTACTCATAAGATATACATCAAAGACAATTGCAAGCCAATAAGACAACCACAAAGGAGAATGAACCCAATAGTGAGGGATATAGTGAAAGAAGAATTAAAGAAATTATTGGATGTTGGATTCATATATCCAATTTCAAATAGTCAATGGGTGTCACCCCTTGTTATTGTACCTAAAAATAATGGAAAATGGAGGATCTATGTGGACTATAGGGAGATTGAATGCAACAACAAAGAAGGATCATTTTCCACTTCCTTTCATTGATCAAGTACTTGACACTCTTTAGGAAAGAAGTATTTTTCTTTTCTAGATGGCTATAGTGCTACAACCAAATTCAAATTGCACTAGAGGATCAGGACAAGACCACATTCACATGCCCATGGGGAACATTTGCATACTTTTTTCTTCCCTTTGGTTTGTGCAATGCACCTACCACATTTCAGAGAGAAGTTCTTAGCATCTTCTCATATCTAACCAATGATTGCATGGAGGTATATATGGATGATTTTATAGTCCATGGCAATACTTTTGATGAAGCAATGAAGAACCTAGAAAAAAGTTTCTCAAGAGATGCAAGGAGCATAACCTATCCTTAAGAAATGAAAAATGCTACATGATGATGTCTGAAGGAATAGTGTTGGGACACTATCTATCATCTATTAGAATTCAGTAGATCCATCAAAAATATTTGTGATTATAAATCTTCCAACACCTAAAAAGAAAAGGATGTAAGGAGTTTCTTAGGTCATGTTGGGTATTACC
The DNA here is from genome assembly GCA_018340775.1 of Taxus wallichiana var. yunnanensis. Lineage (NCBI taxonomy): Eukaryota > Viridiplantae > Streptophyta > Pinopsida > Cupressales > Taxaceae > Taxus > Taxus wallichiana. The sequence continues at coordinate 208,575,220 of CM031237.1, read as the reverse complement.
AAAGATTCATTCAAGATTTTAGTAGAATTGCAACACCATTGTTTGTCTTATTGGGAAAATATGTTGCCTTTGTGTGGACTGAGAAATGTGAAGTGCATTCCAAACTTTGAAACAAATGTTAACTTCTGCACCTGTGTTAAGAGGACCAAATTGGAGTTTTCCATTTCACATACACACTGATGCCTCGACCACGACCATTGGATTTTTCTAGGACAGAAGGATGGGATTCTTAATTATGCAATCTATTATGTCAGTAAGAACTTGCAACATGTTGAGCTCAACTATACAATCACGAGAAAGGAGTTTTTGTGGTTGTGTACACCATTAACAAGTTTAGGCACTATATCACAGGTTATCCAATATTTATCCACACTGACCATGCTGCCATTAAATATCTTGATCAACAAACTAGTTAGTAGCAAATAATAATCATATGGTTGTTGCTCCTACAAGAATTTGATGTTACAATTGTGGATAAGCCTGGTAAAGACAATGTTGTTGTTGAATTTCTCTCAAGAATGGAGAATAATACTTGAAGAGAAAGTAGTGGATGACTCTTTCCCAGATGAACACTTGTTTTCCATCTCAACTAAAACACCCTGGTATGTTGATATAGCTAATTATTTGGTCTCAGTAAGACACCTCCACACTATCTATACTCTAAAAAGAAATATATTGTTGAGAAAAGTGTGAATTTTTCTTGGATAGTTGGTTTCCTATTCCACACAAGGGCAGGATAATGTTATGAGGAGATGCATAGATGATGAGGAAATATATGATGTCCTCAAATCCTACCATAGTGAACCATGTGGAGGACATTTTCTACAAAAAGAACAACACAAAAAGTGTTGACAACAGGATATTACTAGCCTACATTACACAAGGATGCAACATTGTATGCCAAGGTGTGATAAATGCCAAAGAATGGGTAGGCCTACCAAGACAGATGAGATGCCACTACAGCCTCAGTTGGTATTACATCCATTTGACAAAATGGGGATTGGACTTCATTGGTCCCAATAGATCCAAAATCTCAACAAAAGGAGTATATTTTGGTGTGCACAGATTACCTCACTAAATGGACAAAAGTGAAAGCATTACCAAATCAAAAGAGTGAGAAAGTTGTTAAATTCCTTATATGACCACATCTTCACAAGATATGGTGTGCCAAGAGAAATTGTTACAGATCAAGGTACACACTTCACTTAAAGTCATCTCTTGATTTAGCTAAGGAATATGAAATCAAGCATAGAAATCTACACCTTATCACCCCAATCCAATGGCCAAGTTGAGGTAAAAAACAGGGAAATAGAAGCCATCTTGACCAAAACCATTGCACTCCACAGAAGGGACTGGTCAAAAAGACTTCCAGAAGTAGTTTGGGCATTCAATACAACTTGGAAGACAACAACATAGATTACACCATTCAAGCTTTTATGGTAAGATTGTTGTTCTCCCTATTGAATTTTAGCATAAGACACTAAGGACTACACTTGAATTAGGCATAGATTTGTCTAAAGCTCAGAGACAAAGGATTCTCCAACTCAATGAGTTGATGAAATGAGGAGGCAAGTTGTTCATAATACAAGAGGTGGTACAAAAAAAAGGATCAAATGGCATGACAGTTCATCAAAACAAGACAATTCCAAGAAGGTGATTGGGCTCTCTTATTTGACTCCAAGTACAAGGACCACATGGGAAAAATCAAAACAGGTGGTTAGGCCCATATGAGATTGAGAAAATATTTCCCAATGGGGATGTAAAAATCACCACCATAGATCCTATGAGATTCAAACTATTAGTGAATGGGCATAGATTGAAGTTGTACAAAAATCCAGCTGATAGGAATACTTTCATGCAACAATTCAGAGGAGGTCAAAACAGGATGGAGATGAGAACAACAAAGTTAAGATCAAAAGTTGAACCTATTGGTTCATCTTCTGAAGTTTGAGGAATGAGATGTTCAGTGGCCTTGGTATATTCAACTTGTTGGATACTCCAAGAAGAATAAAAGTGGTGTGATCAGCCTTCTTGGTGATCATCACCACTCAACTAACATGTTTTATTTTTAGAATTTTGTTTTGCAGGTTTTGGTGTATCTGTTCCAAGGAGTGCATAATCTCTAATAGAAGGAGATGATGCAAAGACTAAAATGTCCACTTGCAACATGCAACAAAAAGCTTTGTTTTTCTTTCCTGTTGGCAAAACTCATGATTGCATGAAGAGAAATAAGGATCAAATTGTGCCTGCAAGAACTTATGAAGAAGATTAGCACTAAAAATATTTAGTCTTCCCTCTCTCGAGAATCAATTGATTCTATTAAGGGACCTCTAACATGCACTTACAACACTATATGCACAACTTGCAACAACATAAGCATCTCAACTTGCAAGCATCATGATGACTCTACATGCAGTCAAAGGTGTGAATTCCAATAAGGCACATGTCACAATCATCAAAAGTACTTCTTGAGATAAGTGCACTTGATCCACTTTATTAGAGTAGTGATAGAATAATTATAATTAATTAATATTTGTGCATGTCCTCAATAAATTTATTTTCCATAATTTTCCACCACCTTCCATAAATGTGAGTTGTCTCCCACATCACCCCACTTCATCACCTCACATGGGTGCATCCTTCAAATCTAATTAATACATGCCCTTTTGAGCTGCGTGTAAGTCAGCTACAAACTTCAAAAATACCAAGTACTTGAGATATTTACACTCATTTGAATTTTTTTGCAAAATCAATTCAAACTATAAAAATTTCTTACCTCTTAGAGCTAAAAGAAGTTGTAGAATTCAAAAATGGGTGGTGACCTAATTAGGAACAAGCCTATAGATCATTCACATAACTCCATAATCAACCACATATTCTACAGTATTTCCATGACAATGGTTGGATGGAGTATATCAATAAATTTCAAGGATTTAACGAGTCAATGGTAACAAATTTTTCCACCACCTTCAAGGATGGAAAGGCCACAATGAAGGGTTTGAAAGTCAAGGTAGATGATGGAATTCTGGTTGAAGTAACCAGACTCTTGGCAAAAGGAGAGTTGTATCCTGTAAAGGCAAATCTAGATGAAGTCTCATGCAGAATTTGGAGACCCAAATGATGACAACTTCATCAGTGATAGAAAAGGTACCTTACACACTTCTTTAAAATCCTTTGGGATGATGTTTCCAACTATGTTATAAAGTACTTCACCTGTGAGGGTAGGTACTCATGGTTAAACATTGCATTTTAAATTGCTCAATCATTTGAAAAATGGAAAACATGTCAATGTACCTAACTTCCTACATGAAATCCTAAAGAAAATGAGTAAGGAATCTCAAAGGGTAGGTCTGCATTGTCTCACCATTGTCTTGTCACCTTAGTTGTGAAACATGCATTGGTGATGGAACATCCTATAGTAAACTGGGGAGAGTTTTCTAGGGAAAACATATTAATGATTTGTTGTAGAAGGGGAAGAAAAAGAGGAGAAGCTCAGTTGGTTCTTCACACCTCCTCCACCTAAAATTGTAGTTGCTACATCTATTCATATAGAAACCTTTGTTCCCTCATAAACCCTACTCCTACACAAAATTCCATACTATGAAAAACATGTTCATGAAAACCTCCATCTCCTGAGAAGGAACTCTAGGCCAATCTCCCCTGATAGAATTCTTATTGTTAAAAATATGCTAAATATATCCACACCTGAGTCCTCTTCCTCCAAAGGAAACATAAGTCTCAAGAAAAACCTCTGAAACCACCAAGGAGATCCCATAGAATCCATACTAAAAATACCAAAACTTCAAAGCCTAAAGAAACATTCAAATCTTTCTGGACAATGATGAAGAGGAGCTAGAAAATACTAAGAGGAACCTATTCCAATGGATGTTGAGTAGGGAGATCATGTAGACACATATGAAGACATAGGCATGGAAGATATAACTAAGGAGGTGGAAGAGAAAAAGGAGGATGAGTTAGGTGAGCAACCTACTCATGAGTGCCCTAATGAACCAATTGGAGTTCAAATAGAGGTCGTTCATGCTGGGAAACCCACATACAACATGAAGGAGAAGTATCTATAGAAGAAATTGAAAATGTAGCCAATGTGACCACAAATAATAAATAACAGACCAAGGAAGCACTAGAACACTCAATACCTAAACCACAAATTGATGTAATGGACACCATGGATGAATTTCCACAAGATATTGAGGATACAATTGAGAATATTGTCCAAGACCTTGAGCCAGAAACCTTTTCATGAACCTATTGGGATAATAAGTGGATAGTCCTATTGCTTTCCCAAGATAAAGTTCATGAATTCTTGTGAGCCTATCCACCATTACTACCACTCAACCTATAACCATAGGTTGTGATAAAGGAAATTTTTAGAGAACCTCCCAAACCAGATTTGTAGGGATATGGAAACTCAAACCACCTTGTTGGATTATTGGGTACAACAATTTGAGAATTATGTTAACAAGTTATAAAGAAATGTGGACAGAGAGAGGGAAGAATTTCTCTTCCAACATCAACTAGATATTGAAGAAAAGGATAGGCAACTCAAGGATAAGGATAATGAGATTGCTAGAATGAAGAATAAGTAAGAAGACACTGTTAAGGTAACCAATGAAATACTCTTATGCAAGCCACCTTAAAATGTATATATTGTCTTCTTGAAGGAACAAATACTGCAACTAAAATATACTTACATCAACTCAAATTTTCAGTTTGACATTAGTGCATCTCACAACTTCTTTAGATTGTATTTAAAAATTTCACATGAAATTAAATTGATTTTGTGTGAATTATATATGCATAACTATGCTCTAAAGTATGAAAAATATTGGATACATACACTCTATATTAGGGATGTACAAATCTGGGCATTTTGTTCCTAATTTAACAATGAGCTATACAAGGAGAAGCAGATAGTGCAGGGATAGTTAATCTAAGCTATGAACAGTTGTACTAAAGTAAGTAAATGTAGCAAAGGAGTATAATAATGATCTAAAAAAATATGTAAAATGACATGCTAACCCTAATGTGTAAAAGAGAGTGAGGAAATAAAAATTGATAATTGATGTCTATTGGAGAGTGTCGAGTGATGAACAAAAAATTAGAAAGTAGGAACGACTATGTCGGGACTCGAAAAGGATAGATCTAGGTGAAATAGCTGGACTGGAGTACCTGGGAGAGGACTAGGGCACCCGTGGGAACTCCGTAAGCAAAACATGCACCCTAGTCTCGGGATAAAGAATTAGAACTGGTCTTCACAGTCCAAAAGATGATGATAACCTTCGTTTCTTTTCACATTAATTTTCCTATACTATACAAAATGTTCCAAATATTCCAAGAGGAATAAATGACATGCAAGAAGACCAAAAGGAAGTATCAAAACTCTAAAAAAAGATTCAAATGAATGGGTTATACTGAACTCAACTACCACAATAGTGGGCTTACTAACTGAGTGTTGCACTACATTTCATATCCGGATGTAGTTCTAGTGTGTGTTTGTATGTCATGCTCTAGTGTGCTCATGTTTCAGTTACACTTTGTGAAATAGCGAGCAATAGCTAAATGTAGAAAATGTAATAGAATGTGTGCATGGAATAGAATAGAATACCTTCCCCTATGAAGTGTGATGTAGATGTCCTAGTTTGTGCCTTGATGATGGAGCTATGTGGATGCCAATGCAATAAATGGATGTAACTCTAGATGGAGTGATAGTAATAGATGATGTTAGGTCCCTCATTATGGTCTCATAAATTTATATTTATACGGTTATCTTTCTCTAATTTCATAATTACCCAAAAGGATGAACACAAGAAAGAGAAAGATGTAAAACAGTTATAAGAGGTTCAAAAAGTGGCAGGAAAGTACGAAAAGGACTAGATCCCGGAGTGTGGGACAAAGACGCCCTAGTAATAATATTGGCACCCCAGACGAGGCTAAAATAATGTGAAATGTCATAAAATGGCTGGGAATATGGGTGCAATAGGTCATAAATTATGAAATAAAATAAACAAGATGGCCAAAAGGACATGGGTTAATTAGTACTTTCTTCACTCAAGAACCTTATAAATAGTAGTATGATACTAGGATAAATAAATGTCTAAAGTGCATGATTTTGTGACTACATTTTTCCCCCACTTTATGTTGGTGAGTGGAAATATCAATAACATAAAGTAGATAGAGATGTGTACCTAATGTCCATGAAGAATGTAGTAGAAACGTGCCAAAGGACTAGACAAAACATGAAATGAAAAAATGAAGGAACATGGAAACTATAGATGAAAATGTGCAAATAAAAACGATGAGAGTGAACCTAGGGTAGAACATGTGTGTGTAGTTGTCGTAGTGTGTAGTGTACCTGCATGGTTAGTAAAGCATGTGTGTTTCCGCAAAACATTGTTGTTGTTTCCCCATTTGTTGCTTGTTTTCATACGACTGGACCTACTGAGGAGAAAATGATCAAGTATTCAAATATGTATGTATGTATGTATGTATGTATGGATGGATGTAAGTGTAAAAATGTTATGTAAAAGATGCATGTGTATGTAAAATACACTAATGTAAATGGAAAATGTAAATGTAAAGGTAAATGGAACATGTGCACCTAATCCATGTCGAGAGAGAAAGTGTAGAAGGATATCCTGTATTGCGATTTTTGGGCGATCTCACGCCATAGAACAAAGAGGTGTAGGGAGAAAATGATCTGTGTCCTCCAAGCACTAATTGCTTCCCTAAACTATGTGTAGAGATGTCTATACTATCCTATTTTTTTGGGTGATCTAATGCCACTAGCTAAAGTAGTGAAGAGAGGAACACTCACTATAACTTTCAAGCATGTAGTTGTTTCCCATAAATTCTAAGGACACCATATCTTGTAAAATCCTTTGTGTATGGGGTTCATAGACTGGTATGAACCCACTTGTTATATGTAACCCACAATGAAAATGGCCGAAAGTGTCTTGAATTGAACAGTGTAAATGTGTTGTGTTAGGATAAACCCCCAAATGATGCCCCCTCTTTGGGGGCACATGCGATGTCGTTGATAGGATGTTATAACCTTGGAAAGTGGTTGGTAGAAACCAATGCACACGCAAACAAAAGGCTAGCCAAAGACAAATGTAAACACACATGCATATAGAAAATAGTGTTTAAGCTATGCAAACAGTGTAAAAGCTACCAAGAAAAGTAGTGTAAACACACAAGAAGACAAGTAAGCTTGCAAAAGTGAGATACAAACATGAGACATTAATCATGATATTACAAGACACACAAATTCTTCATGGCCACAAACAATAAACAAGTGTGCACACCAAACATAGGAAAGGCCTCAAAAAAAAACAAGAAATAGCGAGACAATGGAATAAACAAGTATGGAAGCAAATATCCACACGAATAACAAATGTTGCACATGAAGTAGCCATTAGCATATTAGAAAGATAGCTAGTATGTTGAAAGCGTGTATAAGTAAGTAATGTAAAGTGATAAGTAATAAATTAAACAATAGCACTTGGAAGAGATGAATTTGGATGCCCCCAATGACTAGTGTAGGAAGGGTAGAAGGAAAACATCCATGTTGCTTGTAAGAGACATGTATCTACAATCACAACTAAAATAAGGAATGAACGTGCATGTGTGGATGGTATAGATAAATGACATAAAAGTAATCAAACTGGAATTTGTAATAAAGTGATCATGAACACCAAAAGTAAGCAACCATATATGCAAGTGTGTTGTAGATGGATATAATGGAATGCAAATGGAATGACACGAGTAGTGTGCCCCAGTGGATGGAAATGTATGCAATGAGGTTCATTTGGATTTTCCCACTGCAACAGTCAAGAATGAACCTTAAATGAGAGTGTGTCATCGGGAAATGGTCGAGTAGTGTGTGTTGTATCTAACGCATTGTGATGAATGTGTATGCGTAGTGATGAGATGCAACCTAGCGATGATGTGTGTGAACCTTATAGCTGAAGCATATATCACAACTAGATGAACATATAAGTGATGATTTAGCCTAAGTGTATATCACTATAAGATGAACAGATGAGTGATGATTTAGCTTATTATTTTAATTAATTATGCATTACATAGTTAGATTATTTAATTATTGTTATTTGGTTATATTTATTTATAACCTTTTGTATTGTTTATTTGTTGCATTATTGCTGCAACTATATTTGTTTGTACTTAGTTGGTTATTGCTTCCTGGATGTATTTTGGAAGTTGTTATGATTTCGGTTGTACCTATGCAACCTTGTATTTGTCTGCACATGGTTGTTCAATTCCTATAAGAATTGCAACACTCCATTGTAATGTAAGTTGATTTGATATTAATAAAATTCTCAAGCTTTTGTCCTTTGTCCATGTTATACATTTGGTACCAGAGTGATAATTTGGACTTGTGAGGCGAGAGAAGGTGTGAAAAGAGAGAGAAGAGATAGAGGATATTGGAGAAGAGTTTTACAGCAATTGAGAGCCTATGCAGCCTCCTGCCTCCCAACCCCTCCCACCCCCTCCCCATCCCCATCCTCCTTCATTCTTCCGGTGTTTGGAACACAATTTTTTTCCTTGGTGCACCTCAACACCGGGAAAAATTTGTCATTTGCGGAGGATTTTATTTAAAAAAAATTTTTCCCCATCAGGGTTTTACCTAAATTTAGAGGAGGTTTAGTCTCGATTTTTTTTTCAAACCTATACATTTGGAGGACTATGCTAAAAATTGGAGATTATTTTTAGAGAGGTTTGTTGCATTTGAGCTCTTGACCAAGAATTCAAGTTTGATGGGTTACCTTGTTTCGAAGAGCTACATTACATTCCCAAGCCTTAAAGTCACTCCATTGATCAAAGGAGGCCCGAGTTACATTATTGGATGAGATCACCTGGTGGTCGAGCCTAACATTCGACCAAGCTCACACCGATCTTGTTGATGATCCCAATCATGAATTGGGTGAGTTGAGGTATTTAGACCAGTTTAGGACATTAAACAAGGCGAGATGTGTAACCCCATTCCAAAAGAGATCAATTTGGATCATATTACATTGAGACTGAAGAATTTGATCAATCCAATTGTGACCCCAAAGCCCAATATCATTTGCATTGATTATCATTGTCCTGCATCCCATAGCATGAACCCACATTCCATTTGAATGCCGGCTGTGTGTTTCATTCATGTAACGAAAATCACTTTCGAATGAGTAGTTTTGTATTGATCAAAACCCAAACATACATCGGGAAAACAAGTCCTGGAGAAAATACAACGAGTCAATCAAATCGGTGGAAAATACCACATCAGCCACATGTGAGTTATGACCTCCATTAGTAATATTGATTGAGGTTCTCAATTTCCATTCAATCCGGTCTGAACGAAATCTAAAAAAACGCCATCTCCATGCCAAACAGAAATAAGCGATCAAGAAAAAAAACAAACGGTGGAAAAATAAAAAAATAAAATAAAAAATAAACAAGAAAAAATTTAAAAGCATAAAGAAATACAATCCACTTGGAGCAAAAACCTAAATCTCTCCTCTCCACATGCAGCCATGGAGCTCCAACTCATCCATTCATTCGATCAGTCACCATTTTTAAAGGTGAGTCGATGTTTTATATAAATTTAAATACAAATTACTTGATTTATAGGTAAGCTGCTTATAGAGCCAAGACATTTAAAGAATTTGGAGACTTGGGCTTGGGGGAGGTAACGAGGTTTTAACCCCCACCCCCAATTCATTTTTTAAAATAATTTGAAATTTAGTAGAAAATTTGAGAAAACTTGCCAACTTTGGAGTCAAAATTTAGTGAAAAACCTTGACTAAAAAAATTAGTCATAACTAAATCCACTACTAAAATTTTAGTGAGAAAAACCTAATATAGGGAAAAAAAAAATTTTTCTCCTAATTAGGCTTTTTTTTTCATTCCCGAGCAACATTTTCAAAAGGAAGGGTATACTAAAAAACTTGCATTTTAAGCAATTTTTTTTGGTTTTTTGCTCATAAAGGTCGTTTTGGGCTCCAAAGGCCACGGGGCCCAAAAAATATTTTTTTTACATTCATTCATTTTTCCAAAATTTTGAATGTAATTGTATGCTTCAATATATTGTACTAATTTTTAGGTTTCCATAATCAACCAAAAATTTGTAACTACTCAAAAGCTGGGTAGAATATTGTAATAAAAATAGTAAAATTGGTTCTAAAACACTCACGAGATCTTAGATCTCATTCGTAGTGTTTGGTATATACAGTGCCTCTGGGAAGCGCTTATGGGTAAAGTCATCACTACTACTGCACTTAACGCCTAATATAGTTGCAACAACATTGTCAGGCATCGACCCTTTAAATCGATGGGGAGTAATAAGGACACAATGCACACACTATGAGCCATCCCATCCATCTATGAATGATTGCATGACATAAATCGGATGAGAAATTATCCAGTATATAGCAAAGTTACACATGCGTATGAGGATATTTCTTTGAGCCGGTGTCAATAATCACATAGACCCCTTTCAATATTGTCTTGGTACCACGTATCAAATTCTTTCACGTATGTTAATGCCTCTTTCATGTACACTAGGGTATATAGAAAGGGAAAGAGCTTCTTCCACGTACCATGGGTATATCGGAAGGGTGTGTATATAGAAAGGTTTGGTATATCAGACTGATGGTATATAGATTGGGAGACCTTATACCTAGAGTGATAAGAGCCTAACCCTGTCAGTGATTTCTAAAAATGGGCACCAATGCCCCCAAATTTTTCTTCCAGATTCATAACTACTCAGAGGAAACAACTATGTTGCATGGAAGACTAAAATCAAGACACAACTTGAGTTTGAAGAGATCTGACTTGTTGTGAATGGTACTCTACCATATCAACAACTGATACAACACAACAATGATAGTTTGATAAAGAAGATCAAAAGGCCAAACTCATCATCTTGTTTGGAGTGTCGATGATGTGCAACCCCACATTCGAGATGCCAAAACAACCAAAGAAGCATGGGATAAGTTGAGCACAATATATGAGGCCAAAAACAAGAATGTCATACTAAATTTGTAGAGTCAGTTACACACACTGAAGTTCAAGAAAAATGAGAAAATCGAAGCTTTCTTGAGAAGAGTTACAGAGTTGAGGGCTTCACTTCTAGCCCTAGGAGAAGTGGTCACAGATGAAGCTCTCATTCCCATTGTTTTGAGAGACTCCCCTTCTTCTTACCACATTTTTGTAACAACACTAAACTTGTTAGATACGACAGTTAGTTTTGACAAATGGTAAACCTACTACAATAAGAGGAAGCCATGCATAATAAGGATGATGAAGAGGAGCAGGCACTTTCTTCACATCAAAAATGGAAAGGAAAAGGTAAAGGAAAACCTAATTCCTATCAAAATTCCCAACATCAGAATCAATATCAACATCAAGGGGACAAACAACAGAAGAAGAAATGTCCAATCTGTAAAAGAGGACATGAATTGAAATATTGTTGGTATAATACTTACAAGAAAGGTTCATCAAGTAACTCTGGACCTCAATACAAAAAAATCTCACAAGGGACATACAAACTACAATCAAGGGCAGAAAAAAAGGGGAACTGAAAAGAAGACCCCATCAACAGGAAATATTGTTGAGCAGAAGAACATTCAGATAATGAAGACTTCTTGTACACTACTCGATCAAGTGAACCTTCCACATCATCTAGTGATGTCTGGTATGTTGATTTGGGAGCCACTCAACACATGACCAGCCATAGAGACTGGTTTACCTCAATGAGGACATGCCTTTGAAAAACCATGTTTCGTTGGGTGATGATTCTTCATATACAGTTTAGGGGATTGGAACACATTTCTCTACCCCTTGGTTCACACAATTGTAGACTATCAGATGTCTTATATGTCCTGGGTTGACTAAAAAATGCTTTTATTAGTCAACTCCTAGATCACAACTTAAAAATTGACTTTGATAGTCATTCGCAAGAAAATGTGTTTAATTCGAGACAAATCACGAGGCTTGAAAAAATAGTTGCAAAAGCCTCCAATGTGGGATGCATGTTCCATAGCTTGATTTTCCACAAAGAGATGATCAGGCACTTGTGGCTAAGAACTCTACCTCAACACAGTTGTGGCATCGGAGACTTGGTCATGTTAGTTTCAAGTATCTCGAGACACTTCACTAACACAATATGGTACATGGGTTACCATCTCTTCAAAGGATACAGATAAGTGTCCTCACTTCCTAGCTAGGAAAAACAACACAGAGCTTCATTCTAGAAGAGTACATATCAAGCTCATGGTAAGCTTGATCTGGTTCATACCATCTTTGTGGTCTGATGTAACCAAGTCATTTCTGGATTTTAGTACTTCATGCTTTGTGTTGATGACTATTCAAGAAAAATGTGGATTTTTGTCTTCAAGAAAAGTGAAGCTTTTGAAACCTTCAAGAAGTTCAAAGTAGCTGTTGAGAATGAAATTAGTCATCACATCAGAACTCTCCACTTAGATCGAGGGGGGAATTCACCAGTAATGAGTTCAAAGACTACCTACAAACTCATGGGATTCATCGACAAATGCCTCCTCCACACACACCACAACAGAATGGTGTTGTTGAGAGAAGAAATCATACTATCATGGAAATGGTGTGATGCATGATCGATGACTTTGGACTTGCAAAGACATTATAGGTAGAAGAAGTAAAAAGACAATAGTGTATTTGTTGAACAGAGTGCCCATAATTTCTCTTGATGAGTAACACCATAAGAAGCATGGTCAAAGTGGAAACCATCTATTGCACACCTTAGAGTATTCGGGTGCAAAGAAAGTATGCACATACCCAAGAAAATAAAATAAATTGGACATGAAGTCACAAAACTCATCTTCATTAGGTATAGTGAAGAGACTCTTGGGTACAAATTGATGGATCTAAAGACTAGGAAAGTCTACACCATAGAGATGTTGAGTTTTTGAGAAGAAGGAAGTAGAGTCTCCTCCTCTAGACTCACCTGATGTAGATTCTTCACCAATTGTAAAAACTGAAGCTGATGTTCCCACTGATGATGAAAGTGATGATGGGGATGATGGTGATTGATCTGATAGAACCATGACCCATGGGAGAATAGTTCAACATATGCCCAAGTGGTGTACTAGCACATTACGAGATGCAAGAATGGATGCTCCACCGAGATACATCCACCCCTGGACCATGGACTCGTAGTAAAGCAAGAGAAGAAGTTAACTTTTCTTTGATGAGTAGAGTTATTGAGTTTGATGAGCCCTCTACGTCCAGGAAGCCCTACGTCAAAATCTTGGAAAGATGTCATGGACTTTGAATATCAGTCAATAATGAAAAATAACACTTGGCAGCTTGTCGATCTTCCACTAGGGAAGAAACCCATTGGATGCAAATGGATATTCAAAATGAAAGTACAAAGCAAATATGGGACAGTGGACAAGTATAAAGCAAGACTAGTAGCAAAGGGTATGCACAAAAATAAGGCATTGACTATGAGGAGACATTTTCTCCCACAACTAAGATCAAAATGATCAGGATGATCTTTTCTCTAGCTACATAGTTTGGTTGGAAAGTCCATCAGATGGACGTAAAAGTGCCTTTCTGAATGGATATTTACAAGAAGAAGTCTATATGACTCAACTTGAGGGATATGTAGTACTTGGTCAAGAAGCAAAGGTATGCAGACTCAGGAAATCTTTGTATGGCCTCAAATAGCACCCTGGCATGGTACATCAAAATTGATGAGCATCTCGTACAACATGGATTTGTTAGAAATCCATACGATCCCAATCTTTACCTCAAAAATCAAGGGGGAGATTGTGATTGTCATTGTCTATGTCGATGATCTAGTCATCACTAGCAGTTCAGTGAGGATGATCGATGTAATGAAGAAAGATCTTAATCGATCGTTCGACATGACAGATCTCGGGCTAATGCACTATTGTCTTGGATTGGAAGTATGGCAGAAAGAGAATCACATATTTGTTTCTCAGATGAAATATACCAAGAAAATGCTTGAGAAATTTAGGATGATGGATTGCACACCATTTTGCTACACCTATGGAGAACAAATTGTAGTTATCTCATTCAGATCCATCTCCTAAGGTAAATGCCACTCTCTATCGGTAGTTGATTGGGAGTCTCATTTACCTGACCTACACTAGACTAGATATCAACTTTGTAGTAAGCTATCTATCCAGGTTCATGTAGGAACCCAAAGTTTTCATTGAAAGCAACAAGGCACATCTTGAGATATCTCAAAGGATCAGTGGATCTTGGTCTAGAATACAAGAAGAATGAAACTTCTTCTTGTCAGGATATTCAGTTTAGATCATGCAGGCAATATTGATGACAAAAATCCACTTCAGGATTTGTGTTTTTTATGGGATCTGGACCAATATCATGGGGAAGCAAAAAAAACACTTTGTTTCTCATTCTTCCACAAAAGTCCGAGTATCATTTTGTAGGAGAAGTTTTATGTGAAGTGATTTGGCTATGTCACATACTCGAAGGACTTGGAATACCACAGGACAAACCAACCACCATGTATGTTGATAATGAAGGTGTTCTCAAACTTGTTCGCAATCCAGTTTTTCATGAAAGAACAAAACACATTGAGGTACAAGTTCATTTCATATGTGAGCATGTCTTGAAGCACAATATATAACTTCATTTTTTCCAACCAATGAACAACGAGCATATATCTTCACAAAGTCACTTGCACATGACAAGTTTGAGTTGTTTAGAGAGTTCCTCTCCTCATCCCTTGAGGAAATGCAAAATTAAGGGGGAATGTTAGGATAAATATATTATTATTAATTATGCATTGCATAGTTAATTATTTAATTATTGTTATTTGGTTATATTTATTTATAACCTTTTGTATTGTTTATTTGTTGCATTATTGTTGCAACTATATTTGTTTGTACTTAGTTGGTTATTGCTTCCCGGATGTATTTTGGAAGCTGTTATGATAATCTATAATAAAGTGTAATGTGTAATTCCTATGAGTGCGTGTGTGGGGTTCAGTGTAGTAGTAATCCCTCAACAATCAAGTGTGAACCGAAGCACAAGAGTGTGTCATCGGGTAGTGATGCTAGAATGTATGATGAATATGCCAAATGTGAGGATATGAATGTATAAGAATGTAAAATATGATGATTGTGACTATGCTAAGACTAGATAGGGGAAGGGGGAGTGTCATGCCCCCACAAGTACGTGTGAATGAATTCACTATCCAATGATGGTGAAGGATGAATGTCCTTCATTTGATGCATGAGGTGAAGGTGCATAATCATGTTCTAATAATGGAGGTATAATAGACAAATGTTGTAGTGGTGAATGAAGCCTATGCGCATGTGAGGGATGAATGTATGAAGAAGGTTATGGCATCACAAAATATGTTGGTGATGGATACCTATTTGATACGTTATGAAAAGGTAAAGAAGACCCACGTGGAACAAAATGAGGTGGTGATCTATGCTGAGATGTAGTAACTATGTGAGGAATAGGCATATGCTTATGTGTAGGCTTAGTGGGTGACACAAACATGTAAATTATAAGCGAGTAGGTGAACTGGGATTATATTGTGCTTTGAGTAACATAGAGTGTGATGCAGTAGATGAAGTAGGGGATGCGCTAGATACCATGTGAGGAGATGGTGACCACGAAGTAGATGGAGGGACACCATCAATAGAGATGACCTGATTATTGTAAATAAATTTGAGTCACAAATGATTCATAGAAATGATAGATTGTGAGTGACGAATCCAATTAAGACTAAGGAGCATGTCACATCCCTCAACTATGTTTCCAACAAGGAAAGGCACAAACATTATAAGAGGGCCAACCATGACATGTAGTTGAACAACACCAAAGGGTTTTTCGAAAGGGTATTTGACTTGAGATAGACCATACACCGATAGCCTTAAGGAGTGATATATAACATGCACTAATGGGCCATGAGGGTTCAACCTTAGTGTTGTTGATAAGGGTTGAGCCAATAGATGCATGTATGTGTATATGATTAGATGTAAACATATGCAAGATAATCAACATTGGAAAAAGAAATGAGTGGTGATAAAGGTTCATTGTGAGAAACTAAGAAGTAGAGGTCACAGGGGAAGAAGGTACTACGTGATAGACATAATTAATAGAGGAATCGGTTGTTTTTGTATAAGGGTTTGTTAAAATATTAAGTTTGTGATTGTCATTAATAAATTGTGGATGTTGTAAACTCCAGTTCAATTTAACCATTGTCAAGTAAATCTTGGATGAGATGTCGCAACTAAAAACAATGATCGTGGAATGCATAATGCATTGATGATAATCAAAATAAGAACTATTATCAAAATTATGCCCTTTGGGTCGAGATGGATCAAGTTATAGTGGCGATGGTAAGGTAATAAGATTATTATCAATGAAGTGGTAGTAAAATGATTGGTGTTGTACTAATCTTAGTAAAAGTATGTCTTTATGGTTGTGGTCCTTGGGGTAGAAACCACATTTACAATGGTTTGTCTATCCACGGGTTTAGTTGCGAAAGGTTTGGATGGTGGTTTACTTTGAAAGCGTGTAGATGAAGATGTTTGTTCTTGATATTTAAGCTTTCCTATGGCTAATATTTAGTCTCATGAAGAAATTTGATCAAATGAAGGAGAGGTTTCAAAGAGAACACTATCTTGTAGGGGTGGTAATAAACTCTAGGTGAATAAGTCTTAAAGCTCGGGATCCATAAGGACATTGGACATCTTGACTAAGTTATTTTTGTAATGCAAGACATAATCGGATAAATGTTCAATAGGCCCTTGTTTTCACTTGTGCCGAGTTGAGAATAGGATATATTAGATCCAATACTAATAGAGAAATGCTTGAGAAAGGCATCGGATAGATGCGTTAAGGATACCATCGAATGTACAAGTAGGTCCTAGAACCAACACACATAGCATCTTGTTGATGCAAAATCACAGCACCCTTGGATGCGAGATCAAGTTTCTAGGTTGATCACTCGGGCATCCAAAGGTGATTGCATAACATTGAATCCTTCCTCTAAGTGTGGACTTGAAAAATGAGAAAGGATTCTCCAAAGAAAGGCTGGTTCCTATTCCTCTGCTTCGGATGCACCAATAAAACGAGAGTTCACCCAAAAAATCTAACCTAACTACCAGGAGACAGGGAGAGAGAAATGCATATAAATAAAACCTAAACTACGGAGGTGATGCACCGAGGAATGAAGAACATAAGCTTTGCAAAAATAAACACAGACCATATAGATGCAATACCACACTATGCACAGGTAACCAAAATGCAATGAGAGATCAAAATGACAACAATGAATACATGAGAGGATTTAAATTCAATCACAGACATATATATTGCTCAAAGGATCGATTCAATACATTGCAATGGCCAAGAGGCACAATGGCATTACAGTCTATGTGGGAGGCTTGAAAACTCCACGAATTCTCTTACAAGCAGGAGAGAAGGGAGGGGTTGCAAAACAAAAATGTCCAACATTAGGAAGAAGCCCCTCCTTACAATTTATAGGAAGAATGAGAGAGAAAAGAGAGAGGAATTCGAAATCTGCCCCAACCACCTCCAGAATGCACTTAACTCATTTCATAATGATGGAAGTGGCGGATCTTGGCAAAACGGCGGGCTGCCTAGCGAAGCCGGTCGCGAACCGCTATCTGCTGCATTAAAGTTGTTCGTTGACGCATTACTTGTTTTGTTATTTCGCGCGGAGTGTTTTTTTGATTTTCATCCTCCAAACTGAACCAAAATGCAAGATTGACCTTATAAAAGTATAGATAATTTTACCAGATTTCCATTGATATAAAGAACGTGCAAATCGAGCTGGATCAAAAGTTATGGCGTCAAGAAGATTTAGGGCACGCGAGGCAATAGCGAGTTTTTGAATTCTTCCGCGCTCGCCACCACTGGATGACACGTGGCGAGCTTTGATTCAGCTGAATAATTCTCTTTCCTCTGCTTTTCGGCGGGCTTTCCTTTGAAATTTCCTCGTGGGCCCTTAAATGGGACACGTGGCACGATCCTATTGGTTCGGCTCGGTTCTTCAAAACTTCGCCCTTTGACTTTTTTGACCTTTTCTCTGTGAGGACACGTGGCATGATTTGATTGGTCCTCACCACTGCCGCTCTTGGCGTCCCACGCGTCCCTTTGTCCCAATTTTCCTTGTGCTCCTTGTGCTTTGATTTCGGGTGAACCGGCGGTTCGCATCCATTTGTCCCGCTTGTCCCGGGCTTGCCTTGATTGCTTGATGCGGACCTTTTCACTTTAGGTTCGGCGGTTCGCGCCATTTGTCCCGCTTGTCCCTAAGGCATCCCTCTCAAAGAGCTTAGCCAATTTTTCTCTCTTTGGCCGAATCGGCTTTTCGCGCCCGCCGCGTACTTTGTCCCAGATGTGCTGTTCTGCTACTTGGGCCGCTGGAGGCTTTTCGGCCGATCCGCGCATTTTGTCCCAAATGTCCCTTTTGCCCCTAGGACTAGGACTTGGCGATTTTCATGATTTTCTGGATTGACCTATTTGCCTTTACGCAAATTTTGATGCATGTTATCGAAATTTACCCGGGGGTGAAATTTTGACAACGCATTTTGGCGACTTCAGTGGGGTTACATGCTGCTTCAGGTAGAAGATCGGTGACCTTTACTCGAATTCATTGGGCATGGGGTTATAAGCAATAACACAAAAGCAACACGATCTTTCAACTTCTTCTCCAGCCAACACTCAATTGTAGAAAACGACACAGAGAGCGGCGAAACCTCGTGCCCAAAGCACTTAGAAATAGAAACCTAACTACTGACAGGACACTTTGTGCATACGCACTTAGAGGAATTAAGGAAATCTAAACTAATATTTACAAGGGCAAACCTTTCTTAGTAGCAATGTTTAAGATAGATTCCGTTAACCGAATCTGAAGTTCCTCTCCATCCAATGCGGGACAATTGGAAGGCATTACTATTTTGCATCCCGTGACCATGTAGGACCACTCCGAGATGGCATCAAACTTGGAATGCCTTCCGGTTTTGCCCGATCTGCATCCCATTTCGAGAACTAGGTCCCCTTCACGGAAGGTCTTTGCTCTAGCTCTCTTATCAAACCATCTTTTACTACGGCTTTGATCCTTTTCAATCATCCAACTGCATGTTCTCTCGATTTCTTCTAATTCTATCAATTCACGTGCACGACCTCCATTGGTTCGAACTCGGATAACTCAAACCTGCCATGAGCTCTAAAGTGGCAATTCTAATGATATAGGCAATCGCCTCCTTCCCATAGACCAACTCGTAGGGAGAATTACTGTAGACCTCTTTGGTGTTATTATGTCACCCATAACGCTGATTTTAGCCTTGTATGCCATGTTCTTTGATTTTCATCCAGAGTCCTTCCGATGATTTTTAGCAAATTCTTGTTTGTGGACTTCTGCGCATCCATTACCTGCGGGTAATAATTTGAAGAGGTGCTCAAATAGATTCCATTCTTGATGACCCATTCTGTAATTTTGAACCTATGAATGCTAATGCATTATACGATATGATGGTGGCGGTACACGAAACTAGTTACTATCCCTTCATAAAAGTCTAGTATGCTAGACTCACTTGCCTCTTTGAGCACTACGCTTGGTCCACTTGGTGAAATAGTCACGTCCATTGTAAGAATCCACTTGTGGCCTTGACTCGAGTGGGATTGATGACTCCAGTGAAGTCCAATCCCCATTGCATGAATGGATGATCTACCAAATTGGACGAAGGGCGGTCTTTCTAACCTTCCTTTCCCTGTGAAGAATGCACATTTCTTGCATTTCTTAACCCATGAGTAGCAATCATTGAATACAGCAGGCCAATAGTAACCAGCTTTCATGATTTTGAGAGTCACTGTTACTGGGGGTGAAATGGCCTCCCGCCTCCCGTCATGGAACTCTTGTAAGATCCTCTCAATCTGACCTGTCCCAACGCATCTCAATAGAACACCGTTGATGTCTTTTTAAACAAAATACCATCAACAAGCACATAAGGAACTGCTTGTAATCTGAAGTACCTTCTTTTGCTTTGCTCATTTCTAGAGGGCACATGCCTGCTGTAGGAAATGTATCATATTCTGAGTCCAACAAGGAGTGGACACATCATCATTTTCCTGTTTTTGATCATCTTGTAACAGCAAGACAAATGTCTTTTTCATTACCTGTTTCAACTTGTTGACTTAAGGCTAGCTGCTCACATAGTCCCTTCCCACGTACTAGTTTGGTGACCTTGATCTTGATGTCATATTCCATGACACGAGTTATCCATCCCCACGTTTCTCATTCGAGATCCTTGTTTAGAAGGAAGTCCTTAACCCCACATGTGAGACTAATAATTGGATCTTGTTGTTTGAGACTAGGTGCTTGAATTTCTTTAAGCTTCGATTACCAAAAGGACATGCTTTTCAATGAAAGAGTACCTAGTTTCGTATTCCTCCAAGCCTTGATCAAGAAAGCAAGCTGGTTGTTCTAATCCTTCTTTGTTTTGTTGTACTGGATTGCGAAATCGTGTCCCCACCACCAAAGGCATATAAAGCACGAAGTCCTTGGAGAAGTCTGGATTGACGAGAGTCGAGCTTGAGAAATAGCCTCTTTTATTGCCTCAAAACTTGCCTTGCCTTGAGATGTCCACTTGAATGTCATACTCTTCTTTAACATCAGCGTTATTGGATTCACAAGAGCAAAAAATTTGGGACAAATCTTCGGACAAAATTGATCCTTCCCAAGAAGCTTTGAAGAGCCTTCTTGTGACTTGGCAAAGGCAATGCTCGAATTGCTTCAACTCTTTCTAGGTCAATCGTCAACCCCTCCTTTGAAACAATGTGGCCTAGAAGCTTTCCCTCGTGAGCCAAAAATATGCATTTTGGGATTCAATGATACTCCAAATCTTCTACACTACGAAATACACCCTCGAATGACGAGAGGTGATCCGCTGCATTTTTTGAGAATACAGTGATATCATCAAGATATATCAAAACTATTTTATTGATCAACCCCTTGAATGCCATATCCATTGCCCTTTGGAAGGTGGCTCCAGCATTTGATAGCCCAAATGGCATTTTCTTGTAGGCATAGGTCCCCCATTTGGTGGTGAAAGCCGTCTTGAATTGGTCATCTTCTTTCACCATCACCTGATTGTACCCTGAGTAGCCATCTAGGAGAGAGAATCTCTCTGAACCGGATACTACTTGCAATATTTGTTCCATTGAAGGAAGTGGGTAATGGTCTTTGAGGGATGCCCTGTTTAGGTCTCGGAAATCCACGCACAACCTGATTTCTCCACTCTTCTTTCTGACCGGAACCAAGTTTGCAACCCAACTTGAGTGCTTGATCGGGATTATAATACTTGCCTCTATTAGCTTGTTAAGCTCTTTCTTCATTAGAGGCTCAATGTGAGGGTTGACTGGTCTTTGCTTCAGCCTGACGGGCTTAGCATCCCAGATCCAATTCTATGGTATGTTGAGCTAAGTTGGGATTGAAACCTTTCAAGTCTTCATAGCTCCAAGCAAACACGTCAGGGAATTCTTGGCATAGCTGTATGAAATCTGATTTCTCCTGTTCGGTGGCCACTTTACCGATTTGAAGCGTTTTGCCTTCCCCAACCAATTGGCTCTGAATCTTCTCTCTTGACTTTTTGTATGTTTGCCTTTTCCCTTCTGGCTCGGTCGTTAGGGTTGAAGATAGACTCCAATGTTACCAAACCCTTAGGAAGCTTGTTTGTCCGCAGTTGCACTACTTGATCCCCATACTGCTGCTCTAGCCTATCCTGATTTCTAGCTGAGAATTCAGCTTCTTCTTGTAAGAAATTGACGATCTGTTGATCGTTCTCAAACACCTGCCAGCTTGTGTTATTATCTCGAATCTGGCTTCGTGACAACCACATGGATGTGTGGCTGTGTTTTTTCTCTTCTGATGTTGTCAACCACATCAAAGGTCGCTCCAACTGCTGCGAGCCTATCTGCAGCTTCATTTTTCTTCCTGGGTATGGACACAATGTTGAAAGCTTCGAAATCCTCAATGAGGTCCCATACCCTATTCTTGTAGCTCCTCAGCAAGTCGTTCTTTGTAGCATGTTGTCCCTAACTTGGTTGACGATTAGCTCGCTATCTCCAAACACCTGCAAGTTCTTTATGCCCTTTTTCCTGGCCCAATGAAGTCCATGAATCAATGCTTCATATTCAGCCGTGTTGTTCGAACAGGAAAACTGGAAACGGAAAGCTGAAAAATATTTGATGTCTTGTGGCGAAATTAACATTGCACCACCTCCAGCACCTTGTCTGCTTCTCGAACCATCGAAGAATAATCTCCAAACTTTGTTTTCATCTTTTTGTTCAGGCTGAATGATGTCGGGAATGGGTGAATTTTCCTCATGTATACAATACACGCCCAATTCAGATTCTTCAATTTCCTTGTATGGGTCAAATTCATGACTCTTGTTTGCCCATTCATCCAAAGTTAAATCAGGAATTCCCTCGACCTTAGTACCTGCTTCTAGATCACTTGAACACTCCTCCTGATCAAAAGCTGAGCAATTTGCATTGATAGGACCTGGTACATAAGGCTCAATATGGAAATTGGCAATTGGTTCTGACCTGATTGTTGCTTTGGCTCCATACCTTGTCCTAAAAATCATGTGCGACCAATCTACGAGATAAATATCCACCGATTTTCACGGTGAAGTCTCTTGATAGACACAACGCCG
This sequence comes from Taxus wallichiana var. yunnanensis, assembly GCA_018340775.1. Taxonomy (NCBI): domain Eukaryota; kingdom Viridiplantae; phylum Streptophyta; class Pinopsida; order Cupressales; family Taxaceae; genus Taxus; species Taxus wallichiana. Next base: position 208,552,463 of record CM031237.1, on the reverse strand, counting down.
AAGAGTGGCGGAAGGTCAATCACGTACACATCTTGCAAAACCGTAACATTAGGACGGAATGTAGTGTTAGGCTTAACCCCTTGATGACTCCAACGTCCCTCTTTGCCGTTCCATCTAGGCATCTTCACTCCTTTTAGCACTCGGCTCATATTTCAAACCCAAATGATCCGCTATTTGCTTCGGCATCACCTGAACTGCGCCCTCGAATCTAACATGCGATTAGTGCACCAAGTGGTTTCCAACAATCAGGTGAAACATAGAAGGTGGAGGCTTCAAATTTTTCTTGTCTGGTCCCCATCTTTGTTGCCTTTGCATTAGTGAGAACTTTCTCACGTCCACTGGTTTAATACATTCGTGGCGGACCGCTTAGCCATCAGGCTTGCAGGTAAATCTCGTTGTCCCTAGGATCGCCAGTGATTCCCACATGGAAATGTTCACATGTGTCTTCTTCATTTGATCGATGATGTTGAAAGGGGATGAACTGTCCTTTTGCTGCCCCTTACTTGGTACAACCTTTTACGGAGCTTGAGCATGTGCGTGTGTTGCTACTGGCAGGGGACCTTGGGTTGATTTTGCACATTTGGAGCTATGTTTGGTCTACTGACCCCTTGTTGTGTAAGAGTGGGTTGAGAAACAACTGGATTAGACAGTTGTCCCTCTTCTATGCTTCTCTTCTTTGACCGTGTGTTGGCAGCCACGCCTTGAAAAGGCTGTTGGTTAACTCCACAGAAGTCTTCCATCTCGCCATTGGCCAATGTGGTCTCCCATGTTGGAAGTCCTTCTTGTTGCGTTTGTTCTTTGTTGATTCTCCTCCCGCTTGGATCTTGAGCAACACCAATGGTTTGCACCATCAAGGCCGATTTAGTGCACCATTGAAACATGCTGACTGATTGTGAGGTAGATTGCAAGGGTAACACCAGTCGTACTCCTGTGCCATGTTATTTTGTGCTTGGTACTAATGCCTTAGAGGCGAGATATGGCATTTGGATTATAGGGCTGGAATGGTCTATTGTGGGAGGCCTTGTTTGATTCATATTTGCAGCTAGATTAGGTGGTCTTTGAGGCTGATATGGCTGCCTATTAGGTTGAGGTTGAGTCTGATACGAAGGTCTAAAACCTTGAGCTTCTTTGTCTCTTGAGTGTGACCAGCTCATTACCTAAATTTTGCAGGTTGCTTCATGACTTCTTGAAGCTCATTTGGGGCACTTGGGGATGAAGTGGAAGCTTCATTTGAACTCGATTCCTAGGAGTGGGAATAGGAGCTAAAACAAGTGCCCGACTAGTACTTGGGCTCTCTAAACTTGGATATAACGGCATTAGAGGCCTAGGAGCTAGCTTACCACTTAGATCGAGACAATTTTCAGCTCTAATGGCAATACTATAAGCGGCGGGGATAGTTGTGCCTCCCATAGATTGAATCAACATAGAAATATCAGAATTTAAAGTGAATTTTACTCTATCCATATCAACAACTCGATACGATCGACACAACAATGACATTTTGATAGAGAAGATCGAATGCCAAACTCATCATCTTGTTTAGAGTGTCGATGATGTGCAACCCCACATTCGATATGCCACAACATCCAAAGAAGTGTGGGATAAGTTGAGCACAATATATGAGGCCAAAAAAATAATGTCATACTAAATTTGTAGATTCGATTACACCTGCCGAAGTTGAGCGAGAATGAGAAAATCGAAGCTTTCTTGAGAAGAGTTATAGATTTGAGGGCTTCACTTTTATCCACGAGAGAAGTGATCATAGATGAAGCTCTCGTTCCCATTTTCCTCGACGAGCTCACCCTTATTCTTACCACATTTTTGTAACAATACTAAACATGTTAGATACGATGGTTAGTTTTGACAAGTGGAGTAAACCTACTACAATAAGAGGAAGCCATGCACAATAAGGATGATGAAGAGGAGCATGAACTCTCTTCTCATCAAAAATGGAAAGGCAAAGGTAAAGGAAAACCTAATTCCTATCAAAATTCCCAACATTAGAATTAGTATCAACATCGAGGGACAAACGACAAAAGAAGTAATGTCCAATCTATAAAAGAGGACATGAATTGAAATATTGTTGGTATAACACTTACAAGAAAGGTTCATCAATCAAATCTGGACATCAATACAAATAATCTCATAAAGGGACATAAAAACTACAATAAAGGGAAATAAAAGGGGAACTAAAAAGAAGACCCCATCAACAAGGATATATTCTTTGAGTAAGAAGAACATTCAGATAATGAAGACTTCTTATACACTACTCAATCAAGTGAACCTTCCACATCATCTAGTGATGTCTGGTATGTTTATTTGGGAGCCACTCAACACATGACCAGCCATAAAGACTGGTTTACCTCAATGAGGGACATGCCTTTGAAAAACCATATTTCGTTGGGTGAAGATTCTTCATATACAGTTTAGGGGATTAGGAACATATCTCTACCCCTTGGTTCACGCAATTGTAGACTATTAGATGTCTTATGTCCCTGGGTTGAATAAAAATATGCTTTCAGTTAGTCAACTCCTTGATCACAACTTAAAAATTGACTTTGATAGTCATTCTAGCAAGAAAATGTGTTTAATTTGAGACAAATCACGAGGCTTGAAAATAGTTGCAAAAGCCTCCAATGTTGGACACATGTTCTAGCTTGATTTTGTTCACAAAGATGATCAGACACTTGTGGCTAAGAACTCTACCTCAACACATTTATGGCATTAGAGACTTGGTCATGTTAGTTTCAAGTATCTCGAGACACTTCACCGACACAATATGGTACATGGGTTACCATCTCTTCAGAAGGATACAGATAAGTGTCCTCACTACTCAATAGAAAAACAACACAAAGTTTCATTCTAGAAGAGTACATATCAAGCTCATGGTAAGCTTGATCTGGTTCATACCAATCTTTGCGGTCTGATGCAACCAAGTCATTTTGGATTTTAGTACTTCATGCTTTGTGTTGATGACTATTCAAGAAAAATGTGGATTTTTGTCTTCGCAAGAAAAGTGAAGCTTTTGAAACCTTCAAGAAGTTCAAAGTAGCTATTGAGAATGAAATTAGTTGTCACATCAGAACTCTTTACTTAGATCGAGGGGGGGAATTCACCAATAATGAGTTCAAAGACTACCTACAAGCTCACGGGATTCGTCGACAAATGCCTCCTCCACACGCACCGTAATAGAATGGTGTTCTTGAGAGAAGAAATCATATAATCATGGAAATGGTGCGATGCATTATCAATGAATTTGGACTTGCAAAGACATTCTGGGTAGAAGAAGTAAAGACAACAGTGTATTTGTTGAACAAAGTGCCCACAGTTTCTCTTGATAGAGTAACACCACAAGAAGCATGGTCAAAGTGGAAACCATCTATTGCACATCTTAGAGTATTCAGGTGCAAAGAAAGTATGCACATATCCAAGCAAAATAGAAATAAATTGGACATAAAGTCACAGAAACTCATCTTCATTAGGTATAGTGAAGAGACTCTTGGGTACAAATTGATGGATCTAAAGACCAGAAAAGTCTACACCAATAGAGATGTTGATTTTTTTGAGAAGAAGGAAGTAGAGTCTCCTCCTCCAGAATCACCTAATGTAGATTCTTTACCAGTTGTAAAAACTGAAGCTGATGTTCCCACTGATGATGAAAGTGATGATGGGGATGTTGGTGATGATCTGATAGAACCATGACCCATAGGAATAGTTCAACGTATGCCCAAGTGGTGTACTAGCACATTACAAGATGTAAGAATGGATCCTTCACCAGATACATCCACCCCTGGACCATGGACTCACAATAAAGCAAGAGAAGAAGTGAACTTTTCTTTGATGAGTAGAGTTACTGAGTTTGATGAGCCCTCTACAGTCTAGGAAGCCTTACAGTCAAAAGCTTGAAAAGATACCATGGACACTGAATATAAGTCAATAATGAAAAATAACACTTGGCAACTTGTCTATCTTCCACTAGGGAAGAAAACCATTGGATACAAATGGATATTCAAAATGAATTACAAATAATATGGGGCAACAGACAAGTATAAAGCAAGACTAGTAGCAAAGGGGTATGCATAAAAATAAGGCATTGACTATGAGGAGACATTTTCTCCCACAACTAAGATCAAAATGACTAGGATGATATTTGCTCTAGCTACATAGTTTGGTTGGAAAGTCCATCAGATGGACGTAAAAAGTGCCTTTCTGAACAAATATTTACAAGAAGAAGATTATATGACTCAACTTTGTGAGATATGTAGTACTTGGTCAAGAAGCAAAGGTATGCGAGACTTGGGAAATCTTTGTATGGCCTCAAACAGCACCCTAGGCATGGTACATCAAAATTTATGAGCATCTCATACAACATGGATTTTTTAGAAATCCATACGATCCCAATCTTTACCTCAAAATGAAGGGGGAGATTGTGATTGTCACCAGTCTATGTCAACGATCTAGTCATCACTGACAACTCGGTGAAGATGATCGATGTAATGAATAAAGATCTTAATCGATCGTTCGACATGACGATATCGATCTAATGCACTATTGTCTTGGATTCAAGTATGGCGAAAAGAGAAGCACATATTTATTTCTCGGATGAGATATACAAATAATTTTTTTGATAAATTCGGGATGATGGATTGCACATCGATTGCTACACCTATAGAGAACAAATTGCAGTTATTTCGTTCAAATCCATCTCCTAAAGTAAGTTCCACTCATCATTGGAAATTGATTGGGAGTCTCATTTACACGACCTACACTAGACTAGATATCATCAACTTAGTAGTAAGCTATTTAACCAGGTTCATGTAGGAACCCAAAGTTTTTCATTGGAAGGCAACAAGGCACATTTTGAGATATCTCAAAGGATCAGTGGATCTTGGTCTAGAATAAAATAATAACGACAACTTCTTCTTGTCAGGGATATTCAATTTTAGATCATGCAGTAATATTGATGATAGAAAAATCCACTTCAGGATTTCTCTTCTTTATGGGATCTGGACCAATATCATGGGGAAGCAAGAAACATAAATTTGTTTCTCATTCTTCCACAAAAGTCGAGTATCATTTTTAGGAGAAGTTTTTACGTGAAGCGATATGGCTATGTCGCATACTCAAAGGACTTGGAATACCACAAGAAAAACTGAAAACTATGTATATTGATAATGAAGGTGTTCTTAAACTTGTTCGCAATCCAGTGTTTCATGAAATAAAAACATATTGAAGTACATGTTCATTTCATACGTGAACATGTGTTGAAGCACAATATATAACTTCAATTTTGTCCAATAGCTGACCAACGAGCATATATCTTCATGAAATCTCTTGCACATGACAAGTTCGAGTTGTTTAGAGAATTCCTCTCCTCATCCCTTGAGGAAATGCAAAATTAAGGGGGGGAATGTTAGGATAAATACATTATTATTTTAATTAATTATGCATTGCATAGTTAGATTATTTATTTATTGTTATTTGGTTATATTTATTTATAACCTTTTGTATTGTTTATTTGTTCCATTATTACTTAACTATATTTGTTTGTATTTAGTTGGTTATTGCTTCCCGGATGTATTTTGGAAGTCCGTTATGATTTTTAGCGTTACCTTTGTAACCTTTTATTTGTCTACACATGGCTATTCAATTCCTATAAGAATTTCAGCCTCTCTGTTGTAATTTGATTTTGTTGATTAATATAATTCTACAAGCTTCCATCCTGTTCTACAAACAATTTAGTCTAAAGCGTATGTCACTAGCCTAGAAATGTTACATGGTGAAAGGTTGAGTAGTAAATGTGTAAGGTCCATTTGATTTGTAAACCCTCAGAAGTAAAGTATGGACCAAGGAACTAAAGTGTGTCATCGGGTAGTGAGAGCAATGCGTAGAATACAAGGCATATGTAAATATGTAGTGTGTAGAATGCAATGCAAGGTGTGTAGAAATGTAGTGTATAAGACAACATGTAATGTATATAGAATATTAATGTAAGGATAGACTCCTATATAATGAAGACTAGTAGAATATGTGGAATATGTGTGAAAATACGCGGTGTAGTATGTATGGTATGTAGATAAATGAATAATGTATTGTGTAGGATAAGTAGTGTAGGATGTAAGACGTGTAGACAATGATGCATGGTTAATGACGACTATCATAATGTAGGTTCTATGAATTCATGAATGTTGAAATGTTGTAGCAGAGTGTAGGGTGAATGAAGTTAAATCTATAATAAAGTGTAATGTGTAATTCCTATGGTGCAGTGTGTGGGGTTCAGTGTAGTAGTAATCCCTCAAGAATCAAGTGTGAACCGAAGAAAAAGAGTGTGTCATCGGGTAGGGATGCTAGAATGTATGATGAATATGCCAAATGTGAGGATATGAATGTTCAAGAATGTAAAATATGATGGTTGTGACTATCTAAGACTAGATAGGGGGAAGGGGGAGTGTCATGCCCCCCCAAGTACGTGTAAATGAATGCACTATCCAATGATGGTGAAGGATGAATGTCCTTCATCTGATGCATGAGGTGAAGGTGCATGATCATGTTCTAATAATGGAGGTATAATAGACATATGTTATAGTGGTGAATGAAGCCTATGCACATGTGAGGATGAATATATGAAGAAAGTTATCGCATCACAAAATATGTTGGTGATGGATACCTATTTGATACGTTATGAAAAGGTAAAGAAGACCCACGTGGAACAAAATGATGTGGTGATCTATGCTGAGATGTAGTAACTATGTGAGGAATAGGCATATGCTTATGTGTAGGCTTAGTGGAGTGACACAAATCATGTAAATTATAAGCGAGTAGGTGAATTGGGATTCTATTGTGCTTTGAGTAACATAGAGTGTGATGGAGTAGATGAAGTAAGGGATGCGATAGATACCGTATGACAAGATGGTGACCACAAAGTAGATGGAGGGACACCATCAATAGAGATGACCTGATTATTGTAATTAAATTTGAGTCACAAATGATTCATAGAAATGATAAATTGTGAGTGGAATGCAATTAACACTAAGGAGCATGTCACATCCCTCAACTATGTTTCCAACAAGGAAAGACACAAACATTATAAGAGGGCCAACCATGAAATGTAGTTGAACAACACCAAAGGTTTTTTCGAAAGGGTATTTGACTTGAGATAGACCATACACGATAGCCTTAAGGAGTGAAATATAACATGCACTAATGGGCCATGAGGGTTTAACCTTAGTATTGTTGATGGAAGTTGAGCCAATAGATGCATGAATGTGTAAATGATTAGATGTAAACATAACAAGATAATCAACATTGGAAAAAGAAATGAGTGGTGATAAAGGTTCATTGTGAGAAACTAAGAAGTCGAGAGGTCCTGGGGAAGAAGGTACTACGTGATAGACATAATTAATAGAGAATCGGTTGTTTTTGTATAAGGGTTTGTTAAAATATTAAGTTTGTGATTGTCATTAATAGGTGTGGATGTTGTAAACTCCAGGTTCAATTTAACCATTGTCAAGTAAATCTTGGATGAGATGTCGTAACTAAAAACAATGATCGAGTGGAATGCATAATGCATTGATGATAATCAAAATAAGAACTATTATCAAAATTATGCCCTTTGGGTCGAGATGGATCAAGTTATAGTGGCGATGGTAAGGTAATAAGATTATTATCAATGAAGTGGTAGTAAAATGATTGGTGTTGTACTAATCTTAGTAAAAGTATGTCTTTATGGTTGTGGTCCTTGGGGTAGAAACCACATTTACAATGGTTTGTCTATCCACGGGTTTAGTTGCGGAAGGTTTGGATGGTGGTTTACTTTGAAAGCGTGTAGATGAAGATGTTTGTTCTTGATATTTAAGCTTTCCTATGGCTAATATTTTAGTCTCATGAAGAAATTTGATCAAATGACGGAGAGGTTTCAAAGAGAACACTATCTTGTAGGGGTGGTAATAAACTCTAGGTGAATAAGTCTTAAAGCTCGGGATCCATAAGGACATTGGACATCTTGACTAAGTTATTTTTGTAATGCAAGACATAATCGAGATAAGTGTTCAATAGGCCCTTGTTTTCACTGTGCAGATTGAGAATAGGATATATTAGATCCAATACTAATAGAGAAATGCTTGAGAAGGCATCGAGATAGATGCATTAAGGATACCATCGAATGTACAAGTAGGTCCTAGAACCAACACATAGCATACTTGTTGATGCAAAATCACAGCACCCCTGGATGCAGATCAAGTTTCTAGGTTGATCACTCGGGCATCCAGTGTGATTGCATAACATTGAATCCTTCCTCCAAGTGTGGGACTTGAAAAATGAGAAAGGATTCTCCAGAGAAAGGTTGGTTCCTATTCCTCTGATTCGATGCACCAATAAAACACAGAGGTTCACCCAAAAATCTAACCTAACTACCAAGGAGACAGGGAGAGAGAAATGCATATAAATAAAACCTAAACTATGGAGGTGATGCACCGAGGAATGAAGAACATAAGCTTTGCAAAAAATAAACACAGACCATATAGATGCAATACCACACCATGCACAGGTAACCGAAATGCAATGAGAGATCAAAATGACAACAATGAATACATGAGAGGATTTAAATTCAATCACAGACATATATATTGCTCAAAGGATCGATTCAATACATTGCAATGGCCAAGAGGCAACAATGGCATTACAGTCCATGTGGGAGGCTTGAAAACTCCACGAATTCTCTTGCAAGCAGGAGAGAAGGGAGGGGTTGCAAAACAAAAATGTCCAACATTAGAAAGAAGCCCCTCCTTACAATTTATAGGAAGAATGAGAGAGAAAAGAGAGAGGAATTCGAAATCTGCCCCAACCACCTCCAGAATGCACTTAACTCATCTCATAATGATGGAAGCGGCGGATCTTGGCAAAACGGCGGTCGGCTTTCCAGTTGAAATGGCCCAACTATCTCGCTGCATTAAAGTTGTTCGTTGACGCATTACTTACTTTGTTATTTCGCGCTGCAGGTGTTTCTTGATTTTCATCCTCCAAACTGAACCAAAATGCAAGATTGACCTTGGAAAAGTATAGATAATTTTACCAGATTTCCATTGATATAAAGAACGTGCAAATCCGAGCTCACGGATCAAAAGTTATGGCGATCCAAGATTTAGGGCAATTTTAACAGCAGTAAACGGATTTTTGAATTTCTTCCGCGCTCTGCCACCTAGATGACACGTGGCAGGCTTTGATTCGCTGAATAATTCTCTTTCCTCTGCTTTTAGGCGGGCTTTCCTTTGAAATTTCCTCGTGGGCCCTTAAATGGGACACACGTGGCACGATCTATTGGTTCGGCTCGGTTCTCGAAAACTCGCCTTTGACTTTTTTGACCTTTTCTCCTGTGAGGACACGTGGCATGATTTGATTGGTCCTCGGCCTGCCGCGCCTCTTCGCGTCCCACGCGTCCCTTTGTCCCAATTTTTCCCTTATGCTCCTTGTGCTTGATTTCGGGTGAACTGCCATTAAGGTCCATTTGTCCCGCTTGTCCCATTTGCCTTGGTTTATCCGGACCTTTTTCGCCTGGTTCGGCGGTTCACGCCCATTTGTCCCGCTTGTCCCAAAGGCATCCCTCTCGTGATTAGCTTAGCCAATTTTTTCTCTCTTTACTGGATCGGATTTTCGCGCCCGCCGCGTACTTTTGTCCCAGAGATGTCCCCTGTTGCTACTTGGGCCGCCTGGAGGCTTTTCGGCCCGATCCACGCATTTTTGTCCCAAATGTCCCCGCCGTTGCCCCTAGGACTAGGACTTGGCCGATTTTCATGATTTTTCTGGATTGACCTTTTGCCTTTACTCGCAAATTTTGATGCATGTTATCGAAATTTACCCAGGGGTGAAATTTTGACAACAGTTTTGACGATTCAACGGGGTTACTCGCCTCGCTAGGTAGAAGATCGATCGTGGCGTTTACTCAAATTCATTGGGCATGGGGTTATAAGCAATAACCTGAAACAAGCCTGATGCTGCAACTTCTTCTCGGAACACTCGAATCGTAGAAAACGACTCGAGAGCAGTGAAACCTGTGCCAAAGCACTTAGGGAAATAGAAACCTAACTACAACAGGACAATGTGCATACGCACTTAGAGGAATTAAGGGAAATCTAAACTAATATTTACAAGGGCAAACCTTTCTTAGTAGCAATGTTTAAGATAGATTCCGTTAACCGGAATCTGAAGTTCCTCTCCATCCAATGCAGACAATTGGAAGGCATTACTATTTTTGCATCCCGTGACCATGTAGGGACCACTCCAGATGGCATCAAACTTGGAATGCCTTCCTGGTTTTGCCCGATCTGCATCCCATTTCAGAACTAGGTCCCCTTCCTGGAAGGTCTTTGCTCTAGCTCTCTTATCAAACCATCTTTTTACTACGGCCTGATCCTTTTCAATCATCTGAACTGCATGTTCTCTGATTTCTTCTAATTCTATCAATTCTGCGTACCTGACCTCCATTGGTTCGAACTCAGATAACTCAAACTGCTTCATGAGCTCCAAGGCTGGCAATTCTAATGATATAGGCACATCGCCTCCTTCCCATAGACCAACTTGTAGGGAGAATTACCTGTAGACCTCTTTGGTGTTATTCTGTCAGCCCATAACGCTGATTTTAGCCTTGTATGCCATGTTCTTTGATTTTCATCCAGAGTCCTTCTGATGATTTTTAGCAAATTCTTGTTTGTGGACTCTGCCTGTCCATTACCCTGCGGGTAATAATTTGAAGAGGTGCTCAAATAGATTCCATTCTTGACAGCCCATTCTGTAATTTTTGAACCTATGAATGCTAATGCATTATCTGATATGATGGTGGCCGGCACACCGAACCTGGTTACTATCCCTTCATAAAAGTCTAGTATGCTAGACTCACTTGCCTCTTTGAGCGCTACTGCTTCGGTCCACTTGGTGAAATAGTCACTGTCAGTAAGAATCCACTTGTGGCCTTGACTCGGGTGGGATTGATGACTCCAATGAAGTCCAATCCCCATTGCATGAATGGATGATCTACTGAAATTGGACGAAGGGGCAGTGCTGCTAACCTTCCTTTCCCTGTGAAGAATGCACATTTCTTGCATTTCTTAACCCATGAGTAGCAATCATTGAATACAGCAGGCCAATAGTAACCAGCTTTCATGATTTTGAGAGCTGTTACTCGTGGGGTGAAATGGCCTCCTGCCTCTCCGTCATGGAACTCTTGTAAGATCCTCTCAATCTGACCTGTCCCGATGCATCTCAATAGAACACCGTTGATGTCTTTTTAAACAAAATACCATCAACAAGCACATAAGGAACTGCTTGTAATCTGAAGTACCTTCTTTTTGCTTTGCTCATCTCTGGAGGGCACATGCCCGTCTGTAGGAAATGTATCATATTCTGAGTCCAACAGGGAGTGGACACATCATCATTTTCCTGTTTTTGATCATCTTGTAACAGCAGGACAGCGTCTTTTCATTACCTGTTTCAACTTGTTGACTCAAGGCTAGCTGCTCGCATAGTCCCTTCCCACGTACTAGTTTGGTGACCTTGATCTCGATGTCATATTCCATGACACGAGTTATCCATCCTGCACGCTTCTCATTCAGATCCTTGTTTAGAAGGAAGTCCTTAACTCCCGCATGAGAGACTAACAATTGGATCTTGTTGTTTGAGACTAGGTGCTTGAATTTCTTTAAGCTTCTGATTACCGCAAGGACATGCTTTTCAATGAAAGAGTACCTAGTTTCGTATTCCTCCAAGCCTTGACTGAAGAAAGCAACTGGTTGTTCTAATCCTTCTTTGTTTTGTTGTACCAGGATTGCAGAAATCGTGTCCCCACCACCAAAGGCATATAGCACGAAGTCCTTGGAGAAGTCTGGATTGACGAGAGTCGGAGCTTGAGATATAGCCTCTTTTATTGCCTCAAAACTTGCCTTGCCTTCAGATGTCCACTTGAATGTCATACTCTTCTTTAACATCAGCGTTATTGGCTTCACAAGAGCAGCAAAATTTGGGACAAATCTTCGGACAAAATTGATCCTTCCCAAGAAGCTTTGAAGAGCCTTCTTGTGACTTGGTAATGGCAATGCTCGAATTGCTTCAAATCTTTCTAGGTCAATCGTCAACCCCTCCTTTGAAACAATGTGGCCTAGAAGCTTTCCTCGTGAGCCAAAAATATGCATTTTTTGGGATTCAATGATACCCCAAATCTTCTACACTTCAAATACCCGCCTCAAATGACGAGAGGTGATCCGCCGCATTTTTGAGAATACAGTGATATCGTCAAGATATATCAAAACTATTTTATTGATCAACCCCTTGAATGCCATATCCATTGCCCTTTGGAAGGTGGCTCCAGCATTTGATAGCCCAAATGGCATTTTCTTGTAGGCATAGGTCCCCATTTGGTGGTGAAAGCCGTCTTGAATTGGTCATCTTCTTTCACCATCACCTGATTGTACCCTGAGTAGCCATCTAGGAGAGAGAATCTCTCTGAACCGGATACTACTTGCAATATTTGTTCCATTGAAGGAAGTGGGTAATGGTCTTTGAGAGATGCCCTGTTTAGGTCTCGGAAATCCACGCACAACCTGATTTCTCCACTCTTCTTTCTGACCGGAACCAAGTTTGCAACCCAGCTTGAGTGCTTGATCGGGAATATAATACTTGCCTCTATTAGCTTGTTAAGCTCTTTCTTCATTAGAGGCTCAATGTGAGGGTTGGATCTGGTCTTTGCTTCGCTTTGACGGGCTTAGCATCCTGGATCCAATTCTATGGTATGTTGAGCTAAGTTGGGATTGAAACCTTTCAAGTCTTCATAGCTCCAAGCAAACACGTCTGGGAATTCTTGCATAGTTGTATGTGAAATCTGATTTCTCTGTTCGAAGTGGCCACTTTGCCGATTTGAAGTGTTTTGCCTTCCCCAACCGGAATTGGCTCTGAATCTTCTCTCTTGACCTGTATGTTTGCCTTTTCTTTACGAAACTGGTCGTTAGGGTTGAAGATAGACTCCAATGTTACCAAACCCTTAGGAAGCTTGTTTGTCCGCAGCTGCACTACTTGATCCCCATACTGCTGTTCTAGCCTATCCTGATTTCTAGCTGAAAATTCAGCTTCTTCTTGTAAGAAATTGACGATCTGTTGATCGTTCTCAAACACCTGCCAGCTTGTGTTATTATCTGGAACTGGCGGCACGACAACCACATGGATGTGTGGCTGTGTTTTTTCCCTTATGATGTTGTCAACCACATCAAATGTCGCTCCAATCGCTGCGAGCCTATCTCTGAGCTTCATTTTCTTCACCGGTATGGACACAATGTTGAAAGCTTCGAAATCCTCAATGAGGTCCCATACCCTATTCTTGTAGCTCCTCAGCAAGTCGTTCTTTGTAGCATGTTGTCCCCTAACTTGGTTGACGATTAGCTCGCTATCTCCAAACACCTGCAAGTTCTTTATGCCCTTTTTCCTGGCCCAATGAAGTCCATGAATCAATGCTTCGTATTCGGCGGTGTTATTTGAACAAGAAAACTGGAAACGAAAAGCTGAATAATACTTGATGTCTTGTGGCGAAATTAACATTGCACCACCTCCAGCACCTTGTCTGCTTCTCGAACCATCGAAGAATAATCTCCAAATTTTGTTTTCATCTTTTTGTTCAGGCTGAATGATGTCAGGAATGGGTGAACTTTCCTCGTGTATACAATACACGCCCAATTCTGACTCTTCAATTTCCTTGTATGGATCAAATTCATGACTTTTGTTTGCCCATTCATCCAAAGTTAAATCAGAATTCCCTCGACCTTAGTACACCTTCTAGATCACTTGAACACTCCTCCCGATCAAAAGGTGAGCAATTTGCATTGATAAGACACAGTACATAAGGCTCAATATGGAAATTGGCAATTGGTTCTGACCTGATTGTTGCTTTGGCTCCATACCTTGTCCTAAAAATCATGTGCGACCAATCTACAGATAAATATCCACCGATTTTCACAGTGAAGTCTCTTGATAGACACAACGCGAAGAGTGGCGGAAGGTCAATCACAGACACATCTTGCAAAACTGTAACATTAGGACAGGAATGTAGTGTTAGGCTTAACCCTTGATGACTCCAATAGTCCCTACTGCCGTTCCATCTAGCTGTACTACTCCTTTCAGCACTGGCTCATATTTCAAACCCAGCTGATCCGCTATTTGCTTCGGCATCACTGAACTACTGGCCCCTGAATCTAACATGCAGTTGTGCACCAAGTGGTTTCCAACAATCAATGAAACATAGAAAGGTGGAGGCTTCAAATTTTTCCTTGTCTGGTCCCCATCATGTTGCACTTACTGCATTAGTGAGAACTTTCTCATGTCCCTGGTTTGATACATTCGTGGCAGACCAATTAGCCATTGCAGCTTGCAGTAAGTCTCGTTGTCCTGGGATCGCCAGTGATTCCCACATGGAAATGTTCACATGTGTCTTCTTCATTTGATCGATGATGTTGAAAGGGGATGAACTGTCCTTTTGCTGCCCCTTACTTGGTACAACCTTTTCTGGAGCTTGAGCATGTGCGTGTGTTGCTACAACAGGGACCTTGGGTTGATTTTGCACATTTGGAGCTATGTTTGGTCTACTGACCCCTTGTTGTGTAAGAGTGGGTTGAGAAACAACTGGATTAGACGGTTGTCCCTCTTCTATGCTTCTCTTCTTTGACCGTGTGTTGGCAGCCACGCCTTGAAAAGGCTGTTGGTTAACTCCACAGAAGTCTTCCATCTGCCAATTGGCCAATGTGGTTTCTGTTGGAAGTCCTTCTTGTTGCGTTTGTTGCTGTTGATTCTCCTCCTGGCTTGGATCTTGAGCAACACCAATGGTTTGCACCATCAAGGCCTGATTTAGTGCACCATTGAAACATGCTGACTGATTGTGAGGTAGATTGCAAGGGTAACACCAGTCGTACTCCTGTGCCATGTTATTTTGTGCTGGTACTAATGCCTTAGAGGCAGATATGGCATTTGGATTATAGGGCTGGAATGGTCTACTGACAGGAGGCCTTGTTTGATTCATATTTGCAGCTAGATTAGGTGGTCTTTGAGGCTGATATGGCTGCCTATTAGGTTGAGCTTGAGGCTGATACGAAGGTCTAAAACCTTGAGCTTGCTGTCTCTTGAGTGTGACCAGCTCATTACCTAAATTTTGTAGTTGCTTCATGACTTCTTGAAGCTCATTTGGGGCACTTGGGGATGAAGTGGAAGCTTCATTTGAACTCGATTCCTAGGAGTGGGAATAGGAGCTAAAACAGTGCTTGACTAGTACTTGGGCTCTCTAAACTTGGATATAACGGCATTAGAGGCCTAGGAGCTAGCTTGCCGGCTTGAATCGGACAATTTTCAGCTCTAATGGCAATCTATATAGCAGCAGGGATAGTTGTGTCTCCCATAGATTGAATCAACATAGAAATATCAAATTTAAAGCTTTAAGGTAGTATAGAAAAGCACCTCCTATTTGTTGGCTTCGATCGCTAACTTGGAATTCTATCCCAAGATCTTTGAAATCTGAAGTTGAAGTCGGTTAGCTGCTCATTGGAAGCCCTCTTGATGGTTGTCACCGCTCCAAAAGAGACAAGTTGTCTCCCTTTTCTCCAAATTGATCATGAAGTGCAATACACACAGCTGATCCCGATTTGTGATAGAGCTAGCTCAAGGCTCCTAAACCATTGCAATGCTTTCCCCTTGAATGAAGAGCCGCACGATAATTTGATAGCTACTTGCATCTCATTAATCTCATGGATTGCACAAATGTTAGCAATGTCCTTGACATGATCACCAGGAGTGGTCTGATTTTCTCCAGTAAAGTATGGAATGTTCTTCAGTGCTGCTACTGGGATTGGATTTTGTGCATTGAGAGCAAGTGGGATGCTACCTGTGAAGTTGACATAGGGGTTCACTGGTTGCGCCATTCTGATTGGTCTTAAAACCCTTGTATATTGAAAGAAAGGCCGCTCAGGTGGAGGAGTTGAGAGAGTTCTGTTTGGTGGAGATGGAGACCTTTGAATCCTTCTTCCTCTTTGCCTTCTTCTTGGAGATAATTGCAGGTATTCAAACAACACTTCCTCTTCTCCAGACTCTTGACCTTGTGATTCTTCTCATAAGCTTTTAGGCCTGTCTGCTGAAACCAGTTGATTCTTCCCCTTGGAGTCGCCAGATATGCAAATAATAGCTCTTTTTAAGCAAGAAAATTGCAGCAGATGCATATCAACTTTGCTGCAATAAAAATGAGACCTCTAGTCCCACCGGGCGTGCCAAAACTGTTGATGCAAAATCACAGCACCCCTGGATGCAGATCAAGTTTCTAGGTTGATCACTTAGGCATCCAGTGTGATTGCATAACATTGAATCCTTCCTCCAAGTGTGGGACTTGAAAATGAGAAAGGATTCTCCAGAGAAGGGCTGGTTCCTATTCCTCTGTTCAGATGCACCAATAAAACGCAGAGGTTCACCCAAAAATCTAACCTAACTACCAAGGAGACAGGGAGAGAGAAATGCATATAAATAAAACCTAAACTATGGAGGTGATGCACCGAGGAATGAAGAACATAAGCTTTGCAAAAATAAACACAGACCATATAGATGCAATACCACACCATGCACAGGTAACCGAAATGCAATGAGAGATCAGAATGACAACAATGAATACATGAGAGGATTTAAATTCAATCACAGACATATATATTGCTCAAAGGATCGATTCAAATACATTGCAATGGCCAAGAGGCACAATGGCATTACAGTCCATGTGGGAGGCTTGAAAACTCCACGAATTCTCTTGCAAGCAGGAGAGAAGGGAGGGGTTGCAAAACAAAAATGTCCAACATTAGAAAGAAGCCCCTCCTTACAATTTATAGGAAGAATGAGAGAGAAAAGAGAGAGGAATTCGAAATCTGCCCCAACCACCTCCAGAATGCACTTAACTCATCTCATAATGATGGAAGCGGTGGATCTTGGCAAAACGGTGGGCTGCCTAGCAGAAGCGGCGAACTGTCTGCTGCATTAAAGTTGTTCGTTGACGCATTACTTCTGTTTGTTATTTCGCGCCAGAGGCGTTTCTTGATTTTCATCCTCCAAACTGAACCAAAATGCAAGATTGACCTTGGAAACGTGTAGAGAATTTTACCAGCTTTCCATTGATATAAAGAACGTGCAAATCCGAGCTCTGGATCAAAAGTTATGGCGATCTGAAGATTTAGGGCACGGAACAGGCGAAAACGGATTTTTGAATTTCTTCCCGCGCTCTGCCACCTGGATGACACGTGGCGGCTCTGATTCGCTGAATAATTCTCTCTCCTCTACTTTTCGGCGGGCTTTCCTTTGAAATTTCCTCGTGGGCCCTTAAATGGGACACGTGGCACGATCCTATTGGTTCGGCTCGGTGCTCGAAAACTCACCCTTTGACTTTTTGACCTTTTCTCCTGTGAGGACACGTGGCATGATTTGATTGGTCCTCGGCCCTGCCGGCTCTTCGCATCCCACGTGTCCCTTTCTCCCAATTTTCCTTGTGCTCCTTGTGCTGATTTCGGGCGAACCGGCCGGTTCGCGTCCATTTGTCCCACTTGTCCCAGTTGCCTTCGGACTGTCTGGACCTTTTTCACCCGGTTCGGCCGGTTCGCGCCCATTTGTCCCGCTTGTCCCAAAGGTGTCCCTCTCAGCAGTTAGCCAATTTTTTCTCTCTTTCGACTGGATCGGCTTTTCACGCCTGCCGCGTACTTTTGTCCCAGATGTCCCTGTTGCTACTTGGGCTGCCTGGAGGCTTTTCGGCCGATCCGCGCATTTTTGTCCCAAATGTCCCTGTTGCCCCTAGGACTAGGACTTGGCTGATTTTAATGATTTTTCCTGGATTTACCTATTTGCCTTTCTGCAACTTTTGATGCATGTTATCGAAATTTACCCTTGGGGGGTGAAATTTTGACAACACATACTCTTATAAACTACGAGGAAAACTCTTGGCTAAGAGAATATGATCATTTGCATAGTCAAGGTAGGCTACATGGAATGCATAGAGATGCTCATGTGGGTCACCATGGCCTTTGAATATATGTAGGTTAGGAGAGAAAAAAATTGGTGGGAATGTATAAGTAGATATGGCAAGCACAAAAGGGGTATGTAGAAATGAGGTAAAAAACAAGAGATGGTGATGTACGTGACGTAGCTAGTGAAGATGTTGAATCTCGGTTTGTAAGTCCTGATATAAAGAGGTAAAATATGGGTAGTTTGAAGAGGAACCGAGATGCATAGGAGTGCTAGAGTGAACAACGGGAGCCGTGGTGGGAGGAATAGGAGCAAAAACATAAGTGGATGGAGTAGATACTATGTGAACAAAGGAAATAACTATGGTAGTTGAAGCATCATGAGCATGTTGAGTGGTGATTAGAGAATGTAAGACATGAGGGAGATGAGTAGGGTTTTCATGCAATGCTTGGTGAAAGTTAGTAATAGCGTTGAGTTGGTCTTGATCAACATTGGTGTCTTCATCATATGACTTTTCACTATCATATGCATGATTTCTTGAAGAGACACATTATTGGAAATATATAAGGGATTGCTAGTAGGAGCAACAAAAGTAGGTATATCAACCATTTGCATAGAAACCCTACGGGTGAATGAGGGTAGCTCACAATAATGAAGAGATCCAAAATGACCACTATGGGTAACATGCATAAAATAGAAGAAGAAAGATAAATTCACAATTGATTCATGAAAAATGATTAACTAAAAATGGACTAACTATGTAGTGCGGGGATAGTTAATCTAAGCTAAGAAAAATTGTACTAAAGTAAGGAAATGCAAAAAGGAGTATAATAATGATCTAAACAAATGTAAAATGACATCTTAACCCTAATGTGTAAAAGAGAGTGAGGAAAGAACTCGAGTTGATAACCAATACTTGTCGGAGAGTGATATAGTGATGAATAGAAAATTAGAAAGTACGAATGAATGTGTTGAGACTCTAAAAAGGGAAGATCTAGGTGAAATAACTAGACTAGAGCACCTGAGAGAGGATTGGGGCACCCATGGGTGCTATAGTAAGCAAAATAGGTGCCCTAGTTTGGGAAAAGGCCGCATATGGCCCAGTCTTCGCAGTCCGAAGATGACTGATAACCTTCACTTCTTGTCACATTAATTTTCTTGTACTACATCGAATGCTCCAAATATTCCAAGAGGAAGAAATGACCTGCAAAAGACCAAAAGGAAGTATCAAAACCCTAAAAAGAAAGATGCAAATGAATGGGTCGAAATGAACTCAACTACCACAACGAGTGGGCTTACTAACTCAGGTGTTTGCACTAAATTTCAGACCTGGATGTAGTTCTAGTGTGTGTGAATGTCATGCCCCAGGTGCTCTTGTGCGAGATGCACTTTGTGAAATAATGAATAATAAATAAATGTGGAAAATATAATAGAATGTGTGCATGGAATAAAATAAAATCCCCCTTATGAAGTGTGATGCAAATGTACGAGCTTGTGCCTTGATGATGGAGCCATGTGGATGTCAATGTAATAGATGAATGTAACTCTAGATGGAGTGATATTAGTAGATGATGTTAGGTCCCTCATTATGGTCTCATACATTTATATTTATATGATTCTCTTGCTCTAATTTAGTAATTAACCCGAAAAGGCTGACCAAAAGAAAGATAAAGATGTAAAACGACTAGAAGAGGCGAAAAAGTGGTGGGAAAGTGCAAAAAGACCGGGCGCTCTAGGTGTGACCAGGGCATCCATGAGCCCTAGAACTAATGTCTGGGTGCCCCAAACGAGGAGCTTAAATAACGTGAAATGTCAGAAAATGGCTGGCCATATGGGTGCAATATGTCGTAAATCACAAAATAAAATA
This sequence comes from Taxus wallichiana var. yunnanensis, assembly GCA_018340775.1. Classification (NCBI taxonomy): domain Eukaryota; kingdom Viridiplantae; phylum Streptophyta; class Pinopsida; order Cupressales; family Taxaceae; genus Taxus; species Taxus wallichiana. The sequence goes on along the minus strand of CM031237.1, from coordinate 208,532,593 downwards.
AAAAATATATCTAAAGGGACGGGGTTAATTAGTACTTTCTTCACTCAAGAACCTTCTAAATAGCAGTATGAGATTGAGATAAATAAATGTCTAAAGTGCATGCTTTTGTGACTACTGGTGGATTACAGGACACTTGTGCAAGGTACAACCTTCGATGATAAGGAAGAGACGGGAATATGAAAATTTTATGACAAAGCATAAAATAAAACAAAGGTTGTACAGGATGAGACAAGAAGCCCATGATGAGGCAAGAGACTACATTAAGTTTAATGGTGTGTAAATAGTATAGGCTGCATAGGACAAGATGGGAAGAAATGTCACAAGAAATGAGGAGAAAAGAGATGCATTCTTATCCTAACATCATCCCAAATTTTAGAAGGATAAATGCATATATTGAAGTCTCTAAGGGATGTGGAAAATATTGGTTTCTATTGGTTATTATCCACCCATTTTCCACTATCCTGTCCCTCATTGCCGTTTGGAAATAAAGAGCTAAATGTGGATTTGTAGGATAGAATAATGGAGAAGTACAGAAGGAATGCAAGTTATTTCTTCATAGAACTAGAAGGTATCTCAGCACCAATGGACTTCAGGAGATTGTGCAACATTATTCAGTGACCCTAAGAAATAAAAGGAAGAATGCAAGAATTATTGAATGAGGACATTCAAGAAGCTCAATCTAGGGGTGTGATGATCCCTTTTATTTACTGTTTAAAATTCCTCATATGTTCTATTTTGTTTATCCATGTGTACCCCTTGAACTTGTGTTTTCCATATATTGTTGAACATATCTATTGAATCTTGAACTTATGGCACTTATATTAATTAATATAATTACTACTAAGTTTAATTTATTTTGTAGATTATGGATTCATTTATTCTTTTGAATACAATGTGATCATAAAATAGTTCTTTGAATAAATTTTAGCCTTGATTTCCAAAGATTTGTTATGTGTATCTACTAACATGTAGGTAAAGAAACTCATTCACAATGTAAAGGGACTCATCTACACCGTTGATGATATGAAGCAACCAAGAGTCATCCCAGTAAAAAACCCGCAGCTAAAGGAGGCCATACACATATACAAGACCATAATTCTAGAAAGCTTGAGCAATATGGACATGAGTTCACCTAAGTTTGCATGTGTTTCTAAAGAGGAAGTTATGAGAATGCAAAGAGGATTGAATGAAACACACGATTATGCTCTACAACAACAAGGAACTAGTTGATTTAATTTTATAATCGGTTGTTTAGAGTGATCGGATAGCCGAGTCATGTCATTATATGAGGACATTGCAGACACAAAATCATGCACTTTAGGCATTATTTAGCCTAGTATTATACTACTATTTAGAAGGTTGCCAAGTGGATAAAGTACTAATTAATCACACCTTTTGGACAACTTTATTTTATATTTTATTTTGTCATCCCTGGCATATTTTATTACACTTATCTTCCCATTTCACAACTATCCCCTCATTCTAGCTCAAAATCAAGGCACCTAGCCTATCTTTGGGGCACCACTGGTCACACTTTGGGTGCCTCGGTCTATATGCACATCATTTCGCACTTCTTTTTGGGGCCTTTCTAGTTGTTTCTTTCCTTTATCTTGTTTTTTCAATCGGCCTTTTCGGGATTAATTACGAAATTAAGCTTGAAATCCCTATAAATATAAAGTTATAAGACCATAATAAGGGTCCTAGGCCATAAAATCACACACTACTATCACTCCAAATAGAGTTGCATCCATTACATCCACATAATGACATGCATCAAGGCTCACGAGATCTACATCAAACACATTACATAAGGGGGATTGTAATCTACTATTGCTTGCTACTTCACAAAGTGTGACTAGCATGAGAGCACCTAGGGCACGCCATGCACACACGCACACACGAACTACATCTATATCTGAAATGTAGTGTAGTGCTATGTGATAAGACCACTAGTTTGGTGGTGAGGTCAGTCAATCCATTCACTTGCATCTTTTATTTTTCTAGGGTTTGATACTTCTTTTTGCATTGCAGGTCATTACACAGTTCATCTAGTAGATCCAACATGATAGACATGAAGCACTTGAAGACACCTTAGGACCATATCAAACTTTGGTTTTGAGCATATACAAATATCGAGTGCCTATATTATAGACTTGGGTGCCACTGAGGCACCCAATTACACTCTCGGGTGCCCCAATCATTTCGAGATATTCTAGATTTTTCCTTCACGGGGTCTCTGAGATTTTGTCTACACTTCCTAATTATTAGGTTATGGAGCTGAATTTCTTCACAAAGGCATGCATTTGAGGTTTACTAGTTTACACAATAAGCGGCACCATTTGGTAACTAGCACTTGCGGTCACCTAGAAGTAACTAGCATTGGTTAGGTAATCGACACGGTCACCTAGAAGTAATGACACCGGTTGGGTAACCAACACTTTGGTCACTTGACAACAACCGACACCGGTTACCTGTGCGTTTATGTTTTTATTTTAGACATGGGATTTGATCGACGGTTGATTGTAAAGGTGATCTAAAGGTTGTAATTACATGCAAATGTTCCCTAAGTTTGTATAAGCTTATATAAGCTAGAAAACTAGGGTTAGAACATAAGGATAGAGGAAGAATGTTAATTCTCCTTGGTTGAAGATGAAGAAGAAGAAAAAGGTTGCATGAAGATAGAGCTTCAATGGAGAGAAGCTGGACATAGGAAATAACATGTACATCTAAATGGTGAGAAGAGTGTTATGTCTTCTACTGTATTTCCTTTGTATTGTCTTGTCTCAATGTAATGGCTTGCATAGTATGCAAAGCACATAGTATTTCATCTTGTAGATCCACAAGTTGTTGTGAGATCTTGTATTGTAGATCCATGAGATCATGTTGTATTTTTGGTCCATAGGAGATCTAGTATTGTATCTCGTTGGAGAGCTTGTGGGTACATATAGTATCTAGATATTGTAGAGGAGGTTGTCTTCTTGTTTGCATAGTGGTAGATGCAGAGATGGAGGAGAGACTTACTTCTTGGTGTAAAGTTATGGTTGCACATTGGTAGACCCATGTGAGAGGTCTTATTTGCAGATTCACAGGAGAGCTTGGTTGCACAGTGGGAGATGTAGTAGTTCCTAGTTATGTGATATCTCTGGTGGTGTTTTGGAGGCACGGTTGTAGTGCACTCATGTAGATCCATTTAGAGATTTGGAGGAGGAGATACTCTTGGAGAGATGCATTATACTCTTGTATGAAGAGTTGGTTTATACTCTTGTTTATTATATATTGAGATCTTTACCTTTTGTGGATGTTGCCCACATTGGGTGAACCATGGCACATGTTGTGTTATGTGTGTCTACTTTGTTTTGATTTTGATTTTCTAGTTTATAATTCCACTACTGTAGATTTTGGGGAATTTTATAGACTCGTATTTGCATGACTTGGTTTGTTTTTAAATCATAGCACTATTCTGTAGTCCCTAATTCCCAACACTAATTTCATTTTCAAATCTGTGATAACTGCGATATACTTTGTGCAAATCAACTAAGTTATTTCTCTTCCTTCTCTTGTACATTTAGGGTTTCATTTCACTTAGAATAGTTTACTTGCATTTATTTCATATTGTTTTAGTCCATTTACTACAACGTTTTAGTCCTCCTAATTAAATTAACATTAATACCCTAGTATCCCCTTTTAGGCCAACTAGGATTTATTTTTGTTAATGATTTTGGTGAACTCGATGTCCCCTTCGCCACCTTCTAGGGTTTAGTATTCCCATATTTTTCCACCATGTCATCTCCTTATCAGGTCATGGCCCAATCTTCGTATCCTACCTATACACCTACCAAGATCACTAATGTAGTTACTACTACCGCATGAGACTTCATGCGTGTGCACACCAACACCCCCTTTTTGTCACACCTACACTTGACCCATCCATTAATGTAGTTACTACCTGCCACACTCGCATTACTCCACCAATTGCTCCACCCGTTTCTCTACCTCCACTAGTCACACCTTCTGCTCTATTTCTCGACTAATACATCGGCTAAAATATCACTTTATGACTTATTGCACAATGTACCAGATTTTTAGACCACACTCGAGGCTACCCTTTGTGTTATTCACATCGAACTTGACCACTCTACTTGAATATTTTTCCCATATCATTCAATCTCTTTGTATTTTTCTCATTCTATCTCCTTTAAAGACGATGACATATCACCCACTGCCAAAAATAACCCTTGTGCCCCATTTCTCATTACTATTATCATTAACACTACTTATATCAAGCATGTCCTCATTAACAATGCATCCTCCATTAACCTGTGTGCCTATTATCTCTTACAACAATTAGGTATCAATGATAGTCTCATCTCCCGTAACTCCACCCTCATTCATGGTTATGATTCATCCACTCGCACATGTCTTAGCACTATATCTCTCCATATTCGCGTTGGACCTAAAATAATTCTTACTAAATTCTACGTCCTCAATGCTTCTTTGCAATTCAATCTCCTCTTAGGCAGACCTTGGATCCACACCATGCAAGTTGTGCCCTCCACCGTACATCAATGTGTCAAATTCCTTCATGATGGTTATGAACATACTATCGCATTGATCCTCCATACCACTTCTATGCCTATCCCACCGCCTCATCCCATTCCATATGCTAACTTGGATAAATATGATGTTGGTCAATCTAGTACACCCACCTCCAATACACTTGACATCACTTCTCCTCCCATTTCTACTCACACTTCGGCTATCATTTCACCTTTGTGTTTTGTCTCTGCCAATGCTCCACCTTTACCATCTTCTACTTCTGCTCCCCCTTCTACTCCCATGCCACCTCTTAATGTCCTTGATAATGCTACCAAACTGATGATGCAAAATACCAATGTTTCCACCGAATCGATGATCAATTTGATGTTATAGAAATAATTGATTAATCACTACAACAATTAGATTTCACCCATCTCATTGTGGCACATTCTTATTTTGACAAAACATTTGACACTTGATGGCCTAAGTGAATATCATTCAAAACCCTCCATCCACTAATGTTATGGTACTATATAAAGGATCTGTTAATAGTGTTGATGCCATTTCATCTTCTTCTCCACCGAGGTAGTTTCGTGACCCCCTTTCACCTGCACCTTATATATCAATTGGACATTTTGGGAACACATTCCTCTCAATCTCGCTAGCTCCATACTATCTATACATGTGATTGCTTACCCAGGTTCGACATGACACTTAATGACATATTTCCACCACTCTATTCACCCCACCTTTATCACGGTTATTTCCATATTACAACAACTTATGGCTTATGGGTTTTCTTAATTGTATTTGTTGCATGCATTTCTCGTGGCTTCTCATTTACACTTGGATAATATTGGCTTGATTATATTGGTAGCACACTTGACCCGCTTCATTCTTCGCTTTCATTCCCATGCCTTTTGGTACTATCTCCATTGTTAATGATTCTTCTCCTACATATGTACCTAACATTTTGCATTGGTGTGCTCATGGCTGCCCACCAATTTCTTTTATGGATGAAGAATATGTGATGAATGCTTATCTCCTCTCTGTAATAATGCATCTTTATACAATCCACCTCATTTTATCACCTACCAAGTTTCCAATGTAGCTCCTACTAGTTTCGATCAAGACAACGATGATTTTCTTGATGGTGTTTCCTAGTCACCTTTGTCACACTATCACTAGGGGGCATCATCACTACCCACTCCCCCTTCCCCATATTAGCATAGCTACATCTCCACTCTTTTCCTTTTCTTCATTCATTCCTCTCTGTATATAGGCATGTTTCTTATATGTCACAACACCCTCATTACCCAATGACACACTCTTGTGCTTCGGTTCACACTTGAATGTTGAGGGATTACCATTATCATTGAAACCCACACATTACACAATAGTTTATACACATTTACACTCTATTATCATTTCTATACATAGCCTACATCTTATCCCATCCGTAATTCATACATCATCTATATCATACACGCTACACTAGTCATCATATCATCTGTGTCTAGTTTTGCATCCTTCTTACATCCTATATTTATGCTAGGTCACATTATATATGGGTCTAGCTTTACATATCATCACTACATATTCTATCTACACCTACCACCGCATCTTACATCATTTCCACACCCTACATTTCCTACAGTACATAATCCCTATAACACATTTCATACATCTATATATTCTACACGCTACACTAGATTCCATTACACATGGATCTAGTTCTACTTATCATCATTGCATATTCCATTTCTATATCCAATTACTATTGCATCTCACACATTACACATTCCATACCCACTACACATTCTACATTGCATTTCCCACACCACGTGCATTTGCATACCCTACTCCTTACTTGGTCGCTTAAAATATGTTGTCTTCTCGCGCTGCACTCATCACCCTATGATACACTTTAGTTCCTTGGTCCATACTTGATTGGTGAGGGTTTACTAATCCAAACGGACCTTACATTCATCATGTGACATTCCCTCCTACAATATATTCCTTATGTGACATTTTTAGTGTTAGTGACATACACCTTAGGTTAAATTATCACCTATCTTATCATCTTGTAGTGGTATATGCTTTAGGCTAAATCACCACCCCCATTATCATCTTGTAGTGGCATTCACCTTAGGTTACATCACCACTCCCTTCTTATTCATCCCATAATGACATACACTTTAGGATAAATCGTCACCCATATTTGTTCTTTCATCTTATAGTGATATATGCTTAGGGCTAAATCCTCACTCATACATTCAAAAAGTCATGGAATACGCTTAGACTAGAAGGTCCACACACATATTTCCATATGTCTCATCCCCATACACTTATTCTATAATGATATATGCTTAGGGATAAATCATCACTCCTCCATTTAACAAGTCATGATATACACTTTATAGGGTTCACGCACATCTCTCCACATGTCGCATTTCATCACCATTACATATAGACACTCATCACAATGTGATAGGTACAACCAACATTACTCGACCATTTCTCGATGATGCGCTCTCGCGTTTATTATTCATTCTTGATTGTTGAGGTGAAAAAAAATATGAACCTCACTACATACACTTTCATCCACTTGGGGGGCACATTGCTCATATCATTCCATCTTGCATTCCATTCTATCCATCCATAGCATACCACATTGTCTTGGTGGCATTTACTTTCGGTTACTAGTGTTTTGCATGGTCACTTTACTACACATTTTATTTTACTTTCTTATATGTCATTATGATACACACATGCGCATTCACACCTCTTTTTAGTGTGATCGCATATACATGAATCTACACGTGGCATGGATTCTCACCTTCTATCCTTCCTATACTATTCTTTGGGGCATCAAAATTCATATTACCTAGGTGTTATTGTTTCATTTTGTAATTAGCATCTTATACTAATTTCTCATACATGTTTTGACATATTGGTTATCACTCTAACATGCTAATGGGTGTTCCATGTGCAACACTTGTTTTACAGGATTACATGTTTCCATGACTACTTGTTTGTTTCTACTTGTCTTATTTGTTTGTCATTGTATGTGGGATTTTCCCTTTTCTTGTGTGCACACTTGTCTGTTATTTAACCATGATGGCCTTGTGTGTCTTGCAACATTGTGAGTGATGTCCCATGTTTAAAACCCTCTTTGTGCGGTTTGCTTGTTTTCTTACGTGTTTACACTACTTTTTTTTGTAGTTACTACATTTTCTATGTATTTTACACTTGTCTTATTACATGCATGTGTTTTAGACTAACATTGTTTTTACTTTTTGCCATCCCTTTTCCCCTTTCCCCTATGCAGGAAATATTTCTATAGGTCAGAGTGTGGTTTGGTCCTCTTTTGGGGCTACATTCTCCTTTCGGGTGAATGCAGTTGCATACGCCCCCAAAGAGGGGGACATCATTGAGGGTTTTCTTCTAACACAACGTATTCATACCTAGTTCATACACATGAATGAGTTTAGACTAGTCTACAAAACTCCATACACAATAGCCATGATAGGACATGTGTCCTTTGGAAATTTTGTGGAGCGGTTACAAGATTAGGGGTTACAGTGGATGTGCCTCTCTACACTTCTCCATCCAGTGGCATTGGGTCACCAAAAAAAAGAGACAGTTAAAATATCTCTTCACACATTTCAATAGAAGAGGTTAGAGTTGGAGGATACATAAGTGCATCTCTTCCCTACACTTCTTCAGCCAGGGTGGCATGAGATCGCCCAAAAAACTTGTGACAAGATACAGATATATTTTACACCCATTTTCTCAACATGGATCAGGTGCACATGTTCCATTTACACTTTTCTAGCATATTTTACATTTGTGTACTTTACACATGCATATTTTACACAAAATTTTTACATACATACATATTTGATTACTTGATCATTTTCTCCTTGCATGTTCACCGTATGAGAAACAAGCAGTCAAATTATGGGCAAAAATAATAAAACAATGATATCGACAATGACAACACACCACTACATACAATTTCCTTCACTAACCATGCAGGTACACTACACACAACAACAACTACACACACATTTCGCCCTAGGTTCACTCTCATCAATTTTATGTGCATTTTTCATCTTTAGAATCCATGATCCTCCACATTTTTCTTTTGTTGTCATTCCATGCTTGAGTCTAGTCCATTGACACATCTTCTTCTACACTCTATATGGATATCAGGTATGCATCTCTATCTACTTTATGTTACTGAGCATTCCACTCACCAACATAAAGTGGGGGAAAAATGTAGACACAAAATCATGCACTTTAGGCATTATTTAGCCCAATCTTATACTAATATTTAAAAGGTTCTCAAGTGGATAAAGTACTAATTAATCCCACATTTTGGCCATCTTTATTTTATATTTTATTTCTCCATACCCAGTATATTTTATTGTAATTATCCACTCATTTTGCAATGCCTCGTCATTCTAGCAAAAATTAGGGCACCCTGACTTGTATTGGGGCACCCAGAGTGCCCCTGGTCCCACTTTGGTGCCCCGATCTATGCACATCCTTTCTCACTTCTTTTTGGGGCCTTTCTAGCCATTTTGTTGTCTTTATATTTTTCCCAGTCGGCCTTGTCAGGATTAATTACAAAATTAAGCTTGAGAGCCCTATAAATATAAAGTTATAAGACCATAATAAGGGTCTAGGTCATAACATCACATACTACTATCACTCCATATAGAGTTACATCCATTTCATCACTTGCATCCACTTAATGTCATGCATCAAGGCGGGATATTTTCATCACACACATTTCATAGGGAAGGGATTCTATTATATTCCATGCACACATGGTATTTGCATTTTCTATAGTTCTGATTGCTCATTACTTCACAAAGCGCGACATACATGAGAGCACTAGGGCATGAAATGCACACACACAGAACTACATCTAAGTTTGAAATGTAGTGCAACACTCAGTGATAAGACCACTAGTTTGGCGGTTGAGGTCAGTCTAACCCATTCATTTGCATCTTTTATTTTTCTAGGGTTTGATACTTCCATTCACATTATAGATCATTACATAGTTCATTTGGAAGATCCAGCGTGACAAACATAAAGCACTCAAGGACACCTTGCAACCATATTAGACTCAGGTTTTGAGCATATACAAAGATCATAGTGCCCAGATTGCAAACTAGGGCACCTGGGCGCCCTAATACACTCTCGGGTGCCCCATTTATTTCAGATATTCCATATCTATCCTTCATGGGTCTTTGAGAGTTTGTCTGCACTTTCTGATTTCATTTCTAGATCTGTGACAACCTACGATAGCCTCTACTGAAATCGGCAAGCTATTTCTCTTCCTTCTCTTGCACATTTAGGGTTTTATTTCACTTAGAATAGTTTACTTGCATTTATTTCATATTGTTTTAGTCCATTTATTACATTGTTTTAGTCCTCCTAATTAGATTAACATTAATACCCTAGTATCCCCTTTTAGGCCAACTAGGCTTTATTTTTGTTAATTAGAAACCTTCTAACAGTTCATTGCATGCATGATAATATCCAGTTGCTTAGTTGTAATCTACTACTTAATTAAATTGTAGCTGTTAGTAAGAAGGAAGTCTCTTCACGTATCCTCCGAGTGAAGAATATAAAAATAATGTGAAGGATGTGAAAAGGAATCAATCTATAGGCGATATTTTTGTATGTTCCATTTATAATCTTCATGCTCTTGAATAAAATCGAGTTATGCTAAATTGTTGTAGACACGGGCGTTAGGATGGATTAGCACCCAAGGAAGGTCCCACTTGTGGCTGCTAACCCTCTCCTTTTGTTTTTCGTTATAGTTTCATACATGATTAGATTAGATTTACAACAACTTATCCTTTATTTATGATTTTTCTTTTACATTCTTTGATGATAATTGTAGTATTCATTTCAAGTTGTAAACTAGTTCAATTCTAGCATTGTATTTCCTAATTGTAGTGACAATAATTTTCCTTATACTTCCCAACATATGTAAATGTGCATACAACACTTTGGAAATATTGAAATTTTTCATCCCTATGTCGATAATTAAATGACTATGGATTAATCAACACGGTCATAGTCCCTTTAAAACTATTTACCAATAATAAAAAAATAAAATGACTATGGATTAATCAACAACATATTAATTTCTATGAGTTAATTTTCACCATCATAGTTCCTTAAGAGCCTTGAGTGAAAAAAGCTATAATTTTGCTAGGTGATTTCTTGACCTTTGTGACACCTTGAAAGGTATCATTTGATCCTACTTCGTTGTATTAGGACCCTCTACAAAATCGTGTCTCAATTTTCTCCATATTAATTTGGTCTTGTCATTGTTTTATTGTTTGCAACCGTGTTGAATAGTCTAGTGTGAGTCGGTGTAAGGTCATCCAATGCATGCAGATTTTACAAACGGAAGCTCGTAACACTTAACCTAATTCCCACACACATTAGGGTGGCCTAGAAAATGTTGGGAAAGGCTTCATTTTGGTGCCCAATAGTGTCATTGTTTCAGTCTACATCGACCGGCCATAGTCCCTTAAAATTCCCAAGAGAAAAAATGTTATAAGTTCACGACGTGATTTATTGGCCTTTGTATCACCTTGAAAGGCATCTTATTATCCTACACCTCGTGTTTGGGACCATCTATGAGATCTATCTTTGTTTTCTCCATTTCATTTTGGTCCTCTCGATGTCTTATTGTTTACATCCATGTCGAATACGTAGGGCGAGTCAGTGTAAGGTTGTCTAATGTAATATTTTGCAAACGAAGCTCATGGAACCAAACTCATTGTGCCCACATGTCGAGGTAGCCTAGTAAACATTGGGTGAGGATTTTTTTAGTTCCCAACAATCTAGGTTCTTACGGACAAGTCGGTCAGTGTAGTCCTTTAAGAGCCCTAAGAGAAAAAAAGTTATAAGTTCTTCGGGCTATATCTCAGCCTATGTGGCACCTTGAAAGGTCTCTTCGATCCTACACCATCACATTGCGAACCTCTACCAAATTTTGTATCAGTTTTCTCCATCCCAATTCTATCCTCTCGTTGTCCTATTATTTGCAATTGTGTCGGATATTGTAGTGTGAGTCGGTGTAAGTTTTCCAATGCAATATTTTGCTAACGCAAGCTCATAGCACCAAGTGACTATGCCCACACGTCGGGTGTCTAGTAAATGTTGGTCGAGGCTTTATTTTAGTTCCCATATTCCTTGATGCAAAATAAGTACTAGAAACATGTTAAGAAGAGATTGTTCATACAATATATGTTGTGACATGAGAATTTGAAAAGATATTTTTATACAATATAGGTGGTGGAATGATAATTTTTTTCTTGTGGTTTGTTTCAATATTAAATTTTCCTCATCTTCTCTTAGCTTTGAGAATAATAAATTCTCTACTAATAATAGTGCCGACCACGTGAAGGTGGAAGATTTTTAGCAGACACTAACCTACATAAACATATTAGTAAACAATTAAAAAGAATTTTAAAACCTAAAAATTCAAACAAAATCATTAAAGTCAATATTTAAATTAAATTCATGTAGATGTATATCTAATCTTAAGTGAACATACTATAGACACTAAAATTAGGTCACACTACCCTTTGGTTCCTCGACGAATAAGAACCCTTCATCACATTCACCTAGCCATGACCCCTTTCACCCCACTAATATTAATTTAATTAATTCATTATCCTCACTATATTTATTATTTAAATATCTTATTTAAATAATATCCACACATATAATTCACTTAGACACCTCACCAAGCCAGCTCACCCTAAGACCTATTCTTAGTAAGTTGTCATAACTAACTAAGACTTACACAAACCCTAAAAATCAATGCCTACATTCCCTCTAACCACATTCCCACATGATCACAAGAAGCTCCCATTCTAATACATGGGTTAATGACACAAGATCGAGGAAATCAAGAGGATATCCCTAGTTTAGTAAACCTAGGAAATCCCACCTTGAATGACGCGGTTATCCCTAACCGCTTGCCGGTTAAGCCGGAGCCATTATCGTCGGTTACCCTTTTAACCCCAAAACAACCTTATTCTCAAGGTTGGAAGTTGGAAGTTGGAAGTTGGAAGCAAGAAGCAGAAGGTTGGTGAGCATTAACACATCTTAGAGATAACACATCTTCAGAGAGTGAATTCCAGTGAGAATCCGCATGCAAGGAAGGAGATCAAACATATTTTCCTTCACAACCATCCCAACCAAGATCTGATCTAACCAAGAAAAGAGGAATGTACATGTAGTCCATGCAGAAGATTTCCTTTAGTTGGTGATCACTTGCAACCTTCAAACCTCTCATCAACACCTCCATCCCTCACTCACAGGCATTCAGGACCGGAATCCAAGTAAGTATAACGTCATACTTTTTGGTTTATTTCATTTCATCATCATTTTATCATCTATTGTTTACCTAGCCACCTATTGACCTTCTCCAACATTTCCACCTCCATATACCTATTAAAACCTCACCAAAGTATACCCCATTACCCAATACCTCGTCCCAGACCAACCAAAGTCCTTTGTGCAATCACAAAGGAGACCTAAAGCTTGTTCTGTGACATTTCCAGATTTCACAGTAACTGGAATTGGTCACACCTAACCACTGTCGGTTACCCATGACCAACATTGGTCTCTGTATTTACCCACATAGCTGAAAATAGAGACATACCCACCTAATTTCACCTCACCCTCATTCACCTTTGATCTACCCGAGACCTCTGTCGCCGGACACAGTAGAGACCCGAACCAATCATTTGACCTTTGGATTCTATTCTAGCTTAGCTTGTTAGATTAGATCTATTTCTGATTGTGTTTTAATTTAGATACCTAAATCATTTCAAATTACAATAGGATTTATTTTGTTTATAGCATTAAATTGTTTAAAACAATGGACTAACATCCATCTAAGAAGTATCACACTTCCCGGATCTAGCATACGCTAGGCAATTCACTGCCCATATTGTTTAATTCCTTCTAGTGGTCTTGCTTTGCATTACAGGTAGTTCCTCCTAGCCAAAAGGAAGCTCTCACGATCAGATGTGGATTCGAAAGTCATACGTGCACAACAACCCATCAACCATAATTTGAGCAGTATTCCTCCTATGCCCATTACCTATTTGTTTCATCAACACTTCAAAGAAATGACCTAAGAATCGGTGAAAATTTTGGCACGCCCGATGGGACCCATCCGAGGTTCCTTGCATTTCATTTATTCTGGAAATTTTGTGTGTTTGTTTCCCTTAAAAGTGTACACATTAATTTTCTTCCTTGGTAACCCACCTCTTCTTTCTATTTTCTCTAAAGGAAACTTTTCTTTTGGTGTAATTAAAAAGAATCATTTCTTCATGTTTTCTGCATTGTAGTGAAAGAGCATCCCTCTTCCTCTTCATCTTATTATGTCATCCAACTTCACATTTCAATTTGGGATTAAAAATAAGTGCATTCCATTCTGATTTATTGCATTAGTTCACATTAATTGAGGGAAACCTATACGTTGGAAGTCATGTCCAGCTGATGGTTGACAAACGAATCATAGAAAAGCACCTCTTTCCTTTTCTCTTTCTCTGGGTCTTACCAAACCTCACAAAAATTCAAAATACATACATTCTTAAACAACATCCTACATAGAAGGAGTTGTAGGTGATCACATGATCACGACACAGTGGGCACCCAACTCACTACTCTGTCAAGTCATACTTCAGAGCGAAGCCCTCTCCTACCATAACATACCTGAAACCTCACCTTTTAGATCTCCTTCTTTGTAGGAAGCCATCCTCACCAAAAACTCTATTTCACAATTCATGTGTCAGTCCCTAAATATCATAAGATAAACAAACATAATAGAAAAGGCACTCCTAGGATGGAATTTTCTTAGTGTTTCTGCTTGGCTTACATTTTAAGGTGAGAGATCACGTTCTTCACTTTTTGTTCATCCTTGTATGCTCCTCATCATAGCTAGTGTATTCCAGCTTCACCTGAGTGTGCTGGGCCATATCATCATCATTCTCAGAATTCTAGGTCTGATTCTACATCATATTTTAATTCACGACCACTTTTCTTTCATCATTGTTTCAATTTCACAAGAACCATCATCGGTTACCTTTGGCCGTCGTCGGTTATACCCAACCGACATCGGTTCCAAGTCCTTTTGCTAACTTACTCAAAAGGACAATTTTATTCTTTTCTTCCACTTTTCATAGTCCTGTCACTAACATCATCTCCCATTAACATTGTAAACATCATCGATTTGGCATACCTATCATATTTTACCTTCGCCTTGTTGTTCACTCATTGTCCATTTTCTACGATGAATAGAGGTAGTGGTTACCCACTGACCGGTGTCGATTTTCCCTAACCGGCATCGGTTAGCCTACTTTTCACATTCCAGCCACCATTTGGTACTTAATCCTATTTTTGTCACCAGATTCACTGTTCTGTTTTTCTCTGTGTCATTTATAGAGAATCATCCCTACACTGATCGATCTTGGTTCACATGGTGCTGACACGAAGACAAAC
Organism: Taxus wallichiana var. yunnanensis; assembly: GCA_018340775.1. Lineage (NCBI taxonomy): Eukaryota > Viridiplantae > Streptophyta > Pinopsida > Cupressales > Taxaceae > Taxus > Taxus wallichiana. The sequence goes on along the minus strand of CM031237.1, from coordinate 208,517,500 downwards.
AAGCGCACTCTATTTCATGTCATTGTCAACCACTCCCACCTAGTCCTTCACAAACTTCCATTTTATCACCACCATGGATCCCATCCAACCTATTACTATTCGCTACCGTAGATGAGGAGTTTGCACGACTCCTTGACCAAAACCTTGTCACCTTGCAGTTTTACCTTTCCCACTCGTCCACTCGAGATGCCTTGGGTCAGTTGATATACGACATGCCCGTATCTATCCCCCCGACTCTTGCTCCCACTCTCGCATCGTCCCATTTGGCTCCGTGCTATCTACATCTAAATTACCCCTAGTCGTTTTTGCGATTAGGTCCCATCCCATTATATACGCCACGCCTACCTCCATGGCACCCATTACATCCACCATACCCTCCACCGTACCCGACAACTCATCCACCCCCTAATGTCTCACAATGTCATCGTAGCTACATTTTCACCTCCGGTTTCGGTGACCCCTACCCATTTCAGAATTTTCTCCTTTCCATTCCACAATCATTAGCCCCTATTACCACTAGGGTTACCATGACCCTTCCACCCCATATACATACTATCAACAACCTCCCATTTCATCCATTATACACACCGGGTACGTACCCCCTGTTTCACTACCTTCTTCTCCACCAACCTACATGGCAGCCCCATACACTGGAGTGTCACCCCTATTATATGCCCAAAACCAACCTTCTCATGCTACAGGAGGCATCCAATCATCACAACCCACCAACGACCTAATTAAATTGATGTTGGACAAGATGCAAACATTGGAGGCATCGGTTTCGGCTCCCAACACTCTCACCTATGACGAGATTTGTAATGAGCCCATTCACCCATCCATTCCTATCGTTCATACCCCATGCATTGGGAAATGCCTAAATTCAATTGTTTCAATAGAAAAGAAGACCCACAACAACATTTTTGGTTGTTCAAACATGGGTGTTATCTGATCGCTCATGATGATGCCTTGCTCTTGAGAACCTTTCCCATGTCCCTCACTAGACCTGCATTAGATTGGTATAGTGGGTTACCTAAACACTCTATATTCTCATTCAATCAGTAGCCCAAGCCTTCTTGGATCATTTCTCTATCAATATCATCAAGAAGGTTACCATGACCAATCTATATTCCACACATTAGTATGAGGATGAATCTATCGCAGATTTTGTCACTCATTGGCGTGCTTGATCAACCAACTTACCTTCCAACTGCCAAAAACTGAACTCATCGAGCTCTTCACACGGGCTTGTGCTAAACATATTTCACCGACCTTGCAGGTCTAAACCTTCTAAACATTTGATGAGGCATTCACTATGGCATGAAAGTTAGAGATTCGGGCCATCGAAGAGAAGAAAATCCAATTACGTAATAAGAATTTGGCATTCAAGTCAAATGATACCTCTTCTTCTTCTAAACCACAAACCAATTATTCAAAAGCTAAGGGCACCACTAACACAGTGGTACTCAAGGCTGGCCCATCTCATCCATCAAATTAGGCTACCCCCTCATCTAATCTCTCACTTGTCTAGACTTTTCAATTTAGACGAGAGCAGTGAAAATATACCCCAATCGGGGAACCTTACTCTTCTATCTTAGAAAATATTATCAAAGCTAGAGCCATCACTCTTCCACCCATAAAACCACACACTAGTTTTGACCTTGCTCACCCCATGCCCGCATGGTATAAAGAACATGATTTTTGTAACTATCATCGAGTAAAGGGTCATAGTGACGGAAATTGCATCACTTTCAAAAATATTGTCCAATAAATGCTCGAGAAAGGCGAGTTAACCATGGATAATCCTAATGCACCTGCCAACCAAAACCTACACATCTTCAAGAAACCATTTCCCAACCATGCCCCTTTGTTTGATCAAACCGGTGAGACCTCAACTCATGATACCCATACCCGCGAGGTCCACACTATCTTTAATGATGTACATGTCACCTCCCAATTACCCCATATTCCTTCCATAGAGGAGATCCTAGCCCAAAATCCTCCTTCCACATCGGAACCAACCTCCCCTATTCCTTCACCAATAGAGGAACACCTTTCATCTCCTTCATCACCTACGGAGGAATCTTTTGCTAACATTGAGACCATCTCACCCCAGCTTCACCACTTAGAGAGCCTTTAGCTACAGTACCTCCTCCACCCATAGAGGAGCACCATTACCTCCTCCACCCATAGAGGAGCACCCATCATCTCCACCACCTATCATAGACCCAGTTGAGATACCTTTACCTCTTGGTGAGCATTCTCCATCAGCCACCCAAAATCCTACAGACCTACTTTTGGCTCTCTTACCCACGGAAGCTAAAGCTAGCCAATTCCCCATCTCTAAGACACATTTTACAGGAATTGCCATTAGGTCCTCACCAAATCCACCTACAGACGTTCCATTCTCATGTTTGGTTGATCACTTAGATTATGTGGATAGGGCTCTACTATGGGGGCACCTTTTACTCCCCGTCTCAACACAGATGTAGAGATCCCTTGCTGATACCTCCACTATCTACCCAAAAATATTTTGACCAATCAAACCAAACCCAACCACCTCTATCACAACCCCTTCCACGACACCTGTTATAGCTCAAACCACACCCTTACCCATAACTCAACCTACACCTAAACCCATATATAACATTTACCTCGACTAAACCCATTACCACTTTAGGGGTCACCCCAACCACCAGCCTTACTCATCCACCTATCAAACTGGATTTAGCTACATCCTCCAAAGTCAACACCATACCTACTCACTAAACCCAAACGAAGCAACAAAACCATAGAACTCATACCTCAGGTGCGCCAATCACACCTGCACTGTCCCATCCGTCTTAGGATCTCGGCTTCCCCAAATGGTTAAGAAACCTCCACCCATCAATAAACCAAAACACAACAGCCCATTCCTTCCTCACAAACCTCTACCTACCCGGACACCCAACCCAACTTACACCTACACCTGCAGGACTCTTTTTTACCACCCATACCTCTAATACCCTCAACTATTCCTTCACTACCCACTACACTTCAGTCGATGTCTCACACACACCTCAAGACGACCTCGTCATCTACCTTCACAGCACACCTTGTTTATCCCCATGGGTAACTTGCCCTCTTCCTCCATCTGGCTATCCCTTCTAGACCTCATACACCCACATCACCTTTACTCAAGAAGGTGCAACCCAAAAATAAAACTCCACTACCCCACAATAAGGTAGTCAAAACAACCACACACCCTCCTACTCGTCCATCTACTATACTCATACCTAAACAAAATGACCAACACCTAAAACATGCCATTACACCAAACCCATGGCTCAACCCCATCCTCTTCTAAAGACCATTCCTCAACAATCACCTACACCTACACCCAAACCCACGTTCACTTCCCATTGTGATCCACTAGCAGGGTCTTATGCCAAAATTTTAACCAACCTCCTTGAGACCTCTGTCATCACATTACCACCACTCAGACCTTACGACCCCCTCAAACCCAAGCCAAAAGGGTTTGACGATACTAAAATTTACACATACCATCATGTGCCAGGACATGATGTGGAGAACTGTAAGGCCTTGAAAACCGTCCTTATCCAATTGTGTCCACTAGAAACCAACTTTGATGACGATGACCTTCTCGATGAGGATCCTGCTACACCAATACCCATTCCCATACTGCCCACTCAACAACCACAACCTCCACCCTTACTGCTCCTAGAGCCACACCCAAGATTTGAAATTAACATGGTTCACATCGAGAAATTACCACGCCACCACCCAAATGTCGTTGCGCCCAACTCACCTCACGGGGTTTTCTCCTCCAATAGCCCATCATATCATTATACCACTCACCCTATACCTTCTCCATTTGCTAACTCTTCTCAAATAAACATGATACACATCACTACACATGTGCGTAGAAGGGTAAAGAAAAGACAACCCACCCACCAACCAATCCTATACCCAACATACCATCTGCACCCATACCTAAAATCACTATCCACGGCCCCACGTACCCCATTTCTAATGGTGTCACACATCGCACCATGCTCAAACAATTACACCAATCTCCCCTCAAAATTTCCTTATATGACCTCATTCAAATCCTCGAATCCCATCAACAAGCTCTCATGGAGGTTCTTGATCTATCAGGTTTTACCCAATGACCATACACCCGTAGCCTCTATTATCACACCCCATCATGTAGCCTCTCTCACCAAATTACCACCTTCATCTTCACCCCACCTATTCACCAAGTAGCCTCCCTTAGCTTCTCAGAGGAAGAGATCATGCCACACCAAAATGATGACCCGGACCCAGCCCTCTTCATCTCTATCCACATCGATGACATACGGGTATGCCATGTGATGATTGATGGGGATGCACTAGCATTAACATCATTTCATCCCATGCATTTACTCAAATGTGCATACCTAACAATTACATGCATAAACACCTGTCATGTTGTATTCATTCAATGATGTTATCACCTCTACACTAGGCACCATCATCCTCCACATTCACATGTGGGCCCCGCATTGTTCCCAAATTGTTTTACATTTTGGAGGAGAATTCCAATATAACTAGTTGCTTGGTAAACCACGGATCCATGTCATGGGTTGCATTCCTTCCACTTTGCATCAGTTGTGTAAATTTTGAACACGAAGGACACACCTATACCATTCCAGCTGACCCATCACCTTTCAAAACATGTAACATGCTTTACCACCCAATGATGTGCTCATACCTATTAAGTCCATCTACCTCTGCGACCACTACTACTTCACCTACACCTCCACCTACTAGTACAGCCCCTTTGCTTCTACCACACATACCTCCTCCATTCCTACCACTGCCATAACCTCCACGGCTGACCCATCATCTTTTCATCCATTAACTCCACCTCTGCATCGACCTCTGACACATTATCCATACCAACTACCTACATACCAACCATTGATCCCTTGGAAGGTGTTTTTCAATGCCTCACTCTAGGGGAGTACCACCTATATAGTGTCAACACATTTCTTACTCCACGGAGTATGGACGTCTTCACCAACACCCTCACTACGATCACCATAGGAGAACACCTCCTTTATGGTCCTCCTCATCTTCATAATAGTCTCACCTATGGGGGACTTGATACTACCACTTACACACCTGAACCACCATCACAAACCCGCCCATTTTCTGCTGAATTCCAATCACTTACCAATCATCATGTTTCACCCACACCTTCCTGCACCGATGTGCATGGAAGGGTTTTGGTTTTGGATTTTACAAGAAAGGCTGCATACTTATTATTCCATGTACCACCCATAAACATAATAGCCATAGTGGTATCGGATTTCCCAACCACCTACCAAACATGCCCATTTAAACTCATTAAGGACACTAGCCCTTCTCCACCTTCTTCACCCGCTCCACCTTCATCACCACCTTCACCGATGGAGTCGATGGATCCTGAATCTATCCCTCTAAAAAAAAAATTTCATAAACACCATTTCCTTGGGGCCTCTGACTTATCAACGCGAGGGAAAGGCCCCTTCCACTCTTCCCTTCTTGTATCTTGAGATGATTGATGATGACACACCTTTAATCAACATCGTTCAATGTCAGGATGATGAATCCATACTCACCTACCTTGGTGTAGAAGACTCATATATTCATCGATCATTACCCTTTGAGATGCAAACCATGTTGAATGAATCGACTATCGAGATCAACATTCATACTCAGGATGACTCGCACATCCTAAAGATCGACAATCTTTAGATGTTCTTGAAGCAGGAAGCCATCACTTCTTTTCTCAGAGATCATAACCATGCTTTCACTTGGTCTTACGTAGACATGCCCTAGTATTGACCCCACCATAGTGGTCCACAATATCATAACCATTCCCGATGCCAAACCCATTAAAAAAAGTTGAGGAAAATGCACCCTTGCATTGCTCTTCTCGTCAAAGAAGAACTTCTAGTGCCTTCTTTTAGTTTCCTTCATCTTACCCATTGATTATCCTCGTTGGATTTCTAACATTGTCCCTATCACTAAAGCGATAGGGGACTCCACATTTGCATGGACTTCCGTGACCTCAACCTAGCCTACTCGAAAGATGACTTTCCCTTACCTGGTATTGACCAGCTAGTTGACCTCACCACTGGTCACGAGATGCTATCACTCATGGATGGCTTCTCGGGTTATAACCAAATTTTCTTGCCCCATAAGATCAACATAAAACCTCATTCATCACCCCTTGGGGGACCTTCTACTATCGAGTCATGCCTTTTGGCCTTAAAAATGCTAGTACCACATATCAACGGGTTATGACTTACATCTTCCATGATATCATGCATCACATATTGGAAGATTACATGGATGATCTCTTAGCCAAATCTAAATGCCATTCCTCCATCACCTTTCCGTCCTCAAAACCATCTTTGACCACCTCATTAAATATTGCGTTTGCCTTCAGCCTAAGAAGTGCATCTTCATGGTTCTCTCAAGAAATCTCTTGGGATTTATCATTTCCCTCCATGGTATAGAAGTTGACCCTACTAAAGTCAAGGCCATTCTCAAAATGCCTCCACCTACTAACCTTAAACAACTCCGTAGCCTGCAAGGTAAATTGCAGTCCATTCACCGTTTCATTTCACAATTATCTGATCGATGTCAACCATTTCATCATCTTTCTCAAGAAGGATGTCTCCTTTAAATGGGATGATGAACTATCACAAATATTTTGAGGCCTTAAAACAATACCTTCTCCAACCACCATACTTATCCCACCTAAAGACGATCAACCTTTTTATCTATACATATCATTTACCGATCATTCCTTGGGAGCCATACTTGCTCATCATGATGAAAACACACATGGAGCAAGCATTTTATTACATCAGTCATACTCTTTTGGACTATGAAACTTGATACACCCATCCCAAAAAATTTTATTAGTTTTTGTTGCCACCAAACTCCATCATTACCTACTCAACCACAAAACCTATGTTGTGACCAACACCGACCCCTTACACTTCATGTACGCCAAACCTTATCAAAATCAGCGTGCCGCACGATGGCTTATGATTTTAGCTGATCTTGACCTTGAATTCATTCATCAAAATTCCATCAAGGGCCAAGCTATCGCTGAACAATTGGCCGACGCACCTATTTCCGGGGATCAACCCTCTAATTTTGACTTTCCAGGATGAGTCGAGGCTACCCTTTCCTGGATGAACCCCTTACCAAATGACACTCTTTTTGATGGTTCCAGTGTTAGCATGGGGTGGGGCTGGTATTATCCTCATTCCTCTTGATGGATAACCCATGCCTTTGTCTTTCAAACTAGATTTTGAATGTAATAACAATATTGCCGAATACGAAGTGCTCGTTAGGGTCTCAAGCCGCCTATGCCCTTTGATGTCAAATCAATCAACATCTTTGGTGATTCTCAATTGGTCGTAAACCAAGTCAATGGTATGTACCAATGTCATAACGAGATACTTCAAAAGTATAAACATCATGTAGACATACTTTTGACCACCTTTGATCGTTACACCCTTTAAACCATCCCATGTTCCACCAACAAATTTGCAAGATACCATGTCCTACTTAGCTTCCCAAATACCCACTTCACCCACCGATTCCAAAATCTTTGTCACCATACAACACCTCCATTCACCTTCTTATTTACCTCATGATGTTTACTTGATCGGAACCAATACCCCTGACCTAAAGTGACCTTTGGTATAAACAATACTCCGACTACCTTTCTTTCTCCATCTTACCTCCTGATCTCACCTGTAACGGACAACGTGCCTTCCTTAAAAAGGTCTCTCATTATGTCATCCTAGGAGGAATCCTCTATAAGTGTGGCTTTGATGGTATTCTCTTACGATGCCTCACAAGTTCTAAAATTCCTTATACCATTAAGGAGGTTCATGATGGCATATGTGGAGGTCACTTTAGTGGCCTTCTTGTTTCTAAGCGTATTCTTCACCTAGGCTATTACTGGTTGACCCTTAACCATGATTGTTGTGACTATGTCAAAATTGTGTAAAATGCCAACAACATTCCAACCTTCATCATACACCCAGTCATGCCTTACAGGTCACTCGTGACCTTTGGCCCTTCTCTCAATGGGGTTTGGATCTTGTCGGAGAAATCAATCCTCATTCTTCCCAACGCCATCAATGGATCATCACTGCTACCGAATACTACACAAAATGGGTAGAAGCCATCCCACTCATTTCCATGAAAGTTGAGAAAATATGTGAGTTCATTAACCACCACATCATTTGTTCGCTTTGGTGTTCCTCATCACCTCATCACTGACAATGGAAAACAATTCAAAACAAAACATTGCAAAAAATTTGTGACACCTTCAACATTCATCTTAGTTTCTCATCACCCTACTACCCACAAACTAATGGCCAAGCCGAATCCACTAAAAAACCCTTAATAAAATTCTCATGAAAGTGGTTGACGATCGGGGAAGGATTGCCATACACACATTCCTTTTGCCTGAGGGCATACCACAATAGTATTCACACTTCCATTATAGCCACACCCTTTTCTCTGGTCTACGATACTAAGTCATTTCTACCTCTCTCGAATTCTAGATCCCCTCACTCCGTATTTCTCTCCATGACATGCTCACTGATGATGACTTTCGTCAGGACCACTTAGCACAACTAGAGTTATTAGACAAACGTCGTCTTAATGCTTTGGATCACCTTCAAGTTTACCAACAATGTATCAAATGTGCCTATGACAAACATGTTCATAAATGAACCTTCCAAGTCGGTGACCTTGTCTGAAGAAAATCAACACGTAACCAAAGCAGAAAAAGTAAATGGGGTAAATTTTCTCCTAATTGGCTTGGACCATACATCATGACTCATACCTATGGATCAGGTGCTTATCGTTTATCTTCTCTTGATGGTAAACCCGAGCTTGAGCCCCTAAACACCTTGCATCTTTGACCATTCTATTGTTGACTCGTTGTCCTACCTCACCCTTTGTCTCTCTCAAGCTCCTCCCTTGAGTGCTACCCACTCCATAAAACTCCCTAATGATTAAACCAAAATCATGTGAGTACCATCACTTGTTATCTTCCCTTGAATATGTGTACCACGGCACTGCACATAGCATGATTCTCATGGATACTTTTCATCTACCTTTAGATGAGATCCCATGGTCATTTCACCTTGCCTTTTGAACAAGAGTCCTATCCTCCACCTTGGTCTTGTCCATGACTTCAAAGACCTCACATGGGACCAAACTCCTTGAGTCAAACTTCTCATAAAAATATGACTCCCTCAAAAGGACATCTTCCTCTTGACAAATTGCTGCTATAAATAGACTACTCCCTCGAAGGACAACTATGTGAAGCTCTAAAAAAAAAAAAATGAGAGCAACCGAAGCTTCCCGCATCGATCAGCTTCATGAAGACCTCAAGGAGTTCCATATTATTTATCTCATATAGACTTCCCACATCGATCAGTCTATCAAAAAAAAAAAACTTTTTAGTCATGGACTTGCCCATTGTGACCTAGGACCTCTTGCCCGAAGGGCCTGCTACCTCATACCATATAAAAATTAACTACCTTTCACCCTTCTTACCATTCCCACTCATCATTTCCTCATTGCCTCAAGGGACATCTTAGAATTTAGAAATTTGGTGATCATGTGACTACTTTTCATCGTAGAACATGTCAATCATGCAATGTCTTTAAGGTCTTGTGTTCATCACCTCCTCCAGGTATGATGTACTCGGTATGATCCTACCCAATCAGGTGGCTTTATTGCCCCCTCTTATCTTTTAACCATCTTTGTTTACATTTTGATTACCTTATATAGGACTTGGTCCTCGACACTTACCTTTGGGGTAATCCTCCTCTTTTTCCATAATCACTTTCACGTACATCATTTTACCTATAATCCACCCACACCTAAAAAACCTAAACCCACAACATGCCCAAACACCTACCAAATAATTTTCACACCTCCTCATTTTCTTCCCTAGCTTATGGGAGAACTACATCATCCTGAGGTCCCTTTTCACCCTATGTAGGCCACTCAGGGCATGGGGCCCTTGGAGGTTAGCTCGGACATCCTCTACCTAAACAATTCATCTTCCATGGTCCCCCCATTTACACCATATCTCACTTATTCTCCCTTTTATATACAAATTGGAAATTAAACCACATACATAACAAGTTGTTTCATATTTTAAACATTATCGTACATTACATTTATTACGCCTACCATTTCTCTATCATCACTATGCATAGATTATAACACATCTCACATATGATCCATAGTATCATTCATCAGAAAAAATAATGAATCATAACTTCACCTATTTTCAACCTCAACCATGCCTAACAAACTTGACTCAATCCATGCCTAAATCGACCCTCTTCTCTGATCTATGCCTAAACCCCATCGACTCCACCATGCCTAACTCACCTAATTTCTTCCATATCTTTTTGTCGTTCATATCTCATCAACACATCAATAACAAATCAAATCAAAAATGCATAGTATCTCATATATAAATAAATGTGTATCCCAAATATACATGGCTATCTCCTCATGTCCATTATCTCAAAATCATCATCGGCTACCCTTGACCATACATCGGTTACCCTACCTCATGTATATCATTCCCTACATTTTATCCTTTTCATCCTACCCCATACCTCCTTTTGCCCCACCTCAACCTTCACCTTGATCATTTACCCCACCTCACCTTTACCCAAGCCATTTACCTCACCTTTCCTGCCCTCATCATTTACTACCTCCCTTTTTCCTCCTTTGGGGACTTCATTATTTTACCCCTACCTTGGCCTTACCCATGCCATGACCTAGATATTTGGACCTGGACCATCGCTAGTGACCTTTGACCTCATGTGTTCGCTATACCTTGCGGCACTATTACCTGTGTTGATTGACCTGATGACCTTACCTAGCCTATTGCCATGACCATTTATCCTAACCTTACCATTGGTGTTCTGAACATACCTAAATGTTCCTACACCTAACCTACATTGTGTTTCCTGACCATATCCTATACCTTGGATACGGATTCACTTCCACCTTGTTTGGATAAACCTATCGACCTTAGACGATGTAGAGTTTGCTACTCTTCAACCCGATAGTGTGTTGTAGTTTATTCATGTGCATGTGTTTGACTGTTACTACCTTTGACCCAGACCCATTACCTAGATTTCCCAAGTAGACCTTTAACCCTTTCTCCCCCATGCCCACCTACCTTTTCCTCCCATTTACCTTTTATCAAACCACTCACCGATTCTCCCTTCTGCCTCATCAGTTCCTAGTTTGAGGGGGATCACCTTCACCCACACATGGGGCAACCACATCTTATTTTTGTTAGCATTGCTTACCAATACAAGCTACACAACAAAAAGGGGCAAAATGTAGACACTAAAATTAGGTCACACTACCCTTTGGTTCCTCGACGAATAAGCACCCTTCATCACATTCACCTAGCCATGACCCCTTTCACCCCACTAATATTAATTTAATTAATTAAATTAAATTAATTCATTATCCTCACTATATTTATTATTTAAATATCTTATTTAAATAATATCCACACATCTGATTCACTTAGACACCTCACCAAGCCAACTCACCTAAGACCTATTCTTAGTAAGTTGCCATAACTAACTAAGACTTACCCAAACCCTAAAAATCAATGCCTACATTCCCTCTAACCACATTCCTACATGATCACAAGAAGCTCCCATTCTAATCCATGGGTTAACGACACGAGATCTAAGGAAATCAAGAGGATCTCCCTATTTTAGTAAACCTAGGAAATCTTGCCTTGACCGATGCTAGTTACCCCTAACCATCGCCGGTTAAGCCGGAACCACCGTCGGTTACCCTTTTAACCCCAAAACAACCTTATTCTCAAGGTTGGAAGTTGGAAGTTGGAAGTTGGAAGTTGGAAGAAGCGTTGGTAAAGGTTGGTGAGCATTAACACATCTCAGAGAGATAACACATCTTCAAAGAGTGAATTCCAGTGAGACCCATGTAAGGAAGGAGATCAAACATCTTTTCCTGCACAACCATCCTAGCCATGATCTAATCTAACCAAGCAAAGAGGAATGTACATGCAGCCCATGCAGAAGCTTTCTTTAGTTGGTGATCACTTGCAACCTTCAAACCTCTCATCAACACCTCCATCCCTCACTCACAGGCATTCAGGACTCGGAATCCAAGTAAGTATAACGTCATACTTTTCTAGTTTATTTCATTTCATCATAATTTTATCATCTATTATTTACCTAGCCACCTATTGACCTTCTCCAACATTTCCACCTCCATATACCCATTAAAACCTCACCAAAGTCTACCCTAGTCACCTAATACCTCGTCCCACCAACCAAAGTCCTTTATGCAATCACAAAGGAGACCTAAAGCTTGTTATGTGACATTTTTAGATTTCCACGATGGCGGCACTAGTTATACACTAACCACCATCGTCGTTACCCCTGACCGACATCAGTCTCTGTATTTTCCCACACATCCCAGAACAGAGACCTACCCACCTAATTTCACCTCACCCTCATTCACCTGTGATCTACCCAAGACCTTTGTCAAACTTGTAGAGACCTAGAACCAATCATTTGACCTTTGGATTCTATTCTAGCTTAGCCTGTTAGATTAGATCTATTTCTTATTTTGTTTTAAGTGAGATACCTAAATCATTTCAAATTACAATAGGATTTACTTTGTTTACAACATTAAATTGTTTAAAATAGTGGACTAACAACCATCTAGGAAGTATCACACTTCCCGATCTAGCATACGCTAGGCAGTTCACTGCCCATATTGTTTAATTCCTTCTAGTGGTCTTGCTTTGCATTACAGGTAGTTCCTCCTAGCCAAAAGGAAGCTCTCATGATCAGTTATGGATTTATAAGTCATACGTGCACGACAACCCATCAACCAACATATGAATTGGTATTCCACCTACGCCTTACTCCTATTTGTTTACAACATTTTAAAGAAACGATCTAAGAATCAGGTGAAACATGTACCTTTGGAAATGTAATCTAATGAACAACAAGGATCAATCAGACTTTGACAATAGTGAGAATTGCTTCATGATTAGATTCACAAACCTTCCATAGATTCTTGTTTGATGGCCTACCTTGATATTTGATCAATTGAATATTTGTTGCAAGAACCAAATGTGAATAGTGAAGTATCTTTCTATGTATTTCATAGTCTTCAAATAACCAAGTATTTGATTTTTGATAGGATATCATTGAAGCCAAGTTCTAGTGACTACCACTAACCCAGTGGTATAATCAAGGTTTTCACCATTAATGACTGTGGAAATTAATTTTTGTTTTCCCTCTAGTTAACGAGATAAGAAGTAGTTTGTTCCCTCTTAATTTTTTTTTGCAATAAATAAAAAAACATGCCCTGCATCACAAAGTAAAACTCAAGTCAAACTTAAAATACATTAAGAGATTATCATTTCATAATTTATAAATTTATAACATGACATGTATGTACATGGTTGCTTAAATTAGAGACTTTGTCAAAGTAAGGTGATGTTTTCATATAATCAAAAGACATTACAAGTTGTAATGCTCGTGAAAATTGATATGTTTCGATCGAAATCGGGGTTTACAAGTCCATTCATCGACACACTTTTGTGACTCACATTCATTCCACATAAAATTAATGCATGATATACAAAAATATGCCATGCACCTAGTATAAATAGTGCAAGAATTTACATTTGAACTATAGAATGAGTGCATATCACTTGATCCTGTAACTATCATACAATCTTCATAGCTTGCCAAATGTTGTTCCTCTATCAACTAGAAATATCTATAAATTGTTGAACTCTCTTTAGATTCATGGCCCATGTTCTTATTACACCAATCAATAATTTTTTCTGTACCTATAAATTTAGCACCATCTTTGAACTTTAATTCTTCTTTTGCAAGGGATTTTTTCACACATGCTCCTGCACCATCATGCTCTCCTTTCCCATGTCATGCCTCAAGAAAATCTAGATATGTTATACACTTGTTTTTATGTGCATCCTACTTATCCAATAAAATATCCATGCATTCTTGAATTGTGATGTGTAGTTGTCCGACCAAATGTAATGTTGATTGAAAATAATGTTCCTCTTAACCAAGTTTGCATAAAACAATTGGAAACACCCTTGCACATAATTTGTAGAATGTGTTTGATCATCATTGATGTATAAATGATACTCTCGTAATATTTTTGATATTTCTTACTGATTTTCAAAGAGTGCATGAATATTATATGCACGAAAATAACAACTTGCACTGAGTTATAGTATTGTGACTGAACCTCCATTTGTGGCTATAATGAGTAATTATCTGTGAATTCAACTACTGAAACAATAGTACCAAGTGGGAATGTGTCCTTGATTAACTTTAATTGTTCATCCAACCATCGAGCTCTATGTGTGTTCCTTGTATACTCATAAATAATTTCCTCTCTAAATTTGACCATATATTCTTATACAGGTAATTGTTTTGTAACAAGCTCACACCTCTTAGATTCTTTTCCATCTTTTAATTGATATGCCAAAAATTTATATTTTTGAAACCAACTAATTATTTTCCTATTGAATGTGTACTCTCCTCATGGATACAACTTTTCAATTTCGAAAGCCACCACATACATTGCACATTCCATCCAAACATGTTTTGTTATAAAAAAAATTGTCCAATTGACCTTTCACAAAATATCATAGGAATAAATTCCCTTACAAATTTTGGTGGGACATTTAATCCACACTCCTGAAACATGATGTCGTATGCAAAACACAATGTACTTGACAAAAAACATCATAATGCATTAAAAATTTAACATGATGCCTACAACAACAAGTGGTACGTGAGTGATTGATTTTCACATAAAAGGGTTTGTTCATTTAAAAAAATTTGGCTAATGTTAATTTCTATATTTTCATTCTTAAACTTAGAGAACAATTGTGTTTGAGTCATATCCAAGAAATTTTTGCATGTGCTTCATGATTACGAGAACCTATTCTTCTTTTTATTGTATCTCTTCTATTTGGTGACACCCTTGTGTTCTCATTCCAAAACTTTACAAGTAATTCTTTTAGAATATCATATGCATCATTGTCTTTCCGTGGGAGTCTACTAGAGAATGCCCAATAGTCAATGTTATTGGCTGACTCAATACTTTTACATCTCCCTATTGCTTTCATTAGTGTTTTTCTATTTAGCTTAAAAGCTCTACTTGTTTTTCTAATTAAACTTTTATTAACTATTTTTCACTTACTATATAATTAGTTAGTGCACGTCGTATAACATTACTATCTTTGGAGTGTTTTTTGACACCTATAATATGGTATGATTTATGTATATTTTCAACAATTTTCACATTTCGATCATCAATATTATATGTTCTTAACCCTAGGGTCTTCATTGTAGGTCTCATCTTAATTAATTTCATCAACATAAAAAATAATTGACATCTTTGTGTATCATTTAATTTCTCAAAGTAATTATCCCAAATTCCCATAGCTTTTATTTAAAACATTTTTTTAGGAATTGGTTTTATAATTTTTTCATCAATTTCAATTAAGTGAATGGGTTTTCTATGAAAAATGGAAGGAGGTGTTCTTAGAGGTAAAGATTCATTAGCAAGATTACTTTCTTCATTCAGTGTTTCCATGCAAATTTCAGGATTAACATTTGGAATCTCAGGTAAAGGTTCAATATTATCATTCATACCAAATTATTTATCCATAACAAAATTATCATTCAATTCATTATCAATACTCATTGCAAAATTATTATTCTCCTCAATTTCATTATTTATTTCATCATCATTTTCTAAAACATCATGTACATTTGACATAGTAGATGTACCTTACCCTCCACAAATTTTCACATCCACTTAAATTTCTTTATTCTAATATATCTTCATTGCTATGAGGTCTTGTTCATCACCTTATTCATTTCCTTATGTTGGATTTTATCCCCCATGATTAGAAAAATATAGATAGTGGGGTAGGGGACAACCTCAACTACTCAAAATTCGTGTAGGAATGTATATGAATATGCAAAGAAGACGGAGTGTGGAAAAAGTCTCGTGAAGAAGTTGGAAAAGGATATTGGAGGGAAGGGGATGTATAAAAAAGGAAATGCACTCACGTTATAATGTGCTCATGTTTCCTTTCTCCATTTTCCAAGGCCCAAAGCTCTTGCCTTGGATCCAGTTTGGATCCCCAAACTTGAGGCATGGACCTACTAAAACATAACAAACCACATGTTTTCAACAAAAATGTTAAAATCCATCTTCCTCAATAATAAATCCCACAAAAATGATCAACACATTTATTAAAAAATTGACTACGAGGTCAAATAAACTTTCTTCTTTCTAAATATATGATTTTTCAATTTTTCTGACTAGTATAAGGTTTCCATACTTATTATTTTCTAACTATGTCTTTTTATAGCTATTTTTTAAATTTATACATGTCTATCATTCATCGTGTATCTTTTGATTCACTCATCCAAATTGAATAAAAATTATACAATCACAAACTAGGACTAATTCTACACATTAAAAAAATTCTATTTTTTGATAATGTTTTAGGCAATTAGGGGGGCATGGTCGACTATTCCTTATTTTTCAAATTTTAAAATATTTATACTTGAAAAATCATAAAAAATTAAATACTCACTAAAAAAATATAAAAATAATCTATCACAAACTAGATGCTCCTATCTATCTTTCTACTAAAGGGTTTTCAAAAATACTAAATAGTGCTAAAAATGGGGGACGCGCGATTATCGTCTATTATGTTTTTTAACAAAAACAAGAGAACCTATTGGTATTTTATATATTTAACCCACTTACACTTAAACATTTAAAAAATAGTAGTTTAGAAACTAGACTCAAAATTCTACGATTCATGTTCTTATAACATCTTCCAATTTTGAGTGTAACTATTTCAAATAACTCGTAGAAGTTGAATTTTTTTTTTTTATAAAAAGCATCCAATTAAGACCCTCTTTTATCCCCAATTTACATGCATTTACCCCATGCTAAAAATATCAAACCTCTCAAAATTTCAATCTCTAATCGCTTTAAACATCCAAAATAATGAGGAACAACAAACAAGGCAAAATGCATAAATTCTCCCAAAATAACGGTGTCCAAAAACGTAACTTACTAATAATAGAAACTTGTTAAAATGGAAAAACATCATAAATGGAGGTTAATTAAATGTGTCAAGACATTCAAAGACAATATTTCAGAAAATGTTTTTAAAAACCCCAAAATAGCAACTCCTGGCCCACATGCCAAAACAAAAAGTTTCGCCAATGCGAAAGTTGTTGTTGGTTATGTTTGCACTAATCTTGTTACTTTTATCCATCCTCACATGGTTTTAAAGTTGTCTCATAGATCAAACAAGAAAATACACCCTCCATGAGGATCTTGAAACATCATTCTGATCACAATTGTGTCAAGGAGTGAGACAGAACATATCAAGGCCTGACTAGTGAAATTCGGGGACACTGTGTCTAGTTGGAAAGGATTTGAAAAGTGTCAAGGGCCCCATTAAAATCCAATATCATCAAAGGATGTGATCATAATCATAAGTAAAATGAGGAAATCATTGGAATAATACGATCATGAAGGTATGCAAGCATCCTAGGTCTGATCTCATTCAAGTACTCTGAAGTAACAAAGGCTAAAGAGGTGATCTTCTTGTGTGGCATCATGATGCAAGAAAAGAATCATCCCAATTTCATTTGATTTCATAATGTTCTTAAAAACTCAATAAAACACCTGGTAGTGTGATCAATTCATCAAGAGGATGGTCATCATAAGAATGATGAGAATGATTCTCCATGAGTAAGGAAAGAGGTCATCTCGGAAATGCATACCTTGTGAAGTGTTTCTAAACACTCGATCCATGCTTGATAATAATCTCACATATTTTAAATCAGAGGAGGAAAATTTTGCATTGTTTTAGTGGAGTATACATGAAAATAACATGGAGCTCATTTTCCATTCAAGGATCATTTCTTCATGAGGATTAATTGAGAAATGTCTAAGTATCATAATCATGCTTCCACCCAAGTGGCATATCGATTGAGGAAGTGAGTTGTGAAGTAGGAAATGATGTCATCATGATCAAAATGAAATGAGAGATTTATGGATTAAACTGAGGACACCCTCTCTTAAAATTGGGTTGAACTGAGAAAATTGAGCTATTAAGGCACTCAAGATCATCATGTGCAAATATTCAAGGAATCACCTCATTCCATTCCAACCAATGGCCACTTCTCAAGAATCTCATTTGGATGCAATCCTCTATCTGTAATGTGAGGGTTTGTTTTGGTGAGTGAAAGTTAAGCATCAAGAGGTTTGTACATCATGGAGTTGGTTTGTGATCAGTAGTGTCAATTTTGAAATCTTAAAGAACAAGAGAGTGATCCTCACTCTCACTATGAGATCAAGAGACAATCATCATAAGTAATTCCCTTAGCCATATTAGGCTAACATCAGGGAGGTCTCACAATAGTGTTCCTAAACACTCATTAAACAGTTTGAAGTGTCTATGCATAATAGAAGGAGGATATTGTGATCACCATGCCTCAAATTAGCAAGATCTTCATCAACAATAGATCATTTAACCCCTTCTCTTCCCCTCCTCCTCTCTCTCTCTCTCTCCATACTCTAATTTTCAATTGAGAATGTATTTTTTCTATTTTTTCCTATTCACTTAAGTGATAATAAAATATTTGTAAAATATAAAAGTACTCTCTCAAATTATAAGAGAGGTACTTAATTTGTCTCTTCTAAGGGAAATTGAAAAGTCACAAGTGATGGGACATGAAGAGTCATGTTTGTGGTAGATGAGAAGATAATTTTCAATGCTATAAATTGGAATGAATTCTCCATTCCAAGGATCTTGAAAGTTAGTTTTTCTGTAGCAATTGTGGATTGTTGTATGGTTGTTGAGCTTTGTATCACCATTACACAATAAATAAGAGTTTCATTTCTTCCATTCCCTTTGCTTATGTTTTCCTCTATTCTCTCTCTTTTTGTAATTTCAAGCATAGTGATCTTGAATAACTAAGAAGGAACTTGGTTTCCTTGATTGATGAATCTAAATAACTGTGTGTCTCTAGTTTGTTAGTCTTACTAATTTCTTACATTATTGTTTTCCTCTAATTGAATGTGGACCTAATCTGTTATTGTGTGTGAACTATGTTAGTTCCTACTCACAATAATAACTCTCTCTTTCCTAATTTCACTCATTTATCCCTCATCACTACAAATTCCTCCCTTGTACCTCGTATAAGCACTTTTCCACAGAGTTCGGTGAAATGTTCCTGCAGTGTGATCCCTAGGCTATTTGGCCACCCCATAGAAATAATATAGTTTACATTCAATAATAGGATCCTCCCTATACCTAAAAAGGAGGGCTTAGCCTCTGTGAATGTTGGTGGAAACACGAAAAATTATTTCACCAACAATTTCATAGTTGTCTTATTCAATCAAATGCAATAAAAAGGTTAACTTGTGTTTTTAACATTGTATGTGCGACTATATGACTATACCATAGAGAACAAAGTAAATTTTAAAACATAAATCTATAGCATGCAAGGTGGAAATAATGGACATTGGACTTGATTACCTACATTTGAAGAACTTGGATTTACATTGGAAGAACTTGAATTTGAAGATGGTTGTTTGTTGTTGGAATTCATGACCATGTTCACCGAAGGGGGACTCCCGCAATGAATGTTGCATGTAGAGAAAGCAATCAAGCTAATGATGTTTACTATGTCTCTTAAATTATGATTTTCTTCAAGTAAAGGGTCCATTTCGCTACTTAAACATATTTTCCTCTCCGATTCCCTTTGCACCTTCTCAAATTCTCTTATATTTTTATCAAGATCCTTATTTTTCTCTCTTTATTTCCTTTGCATAATCTTTTTCTAATCCTTCCACTTCCTTTTAATTTTATTTTCGAACTTCATATTCTCCTTATTTCCTTTTTAGTGTTCCCGATAACTTTCCTCTCTTCATTTTTTTTTCTTCGTTACCTTTTTTTCTTCAATATCCTTCTTACGTATCTCTTGATCTACAAAAATTATGTATATTCATCTGATGCGAGTAATTGGGATTATCTACTTAGCCTAAGCTTATTTTTCCTAATTTTTTAGTAACACTCAACTATAAATTTAAGAAAAGATGGCAATAAGGATGATTTTTGTTCATTACTATTTGATAGTAATATGTATTGTCATATGTGTCAAGTACCACATCCTCATTTTCACCCATATATGTTATTTCATCAAATATTTCTTACACCCAAATTTTCATAAGAATGAATTAGTTGAGTTGGGAGAGGAGGCATTGAAACCATTTACATTAACACATATGCTTGGTTGGAATCAAAATTAATGCCAACGTTTGTTATAGCCACCTTCACCAAATCTAGGGGTTTACTTGATTCGGACTTAATCTTAATCCTGGATGAAATAAAAAGATGCATCACATTCATTATTGGTGATTGTTGAGGTTGACATGCATGAGCTTCATGTTTGTTATTTAATACTTGGATACAAAAATCCTATGCATTTGTTTCCCATTCTCCTTGAGAATAATTTTTTATTTCCTTTTCTTCAAATTTTGTTGTATCATCGTTATAATGATTGGATTTCTTCATCATTAAAGTTTTCCAACCTCGTGATATTTCAATAGCATTAAATTATTCTTCTACATAAAATGTCTGACTTGGAATCATGTCATTGGCTAGTACATCGGGATGAGGGGTCATATAATTATCCTTCTACAAAGAGATTTAATATTTTCAGGAGTTGGTACGATCTTGAAATCCAAGTTGCCCAAAGTGTAAAATTCTTGTTTGCTAACATATATACCATGATTATTATTCATTCATGATTTTATATAAACCTTAAATTAGGACTTAAATGGATCAAATATTTCGTATCCAATGGATATAGTTTGTAGCTAGTGTGTGTCAATGTAATAATGTCAATCCCTAAATCCCTTATCTCTTCAATTTTTGGTAGTGCAATATGACTACAATGACCATCAAATATGAGATATTGATTTGTAAGTGAAACTTGTAGTCATTAAATCACACACTTACTATGTACATCTAGCCTCTAAATACTTCATTCATGTGCATGATTCTTAAACAAGAGAGCTAGTCATTAACAACCCTTTAACTTGATTTCACATTACTTTGATCCTTTTCATCTTTAGTGTTTATTATTTCTGATTGATAACTTATAGTTTTGCATACCAATCGGCATATTACTCAACTTTGATTTCATTGTTTATCCTTTTGAGCATCATGTATGGGGCCGCTTATTAGGTACAAGAGCACCACGACATTATTGTCCCCTATGGATGCCTTTGTTCTCTTTGTCTTGTTTTTTTATCTTTCTTGTCTTCTTTTATCACTCTTGGTCAAACTTTCACTTATTAATGACAAAACTTAAGCAATAATATCATATATATATATATATATATATATATACACACACACACACACACACACACATGTCTTATTTAACCTCATTAAGGGGGAAAGCATTCAAGAGGCACATACATCTACAAGGAGATAATATTTTCTATCTACTACATCAATGACTACATTTTGGCACTGCATAATTCACTACATAGGAGGGTTTATTCTGAATTCCATATCACACATTTTGTATTTAGGACAAAGTAGTTGTACCTTGTTATCTCTTTGTGTGATTGGCACTAGAGCATCCTAACTTAAGGTACATTATTCCAATCACACACACACACACTAGAACTACATTGAGTCTGAAATATAGTGCAATACTCGGTGAAAATCACATTGGGGTGATGCCAAGGTCATTCGATTCAAGAATATGCATATTTTAATTAATTGAATGTGTCCTTGAGTATTTTGTGGGTAGCTAGGGTTTATTTTGTAGGTACATATATAACACAACAAATCTAATATGACCTACAACAAATAAGGAGTGACACTAAGAGACATAGAAAGAACCAGGATCCTTAGCCACTTCGTAGATACCAATACCCATATCGAGACACTAGCTCTTGGGTGTCCCTATAACATTCCAATCAGTTTTGTCCTATCTCACATTGCCATATCAAATTTCTAGACAAAAAGCTTACACAATCCAAAACTTGCCTTTCCAGGACTAATCTCCACCCAAATTCAATCCAAAAATACATTTACAAGTTGATTCATTCTACAAACCCTATATATCACTCTTGCTTACACTTCTTTATCTTGCTTTTGCTTGAATTATGTTATATTTCTTTGATTATAAATGTCCTTGTTATATTTATTTGATTAACAATGTCCTTATCCTAGAGTTTAATATTATTAAATCATTTGGTGAACATGACAACTATTCCCATGCCTCGGATCCATTTCCCTTTTTCTTCTTCTTCCGAGGCCATGGATAATTATTATACTTTCATCCCCACCCATTTCTATTCCCAAAAATTATCGAGATATGACTATATTCTTGTTATTACACAACATCCACCTCGCTACATAAAATGCCGCTACGAGTTCCTCTCAGTAAATGTTTTCACCATTCATTTGTAATAGGACCGCTTTACACCTTCCTACCTCTATCCCTCCTCCTCTTAATACACCACTTCCTCAACCTATTGCTCCATCTAAAACCTATGATATCATTGAGAAATTAAAGAATACCCCAGCTAAGATATCTCTCTTTGATCTATTATGCCAAGCTCCTGATTGCCATCATACCTTAGAGGCTACCCTTCACTCTATTCAAATCCAAAGTGATGACCCTCCAGTAGATTTTTCCCATCTCATGGATTCTTTCAAGCATATCACCAATTCTATCACATTTTATGATGAGGAAATTACTCTTGAGTCTTTCATTGATTCTCCTCCTCTTCTTATCATGGATCACATTCAAGATTTCCAAATTAAGTGTGTACTTATTGATAATATCTCTACACTAAATATTTTTCCTTTATCATTACTTGCCCAAATCCACATTCCCCATAATGTAATTGTAAATCTACTAATATTTTATGTGGCTATGATACTACGGTTATCCAGATAATCTCCCATGCTTATTTAAATCACTTATTTAGGTTACATACCTAAACAATTTTTAGAGATTGGTGGAAAAATAAAGAAAGTAAGAAGAAACATTGTTTGGCATGCTTCAAAAAGAAAAAACCTGCACGGAAGGTCACATAGAGGGGGAAAATCCACACAAAAATAGATATCCATGCAAATCTTCATGTAACAAGTGAAGACAAATTTGTGCTTCACAGAAATGAGACCCATGCAAAATCTACATAAAAGTCTGCAAAACACATGGGGCAATCACATGTGCACGATAGTAAGTGAATAAACTAGTGGAAGGCTATGGCTCAACGAAGTAAACATAACCACACAACAAAGGAATTCTACACATGAAGCCACACAACATATACAAATCCCACGTAAAGGTGTACGATAGAGGAAGACAAGTCCACGACACAAAGGAATCAATGTGCGGAAGATTGCAAAGGCAATAAAAGAAAGTAACCAAAGTCGACACACAAAAAACTCATGCACAAAATCACATATCTCTAGCAATGTAAAAGGACAAGGAAATTTGTGTGATATAATAATAAATATTCATAGAAAATATGTGTAACAAAGGAATAAAAAATATGTGTGAAAATTCGTGTGACAAAGGGAAAAAAATAAGAAGTCTTTGCTTGACTGAGAAACAAATCACAAAATTCTTTTCTTTTCTTTTTTTCAAAATGTATAATGTTATTTTTGTTTGTGTGTATTATTTTCCACATCATTAGGTGATTCATCTCACTTAGGTGAGATCATGCATCGATAAGTCATATGCATCATTAGGAGTTACACTTCTATTATGGGAATGTAACTCCCCCTCTCTATTAGAGTTGTCATGATTGCAGCAGCACCGGGGTTACTCAACACCTCCTATATGTACACCCCCTTTGATCTATGAGATAGAGGAGAGTTTTATGGATTAACCGTGTTACGCCCGTGTTTCAAATATTTTCATGGACATTCGGTTGATGCTTGCTCCTCCCAAGATCTCTTCACACCGCCGTTCACATGTCCGCTGATGTGCACGTCATTTCTCGTGATCCTCGCTTGCGGGTTTTAAACCCTCTTTCATGGTATCAAAGCAGATCTTGTGGATCCGTGCACTCATCGGCATTTCGTGCGTATTTTTCAGCTTTCACCATGATATGCGGTTCTCGTTGTGTGTGTCGTAATGGATATTCCATTATGTGCTTTAGTGCATTGATTCAAGTGTTTATACCTCCACTCGGTTGTTCGTGGTTCATGGTTGGATCTACATGCATTTTATGTGTGTTTCGGGTGCATTTCAAGTTCACGGGTTGCAGATTTCTGAGTTTAGTCTTTCCCGAGCTCACCAGTGTTTTGTGCTCCACTGATGTGCATTGTGCTTGTGTCTTGACCGCTCATGCATTAGTGGCTTGTTGCATCTACATGTCTTCCCGTGTTCGATCTTGATAATTCGGGTTTGTGTATGCCCGGCCTTCTAATGTGAATCCATTCTGCTCGCCATTCTAGTTTTCCTGTTTGGGTGTTTAGTGATCTTTGAATACGTTGTTGTTGTTTGTTCATTTTTCTGCTCCCACCTACATTTCCCGCACTCGTGGTTTCCTCCTCTGCCCGCTCCACCACCACGTTGCCTCCAACATTGGAAAACATTTTTTGTTTTTGCTTTGGACATTTTTTGGAGCCCTACATTTTTTTGAGCCCTTTGCTGCATTCAAACCTCCCACGTGGACCACCAACACTGCAGCACCTCCCAACTCCATGGTGACCCCTCCAAATTGCTCCCGCTCCAACAGCTCCCACCCATGTTTTTGCATTGAAAAACATTTTTTTTAACTTGTTGTTTCTGGTTGCTTTAACTTTCTTTGCACGTGGTCTCTCGCTACCTCCGTGGTTTCTCCCTCCGCTTCTTCCAACAGCAACTTCAGCTCTATGTGGCATTTTCACCTTCCATCCGCATTGGAAAACATTTTTTCGCTTTGCAATTCGTTGGAAAACGTTTTGACTCAAACGACCACGGACGTGGACCCTCCAACTTGGCATTTGAACTGACTCTTAAAATGTGGGCCCCCTCCTTTCCACCTTCTTTTTATGTTTTAAGGTGTTTAAAAAAAAACATTCAAGATTGGCATATTTTAAGGTTGTTTTGGCTTGTATTACTTACCCTTCCTACGCTTGTCGAAGACGGAGGCGAGGTTTGGGATTGGCGGGAGGCTAATCCCCCTCATAGTCAAAAAAATATGCCTAAAATTCTATGTTGTTTCCAACGAGTACCCACATGATACCCTTTGCACCCATCTCGTGTACTTTTTTAATGTGTTTGCAACATCTATTGCATTTTTCCATCAGTTGTAGGAATCGTTTTAATGCTATAACTTTTGACTCGCTACTCATTTTTGAGCACTTCTTTAGTCAAAGTTGCATGATTTTTCACACATTACATGATGAAATTGTCATTTTTGTAAATGCACTACTTTTATAAAGTGCTGCATTCTGGGGGGTTTATTTGTACTCTTGGGCTTTCACATGCAGATGCATTATCGGCCGAGTCCGATGTCTTGCTTTTGTGCATCTTGCATTTTTCATCATGGAGAGTGCTCTTTCCAAACTTGAGCATCATAGGATCACCTTATAGCCTCCACCACTTCTCACCGGAGAGGGAACTATTCAGCTTGGCGTGCTTCCATGGAATGTTACTTCACCTATGAGGGTCTTTTACCCTTCTTGCTTGGGCCAATTCCTGCACCCACTGATCATCATCATCTAGAGGATTTTCTTGACACTTGTGACCACATCTATGGTCACATGATGATGCATGTCTCTCGATCTCTCTAGGTTTCACGTGGCACACTCAAATCCACCTCATCGTGTCTGGAGCATTCTTCAATCCCTCTATGGAGACCCTTCACATACTGCCATTATTGCTGCTAATTCAGTTGTCTCCTCCATTTTTTCATGTGATGATAGTTCCACCGACACGGCTCACTTGGTTCTACTTCGATGATGAGGATTGTGCATCTAGTTCTCGATGTTGAGAGTACTGCAGAGAGGACTCTTCTCCTCCTCTCACTATTCCGAGAGAGTGTTGACACTTCCCACATCTCATCGAGATATCGGCGCTCCTTCTCGCCTCATACAGTCATCACACCCACCTCCTTTCCACTTCTAGTGTGCGAGGCCCCTTCCACTCCTCTGCCTTCATTGGATGACTCATACCTATCTGACATCACTCTTCTATTTGTTGAGCCCCCTCATTGGGACGAGTATCTACCTAACCTTAGTCATCTTTTCACAGAGTCTACTTGTGATGCACTACAGGTTCCTCATCCATCTACAAGTGTTTCAGAGGAGTTCATCATCTCTGTTGTTGGGAGTGCCCCTTCAGGACTCTTACCACTTTGACTTTTCCAGAGACCTTCATTGATCCACCCTCACCGTGGATCCCTTTTCTATTGTGGAGGATGTTTTGTTCCCTTCATATCACTTGGACATCCTCTTTGCAGGTGTTTCTCTTGTTTACTCGATAGTTACGCACTTGTGACATTACCTTCGGCTTCGCACTCACTTGCTAGACCTATGTCACACTTGCACCACTGGACTCGAGTTCTTCATGTTGTTGCCTTCAATTTCCTTTATGGAGTGGGAAGACTTCCAACACATCATTTCTATCCTTCCTAAGGGAAGGCACACTGCATCAGTGTGAGTGGCTCTTCTTCGGTCCAAAGGTAAAGGATCTCATCATCGACATTCTTTTGGGAGACCTCCTAGAGCTATAGAGTTCAGATCCATCCATGGCATCTTATGCATTCCTCTCGTCTCCCTCTTCTTCTCTCTTCTTCTTTTTTTTGAGAGATTGCCTCTTTTTACATATTTGGAATCTTTCTTAGATTAGAGAGTGTGTTTTTTTCTCTTGTGGTGGATGTTTTCCCACTGGGTTTTCCTTCACCGCTTAAGACCTTTTTCTTGTGCATGGGTACCTCATCGTGCCTTGTGTTGGGACCCATTTCTCATTCGATCGACATGTCACCTCATCCTAAGTTACGATGAAGGGGGTGTTAGTGTGTATTATTTTCCACATTTATTAGGTGAGTCATCTCACTTAGGTGAGATTTTGCGCGTCGGTCGTCATATGTGTCATTGGGAGTTATACTTCTATTATGGGAATGTTACTCCCCCTCTCTAATTGAGTTGTCATGATTGCAGCATTGGGGGTTACTCAACACCTCCTATATGTACACCCCCTTTGATCTATGAGATAGAGGAGAGTTTTATGGCTTAACCAGGTTCTGTCCATGTTTCAAATCTTTGCATGCACATTTGGTTGATGCTCGCTCCTCCCGAGATCTCTTCACGCTCCGTTCACATGTCCGTTGATGTGCATGTCATCCCTCGTGATCCTCGCTTATGGATTTTAAAACCTCTTTCAATTTTTAGTATAGTTTATTAAAGATGATGTTGACAAGTTAAAAATAGATGAAAACATGCAAAGGAAGCTTGTTTCATCATCTAGAAGTTCTAATAATAGAACAAAGCATGCACAAGTGGATTTTTTTTTCTATTTCGGGAGCGTAACCTTTATTTTTAGCAAAACTTTAGATAAAACAAAGCTGTGAAGGCTCTTTTTAGGAAGTAGATAAAACATGATGCACATATTTCACATGTAGAAGCTATTTTTGAAGCAAAAGGGAAATGCACATGTGTTTTCCTATTTTTAGAAGTCATACTTGCATGTTTGATCTTTTTCTTCTTTCTCTCTCTCAAATTTTCTATAAAACTCTAGAACGGATTGTAAAAAATTATCTTGGCATCTTCATTCATGTTTTTGGAGCATTTTGGTTTTCTGGGTGAGAAAGCAAGGGTCATGAGTGATTATTTATGCTTGTTCTAGCTCTTGAAGCAATAAAGCGGTTGTTGTTACCTTTCTACAATTAACATTTAATGCATTTTTAAACTAAGTTTATCTTTGTGGTATGTGGTTATTCTTAGAGTAAAAATTTAATCTTCATGCCTTCATGAAGTTTTGTGTCAATTTCTAGGTCATGGATTGTGTTTAATAAGTTGTATGCAGGATTTTATTGTGGAGCCATTTACTTGCCCCTTCTTTATCTTGTCATGACACAACCCCAAACCCTTTTATGAACGCTTTTCCCTTGATATAATCACTTGTAGTTAGTGTAAGGTGTGTATGGATCTCGTGTTTCATCTATGTGATTCTAATAAGTCTGAGATCCTCAAAAATTCTAGTGTATCACCATCCTTTTTAGTTTTTCTCTTCTTTCTTTCTCCCTTTTCCTTGTTGGTTTTGGTAGAATAGAGTAGTCTTAGAATATAAAATAGTTTAGGTGTTGCACTAGGGGAACTATCCCTCTCTGGAGACTCACTCCAACATACATGTCACCCATAACCTAGGAGTATTTCCATTTTGTCAATTGAAAGGAGAGTTATCATACCATTCTCTAAAGGGTACATTTCAAAGTGACAACAGTTTTTGGCATGCTCGATGGGACACTTTTTTAAATTTAAATTTATTTTTCCATGTGTTCCATTGTAAACATTCTAGCCATTGTGGTTCCTCTAACTAGCATAATAGTTTCTGTCATGCTTTGTGGGACATACAACAAATAATTTGTTAAAGATTCGATGTTGTCCTTGGAAAATATTAGTGTTTCCAACACATTCATCAAGCATATGGTGACTCCATAAGTTAAAAGCATATTCTACTTTGGAAGTTCAAAGCATATTTCATGCCAAAGGTTACAACTAGATCAACTACAAAAGGTATTCCATTTGATTTCATTGATTTACCTTTGAATTTAGGTAAGAGAAGTAGATTCTCAAATTCCAAGTTATATCCTAAATCTCCTCCCACTCCACAAAAACTAAGTTTATTTCTCAAATTTTCCATATTCAGTCTTAATCTGAATATGGCCTCCCAAGAAATTGGGTTTTATTTCCTTCGATGATGGCAGACCACTATTGATTTCTCAACATGATGATATCCTAATTTTTACTCTTAAGATCATCCCATTTTTTACTCATGAAAATCAGGTTACACCCATAGAACACATTAAATATGTGGCCAATATATGCTCTATTTATCATGTCACACACTACAATGTTGTAGTCAAGTTATTAGCATCCTCTTTCAAAGGCAAGGCGTTGTAGTGGTACAAGGGACTGACACTAAATTCCATCACTACATGGGATCAATTGGGAGAAGTTTTTAATAGGAATTTCAAGACAAATCAGACCATATTTCATTAATAGAACAATTGAACACCATCAAGAGAGAACCACAAGAGTTCATGCTTGATTTTATCTACAAATTTCAAAAGAATTGGGATAAAATTACA
The DNA here is from genome assembly GCA_018340775.1 of Taxus wallichiana var. yunnanensis. Lineage (NCBI taxonomy): Eukaryota > Viridiplantae > Streptophyta > Pinopsida > Cupressales > Taxaceae > Taxus > Taxus wallichiana. The sequence continues at coordinate 208,487,974 of CM031237.1, read as the reverse complement.
CAAGTAGTAAGGCCACTTCAAGGCACTCATTGAGAAATAGTCGGGAAATTCATCAATATTCTACATATAGATAATAGTGGGGAGTATGTTATTAACATGCTTGAACAAGTTTTTACTACATAAGGAATTGAGTTACAATGAACAATTTCATACATTCCTTCACAGAATGGAGTTACAAAATGAAAGAACAAGTTCTTGAAAGAGATGGCCAACTATATGCTTCACTCTAAATAACTAGCACCACAATATAGGATGAAGCTATTAACTGTGTAAATTACATCAAAAAATGTGTCTATCACAAATCCTTGAAAGGAGTCACTCCTTTTGAATCTTGGCATGATTAGAAACTGTTAGTTAAGAACTTCAAGGTCTTTAGATCTTTAGTTATGGCTTGCATCCCTAAAAGAAACATAAGGCTATGGAACCTCAAAGTCAGCCTTACATATTTTTGGGATACCTAGATGGTGTTAAGGGATACAAGATTCTTTATTTGACCACACAGATTTTTCATTGAGAGAAGTGTCAAATTTCAATAAGGTCCACCAAATTTTACACACGACATTTCTCCACTTCCATCAACTACACTTGGAATTTCTAATGATAATTCTAATAGTTCGATGATTTTGAGTAGTTTATTGAGTATATCACCACTGAGGACTCTTCTTCTTCTAGCACTAACAATGAGAGTAGTGATGGAGCTTTATCTCCTTCCACATCTAGCCACAACTCGATGAGTGCAGTACTTGGGTAGGGGATCCTATATATGTCAAAAGGACATGTTTAGAGTTCAAGGGTGGTCCATATGGTTTCTTTTCCTTTACTTCAGATCCACAAAATTTTTAGGAGGCATCTAGAAATCTTGAGTGGGACAACTGTATGCGGGAGGAGTACAATTCCTTGATTAGGAACAACACTTGGGATTTGACACACCTTCTGAAGGGAGAAAGATAACTCGATGTAGGTGGGTATATCAGACCAAGTATGCAATGTATGGGTCTATTGATAAGTTCAAAGTATGATTGGTTAAAAAAAAATTCACAAGTTCCATGTATTGACTACACTGAGACATTTTCACCAATCACCAAAATGAACTCCATCAGACTCACTCTTACCATTGCTACCACACATTATTGGGATGTTCATCATATGGATGTGAAGAGTGTCTTTCTTCATGGTGACCTAAGGGAGGATATCTACATGGAACAACCAAAGTGGTTTATTCAAGATTCTTATTTAGTGTGTAGGCTTATAAAATCTATCTATAGCCTTAAATAGGCCCATCGGACTTAGTATGCCAAAATGGATTCCTTTATTCTCACCTGCAAGGTTCACTAGATGTCTCTCTAATTTGATTGTCTACATTTTATGGTAGGATGATTCAATTCTTCTTATGGTACATTATGTTGATGACCTTTTGATCATAAGGAGCTCTTCATCATCCATTGCAGCGGTGCAAGAAGTTCTATAGAATAAATTTTCCATGACTGACTTTAGTTTATTGCATTAATTCCTTAGGATTCATATTTCATGGTCTGTGCGCAGGGGATATCCATTGTACAACCTAAATATGCTCTTAATTTACTTGCTCAATTTTAAATGGCTGACTCTAAGAATCCCACTCCTTTTCTATCTAGAGTCAAGCTTGAGGCTGATTAGTACTTCACCATTGGTTAATGCTACCTTGTATCAATAACTTATAGGCATAATTATATATTTTACTCACACCGGACCCAAAATTTCTTATGCGGTAGGCTTAGTCTCTAGTTTCATGAAAGAGCTTCGCGAGTTACACTGGAAATAAGCTAAGAGGATTTTGCACTATATTCAGATTACATGTATATTTGGGATTCATTATGGAACTAGTGTTGATATTGACTTGGTTAGATACACGTATTCAGACCGGGTTGATGATGTTCGAATCAAAAGTCCACTTTAGGCTACAGCTTTCTCATTACAATATGGCCCTATTAGTTGGTCAAGAAAGAATAAATTTTTATTGCTTTATAATCTATTGAGGTTGAATATAGAGGAGCTTTGAATTTTTCCACGAAGCTCATTTGGCTTCAAGGGATTTTGATAGAGTTTGGTATTCAATACAGGAGACCCACATTCATTTTATACACCAACCGAGCACAATTCAGATTTGTAAGAATCGAATTCAACATCAACATACCAAAAACATCAAGATTCACATACATGTTATTAGGGAGCTGATTCATGGACATGTTATATGATCAATAGATCATTTTAGGGAAAAAAATTTATGGAATCTCTTTAAACCATCACAAGGTGTGGAAGATTGATAAGAGATATTTCCATCACATATTTGTAGGTGTGTGAAACATATTTTGTTAGAGTGAGATATGGTCTGCAAAAGGTCATGGTTGAACAGGGGAATTTTGGGTCAACTAGCCAATTAGGCAATGACAAATGAAAAATGAAGGTTGAATCTAAACGGCGCAGCTTTGTTTTCGAACGTCGGTCTTCAACGGTCGAGTAAAAATGGTTGGCCCCACTATTTGTATTTTTACGGAGGGGTGTCATTGCCACCGATACTTCGTATTTACATTGCCAAAAGTTTTATTATATGCCATTTGGTGCATTTGTATTGATCCATGTGGATTTTGTATTGCATTGCATATTATTTTTGCTCACCGAGCCAACTCGGTTGATTAGCACATTTCAAATCGTCATGCTATATTTCCTACCATTTGGTTAATGCCCTCAACGAATGTGTATGTGGTGGCCACAACATGGCAAAAGGTTCAAGGGTGGCCCATGCCACTGATTAAAGTGGGGTTTGTAAACCATTTAAAGCACCACCATCTTCAATGCACAAGGAATGTGGGATTAACTCTTCCCATCAACCTCACCAAAGGAGTCCATGTGCGAGATAATGGGTGGTAAAACAATTACGTACCACCGCCACATTTAAAATTTCAAGATAATCCTATTTAAAATGCTCTCAAATTTAAATCCCGTGATATATGGGATTTTATTCCCCATTGAGATCAACGTGGAGAGTGGAGGTCTTGGGCGACATATGCTAAAAATAAACAGTGGTGCGGTTTGAACCCATGACCACCGACCAAGAAAGTCAAGTGCCCAAACAACCCACCATGTGGCTCGGCGAGTAGAAATAAGAGCTCACCTCTATTTAAAAAGGATGCAGAGGCCTATGGGACAAGACAAGGAGAAGGCATTGACCGGTTTGGAGAAATCATCACTTTTGAAGCCCTTAGAGGCCAAACCAGTCTCTGAGTAAAAGATAAATTGTTCCAAATTCTGAGACCTTCACAATGGTGTTATCATTTTCAGTTTTGGATATTTTGTGATGCTATTTTAAGATGCAAAAGTCACTTGTTGTTGAATTTCCAAAGGAGCAGCTTTAGAAATCTAGTCTTTTGAATCCTTTAAAGGACAAACTAGCCTATAGGTAGAAGTGAAAGTTGCTCTAAATTCCAAGACGATCAGTTTGAATAATTTATTTCCTTGAATATTTTTTATTTTTTCATCATTGTAGGATTTTTATAACTCATTTACACGGAGTATGCTCGTGGGAAGACTTGCAGAGTCACAAATGGATTTGGGGACAATTTTCTGAATATTGTCAGAGTCTTCATTTCATTATCAGCTCTTATTACAGGTCATTGTGATCTATTTATCATTTTGGAAGGGTGATTGTACTTCTAGTGATTTTATAATAGATCAATTCATGTTTTGTGGATCCAGAGACATAGGCTTGCATGCCGAACTTTGTTATCAAATTTTTGTGTCGTTTTTATCACTAATTTACATTTTGATCTTTGATTTAATTTTCGTGTATTAATCGGTTAATTAATTAGATTTCACACCTTATAAAAATCAATAATGACACTTTATTATTCATCGTAAAAAATTTAGTTTTAGTGGAATTAATATCTCATTAAGTTTATGGATCATCATCAATCTCGGATGTTGCAGGACATCGAGCATATTGTTGACATCTTCACCAAACCATTTTTCAAGAGCAAGCTTTTTACTTTGAGCTCTTCTTGGGATGCAGGATACATTAGCATCATCTTCCTGGGGTCTTCTAGTCCTATCTTTTTTTTATCTCTTTTGGGGGAAGTTTTTCCCACTAGTTTTCTCATTTTCTCCACTTTTTGAGAGTTGTATTGTACTTTGGTACCTCATCAAACCTTTTTGGGACCCGATTTTTATTTTTACCACCTAAGTTACGCTTTAGGGGTATTAGTGCAGATATTATTTTCCTTGTATTTATTTATTTATTTATTTACTTGGAATATTTCCTACACATGGTGACTCATCTTTCTTAGGTGTCATTTGTGTCATAGGAGTTACTATGACATGTCTTATGTGTTATAGTGTGTCATAAAGTGTCATAAGAGTTATAGTCCCATTATGAAATGTATTCTCATGGAGGAGTTACACAACAATCCTATTTATACACACCATTTGAGCTAATGTGAGGTTACAATTTTTGAGCCATTCTTATGTTTGTGAGTTAATTTCATATTACATTACTTGTTATATTTTTCTTATAATTCATGCAACTACATGTGTGCAAACATTCTTTATCAGAGATTCTTAAAAAATTTGATATAGCCTTCCATACATTTAATTTGTTGTGTGAACCTTTTGAGCTTATTTTAAATAAATAAAACCAACTTTATTAAAATAAATAAATTTATAAGGTTGCCCCACCCCAAGTTTAAATCTCGTGTGAGTCCTCTTCTTCTCTAAGCACTATCAATTGCATGAGTTGCAGAAAATATGTTGGAAGGGATGTCAATGTTTACTTCACTTTTTTATTGTGATATGTTTTTCACCAATATAATGCATGATATTTTGTCAAACAAGTTATGACTTATGTATTCATATTTTAAATAATCCACCATTACCTATATTTTTCACTCCATATAGCTACAATAATTAAACTATTAATAAGAAATTAAAACAAAATAAAATGAGATTAATCCTTTCATTCTATCAAAAATGAAAGGTATAAAAGATACTTAAGCTAAATAAATTAATGTGCGTACTTATTTTTTATATATATCAAAATTTATGTTATAGAGTTATTTCTTTCTTTATCGATTTATTTTGCCATCAAATGATTTCTTTGACTTATCATAAATGATCTTAGATTGTGATTTTTTTTTGGCTTGGTAAATCATGATTTATTAGAAAGTCAACATTTATAAATTGAAATCATTTTACTTATATACAAAAATTATGCACTTATTACAATTACATCATGTCTCTAGTATGTTGTTATATCCACAATTCATAAGTAAGAAAACTAGACATTGATAACACTTGTTTTGCTTTACATTGACATTGTTTTACCTTTTCTTTCCTTCATCCTTTACTTTTCTAGAATTATCCCATTACTTTTGGACATCACACAATGTGTTACTTAGCTGAGCATTTAATGATTTATCTTTGCATATTTTTGGAAATAAGCGCCTAGTAAGGGATAAGAGCAATCGAAAAATTGTCCCTATGTGGGCATTTTTGTCACTTCGCTTGGATCTTATATTAAAAAATTACACACCATTTTTTTTCCTTTTCTAAACTTGTATTAATCACTTTGGGTTGGCTTCTAGTGTTGTTAATGTTAAAATTCAAGAAAAGGAATCATACACACACACACACACACACACACACACACACACACACAACTTACTAACTATTATGAGGGAAATGTGTTACTATTTTCTATCTACTAGTTGGGAAAAAGGAATAACTTGAAGATGGAATTTGGGATGCATTATTCACTACATAAGAAGGGAAAATTTTGAATTTCATGACACATATTATCTTGGGATTAAAGTAGTCACGATCATTACCTTGGTGTAACTTGCACAAGGGAAACCTAGTTTTAAGGGACGTGATTTCTATCACACACACAAAACTACATCGACTCTGAAATGTTGTGCAAAACTTAGTAAAAATCACATTGTGGTGATTTCTAAGGTTAGTCTGACTCAAGAATTTACATATTTTATTTAGTCTATTACATGCTTGAGTCTTGTGCAAGTAGTTAGGGTTTGTTTTCCAGGTATGTGTGACAAGAAAAACCTACAACAAAGTGGATGCAATGCAAAGTGAAGTGAAGGTGACATTATCAAACACTAAAAAAACCAAATCTGCACCCATTAGCGGGACACTAGTTCCTAATTCGGACACTAGTTCCTAATTCGTACACTAGTTCCCAAACAATTTTATGCCCTTCTAAGTGCTACTGTCTAGAATAACTTCTAGATCACTATTTTCTTGATTTAAGCATGCATAGTTTAGACCGAGTCCTGCCCACCATCACCCAACCCAAATTTAGTCAAACAACTAGATATCAGCTAATTCGCTCTCATCCTCTTGTTGTTTATACTTGCTCATCATTGTATGTTGGTATATTGCATGTTTTTATTTAGTTTAATCCTCTTATTAAGATTTAATTTTTGTTAAATCATTACCTATCATTTCGCTCCAAACTTTGAGGTTCTTAATTTGAAAACCTTTTATTATGTTTAGCTTTCTATTTAAAAAGTTTATATTTAAACTTTTCTTAGGTCTTATCATACACTTTCAATAATTAAATCATAATATATTGAATATCCTTCATTGAAGGCATGGTATTTTTGTCCCATTAAAATTAAAAATAATAATCTATTTGACATGACACGAGTTTTCATTTTTAGGTGTATTGCATTAAGGAGAAAAAATGACACCCCCATGTGCATGAGTAAGTACAATAATTTTTTTCGTGGTTTGTGCTGAATTAGATAAGGGGAAATCATCCTTCATATTTATTAAGCCCTTAAAAATTTAAAATTTTGGAAATCAATAAACAAATATAATATTATTCCATAGATAGTCCCATGTAATGCAACTATATAAACTCTTAATATTTTAATAGATGCAACGACTAGTAAGTTTCGATATACTTCTTTAAATGATTAACTAAAATGTGGAATTATTATTAATTCTATAGTTAATATAACATTAAGAACAATAGTAAATGACATATAAATGCATAAATAAAATGACCCAAACAACTAAAAAAGTAGAAATGTAAACCCTAATGTGCAAGAGGGGTTAGGAAAGAGCTTAGGCTGATTTGACGATGCCTTTGGACCGTGTCACAGGATGAACTGGGTGAATAAAATGCAAGAATGACCACATAGAGGCTTCAAAAACACATATATGGAATAATAGGTTGGACTATGATGCATACAGAGGTGCAGGGGGCACATGTGGGCACCTTGGTCTAAGATATGGCCTCGTGGTCTATGAAAATCTCTACAAACCTCCTCTCGAGGTTTTGTTGGATGATTGCCTACCTTCTCTTCATGTTGCACTAGTTTTGTTGTACTCATTTGTATGTCACTGTAATCAGGTGATGAATAAGAGACTTGTAAAACCCAATACAAGCATTAAACCCATAAAAAGAAAGATTCATATGAAGGTGTCGATCTGTCCTCACTGCTATATGGTGGACTTATTAATTAAGCATTGCACTACATCTCAAACCTGATGTAGTTTTATGTGTGTGTGTGCAATTATGCCCTAGGTGCTCTTGTGCCAGTCGCACTTTGTGAAAGTAACGAACAATAACTATGTGTAGAAATCTAATAAAATTCCCTCATATGCGAAGTGTGATGCAGATGAACCAACCTTATGCCTTATGAAGGAGCTAGATGGATGTAAATGTAGCCTTTGATGGATGCAACCTTAGGTGATGATAATAGTGTTTAGTGTTTGGTCCCTCATTATGGTCTCATAACTTTATATTTATATGGTTCTCTTGTTCTAATTTCACAATTAAACCCGAAAGGGCTGACCCCTAAAAATATAAGAAGCTTAAATGGTCAGAAAGTGCCCAAAAAGTGTTGAGAAAGTATAAGAAGGATCGAGACGCCCCAAATGGGACTAGGGCACCTGGGGTGCCCCAATATTGGGTTGGATGCCCTAGTCATAGGTAAAATGATGCCAAATGACAAAAACATACTGGGAAAGTATGTGTTAAAGGTCGGAAGTGATGAAAGAAAGAAAAGTAAAATGGCCAAAAGACATGGGTTAATTAGTAATTTCTTTACTCAAAAACCATATGAATAGTAGTATGAGACCAAGACTAAATATTGTATAAAGTGCATATTTTGTGACTAAATATTCCCCCACTTTATGTTGGTGAGAGAAAATACCGGTAACATAAAAAGAGTGTAAATAGAAGTATGAAAAAGTAAAAGGAACATGTGCACTGATCTATGATGAGATAAAGGATATCTTGTACTTCAAGTTTTTTGGGCAATCTCATGCCATCCTAGTCAAAGAATTGTAGGGAGAAAGATGCATTATTATCCATCCTGTAACTATTTCCCCACGAGAAGTTGTATGAAGAGATATCTTTACTTCTGGTTATTTGGGGTTACGAGGCCAGCCGCCAGGTAATATAGGGAGGAAATCCACTATAGCCTCTAACCTATAACTACTCCCCATAATGCTAAGGGTAATCTACCTGTAAAAGCCACTTTGTATGGGGTTTTAGACTGGTCTAAACCCACTCGTTGTATAACCCACAATATCAAGGATGTAAAACTGAACTAAAATGTAATGGTAGAGAGGCTCTGTAACATGTAAAACCCCAAATGATGCCCCCCTCTTTGGGGGCACATGCAACGTAGTGGATAGGAGAATGTGGTCCCAAAAGAGGACCAACTACATAAATGGTTCCCTGCATAGGAAAGGGAATACACTTGGTAGAAATCAAGGCACATGTAAACAAAAGGTTATAAACAAGTGTCGGTCATGAACAATTATGAATGTAAAAGACAAGTGTGTGCTATACAGAGACAATGTGTAAGCTAGAATGAAAGTAAACACGCAAGAAGTAAACTAGAGACCTCCAAAGCGGGTTAAAAACATGGGACATCACTCACGATGTCACAAGACACTCAAGGCCACAATGGCCACATACAACAAACAAGTGGGTATACCAAACATAGGCAAGGCCCGTATACAATAGAAAACAAAATAAGAAAGTACAAACAACAAATAACCATGGAAGAAAATAATCATGCAAAAAAATGTTACACATGAAACACCCGTTAACATGTTAGAAAGATAACCCATATGTCAAAAAGGTTTATAAGAAATTAATGCAGAGTGTTAAGTATAAAATGAGACAATAACACTGTATGAGATGAATGTGGATGCCCCATGACCATTGTAGGGAGTAGTAGGAGCGATCATTCATGTTGTGTGTAGAGACAGGTTATCTACGATCACAACTAGAAAAGGTGTGAACACACATGTTTGTATGGTAAAGATAATTACATATAAGAGATCTAGCTAGCATGTGTAATAAGTGAATATGAACAAACAAATGTAAGTAAGGTTAAAAGAAACCAAAACATGCGACATGTTGTGGATGGATGGAATGGAATACAAGATGGATGATAGATTCTCATGCCCCCAAGTGAATGGATTTGTATATAGTGATTTTCGATTAGTATGCCCCATCATATCAACAATCAAGAATAAACCAAAATGAGAGTGCATCGTCAGAAATGGCTGAGTAGTATGTGGTATGTAGTGCACTTTGATGATATACGACCTAGGAATAAATGTGTGATGATTTAGTCAAAAGTGTATAACACAATGAGATGAATAGAAAGAGTAGTGATATAGCCTAAAGCGTGTACCACTACAAGGTGAATGAATAAGTGACAATTTAGCCTATAGCGTATGTCACTAACCTAGTAATGTCCCATGATAGAAGGTTGATTAATGAATGTGTGTGTATGAGATGGTCCATTTGATTTGTAAACCCTCGCTAGTCAAGTATGGGTGAGGACTAGATTGTGTCATAGGGTGGCGAGGGAAATGTGTAAAAGAATGTTTATTGTGTGTGTTTATAATAGACAATCATATGATGTGCAAGATGTGTAAAATGTAATGCATAAGTGTGTATTGCAAGATGTGTAGATGGACTAATAATGTGAGAGTGCATAAAATGTAGGATGAGTAGTAATTATAGACTTGTAGACAATAGGAGTGTGACATATGTACTATAAATAGTAATATGGTGTGGAAACAATGTATGATGTCTAAATACGTAAACTAGGAAATGATTTAGACTAGATGTATGATATATGATGTAAGATGTAGGACATATAATGTGAGATGTGTGAAGAAATTTAATGTGTAATGCCTAATGTACAAAGTGTGGGGTTCATGTGTAGTTGTAGCCCTCAACGGTCAAGTGTAAACCGAAGCACAAGAGCACATCATCGGGTAATGACAAAGTGTTGGTATAAGTTTGATGAGCATGTAATGTGATGAGGATGTGATATGCATATGCTAGAAATATGTTATGTTGTGATGTACGATGTTGTTAGGTTACGTGGGATTGAAGGTCCTTCATTTGATGAATGTGGCGATGAAAGCATATGACCATGTTCTAGTAAGGGTGGTATAGTAGATAAATGTTGCGCAAGTGAATGAATCTTGTATGCTTGTCATGGATGAATATGTGATGACCGTGTAGGCATCATAAAATGTGCAAGTGATGGAGATATACATGAAGTTGAATGCAGAGGTGATGGATACCTGTGTAGAATGAAACGAGGTGGTGACCTATGTTGGTATGAAAAAATTGTCCTAGGAATGGGCTTATGTCAATGTGTAGGAATAGCTAAATGGTGAGGTCATACAAAAGGTGTACGGGTAGATGAACTAGGAGTATATTTTACTTTTAGTAATATAGATTTTGATGTGCTAAATGAATTGGGAGATGTGTGAATCAATTCTCAAGAAGATGATGACCATGGAATAGATGGGGGTACACCGTCAATAGAGATAACCTAATTGTTATGAATGAATTTGAGTCACAAATGATTCATAGAGATAATGGATTGAGACCTACAAATCCAATTTAATCTAAGTAGCATTTCATAACCCTTACTATTTTCCCAACAAGGAAAGGGACAAACAAAGTATGAGGACCAACTCAGTAACGTGTAGTTTGATGACACCATATGGTTTTTTTAAAGGGTATTTGATTTATGATCAAGGGTAACCAATAGCATCAAGAAATGGAATAGAGCATGCACTAATAGGCCACGATGGGTCAACCTTAGTATTATTAATGGGGATTGAGCCAATAGATGCATTGATATATAGGTGATTAGATTTAAAAGTTGCATGATAGTCATGGTTAGAAAAAGGGATGACCAGGTGGCGAAGCATCGTATGCGCAACTAAAAAGTCAAGGGCCCCTGAAGTAGGAGGAGACACTGTGTGGTATACATAATTAGTCGATGAGTCAATTGTTTTTGTATCATGTTTGGGTAGAGGGTTGTTAAATATTTTGAGCTTATGATTTTCATTGACTGGAGATGTTGCATATTCTGGAAGCTCAATTTGACCATTGTCAATCAAATCTGAATGAGATATCGTAGTCAGTAACAACGATCGGTAGAGTGTCCTACACACTAATGATAGTCACAATGGGAATGTTCATTGAAATTACGCCCTGTTTGTCAAGATGGGTCGATTTGTAGTGGAGAGGGTAGTGTGATGAGGTTACTTTTGACAAGTTGTGGTAGTAAAATACGTGGGGGAATACTAAACTTAGTGAATGTACATCATTGTGGTTGCGATTGAATCTCCTTAGTATTAGAGATCATGTTAACAATAGCTTTTTTATCCGATGGTTATGTCATGAGAGATTAACTGCTGATTTATCTAGAAAATGTGTGGATGATGATACTTGTTCCTGATACTTAAGCTTGCATATAGCTAAGATCTTGGTTTCACGTAGCTTAAGAGTATGAAAAAGTTGATCAAATGAAGGAGAGGTCTCAAAGAGAACACTCTCCTAGAGTGGTGGTAAAAGAATTTGAATGAATAAATCCTAAAGCTCAGCATCTACAAGCATATTGGACATCTTGGCTAAATTGTTTTTATAATGTAAGACATAATCCGCTAAGTGTTCATTAGATCCTTATTTGAGTTGTGCAAGTTGAGCATAAGAGATCTTAGAGTCGATGTTAATGGAAAAATTTGTAAGAAAAGTATCAGCAAGATGTATAAAATAGTTTACCGAATGGATAGGCGAGTCATAAAACCAACGCATCGCATAATATTACAAGCTCAAGGGAAAAACTTAGTATTGTAGAGTCATCTACATAGTCTAGGCATGCTACATGAAAATCACAAAGATGTTCTTGTGGATCACCATGGCCTTTAAAGATGGGTAATTTTGGAGAGACAAAATTAGGTGGTAAGGGATAGGTAGATATAACAGGTGTGAAAGGAGTATGCAGCAATGATGTAGAGTCTAAAGATGGCGATGTACAAGAAGTAGCAATTTGTAGAAATGCGATTTTTTTTTACAAATTATTAAACAGAGAAGTTAGATCATGAGTATTAGAAGAAGATCCAAGATGCATGTTAGGTGTGATAGGGTGAATGATGAGAGTGATAGTAGTAGGAATGGAAGCTGAAACATAAATGGGTGGGGTGGAGACCATGGGAGTCGAAGAAGGAGCAACTATAGAGATGGAAGCATTACAAACATTCTTAGCAATAATCAAAGCATGTAGGACATATAGAAGATGAGTGGGATGATCATGCAAAGCTTGTCTAAATTTAGTAATGGTGTTGAGTTGATCTTGGTCAACATTAGTGTCTTCATCGTAGGACTTTTCACTATCAGATGCTTTTATTTCATGAAGAGGAACATTGTGTGAATTATCCAAAGGATTGTCAGTGGTAGTTACAAAAGTAGGGATATCAGCCATTGGTTTGAGGCCCTACGAGTGAATGAAGGAAGCTCACAATATTGAAAAGATCCAAAATGACCACTACGAGTGACGGGCATACGAAGAAAAGGCCCAAGGAGAAAGAGTATTTAAAGATCGGTTCACCAAAATGATTAATTAAAAAATCAGAGAATTATTATTAATTCTATAATTAATCTAATAGTAAGAACAACAAGAAATGACAGATAAATGCATAAAGAAAATGACCCAAACAACTAAGAAAGTAGAAATGTAAACCCTAATGTGCAAGAGGGGTTGAAAGTGAAGACTAGTAAAAGTTCAAGCAAAGCTAAACTAACAAGACTAACACCACATAGTCTATTAAAAATTCTTTATGAGTCTAACAATAGTTACATCAATGATAAAATCTTAATGGAATGCTTGAAACAACTAACATGATATACATCAATCCTAGCTAAAGCATGCCTACTTAATATGAATTGCTAACTAACATAGACCTAAATAGATCTAAGAGGGAAATCAAATTGGGTTTGTTGCTACTTCAAGAGAGGTGAGATGGTATCTCCAACAATGACTACAAGATCATATTGATACCCATCTACTAACCCCATTGAATATTGGAGGCAAAGATTGATCTTAGCTCTTAATCATATTTGTTATATTATATGCAATTCAAAGCATGGTGTAAAGTTTAAAGGTGTATGGTTAGTCCTTTTATATTTTTCTATTTGGGGAAAAATTGCATCTTGGTGCATGTGGGACTAAAATAAAAAAGTAGATTAAGGTTTTTAATTTTGATTAAGGCTTTTTAATCATGATTAGTGAATTAACAAGTAATTAGGATGTGAGGAGCCTTAATCAACCACTTAGGGGTCAATTAGGAGACTAGGATAAGCCTTTGAAGCCTTCTCGAGATGTTGTGGAGGGAAGTGGGGTGATTTTGAATGGTTGGAAGATAGATTCGAGACAATAATAGGGTATGTTGACTAAAACAAGAGTAAAATAGGCTTAATTAGTTAATAAGCACTAATTGTCTATTCGAAAGAGGATTTTGACTTACGATGTGTCATAAAGTGGCATCCTAAATGTGAAAGATGACATGTAATCAACAAAGAGTTGTTAATTAACCAAAATGGTAAGAAAGGTTAGTTAATTAGTTAAAATCACTAGTTAGAATAAAAAGGGTAAGAATGAGAGTGATTAGTGTGTTTTTAGCAATAAAATTGCAAAATCAGAATTTAGGTGTCTACATTTTCCCTATTTGAAGTAAAGTAAGTGAATTCAATTCAAATACAAGTAGACAATCATAAACAAGTAAATTTTGGAAAAAAAATTAGTAGAATGAAGGATTCGCCCTTGAGTGTCGATGGGGTGATAGAATAAGTCAACCAAGATCAAAAACACAATTGAAATGGAGAGACAAAGAAAGGTGGGAATAAACATGATTGTTGATCGCTAAAACATAGAAATGCCAAGTGTTTGGAAAGAAAAATTAATAGTGATAAGATATGACATGGGAGAATAGGAATAACTCTTTGCACCCAATCTTAAATAAGAAACATTATTTCATCATGGTGCCCCAATGATCTAAATCATCAGCCATTATTAAAATAAACAAAAGTGTAAGATAACATGAAAACCTCAATTACTAACATTTGTTTATTGTTAAAAATGTGTAACTCCACGCAACATACATAATCCAATGCAATAGGAGAAATCAAACTAGGTAACCTAACACGTTGAAACAAGTACACTCACACGCACTCAAATAAACAATGTGTTATCCAAAATTAACCCCTGTGGTAAATTTGATAACATGCATCGTAATACTCAAGTCCCGTGCAAGATAGATTGATTCAAGGCAAAAAAATCATGTTTCTGGGTCCCCTCGATTTTTTCTAACTCTCATGTCCAAGAAGAAAAGAGCAAGTTCTAAAAAGGGGTGAAAAAGTTGCAAAAAAATAAGCTTGGGCCAGGAAAAATCATGAAAATTGGCTAAGTCCTAGTCCAGCGGCCCTTGGGGACAAATTGGGACGTCGAGCGCGAATCGTACCGAAAGGTCCAAAGTAGGCATCCGCCTGAAAGAAAGGGACATCCGGCCATCGGGGACGCGAAGGACGCGAAAGGGTGAACCGGCTAAAGGTAAAAGAAAATTGACTAATGGGCACAGTGCAGTTGAGGCCTTTCGACATTGGGCCGTGAGGACGCGAAGGACGCGAACCGCCCGGATCGGCCGAAATAGAGAACTTTCGCACTGGGACAGTTGGGACAAAGGGACGCGTGGGACGCGGAGAGCCGAAGGAGCCGAGAGCCAATCAAATAATGCCACGTGTCTTTGCCTCAAAGAGGGACAGAGAAGCCCGAATCGGCGGATCAGAGTTTTGTCCCCTGCATTCCGGGACAACCGGGCCAAAGGGACGTGAGGGACGCGAAAAGCCGGCAGGCCCGTGAACGAATCAGGAAACGCCACGTGTCACAAGGGAAAATGTCCAAAATTTCTAACGGCAAGGTTTGAAGCGTTGGCCTGAGCCAATAAAAAGAGGACACGTGTCCTAAGGAGAAGGGGAGTGCGGAGATCGGGAAGGAATTAGAGAATTTGGCAAAAACTAAAGGTGAAGGATGACCCCGCGCCCCTGTCCTCCAACCAGATCATGCCACGTGTCCCAAGTGGCGGGGACGCGGGGAAAAAATGGGAAATTTTCCAAAATTACAAAAGGTCAAAACTTTCAAGGAAAACCCATGGGTAAGGGAAGGAGAGAGAATTGATCATCCAATCAGCACCCGACATGTGTCGTCCAGTGTGCGAGCGCGGGAAAAATTTTCAAAACCCATTTTGTTGCTTTGTGCCCTAAATCTTCGGATCACCATATCTTTCGATCCAGAGCTTGATTTGCACATTCTTTATATCATTGGAAAGCTTATAAAATTCTCTACATGATTCCGGGGTCAATCTTAAATTTTGGTTCAGTCTGAGAGAGAAAGTTAAGAAATGGATCTGACGCGTGTCCATGGCCAGAAATGACATTTCAACGACCAAATTTAATGCAGAATGGGTCGCATTCTCCTCCAATTCAGTCAAAAATGACAGGGTATGGGTTTGTAAGGCCCCCATGCCGTTTTAATGCATTTGCAATCAATGAGGAATGGGCTCCCACGTTTTGTACATTTTCTCTCTCCTGGGCTCGACCCATGCAATGTAAAAGCCAGATTTGGCTCATTTCTAAAGGGGGAATACTTTTTGGCATAGCAGACTTCTTCTTTCACCTCCAGCAAGTGATTGTTGCAAGAATCGAGCTCTTCAAGGATTATAACAGGTTTTATACCTCTCCGAGGTTGTAATGCGAGTGGTTTTGACATTGAAATGATAATACAAGCTTTGTGAATGAGTTTCACCTTTGTTTGTATTATTTGCTTCATTTTAGATTCTAAATTATATCTTATCACTGTATGTTTTATGCTGCAATATTTGGTTTGTGTCTATTTGCATGACAAAAATATTCACCGCTCCTTTTTGGTGCATCACCATCTTTAGTTAGTTTCAATTTTTGCACTTCTATCCCTGTCTCCTTGCAATTTAGAGTAGGATTAGGACCTGAACCTCTGTAGTTGTGCAAGGATTAGATCTAATCGGAGGAGTTTGAGGAACCACCTCTAATCTGAGATTCCTCTCTCGCCTTCACAAGTCCCACACTTGGAGAGAGGTTTCCATGTTGTGCAATCACACTGGTGCAAGAGTGATCAAATTAGAAATCTGATCAACATCCAGGGTGCTGTGATTTTCCCTAACAGTTTTGGCATGCCGGTGGGACACTAGAGGTCTCATTTTTATCACAAAGAAAGTGGATGTGCATCTTCTACAATTTTCTTACTTGAAAAGAGCTATTATTTGCATATCTTGTGACTCCAAGAGGAAGAATCAACTAGTTTCAAAGCAGGTGCCCGAAAACTCATGAGAAGAATCACCACAAGGTCAAGAGTTGGAGAAGAAGAAGTGTTGTTTGAATACCTGCAATTATCTCCAAGAAGAAGGCAAAGAGGAAGAAGGATTCAAAGGTCTCCATCTCCACCAAACAGTAACTCTCTCAACTCCTCCACTGGTAGGCCTTTCATTCACCAACAAGGGTTTTAAGACCAATTAGAATGGCACAAAACAACCCCTATGTCAACTTCACAGCAAAGCAGCCCACTTGCCCTCAATGCACAACATCCAATTCCTATTGCAGTCTTGAAGAACATTCCGTAATTCACCGGAGAAAATAAGACTGCCTCAGTGATCATGTTAAAGATATTGCTAACCTTTGTGCAATTCATGAAATCAATGAGATGCAAGTGGTCATCAAGTTAATCGGCATCTTCATTCAAGGGTAAAGCATTGCAATGGTTTAGGAGCCTTGGAGCCGGGTTCTATCAAAATTGGAATCAGCATGTATAGCACTTCATGAGCAATTTGGAGAAAAGGAGACAACTTGTCTCTTTTGGAGCAAATGACAACCATCAAAAGAGCTCCCAATGAGCAAATGACCGATTTCAACTTCGATTTCAAAAGACTTGGGAGATAATTCTAGTGGCAACAAAGCCAATAGCGAAAGGTGCTTTTCTCTACTATCTCAAAGCTCTAAATTTTGATATTTCTATGTTGATTCAGTCCATGGGAGGCATAACTATCCCTATGGCTTATAGCATTGCCATTAGGGCTGAAAATTGTTTGATCCAAGCTGGCAAACTTGCCCCTAGACCTCCCATGCCATTGTTTCCAAGCTTAAAGAGTCCAAACACCAATCAAGCACCTAATTTGGCTCCTTCTCCCACTCCTAGAAATCAAAGTTCAAATGAAGCTTCCACTTCATCTCCAAGTGCCCCACATGAGCTTCAAGAAGTCATGAAGAAATTGCAAAACCTAGGCAATGAGCTAGTTACTCTCAAGAGGCAACAAGCCCAAGGTTTTAGACCTTCTTATCAACCCCAAGCTCACTTAACAGAAGCCATACCAACCACAAAGGCCACCTAATCCAGCAAGCAAATATGAATCAAACAAGGCCTCCCGCCAATAGACCATTTCATCCCTACAATCCAAATGCCATATCTACCTATAAGGCATTGGTGCCAACACAAAACAACATTGCCCAGAGTATGATTGGTGTTTTCCATGCAATGAGCCTCATAAACCAATCCACGTGCTTCAATGGTGCTTTGAATCAAGCATTGATGGTGACAACTACTGGTGTGGAGGGTGAGGGCATCGAGGAAACAACCAACAACAAGAAACATTCCACCAAAGAATCACCCCCAAAACTGACACCACATTGGTAAATTGGCAAGCAGAGGACTTTTTTGGCATGAATCGTGCAGTGTCTCAAGGTGTTTCAGCCAACACAAGGTCAAAAAGGAGGAATTTGGGTGAAGAACAGCCATTAGCCCCAACTAATCCACGACCTTCTATGGTTCCACAAGTGGTTGGCAAACAAAATCCGGTTGTAAATGCACAAGGGCAGCCAAGAACAACCCTTAGGCCAACTCAAATACCAGTTGTTGCTGCCCACATGCAAGGAGTGAATGTGCAAACCAAGGGATAGTAGAGAGATCCTTCATCACCATTCAACATCATTGATCAGATGAAGAAGACAAATGTTAATATATCAATGTGGGAATCCCTATCTATCCCAGGCCAAAGAGATCTGCTGCAAGCTGCCATGAAGGACTGGCCAACTTCGAATCAGCAAGTTCACATGCAAGACAAAGTGCTCACAAATGCTTCCCACCCGAGGGGAATCATGGATATCAAAGCAAGGTAAAATGTTGAAGCCCTCCTTTCTATGTTTCATTGATCATTGAAATCAGCTAGTGCACAATTACATGATAGACTCCGGGCAAGTAGCTCAAGAATGCCTAAACAAATAGCTGATCGGCTAGGGCTCCAAAGATGAAACAACATCCAAAGGGGTGGTGCAATGGATGGGACAAAGCAAGAGTAGCAATAGTTGGAGTGATTAGAAACTTGAGTCTCACCTTGCATGCATGTCCAAATGTTGTTTTTTTACAAGATGTATCAAATCATAGACCTTCCACCACTCTTTGCCCTTTGCTTGTCAAGGGACTTCACAGCAAGATTGGGGGATATTTGTCTCCGCTGATTGGTCACACATGCTGCTTCAGACGAGGTATGGAACCAAAGCCACAATCAGTCTGAACCTATTGCAAACTTTCACATTGAGCCTTACACTCCAAGTCGATTAATGCCAATTGCTCAAAGATTTGATCAAGAAGATCACTCAAGCACTAATGAGGTCGACACCAAGGTTGGAAGCATCCCGATCTAACTCTTGATGAATGGGCAAACAAGATACATGCTTTTGATCCTTATCAAGAAGTAGAAGAATCTGAGCTAGGGGTCTATTGCATACTCGAAGAAAATCAGCCTATTCCTAACATCACCAAGCCAAACCACAAGGATGACAATGAGGTATGGCAGCTATTTTTTGATGGATCAAGGAGTAGACAAGGTGCAGGAGGTGGAGCTATGCTTGTTTCACCTCAAGGAGTAAAGTACTATTCAGCTTTTAGATTTCAGTTTGCATGCTCCAAAGAACACCGCTGAATATGAAGCCTTGGTGCAAGGGATGCATTGGGAAATCAAGAGAGGAATAAAGAACTTGCAAGTCTTTGGTGACAAAGAATTGATTATAAATCAGTCAAGGGACAGCATGCTGCCAAGAATGATCTACTCAAAGCTACAAGAATAGGGTATGGGACCTCATGGAAGATTTTGAGGGTTTTGGCATCAAATCCATTCCTAGGAAAGAGAATCAAGTTGCTGACAGGCTTGCAGCAGCAGGGGCAGCCTTTGACATTGTGGAAAGTATTCAACAAGACAAGGTACATCCAAACATCCACGTGATTGTGAGGCCTTCAAAGGTGCCGATAACAACATCACTTGGCAAGTGTTTGAAAATGACCAGCAATCATCCATTTCTTGCAAAAAGAAGTCGAGTTCTCACCAAGAGTCAAGAAAGATCGGAACAAAGCAGATGGTGACCAAGTGGTACAGCTAAGAACTAACAAGCTGCCCAAGGGACTTATCACTTTGGAGTCCATTTTTAATCCCAATGACCAGTTTAGAAAGGAGAAAGCAAACATTCAGGTCAAGAGAGAGGATTCAATATCCATCTTGGTAGAAGAGAACAAACCATTGCAAATTGGGAGGATGACAACTGAACAAGAAAGGTATGAGTTCATACAGCTGTGTCAAGAGTTCCCTGACGTGTTTTCTTGGAGCTATGAAGACTTGAAAGGTTTCAATCCCAACTTAGCTCAAAGATACGATCGAATCGGATCCAAATACTAAGCCTGTCGAGCTGCAAAAACAAAGACCAGTCAATCCACACATGGAGCCTCTCATGAGGAAAGAATTGGACAAGATGATTGAGTCAAGGATCATATTCCCAATCAAGCATTCTAGTTGGTTTGCCAACTTAGTTCCAAATGTAAAGAAGAGTGGAGAGATCAGATTGTGTGTTGACTTCGGAGACTTGAATAGAGCCTCTCTCAAGGACCATTACCCACTCCCTTCCATGGAGAAAATCTTGCAAGTTGTGGCTGGCTCCGAGAGGTTTTCACTACTTGATGGCTACTCGTGCTACAATCGATTATGGTGAAGGAAGAGGACCAAGCCAAGACAGCCTTCACAACCAAATGGGAACTTTTGCATACAGAAAAAATGCCATTTGGGCTGTCCAATGCTGGTGCTACCTTCCAAAGGGAAATGGACATGGCATTCAAAGTTTTGATTAACAACGTGGTGCTGATTTACCTTGATGATATCACCTGTTTCTTCCAAAATGCACGCAGACCACCTCTCTCTCATTTGAGGCAAGTCTTCATGAGGTGCAGAGATTTGGAGTGTCTTTGAATCCTAGGAAGTGTATCTTTCTTGCACATGAAGGAAAGCTCCTTGGCCATATTGTCTCCAAAGAAGGATTAGCAATTGATCCGTAGAGGGTTGAAGCCATAAGAACACTACCATTGCCAAGCCACAAGAAAGCCCTTCGAGTTTCTTGGGAAGGATAAACTTTGTTCGGAGGTTTGTCCTAGATTTTGCAGTCCTTGTCAATCCCATCACCAAAATGTTAAAGAAGAGCATGGCTTTCAAGTGACAGAGAAGGAAAGGAGAGTTTTCACCCCAAAACCAAACATTCAAAGCACCATTGTGTGTTACAACCTTGATCGTGACTCCTTAATCAGATTTGCAAAAAGTTGTCAGTGTGTGTAGGGGGAAAATATCTCCAAATATTCCCGGCTTTCAATTCTTCACTTGGTAAGTCATTCTTCATCTCATGCGCCAACTACTTCCTCCTCTAATTTGTCAAATCTGGTCCTTGGTGTGCCACGGAAGGAAAAAACTGAAAATCAGATCGAATCCAATAGTCAGATCACATCTTAATGGTAAAAGATGTTTTTAGATCTTCCCCACCAAACTAGGATATCAAATTAATGTTCCTCTTCATTTGGCGTGTAGGAGACACCAAGAAATGATAAAAAACCATAAAAATTCACATCCCTAGGAGCTTTGGAGTAGAAATGGTGGAAAATCAGATACAGATGCACAATTGTTGTTGATCTCTCTTTTGAATTTGGATCGTCCACGTGGGAGATCTGAGTTAAGATGGGCCTGGGGGTTCCTTTTTACTTTTTACACCTTTTAGAAAAATGAAAAATTTCTCAATTTGCTCTACCCCTCCGCCTTTGAAAAATGGGCTTGACACGTGTCCTAATGTGGGTCCCAAAGGAACCGCAACTCAATTCTACCATTTTACCTATTTTTGGAAAAAGGAAAATTTTCCAAATTTTTCCCTTGGAGTCCGCCTCCCCGCCTTTTGACTTTTCAAATTTCCACGCGTCTCAACGGTGCATCTTGAGATGGTCCCCAAAAGTAGAGACCCCAAAAAGCGTGGGCTCAACACGTGTCTCAATCTGCGAGTTTTTAAAAATTTAAGAGTTCAAAGCGAAAGGTACCATGTGTCCAAGGTCCGAGACAGTCTTCTTCGGCCATTGAAAAGTCTAAGCAAAAATCGAGTGAGCGGAAGCCTCCAAGTGTCCTCCTGGCACTTCTTCAAAATAAAACTCAAAGGTCGGTCCCCAAACATGCACGGTCCCTCCATGTGTCTTAGGTATTTTGGGAATTTGTTTGGGAAGCCTAAGTAAGGAAAGATCGGTGGAAACCTCCATGTGTCTTTATGGAAAAAATTCAAGATGGTCCCCAAAAGCGAAGACTCTGAATGAGCGCGGGCTCACCACGTGTCCCAGGCCTTAGAAAATTTCTTTAAAAGTTTAAGTATAGAGCGGAGCTGGCCGAAGCCTCCACCTGTCCCTCTGTCACATTTGTTAAGGTGGGACCTTGAGACAAATCTTCAAATGAGCACCAGCCACCACATGCCATGGCCCACCAAGAGTGTACCAAATGAATGAAATTTTTTTCTAAGCTCGCGAAAAGTAGCGGAATCCTCCACGTGTCCTCCCGGCGCAACTCCAAGGCCAAACAAAAGGTGAGTCTTCAAACGAGCACTGTTCCTCCATGTGGACAAGTTTTGGGTTAAAATGATCCACAAATTTTTAGAGTGCCCCACCGAGCCGCATCCAACCAAAAAGGGCCACATTGCCATTGATGTAGAGATGTAAATTTGACGAGAAAACACACCATCCCAACCGTAAAATGAAAGGAAACCACCGTTTGAGCCCGAGATGAAATTTTCTTCAAGGATAGAGAATTTGGAAATGTTGTAAAGTTCAAACATGATCCTTCGAGCTACATTCAATCACATTTCCTTAGGTACCTAGGACAAAAAATGGTAGAGACGACAACACGCGACCATGAAAAATAGAAGGGAAGGAACAACCCGAGTTTTACACCGAATTGTGGACACTTTCGATGGACAGAGGAATGAATCAACAAATTCTGGGTTTTTTAAGTGATCTTTAACCAAGGAAGGGACTAATCATGGCAACCAATGGAGGACAGAGTCTTCAAGCACCAACACGGGAGATAAAAAAATGTGACAGAGGCCACAAATTGAGGGATTTTAATGGAAAATGGGGTGAGACTAATTTTAGCACCAACATCGGCTCCAACTCGGGATGGGCACTCCCTATGAGTGCCACAAGAACCAAATAATATACCAAGTACCAAAAAAATCCATTAGGCAAAGGAGTCATCTTGCAGAGTAGAAAACCGAACCATCTCCAAAAACAAATTGAGAAACCAGCAAAACCAGGTCACCAAGGACTAGAATGAGCAAAAACACAAAAGACAGAAAGCAACCAATAAACTATACACTGTACAAATGATGCTCACCTTGATTTTGGGGAATCAATCTAGGAAATGTTTCAAGTGCCTGCCATTAACAGGCAATTCGAGCAATTCCCCATCCAAGTCTTTCAAGAAGAAGGTATGTTCACCAATCAATGTCAATGGAGTAAGGGCCCATCCATAGTGCATCAAATTTACCATGCTTGCCCTTGTCTTCATGCCTGCTATCCCATAACAACACAAGATCTCCAATGCTGAAAGCTCTGGGTGTTACCTTTTTGTCAAATAGCTTCTTCAACTTTTCTCTAAACTTCACATGCCTTTGGTGAGATGCCCTCCTTTCTTCATCAAGTTCAACAATCTGGTTAATGTGAGCATCATATGGACTAACTTCTTGATCTTCCAGTTGTTGAATGAACTGATATGAGGACAATTGCATATGCAGGGGCAGCAGAGCTTGAGTTCCATACACCAATTCAAATGGAATTTTTCCAGTAGCTCTTTTAACGTAGAATTTATTATCCCAAACAACAAACTTCAACTACTCACCCCATTTCCTTTTGTTCAACTCCAAGGTTCTCCTAATGATCTTTAATAAATTTTTATTGTTGGAATTTTCTTGTCCATTGCCTTGGGGGTTATAGTTGGAGGCATATGTCAAATTGATCCCATATTCTTTACACATACCACCAAAGTTTTAGCTCTGAAGCTCATGGCATTGTCAGCAACAATTTTACTGGCACTCCAAATCAGATGACATGGTTCAGCATGAAGTACATGACAATTTGGTGTGTTTCTCTCTTAGTGGGGATTGCCTCCACTCACTTAGTGAAGTAATCAGTGAATACAAGAATCCACTTATGGCCAGCACTTGAAGGGTCTAAATCTCACCAATGAAATCCATTCCCCATTGCTTGAATGGGGCTTCAATTGATATAGGTTGTAAAGGAAGGGAGCCTAAAGCTTTCAGTCTTCTAGAAAAATGCTGGTAACTCTCACATCTTCTAACCAACAAAGTTGTATCCTTGAAAATATTTGGCCACCAATAACTAGCCCTCAAGATCTTGTGTGTTGTGACTTTTCTAGCAAAATGCCCCCACAAACTCCTCCATGGAGATCAACAATTATCTTGGGGGCTTCATCTTTAGTAATGCACCTTAAGAGAACTCCCTTAGGGTTCTTTGTAGGTTAACCCAAAATTAGTAATGACATATTTCTGGGAAGCCAACTTAAGAGATCTTTTCTGATTTTTACTCAAATACTCAGGGTAGTATAGATGTTTGAGATAAAAAATTATATCTTTGTACCATTCATAACTCACCAACTTTTCAAGGACATCCACCCTTCCTTCTTCTACTTCATTCACCTCAACAGTTTGCAAGTTGTTTCTCATCCATAAGTTTAGCTAAGCCCAAACCTCTTACCAATTTCATGGTTTTGATATCCATGTCATACTCCTACAACTTGTTCACCCATCTGCATCTTTTGCTTAAGACCTCCATCTCTGACAAGACATCTTTCACCATGGTGTGGGGAACATAAGCAACAAATTTAGAGCTCAAAATATAAGGTCTGAAAACCTTTGTTACTTTTACCAAGGAAAATTATTTCTTCTCCATAATGGTATACTTTAACTCAACCCCTTGCAGTGGCTTACTGAAAAGGCAATTGGCCTCTTAGCCCCTTCATCATCCTTCTACAACAAGATAGATGCAATAGTGTTCTCTGAAGCAAAAGAAAATATTTGAAAAGGCTTCTTATAATCGGAGCTACTAAAAATAGGACATGCGTTAATGTTTCTTTGATCCCATTGAAAGCTTGAATGGAAGCCTCTTCCCATTTGATAACTTGGTCCTTTTTTAGCATGCAAGTAATTGGAATGGTCAACTCAACAAAGTTTGATATGAATCTTCTGATAAGTTTATTTTCCCAAAGAAGGACTGAATTCCCTTCTTGGTTCTTGGAATTGGGACCTTGCTGATGGCCTCTACCCTCTCAGGATCAATCATGACACCATCCTTTGACACAATGTGACCAAGCAGCTTGGCTTTTCACCCAAATGGAACTTCTTTGTATTGAGTGAAATTCCATATTATCTACATCTTATCAACATTTTTTCCAAGTGCTACAAGTGATCACTTCTCTTTCTAGAAAATATAGTCAAATCATCTTGGTAAACAACCATAAAATAATTAATATAACCAGCAAAAGAAACATCCATTTCTCTCTGAAAAGTTGCTCCAATTTCATCAAACCAAAGGGCATTCTAACATAGACATAAGTTCCCTAAGGAGTGGTAAAGGCTATCTTAATTCTCTCTGATTCCTTCACAACAACTTGATTGTAGCTAGAGAAACCATGCAAGGTAGAAAGCATCTCAGAACCAATCACTATTTGTAGCATGTTATCCATGTTTGGTAAAGGATAATTATCCTTCATTGATGCTCTATTCAAATTTCTAAAATCCACACACATCCTAATATCACCATTCATTTTCCTAACTGGAACTAAGTTTGCAACCTAAGAAGAATACCTTGTTGGCTAAATGATCCTTCCATCCCTCAGTTTCTTCATCTCTTCTTGTATTTTAAGAGATATGAGTGGATTGATCAGCCTTTGTTTCTACCTAAATGGATTTGCATTAGACTCCAAAGGAATTTCATGTTGAAATAGATCCTCTCTGTATGCCTTCAACTCAGAATAAGACCAAGCCAAGCAATCTTGATAATTCTTCAACAGTTGGACATATGACTATTTTTCCTCCTTGTTCATATTTCTTCCCAACTAGATCTTCCTTGGTTCCTCCTTTGTACCCAGATCATGCTCCTAAACATCCCTTGAGGCTGCTATATGCCTATTAATAATGTAATCAAAATTATCAAAGTTTGATTCAATAACAACCAACCCTCTAGGAATGGTATTCATTTTCATTTGGATGATGTCTTTGCAAAACAAAGTTTCTTTACCCTCTGCTACACACACCATTGGCTCCCAATCAATACACTGATCAACAAACTCCCCTTTTTTTTGTAGAAATCTTTTGACCTGAGCATCATCATCAAAATTTTCCAATGTTTAATGTTTTCAGGGATAAATGGCCTTGTTAACACTTCAACATCATATTCACAATATGGGGACATCAGCACAATGATCAAACTGAGACCCCAACATTACAATCTTGTGCTGAACAACATTGAAATTCCTATCATGATGCACAATGTTAAATGAATCAAACATCTCAATCAAGTCCTAGACTGCATGCTTGTATTGTTTCATTCTCTTATTTTTAGTAGCATATAGTTTTCTGATTTGTTTAACAGTTAGTTTTGAACCCCCCTTAACAATGATGTCTTTAACATGATATTTCCAAGTAATTATCAAACCTAAAAACAATGCTTCATACTCAACAATATTGTTAGTACAGTCAAAGTTAAGTTTGAAAGAAAAAACAAACTCTTCCAAGCTTGGAGAAATCAAAACTACACCAACACCATTTCCAAATTTGGAGCAAGCTCCATCAAACAACAAATTCCATGGAGAGCCTACTTGTTCAAGACTCTTACATTGATCCATTTTGTTCTCTTTCCCATTAAAAAATCCAATAAATTTATCAACATCAACACTTGTGTACAACACTTCATAAGATGCATTGTTGGGATCTTCAATGAGGTGCAACATCTTCTTTTCTCCATACAACTTGACAAGGCTGCCCTCAATTGGGATGGTGGCATAGGAAATATCCATTTGAACACTCCCACCAACACTTGTAGCCCATTTTCTAGACAACAACATACCCCACTTGGTTGGGAAATCAACAATAACAACATCAAGTTTCAAGTTCCTACCCGATAAGTTGTAAGTTATACCACCAAACCTTTCACACATCCCACCACTGGAACCTCTTTGGAATCCATGACAAAGGCATTTCCCATATGTTGTTGTTACTTTGATATCCAATTCATTCATGACTTCCAGAGGTATAACATTGCATGATGCCCCGAATCAAACATACAGTTGTGTAGCAATCTGTCCTTAATGATCATAGTGGTGAAGAATGGATCTATATTTAGCTGAGAATATACCAAGGATGTTCCCAAATAAACCTCAGGTGGTTCACCTAGTTATTCCAATGCTGGTGGAATTTCTAGCTCTTCAATGATTGGAGGAGTCTCCACAATGTTTACATTTCTTCCTAGGGTACTCTTCTCTTCTTTCAATCCCAAATACTCAAATGCCCTCTTCTTGTGCTCAGGAATCTTAAGTAGCTCAATGATTGGAACACTAACTTTGATTTTAATCAAAACCGAGCAATCTCGAGATGGAACACATTTTGCAAGGCAACATTGGAAGGGAGATTGACACATTCATCGATGGCATTAGATTTGTGATAGTAGGAGAAGTATGAATCTTGTTTGGGACAACAAGGCCTTTGGAAGGTGTATCTTTCTTAGGAAATTATTTAGGAATACTAGTAATCAATGGAGTTTTAGGTTTGGCTTGAGGCCCCGCCCCTTTGACAACTCTACTCCTAGTATTATAATCATTTTCTTGAGTAACAACAACATTCATCAACAACTTGCCTATCCTCCTCAGATGGGATTCCTCCATCATACTTCTTTATCATTAAAGCTCTTAAATATTCAAAGTCATTATTGGGCAATTCAAAATATTGTACAATGATCTATTTCTAGAGTATGAGAGGGAGGAAGAAGAGGTACCTCAGTGAATGCAATCCCAAAAATCAATAGCAGTTCTAGTACTTATTACCTCAGTTGAAGTTGTTCCCTATGAGATTATAGAGCACTCCATCATGGATGCATCATCATTAGTGTTATCATCATCAACTTCCTCTTCTACATGCTGATCTAATTCATATGGAGCATGGGGCATGAAACATCTGTCACACCAATCAATTACATCTATTTCTTCAACAACAACTTTGACAGCCAAAGGATCAGGAACCATTTTGTTTTCCCTATCTTGGGGATGTCTATTTATAGACCCCATGGGTCTCTTTCCTCTATCATCAGATCTCTTTGCTCATTTATGGGATGATTTACTAATTTGTTTTGTTTTCACCTTGTTGCTTATACTAGCCTTGTGAACTCGCCCAATTCCTTTCTTTGCGCAAGCTAATTTGTATGAGATTTCCTTAATAGCTATTATTATCAATGTTTTCACAACTTCCTCCAAATCAGCAGCCTTACTTGTTTGAGGTATTTTCAGGTTAACCAGTTTCACACCTTCCCTCTTAGGAGGTTTTCTAATTGCTTTAATGTTATTCTCAATTTGTAGAGCCATGGTAAAGGCCTGCCTCAAATTGGTAGGGTTTTTGTCCCTCAAATATTAAGCAAATTTCTTATCAAATGCATCTGAATACTTTATAAGATAGGACTCATCACATGGCCTTAAACTTACGATAATATCCTCACCGTTTGTCTTATTAAATCTAGTGTTGAATTCATGCACTGATTCATTAGGATTATTTTTAATATTCTCAAATTCTAACAAAAGAAACCTAGGATCCATTTTGTCACCATACTACAATCTAAATGCATTATTCATTTCAGTCCAAGAATCAATGGAATTATCTGAAAAGATTTATACCAATCCCTTGCATCTTCTTCCAAAGTATGGATAAATAATTTGATATATACATCTTCAAATTCAATCTCAAATTCTTCCATCATGTTGATGAAAACTTTAAGTGTTGATCACCAGTTATAACATTATTTCCTTGGAACTTTGGTAGTCTATTTCTTACATCTTGGGGAACTACATTTGGATAACCAGCCATCCCTCTAAAATTTATAGGACCAAAAGTATTTACAACAAATGGAGGTCTAGGGTGGGGGATGGGCCATGTTGTTTTGAGGAGGTGACCTTGGAGGAGAATCAAACTAATAAGGGACAAGGGGTCTTTGAAACACAGGAGTATAAATTCTAAAATGGATATCCCCTAAAGGATCTATTTCTTGGAAAACCCTATCAACTTTGGAAAACACAGGGGTAGAATGAGAAGCAAACTCTTCAAATTCAAATGAAGGCCCTTCTCCAGATGGAGAATTTAATTCCATAAAAAGACTCCCTGATTCAAAATCACTTGAATGGCAATCTTTAATGATAGGCTGATAACTTTCATCAATGGAGATATCTTTTCTTGACTACGATCTCCAACAACTCTCCAAGCTCTTCTTCCTTCTAACTTTGTTTTTCCTAGCTCTAGAAATAATGTCCTAGTAGGATCCCTAGCAAAGAAAGATCTTCTTCCTTCCAACTTTGCAAAGATTAATAACAAATCTCACTTGATAGAGGTTAAGACACGGCATTTATCGAAAAATTAAATTAACACAGAGTGTCCACTAAGGATTTTAACCATTAGTTATGTAAATGCACTAAAAAATATGATCTGTCAAATGTCTGTCAACACTAGAAACTGGAAATAGAATGATTTGTCCTTCCTTTACCTAGATTTATGAAACATAGTGCAATAACTATAGAAACTGGAAGTATTGCACACAACACTTGTAACTTTGAACACTTCTCATAGGCCTGATCACAAGAAGATGTTGAAACAATGTACAAGCACTTAGGCATATAAGAAATGTTTACTAGGGTATGAATATGAACTGAAATCACAATGTCCTCGAAATGAGTGCAGAAAAGTGTTTGTACCCAAATTGATTCTCCCTCAGAAGCTAAGTAGCATCACAATTTTGACAGGAAGCTTAGAGACAAGTAGACCATGTTGTGTGTCATTTTGTAGCTGGGGAAGAAATGCAGCTTGCTCTTTGTTACTTAGATGTGGAGAAATGGGTAACACCCTTAAGAGGATTTGATCTATCCTCACTACTTTATGGTTGTTCCTTTCAACTAGGGTGAGAGGACCCTTTTGTAGCCTATTGTTTGTGGAGGAGATGGAGATGTCCTTCTTTGCAAAGTTATTAAGAATACCTTGAAGAAAATATGATCAATACAACAAAAATCTAACTCTCACGAGTTGTCACCCTAGATAATGGAGATATTTTCTAAGCAAGGTTCAAGCTACTAAAGACAATGAAAACCTGATTTCTTCTGCATGTTTTGGTAATAGAAATTATGCATTTGTACACACACAAGACAAACAAGGGTAGTATGGGTAGGATTGGTTGTTTTTAAATGAATTTTGGTGGGAGGTGAGGCAGAGTGGACTTTGATTCGCTAGATCTTTGAGAAATTTTACAAAAATGGAAGGATTGATCAACAAAATGCTTCAGAATAGCTAAAATGTTCCTTTAACTAGAAGGTGTGCTTTCAGTGGAAGCCCAGATCAACACATTTTCACACAAACTTTAAGAATCCAAAATGAAGGCTCAAATTGAAAAACTTAATTGAACATTATCAACCTTTGTTTTATCATGCCTAAGATACCCTCAAAGGCTAACAAACAATCTTAATCATCATGCTAGGAGTAAAGTGATTTTAAATTTGTTTATTTCACTATCAAATGAAAGCTCTTCTGATAAATGAAATTGCAAATGCCACCAAACTATCACAAAGCTAAGATCTTGTGTGATTCACAAATATTTCAATGTAAGATTGCAATGGGAACAAGAAAAACTATTTGCAGACATTCAGAGATGAAGCAGACACAACTTTGCTCAAAGTCAACATAGATTAACTCAAATTTGATTAAATTCATCAGCAGGGGAAAGTTTCTAGAACAATCTCAGATCTTGTCAATGGTTGTACACTCGCAACCACCTTGACATGATAAAATTTAACACAAAAGAAATAAATAGGTTCCTCAGATGATTTCTCAGAAAAATGGGCTCTGTCAAAACTTTTCTCTTAGGAATTAGCTCCCAACCTCTAACACTCCAACCATTTGCATGAAAAATTCATGCAATTTATAACATTTCATTTACAACAGAGTTTTCCCCCCAAAACCAAAAACATTCAAAGCACCATTGCATGTTATGACCTTGATCGTGACTCCCAAAATCAGATTTGTAAAAAAGTTGTCAGGTGTGCAGAGGGAAAATCTCTCCAAATATTTCCAGCATTCAATTCTTCACTTGGTAATTCATTCTTCATCTCATTCACCAACTACTTCCTCCTCTAATCAGTCAAATCTGGTCCTTTGCATGCCAAGGAAGGAAAAACTAGAAAATCAGATTGAGTCCAATAGTCATATCACATCTTAATGGTAAAAGACATTTTCAGATCTTCCCCACCAAACCAGATATAAAATTAATGTTCCTTTTCATTTGGCATGTAGGAGACACAAAGAAATGATAAAAAACCATAAAAATTTCCATCCCGGAAGCTTTGGAGGAGAAATGGAAAAAATCGATACTGAGATGCACAATTTTCGTTGATCTCTCTTTTGAATTTGGGTCGTCCACGCGAGATCTGAGTTAAGACAGGCCTGGGGGTTCCTTTTTAATTTTTACACCTTTTGGAAAAATGCAAAATTTCTCAATGTGTCCCAAAGGAATCGCACTCAATTCTACCATTTTACCTATTTTTGGAAAAAGGAAAATTTTCCAAATTTTCCCCTAAAGTCCACCTCCCCGCCTTTTGAATTTTCAAATTTCCACGCGTCTCAATGGTGCATCTTGAGATGGTCCCAAAAAGTAGAGACCCCAAACAAGTGCGAGCTCAACACTTGTCTTAGTCCTAGAGTCTGTTAAAAAGTTTAAGAGTTTAGTAGAAGGCGCCATGTGTCCAAGGTTTGAGACAGTCTTCTTCACCATTGAAAAGTCTAAGCAAAAAGCAAAGTGAGCGGAAGCCTCCAAGTGTCCTCCTGGCACTTCCTCAAAATAAAACTCAAAGGTTGGTCCCCAAACATGTGCGGTCCCTCCACGTGTCTTAGGTATTTTAGGAATTGGCTTGGGAAGCCTAAGTAAGGAAAGCCAGGTGGAAACATCCACATGTCTTTATGGTGCAAATTCAAGATGCTCCCCAAAAGTGAAGACTCGAATGAGCGCAAGCTCACCACGTGTCCCAGGCCTTAGAAAATTTCATTAAAATTTTAAGTACAGAGAGCGGCGAAGCCTCCACCTGTCCCTCTGTCACATTTGATAAGGTGGGACCCTGAGACAGATCTTCAAATGAGTGTCAACCCACCACATGTCCATATCCTGCCAATACTATACCAGCTGCATGAATTTTTTTCTAAGTCTAGGAAAACTAGCAAAATCCTCCATGTGTCCTCTTGACGTAACTCCAAGGCCAAAAAAAAAGGTGAGTCTTTAAACGAGAACTGTTCCTCCATGTGGACATGATTTGGGTTAAAACGATCCAAAAGTTTTAGAGTGCCCTGCCAAGCCACATCCAACCAAAAAGGGCCACATTTCCACTGATGTAGAGATGTAAATTTGATGGGAAAAACACACCCATCCAACCGTAAAAATGTAGGGAAACCACTGTTTGAGCCCGAAGATGAAATTTTCCTCAAGGAGAGAATTTGGAAATGTTGTAAATTTCAAACACGATCCTCCGAGCTACATTCAATCACGTTTCCTCAGGTACCTAGGATAAAAAAATGGTAGGGACAACAACACACGACTGCGGAAAATAGGGAAGGAACAACCCGAGTTTTACGCCTAATTGATAGACACCTTCAGATGGACAAAGAAATGAATCAACAAATTTTGGTTTTTTAAGTGATCTTTGACCAAGGAAGGGACTAATCATGGAAACCAATGGAGGATAGATTCTTCAAGCACCAACACGAGGAGATAAAAAATGTGACGGAGGAAAAAAACTAAGTGATTTTAATGGCAAATGGGGCGAGACTAATTTGAGCACTAACATAGCGATTTGAAACATAGGAGCAACATAGGCAGCTTTGGGCCTACAAGGAAACATTTAGATGTCACGACCATATTTTCTTGGAGATCACACTAGAGGTGACTAGTCTATCACACGTGGCTCACATGCCACATATTACTTTAGATCACAACCTGCTCATAGCCTTAGCTGAGAGATGGTGTAGTGAGAGTCGACGTTTCTCCTTTCGATTGGTGAGATGAGCATTACTTTGGAGGTTTTTGGTGGACTCTACAAGTTCCTATCTAGGGTCGATTGATTACTTATGATGGTTGTCGGGACCGTATTCGGTAGAGCATAGTCAAGATGTTTGGAGTGATAGACATACTACGCTCTGGGTATGTCCATTGACATTACTAGGTGTATGTCTAATCAATGGCATATTGTTTCTCGATAATACTTGATTGATTGGTTTCCTTTGGAGCTCATTAGAGTGATTCACAACCTCATCAAGGGAGAGGTTTATTGTTGGGGCAGTGTATACCGGCTCACTTTACATGATTTACATTTAATAGCTTACCACGGTGAGAAGACCATGGTTCCTACCACTTTGCTATAGATTTTGTCATAGTACCATATCATTATTGGACACCCCACAATAGCATTGTGAGCTCAAGTTCTCAACAAGCCGTCTATCATGGGCTGGGTTCCGGATGGAGATGATATTCACATCCACATAGGAGACACAAATTATTACAGGTGAGCCTTTGATGAGGTTTTACCTCATATGATTACATAACATCCATATAGGCTATAATGGTGGCCTCAAGATATGATGATTTGATTACCGTAGCTTTTGATCACTTTATTCTCAAGAGTAGGAAGTATATCCTTGAGTGGTATAGAGTGGACGGTTCTAATGGCGGTTTGGTCTCATTCAGGATATTCTAGGTGATGAGATGTGGTATGGGAACAAATATAGAGAGACCTTTCATCGTGGTCCCTAGATCAGGTTACAACTTGTGTGCAATAGCTTCTTACAGGTGGTTTCACATCCTTAGGTGCAAAGTGAGCATAAATAGTTGATCCAAAGAGGACCCCAGTTATGCAGGGTGCTATGTGACACTGCTTTGCCACAAAGATTGAAGCCTTGTGAGATGTTGTGGAGGGAAGTGGGGTGATTTTGAATGGTTAGAGAGGGTTTTGAGCCAATAATAGGGTATGTTAACTAAAACAAGAAAAAAATAGGCTTAATTAGCTAATAATCACTAATTGTCCATTCGAAAGAGGATTTTAACTTACGATGTGTCATAAAGTGACATCCTAAATGTGAAATATGACATGTAATAAACACAACATTTTTAATTAACCAAAATGATAAGAAATGTTATTTAATTAGTATAAATAACTAATTATAATAGAAAGGGTAAGAATGAGAGTGATTAGTGTGCTTTTAGCAATAAGATTGCAAAAATGGAATTTAGGTGTCTACATTTTCCCCTGTTTGAGGTGAAGTAAGTGAATTCACTTCAAATATAGTAGCAAGCATAAACAAGTAAAATTTTGAAGAAAAATTAGTAGAATGAAGGATGCCCCCTCGAGTGTTGATGGGGTGATAGAAGAAGTCAATCGACGATCAAAAATTTGATTGAAATAGATATGAAGTAAGGTGGGAATAAACATAATTGTTGATTTCCCTAGGTGTTTAGGAAAATAAATTAATAGTGATAAGATACGACAATGGAGCATAGGAATAGCTCTTTGCGCACCCAATCTTCAATAAGAAACTTTGTTTCGTCATGTTTCCCTATGATCTAAATCATCGACCTTTATTAAAATAAACAAAAGTGTAAGATAACATGAAAATCTAAATTACTAACATTTTTTATTGCTAGAAATGTTTAACTCCGTGCACAATACATAATGCAATGTAATACGTGAAAGTAAACTTGCTAACCTAATAGTGAAACAAGTACACTCACACGCACTCAAACAAACAACGTTCAAGACAATTGCACCAATGATTTTGTTATCAAGATTCGGTTCTCGAATGTTCGTGTTGTAATGACAAGGGTTAAAATGGTGCCCCAAGTAAGGATACATGTGAGGAAAAGAACAAAGGAAACAAGTAGTCCCATGGAAAGCATTCATGTGTTATGATACTATGGCAACTAGTTGTTGTATGGGAGTACCGACATAATAAGTAAGTCAACTTTGTTAATGGAGGTAGATCACAATGATCCACAAGTCATTTGACATAAGAATAAGAAAGAACCTAAGAAAGATGTTTTTGTAGGACAAATTTTGACGTTTGAGGACAATGAATTTGATACAAGTTGTAATTCAGGCATGTTGTTTACCAATTTTAGAAATTGTTTGAAATTTTATAAACTTTAAGATTTTTAATGATGTTACTAATTTTTGGATTTAAAAAATATATATTGTTTTAATTTTCAAAAAATTCAATTTTTAGGAAGAAAATATTGTTGAAGAAATAATGAAGTCATGAGACATCGCCAAAATTCACCGTAAGACAAAAATATTCCCCGGGTAGTAGAAAAGGCCGTTGGGAAGCAAAAATATGCCCTAACATAGTAAAAACGGGCGTAAAATAATTATTTATTAAAAATAATCATCGCAGCAAGTGCTATAAGAATTGAGAAAAACCATGACGACTCTGTGGTGCTTCGTGGGTGAGAAATATGTCTTAGGGAGTAAAAATGGGTATATAAACCATCATGGAAAGTTCATTTACCACATACACTTACCTTTTTACTGTTGATTGAGCTCTAACCTATGAGAGAATATGGCAAGGGTGCGTAACCAAAAACCATGTGGATCACGTTGGAGACTACATAAGACTTCCATGGGATGGCCCATAGGTACAAAAATATAAAATTTTCACCTTTGTCTTTTGATAGCATTATTTTTAGCATTTAACCCCATTAATTAGGGTTAGAATTGTGCATGAAGGTGTCGGTGCATCCCTTGGGGCATGTAGGTGTTTACGGTAGTGCCACCGCAATGAGTATGCATAGGCATATTCACGCTAGTGCCATTAAGGGAATTCTCACACAAATTTTGTAAAAGGCATATACATTTGCGTGAAGGCACATGAATTAGTTTAATTGTGTTGAAGATGACGCACTTGCACAAGCCAAGGTTGGGAGAAAAAAATTAATCGTGCCTACACATGAATGTGGGTGTGATGTGCAAAAGGGTGTGTTAGCATTATTGGTGCTCAAATTAGTCTCACCCCGTTTGTCATTGAATTTCCTCAGTTTGTAGCCTCTGTCATGTTTTTGTCTCCCGTGTTGGTGCTTGAAAGACTCTATCCTCCATTTGGTTGCCATGATCAGTCCCTTCCTTAGTCGAGGATCACTTAAAGGTCTAGAATTTGTTTTTCGTTTCTCTGTCCATCTGAAGGAGTCTGTAAATTGGGTGTAAAACTCAAGTTGTTCCTTTCTTTCCATTTTCCACAGTCACATTTTGTTGTCCCTGCTATTTTTGTCCCAAATACACTGGGAAACGTGATTGGATGTAGCTCGGAAGATCATATTTGAGCCTTGTAACATTTCCAAATTCTCTGTCTCTGACGAAAAATTCATCTCCGGGCTCAAATGGTGGTTTTCCTGCATTTTTACGGTTTGACGGGTGAGTTTTCCCCGTCAAATTTACATCTTTGCATCAGTGGAAATGTGGCCCTTTTTGGTTAGATGTAGCTCGGCAGGGCACTCTAAAATCTCTATGGTTTGCTTCAACCCAAAACTTGTCCACATGGAGGAACGTCACTCATTTGAAAATTCACCTTTTGGTTTGGCCTTGGAGTTGCACCGGGGACATGTGGAGGATTCCGCTGCTTTGCCCAAACTTAGATAAATTTTTCATGCAAATGGTCGGTATAGTTTTTATGGGCCATGGACACGTGGTGGGCTGGCGCTCATTTGAGGATCTCGCCAAGGGTCCCACCTTAACAATTATGATAGGGGGGACGGTGGAGGCTTCGCTTCGGCTCCGCTTTATACTTCAATTCTTCAAAGAAAGTTTTTAGGCTGAGGACATGTGGTGAGCCCGCGCTCATTCAGGAGGTCTCTACTCTTGGGCACCATCTTAAAGTTGCACCATAAAGACACATGGAGGCTTCCATTGGCCTTCCTTACTTAGAATTTTCAAGAAAATTCCTAAAGGGCCTGGGACACGTGGAGGGACCGCACATGTTTGGGGACCAACCCCTAAGTTTTATTTTGAAGAAGTGTCAGGAGGACACTTGGAGGCTTCCGCTCACTCTGCCTTTTTGCTTGTACTTTTCAATGGCCAAAGGAGATTGCCTCGGGCCCTAGACACATGGCGCCTTCCGCTGAACCTTCAACTTTTTAATAGAATTTTTCTTGACTGAGACACGTGTTAAGCCCGTGCTTGTTTGGGGTCTCTACTTTTGGGGACCATCTCAAAATACGCCATTGAGACATGCGGCAAGTGCAGAAATGGAGAAAGAAAGATTTGGGGTAATTTAAGGTTTTTCGCCTTTTGTAAAAAGGGATAAAATTGTAAGTTGAAGTGCAGCCCCTACAGGGAAAGTAATGCCAGTGTTGAATAGTCAAAAATGGAGGTGCGGGCCCATGGGGAAAATGTGGAACTTTTTCCTTTTTGGAAAATAAGTATAAAGTGAAAAAATGAAGCGCAGGTCACCGAGACCCTTCTCGAAGCTAAAGGCAGAAGGACGGAGCTACGGGAAAATTTGGATTTTTTTTTTTTCCAAAAACGAGGTAAAATAGTAGAATTGAGTTGTGGTTCCTTTGGGACCCACATTGGGACACGTGTCAAGCCCATTTTCTAAGGGTAGAGGGGCAAAGAAAAATGTCAAAATTTAACTTTTTTCCAAAGTTATAAAATGTCAAAAAGTGCTCACAGGCTTGTTTCCAATCACATTTTGCCATGTGGAGGGCTCAGATTAAAAGTTGAAAGGCAAGATCAATGGTAGCTATGCATTTCATTTGATTTTTCTGCCGTTGAAGTTCCAGATGTTTGGAGATGCATTTTTGTATCATTCTTCATCAATGTTTTGGAAAATTTGTGTCATTTTGGGTTGCAAAGTTCAATTGAATAAATTTGGGAGCTCAATTTGTAAATTTGAAGTACTTTTGAAGTGGATTTTTGCTCGGGCTCATGTAAAAATGCAAAATTCTAGATCCAGAAGTTGCAGAGTAAAATTTCAAAGGAAAAGGAGGGAAAAGGGATGAAATGATGAAAGTGCAGTGCAAAAGGTGAAAAAGGCATTTCCTCGAGAGCAAAAAGGGATGACCTATCAAGTCCAACTATGCAGAGGCTTTGAAAAATGATTAAAAAGGGGATTTCTCACATGATAGAATCAGAATGATTAAAGGGACTCCCAAAATTTGTGGCATGGCATCCTGGTCATTAGTCGAGGGCCTAAGAAACGTGATCAGTTCATAATTGGTCCACCTGGCAGATTTCGGATCTAAATTTGTTAAACGTCGTTGTCTAAAACAAATTGGTAACAAGAAAAGGTCCCTCAAATATTCTTCTCTTTTGGGGGAAAATTGAGTGGGAAAAAATGTATAAATGCAATGAGAATACTCTTGCAAATGGTTGGAGTATGAATTCTTGAGAAAATATTTGAGAAAGTCATCTTCCTGAGAGGCCAAAGCTAAGATAACCTGTTATTTTCTTCTGTGTTAGATTTTCTATCATGTCAAGTTGGTTGCAGATGTATAGCCATTAAAAAGAACTGAGATTGCTCTGGAAGCTTTCCCCTGCTAATGAATCTAAGAAATTTTGGAATTAATTTGTGTCTAATCTCTAGTAATTTTGTGTCTGCTTTATTTTCAGAATGTTTACAAATAGTTTCTTTCATTCCTATTACAATCTTACACTTAAATTTTTGTGAAATCACACAGGATCTCATCCCTATAATATTCTAATGGTATTTGCAATTTCATTTCAAGAAGAGCCTTCACCTTAGATGAGATAAACAAATTTAAAATCAATTCACTGTAATTTGTTGATAAATATTGTTTGTAAGTCTTCGGGTGTACCTTAGGTGTGATTAATCAGAAACTTTAGTGTTTAATTAAGTCTTCCAATTCGAGCCTTCGTGTTGGAGTCTCAAATATTATGTGAAAACATGTTGATCTGGGCCTCCATTGAAGCACACCTTCTGGTTGAAGGAATGTCTTGATTGTTCTGAAGCTTTCTGTTGTGAAGTTGTTCATTATTGTGAAGTCCCTCCAAATATCCAATGATAATCAACTTTATCCCGCTTCATCTCCCACCAAAATTATTTAAAAACCATTGATCCACCCTGAACTACCCCTGTTTGCCCATGTATCAACAAAGGAACAAAATCTACTTGCAAAAATATGTAAAACAATCAGGATTCCAAATGTCTTTAGCAACCTTCGCCTTGTATTGAAAATATATCCATAATCTGGAAGTGACAACTTGTGAGAGTCAGATTTGGTGTGTTGATCATATTTTCCCAAGTTCTTCTCTATAAAATTTATGCAAAAGAAGGATTTACCAACATTCTTCAATAATAGAGGTTACAAAATAGGTTCTCTTACCTTGGTTGAAAGGCACAACCTAAAATAGTTAGGATAAGATCACATATTTTAAGGTGATACCCACTTCTTTCAAAGCTTTGAGTGCTAAAATTTTAGATAGATTGCTTCCCCAACTACAAAATGACATACATAATCATCTATCTTCCTCTGAGTGTCTTTTCAAATCCATGATGCTTCTCAGCCTTTGAAGGAGATTAAATGGGTACCAACAAGCACTATAGGGGCGTTTTGGCGTAAAGAAGTCACTTTTGTGTGACCTTAGAAGGAATACGAGGTTTTTAGGAAAACCTAGATGGCATAATAGATGAATTAGCTAGTGAAAATAAAAGAATTGGATAAAAATAGAAGAATTAGATTATAGAATAGGATCATAATAAATTACCAAGCTAACCCTACAAATGGATTTAGAATGATTAGAAACATGGGAATGACATACATGGTTACGGGCCTACAAGGTGATATTTAGACGTCACGACTAGATTTTGTTGGAGATCACACTGAGGTGGTGGTCTATCGACATGGATCACATGCCATAGATTGCTTTAGATCACAAATAGCTCATAACCTCAGCTAAGAGATGACAAAGTGAGAGTTGGACATTTTTCCTTCCGACCGGCAAGATGAGCATCACTTTGGAGGATGTGTGGCGATTCTGTGAGTTCTTATCTAGGGTCGGTTGATTACTTATGACAACCATCGGGACTATATTTGGAAGAGTGTAGCTGAGATGTTTGGAGTGATAGACATACCGCATTGAGGTATGTCCATTGACATTACTAGGTGTATTTCAAATCGCTGACTAGGACAGGACAGTTCCCATATGTTTGTTATCTCTTGTTAGTGGCATATTATTTCCTGACAAGATTGGTGCTCAGTTTCCTTTGGGCCTCATTGGAGTGATTCATGGCCTCATCCAGGATATTTTTACTTTGTTGGGGCTAGCTCACTTTTACACAAATGTGCATTTGATAGCTTACCATGGTTAGAAGACTATGGGTCCTACCACTTTGCTACAAATATGGGCATGGGACTATATCACTATTGGACGATCCGTAGGAGCATTGTGAGCTCAAGTTGTCAATGAGTCATCTATCATGGGCTGGGTTCCAGATGGAGATGATATTCATGGCCACATAAGAGACAAATTATTACATACGATCATTTGATGAGGTTCACCTCATATGATTACATAAAGAGCCATACAGGCTATATTAGTGGCCTTAGGATACAAAAAAGTTGAGTACTCGCAGCTTTTGATCACTTTATTCTTAGGAGCAAGAGGTATATCCTTCAAAGGTACACAGGAACAAGGACCGGTGATAATTTGGTCTCATTTAGGAGATTCCCGGTGATGATATGTGGTATAGGCTTAGATACGAGAGAGACCTTTCATAAGGAGCCCTAGATCAAGTTAGGACACACTCGCACTAGCATCTTACAAGCGGTTCCACATATTTTGGTGTAACGAGCACGAGATAGTGGATCCAGGATGACCACGGATTATGCGAGGTGGTATGTGACACTTCGCCATTGAGATTGACCATACCACAGGGAGGTATTAGATGCAGAAACATAGGGATTATAGGGCCACGATCCTAGGGCACGAGCATAGGAAGGTCCATAGGTAAGACCACGGGGAGGGATAAGGATTTATCGTCGATAGAGCCTAGTTATGGATAGAGCTAGCTAGTGTGAGAGTAGAGTGTGGTACACTTCAGCGGGAAGGTATTGCTTTAGGAGTACAAATTTTGATTGGTTAGAGTGTCATGTAGTCATCCCGACCGAGCAGAGAGATCTTGATGATAGTCAAATAGTTGGGATCATGTCTTGGTCTAGATCACAAAGGTCATTGCAGCAATCAACATGATCCATACAAGGTCCTTCAGGACAGCAGCCTTAAGAGCAACATGGGTCAACACAACATGGTGTAACGCCTTCTATGTCCATCACCTCATATGCATTCACATAACCTGTTGACTTGGACTAGGATGTCTCGAGAGAGGGTGAGAGTCATGGTTGACTCTCTTATTGACGTACATTTTTGTATATTTTTGGTGTATCACCTTGATATGAAGGCATACTTTTATATGGATGTATATGTACTATTTTTTATCATGCCTCATGATGAAGGCACATTTTTGTATAGATGTACGTTATGTATTGTTTTAAATTATACCTCTTCATAAAGGCATAATTTTGACCCATGCCCATGATAGCTTTTGTATCTGATGTGTATTAAGACACATTGATTTTGTACATGGACATTTGATATTTATGATGATTGGTGGATTAACTTGATGTATCACATTTTGTTTATTAGATATCATGCTTAATCTATATGTTTATGTTTGCATCAATCGTTGTTAGATTATGATATAGCATCTAATTATATCACTTTGCATGTTGATGAAATACTTTTGTTTCACATTTTGTGTATGATTTAGCATGTTTAATCCACATTTTTACTATGGTCTTTGTTCGAGGGGGAAAAAAAAGGTGGTCCCTCTTTCTCCTCTTGGCAATATTATATGACGTTAGCTTAGCATACATGTGTAATTTTCATGTTCATGATTATGAAGATTTATCCTTTATTGATATATGATGTATAGATGTGATGATAGATGATATGATGATGAAATGACAACAAAGCTGTATGAAGTAAACAAGCAAAAATTAATCAAATCTAATCAAAGCAACATAACTATCTACAAGTTTGCAAGATAAAATGAACCCCATGTAATGCTTAATGATTAAAGTAAAACTCAATCTAAGTAAGCAAATGAATCCAATTTAAAACACATTATATGATAATGCAATGCAATCAAAACTATACAAACCAACAACTAAAAGCAAGAAAACTACTACCTTGTTTTTGTGGGACATTTTTGAAATGTTTTTTGTTATTTTTGGCATTATCTCGGGACAATTTTTTATTTTTTGGTGGTTTTCTATGAAACATATTTGAATGTTTTTATTTTCTCAACTAACATATTTGCATGTTTTGGGATTTTTAAAAAGGTTATACGAATGTTTTTGGTTGTTTTCCAAAAAGTTTTCTGAAGCGAACGTGTAAGGAAATGAAGAAACGTGGATGCCCCTAGTGATAGATAAGATGTACAAGGGAAAAATGCCATGTGTTATGTGTAAAAAGTGATGATGTGAAGTTTACCCCAATGTGAAATG
Source organism: Taxus wallichiana var. yunnanensis (assembly GCA_018340775.1). NCBI lineage: Eukaryota > Viridiplantae > Streptophyta > Pinopsida > Cupressales > Taxaceae > Taxus > Taxus wallichiana. Next base: position 208,445,360 of record CM031237.1, on the reverse strand, counting down.
GGAATATTCAAATTCAAACTCTCAGTGCACTCAATAGTAGGATCACTCGAATCGGGGCAAAGAGGAACATGCTCACAAGGGACTCGATTTAAGGAAAATAACAACTTAGGACAAAGCTATCCTACACCTAGACCTAGAATTCTTGTGAACAATGAACCCTCTAATGGAATCAGAATCAATTTTTATCAAAGGACTTATCCAAAGCACCACCATTGCGTGGTTGTCACTATTGACGCCTTTGTTTATTTCTCTTTTTCTTTTTCTATTTTTATACTTTTTTTTCATTTTCTGATATTTTAGAGACCCCGCACCTAAGAATAGAAAAAATTAAGATGCATTGTTTTCATGGGTTGTTGAATCTCTTGGCCATTTGAATATGTAAGCTTATAGGCACTTGCATCAAACTTGGTAACTACACATACGACACTAGCCAATTAGGCTCAAATTTTCCCTTCTTTTCTTAGTCCTTTATGGTGTTGAATTGATTTTCTTTTAACACCAATTCTCCTACCTGAAATTGATGAGGCATCACTCTTTTATTTTAGTTTCTCTGTAGTCAATCCCGATACACTTTAAGGTGATTGAGGGCGTGAAGACATTTTTCATCTAATAGCTCTAAATCTACTAGTCAAGCTACTCTGTAGTCCTCTTCTTCATTAAAGTAATCTCTGAGCTCGATACACAAAGAGGGGATCTTGATCTCTAGGGGTAGCATGAATTCTATGCTGAATATTAAAGAGTATGGAGTGACACTTGTAGGAGTGTAGATAGATGTTCTAAATGCCAAGAGGGCAGGGTGAATCTATAAATTCCAGTTACATCTTGTTATATTCACCATATTCTCCATAATACAGATGAAGGTTCTATTGGAAGATTTAGCTTTCCCATTACCTTGAGGGTAGTAAAGATTGAGAACTTGAGAGGTATTTGAAAATGTTTACATAATTATTTCACAATTTTGTTTTTAAATGGCTTACCATTATTAGTGATAATGGCGAGATGGGATATCATATCGGCAAATGATACGGTTTCATTATAAATTTAGATATTTGAGGGCCCTTAACATAGGTAAGAGGAATAAACTATACCCATTTTATAAAGTATTTAATAGCACTGATAATGAACTTGTGGCCATCTGAAGAGACATGGTTAATCTTACCTATAAGTTTGAGAATCCACTTCGAGAACAGGTAAAGTGTCCGATAGGCTATAAGGATTGTGTTGGTGTATGTATCAAATTTCCATACTTATGACAATCCAAAAATTTCTTCACATGTTTACGAGTAATCTTTCTCCATGGTAGGACAATAGTATCCTACTCGATTATTTTCTTTGCTAGAATGATCCCATTAGTATGAGCCTCGTAGATGACTTCATACACCTCTTTGATTGTTGGGATGGATTCATTTGAATTTAAATAGCATAACATATTCCTATCATATCCTCGGTAGAAGAGGGATCCCCAAGTAGGGTGTAGTGGTCTATACAATCGATGAGGTTTTGTTTCTCAACACGGGAAATGTTTCGGGAAAGGTTCCATCGTGGAGGTAATTAAATATTTCATAGTACTACGTGGAAAAGGGACCAAAAATTCACATACTAGATAGGATTTAGGTATACCATATGTTGGCATTCATAGCTTCTTAATGAAGAATGGCATATCGTTGTTCTGTGTGGTATAATCAACATAGAACCTACTATGGCCATAACATCCACTTCTCTTGCTCCATGTTCGTATAATTTGTCGAAATGTAATATGCTCAATGAAATCCTTTAAAGAATAAACCATTCTCTTGTATGGAAGAAGTTTCTCATCTTTAACTTTGTATTCATATGTGACTTTGTATTCATATGTGACTGTTTTATAATAAGCATGGAATCACCAATGTAATTTACTCATCTGATATCCCACTTAATAGCTAGCTTCATCCCCACAATAAGGGCCTCATACTTCACTATATTATTTTTGCATGGTAACTTGAGTCCGAACGCTGCGGATCAAGTCTCCCATAGGAGTGATCAACACAACTCTTGCACCTCGAACCATAAAAGGTAAAGGATCCATCAAAGTATAGTTTGTATATGATATATTCCTCGAGGTATGGTGTAGATGCGTGTCAGGATTTCCAAACTCAAAGGTTTGGTACACTGTAGTGAAGCTTCGCTAGTTAATCTGCTAAAACTGTTCTTTCAGAAATGTAGCTTGCTCTTTATCACTCAAATGTGGAGAAATGGGTAGCACCCTCAAGAGGATTTGACCTATCCTCACTACTTTATGGTTGTGCCTTTCAACCAAGGTGAGAGGACCCCTTTTGTAGCTTGCTTTTTATGGAGGAGATGGAGATGTCCTTCCTTGTGAAATATTAAGAAAACCTTGAAGAAAATATGATCAATGCAACAAAACCTAACTCTCACGAGTTGTCACTCTAGATAATGGAGATATTTTCTAGGCAAGGTTCAGGCCACTAAAGACAATGAAAACCTGATTGTTTCTACATGTTTTGATGGTAAAAATTATGCATTTGTATACATACATGACAAACAGGGGTAGTATGGGTATGATTAATTGTTTTTAAGTGAATTTTTGGTGGGAGGTGAAGCAGGATAAAGTTGATTATACCAGATCTTTGGAGGGACTTCACAATAATGAGAAACTTCACAACAAAAAGCTTTAGAACAGTCAAGATGTTCCTTCAACTAGAAGGTGTGCTTCAATGGAGGCCCAAATCAACATGTTTTCACATAATCTTTAAGACTCCAATACGAAGGCTTGAATTAGAAGACTCAATTAAACACTATAGTTTCTGATTAACCATGCCTAAGGTACACCCAAAGACTTACAAACAATCTTTATCAACAAATGACAGTGAATTGATTTTAAATTTTTTATCTCATCCAAGATGAAGGCTCTTCTTGAGATGAAATTACAAATACCATTAAACTATCACAAGGATGAGATCCTGTGTGATTTCACAAAAAAATTAGTATAAGATTGCAATAGGAACAATGAAACTATTTGCATACATTCTGAACAAAGCAGACACTAATTTCTCAGAGTCAACACAAGAATAACTCAAATTTGATTAAACTTATCAATAGGGAAAGTTTCTAGAATAGTCTCAGAGCTTGTCAATGGTTGTACACTCGTAACCACCTTGACACGATCAAGTTTAACACAAAAGAGACATATAGTGTTTCTCAAATAGTCCCTCAAAAAGATGGGCTCTATCAAGCTTTTTAGAAAATCAGTTCTGACCTCTAACACTCCAACATTCAACCTCCAACCCCTTACCAAGAGCAGAGCTCTTGTATTTATATCAGAAGTGACCAAAACAGAGGAAAAAGGAAAATCTGATGACAACTCGACCACCAGTCGTTAATGCTCCTGCAAATCATCCACAATCTGAAAAAATTTTTTTTATATCCTCCATGCTTGCTTTGGCATATTAGAGGAGGAAGAATGGCAAATAATATCAAAAATGGGTAGTGGAAGCAACCAGATCCACTTTAATGGCGTGAAATCCATTTTTTAGTTTTTCTCCCATCAAGGCCTGTTGAAAGTAATATTTTATGCTTCCATGGTGTAGTGGAGGTCCAAAGCTTTCCAACGGTGTCAGATTTGTAATATTTCAAGCCTAAGTCGAAAGATATGCCCCTTTGCAGTTTGTATCGAATCCGTATAAATGGGTGGGAAAATAGTTTGAAAAATGGGTCCCCTTTTCAGATCTTAAATGAGTGTGGGCTCACCACGTGTCCCTGTTGATGAAAAGATGTAAATTTGACCAGGAAAAATTCTCCACAAAATAAAATGCGGAAAAATGACCATTTGAGCCCAAGATGAAATTTTCTCAAGGACGAGAGAATTTAGAAATGTTCTGAGGCTCAAACACATTCCTCTGAGCTACATCCATTCATTTTCTTCAAGTATTTAGGGCAAAAAAAAGGAGGAAAGCAATCCCTCAGCGTGGAAAATGGAAAGAATGGGGAGCCTTTCAAACTAGTTTTTAGATGAGCAGAGAACATGGGGACCCAAATTGATAGACCCTTTCCAGATAAACAAGAAGAAACAAGGAAACAACTATGGATCCATACATGATCCTTGGCCTAGGAAGGACTGGTTATGGCAACAAAAGGAAGGTAGAGACTTCTCAGGCACAACACGGGGGATGAAATATGGTAGAGGCCATAAATTGATAGATTTTAATGGAAAATGGGGTGAGACTATTTTGAGCACCAACATCGGCTCTCGACTCGGGGATGGGCACTCCTGAGTGCCACAAGAACAAGGTAGACCAAGTGCCAAAATATCCATTGGGAAAAGGAGTCAGCTTGCAGAGCACAAAACCAGGACCATCCCCCAAAATGAATAGAGAAACCAACAAAAATAAGCCACCAGGGGCTAGAATGAACAAAAACACGAAAAATAGAAAACAAACCAACAAACTATACATTGTACAGATGATGTTCACCTTGGTTCTGGGGAATCAATCCAAGAAATTCTTCAAATGCCTACCATTAATAGGAAATTTAGCAATTCTCCATCCAAATCCTTCAAGAAAAGGTATGCTCACCAATCCGAATGTCTATGGAGTAAGGGCCCATCCATAAAGCGTCAAATTTTCCATGCTTTCCCTTATCTTCATGCTGCTATCCCATAAGCAGACACGAGATCTCCAACATTGAAAGCTCTTGGGGTGACCTTCTTGTCGAACAACTTCTTCACTTCTCTAAAACTTTACATGCCTTTGGTGGGATACCCTCCTTTCTTCATCAAGTTCAACAATCTTGGTTAATGCGGGCATCATATGGACTTACTTCTTGATCTTCCAGTTGTTGCATGAACTGATATGAGGATAATTGCATATGCAAGGGCAGCAGGGCCTGAGTTCCATACACCAACTCAAATGGACTCTTTCCAGTGGCTCTCTTAACAGTAATTTGGTCTACCCAGATAACAAACTTCAACTTCTCACCCCATTTTCTCTTGTTCAGCTCCAAGGTTCTTCTGATAATCTTCAGCAAATTTTTATTACTAGGACTCATCTTATCCATTTCCTTGGGGATTGTAATTAGAAGCATATGTCAAATTGATCCCATATTCTTTGCACATCACCACCAAGGGTTTAGCTCTGAAGCTCATGGCATTATCAACAACAATTTTGACTGGCACCCCAAACCTGCAGATGATATGGTTCAACAGCATGAAGTCCATGATGATTTGGTGTGTTTCCCTTTTGGTGGGGATTGCCTCCACCCACTTGGTGAAGTAATCTATGGCTACAAGAATCCACTTATGGCCAGCACTTGAAGGGTCTGAAATCTCACCAATAAAATCCATTCCCCATTGCTTGAATGGAGCTTCAATTGATACATGCTACAAAGGAAGGGAGCCTGAAGCTTTCAGTCTTCCAGAGAAGCACTGGCAACTCTCACATCTTCTAACCAAAAGAGTTGCATCCTTGAAGAGATTGGCCACCAATAACCAACCCTTAGGATCTTGTGTGTTGTGACCCTTCCAGCAAAATTCCCCCACAAAATCCTCCATGGAGATCAATAATTATCTTGGGGGCTTCATCTTCAGTAATGCACCTTAAGAGGACTCCCTCAGGGTTCTTCCAAGCTAACCCAAAATCAGTAATGACATATTTATAGGAAGCCAACTTAAGGGCCCTTTTCTGTTCTTACTCAAATACTCAGGGTAGTATAAATGTCTAAGATAAAAAATCACATCCTTGTACCACTCAGAACTCATCAATTTTTCAAAAACATCTACCCTACTTTCTTCTACTTCATTTACCTCAACAGTTCACAAGTTTCTCTCAGCCATAAGCTTAGCCAAGCCCAAACCTCTCACCAACTTTGTGGTTTGGATATCCATGTCATATTCTTGCAACTTGTTCACCCATCTACATCTTTTTCTTGAGACTTCCATCTCTGATAAGATATCTTTGACCATGGTGTGGGGAACATAAGCAACAATTTTAGAGCTCAAAATGTAAGGCCTAAAAACCTTTGTTGCTTTTACCAAGGCAAATGCTTGTTTCTCCATAATAGTATATTTCAGCTCATCCCCTACAATGCCTTACTTGAAAAAGGCAATTGGCCTCTCAGCCCCTTCATCATCTTTCTGCAACAGGATAGATGCAATAGTGTTCTCTGAAGCAAAAGAGAATAGTTGAAAGGGATTCTTATAATCTGGAGCTGCTAGAACATGTGCACATGCTTTAATGCCTCTTTAATCCCATTGAAATCTTGAATGGCATCCTCCTCCCACTTGATGACCTGGTCCTTCTTTAACATGGAAGTGATTGGAATGGTCAACTCAGCAAAGTTTGATATAAATCTTCTGATGAAGTTTATCTTCCCAAAGAAGGACTGAATTCCTTTCTTGGTTCTTGGGATTGGAACCTTGTTGATGGCCTCTACCCTTTCTAGGATCAATCATCACCCCCTCTCGTGACACAATGTGACCAAGCAAACTTTGCCTTCACTCCAAAATGGCACTTCTTTGGATTGAGTGAAATGCCATATTCTCTACATCTTATCAACATTTTTTCCAAGTGCAGCAAGTGATCACTTCTCTTTCTGGAGAACACAGTTACATCATCTTGGTAGACAACAATAAAATCATTGATGTAACCAAAAAAGCAACATCCATTGCTCTTTAAAAGGTTTCTCTAGCATTCATCAGCCCAAAGGGCATCCTGACATATACATATGTCCCCAAGGAGTGGTAAAGGTTGTTTTAATTCTTTTTGATTCCTTCACCACAACTTGGTTATAACCAGAGAAACCATCCAGGGTAGAAAGTAACTCAGAACCAGTCACTAGCTGCAACATGTTTTCCATGTTTGGTAAAGGATAATTATCCTTCATGGATGCTCTGTTCATTTTCTAAAGTCCACACACAGCCTGATGTCACCATTCTTCTTTCTAACTGGTACTAGGTTTGTAACCCAAGAAGAATACCTTGTGGGTTGAATAATCCCTCCATCCCTTAGTTTCTTTAGTTCTTCTTGCATTTTAAGAGATAGGAGTGGATTGATTGGCCTTTTTTTCTGAATGGTTTTGCATTAGATTCCAAAGGAATCTCATGTTGAAATAGATCCTCTCTGTATGCCTTTAGTTCAGAATAAGTCCAAGCCATGCAATCTTGATATTTTTAGCAATTGGACATAAGACTATTTTCCTCCTTGCTTGAGATTGCTTCCCAACCAGATCTTCCTTGGTTTTTCCTTTGTGCCAGGTCATGCTCCTCAATATCCCTTGGGGCTGCCATGCATCATTAATAATGCGATCAACATTATCAAAGTTGGATTCAAGAGCAACCAGCCCTCTAGGAATGGTATTAGTCTTTAGTTGGATGATGCCTTTGCCAAACAAGGTTTCTTTACCCTCTGTTACACACACCATTGGCTCCCAATCAATATTTTGATCAGAAAACTCTCCTTTATTTGTAGAAATCTTCTGACTTGAGCATCATCATCAAAAACTTGCCAATGTTTAATGTTGTCAGGTATAGATGGCTTGTTAACACCTCAACATCATATTCACAATATGGGGATACTACACAATCATCAAACCAAGATCCCAATACTACAAACTTGTCTGCCAAATCATTGAACTTCCTATCATGATGCACAATATTGAATGAAACAAACATCTCAATGAAATCCCAAACTACATGCTTGTATTGTTTCATTCACTGATTTTTGTGGCATACAATTTTCTACTTTGTTTACAATTAATTCTGAAATCTCCTTTGACAATGATGTCTTTAACACCATATTTCCAAGCAATCCTCAAACCTAACAACAATGCCTCATACTCAACAATGTTATTAGTGCACTCAAAGTTGAGTTTGAAGGAAAAGACAAACTCTTCTTGACTTGGAGAGATCAGAACAACACCAGCACCATTTCCAAACTTGGAGCAAGCTCCATCAAACAATAAAGTCCAAGGAGAGCCTGCCTATTCAAGACACTTGCATTCTTCAATCTTGTGCTCTTTTCCATCAGTGAATCCTACAAAGTTATCAGCATCAACACTTGTGTACAAAACTTCATAAGATGCATTGTTGGGATCTTCAATAAGATGTAACATCTTCTTTTCCCCATACAACTTGACAAGGTTTCCCTCAATTGGGATGGTGGCATAGGACATATCCATTTGAACACTCCCACCAACACTTGCAGCCCATTTTCTAGATAACAACATACCCCACTTGGTTGGATAGTCAACAATAACTACATCAAGCTTCAAGTTTCTACCCGGATAGGCTGCAAGTTGTACCATCAGACCTTTCACACATCCTACCACTGGCACCTCTCTGGAATCCATGGCAGTGCACTTCCCATATGTTGTTGTTACCTTGATGTTCAGTTCATTCATAACTTCCAAAGGCATAACATTACATGATGCCCCCAAATCAAACATACAGTTGTGCGCAATCTATCCTTAATGATCAGAGTGGTGAAGAATGGATCCACATTTAGTTGGGAATCTACCAAGGATGTCCCCAAATAAACCTCAGGTGGTTCATCTAGCTCTTTTGATGTTGGTGGTGCTTCTAGTTCTTCGATGATTGGAGGAGTCTCCACAATATTTACGTTTCTACCTAGGGCACTCTTCTCTTCTTTCAATCCAAAATACTCCAATGCCCTCCTCTTGTGCTCAGGAATCCTAAGCAACTCAACAATTGGAACTAAGATCTTGATCTGACTCAAGACTTGGGCAATATCATAAGGGACAGACTTTGGCAAGGCAACATTGGAAGGAAAGTTGACACACTCATTAGATGGCACAGGATTTTTGACATCTTGGGCATGAGGAGGGGTATGAGTTTTGTTTGGGACAACAAGGCCCTTGGCAGATGCATCTTTCTTAGGGGCCTCTTTAGGAATATTTGAAAGCAATGGAGTTTTTGGCTTGGCCTGAGGCCCTGTACCTTTGACAACCCTACTTCTTGTGTTGTACTCCTTCTCTTGGGCAACAACAACATTCATCAACAATTACATGTCCTCCTCAGATGGGATTCCTCCATCATACTTCTTTATCATCAGTGCTCTTAAATATTCAAAGTCATTATTAGGTATTTCAAAATCTTGCACTACATCTATTTCAAAAGTATGAGAAGGAGGAAGAAGTGGTACCCGGTGAATGCAATCCCAAAAATTTGCAGCAGTTTGAGCACTTATCACTTCGGTTGAAGTTTCTCCTTGTTGTGAGCTTGAAGAGCAACCCATCATGCAAACATCATCATCAGTACCAACATCATCATCAACTTCCTCTTCTTGCTGATTTATTTCACATGGAGGATGGGGCAGAAAACATCTATCACACCAATCAATCTCATTTGCTTCATCAACAACAACAACCCGACGATCGAGAGGATCAAGCACCATTCTACTTTCACGTGCTTGGGGATGTCTATTTGTAGATCCCATGGGTCCTTTACCTCTTTCATCTGACCTCTGATCACCCCTAGGATGATTTCCAAATCTATCATGATTTTGTGCCTTCTGCTGACCTTGTGAATTCTTGCCCAATTCCTTTCTCTGCCCAGGCTAGTTTGTAAGATATTTCTTTGATAGCCCCTGACCAAAGTCCTAACAACCTCCTCAAGATCCACACTCTTGCTTGCTTGAGGATTTTCTGGGTTTATCAGTTTGACACCCTCCCTCTTAGGAGGTTTTCCAACTACTTTGATGTTGTTCTCAATTTGCAGAGCCATGTTAAAGGCCTGCCTCAAAGTGTCAGGGTTTTTATCCCTCAAATAGTAGGCAACCTTCTTGTCAAATGCATCAACATACTTTATAAGACAAGATTCATCACATGGCCTCAAATTCATAGGAAATATTCTCAATGTCTTATTGAATCTTGTATTAAAATCATGCACTGATTCATTAGGATTCTTTTTAATATTCTCAAATTATGACAAAAGAAACCTAGGGTCTGTTTTATCACCATACTGTAATCTAAATGCATTCTTCATTTCAGTCCAAGAATCAATAGAGTTATCAGAAGAGCTTTATACCAGTCCCTTGCATCCTCCTCTAATGTATGAATAAACAATTTAATGTACACATCTTCAAACTCTATTTCGAAATCCTCCATCATATTGACAAAGAGTTTCAAGTGTTGATCACTAGTTATTGCATTATTTCCTTGAAAATTTGGTAATCTATTTCTTACATCTATGGGCACAACATTTGGATAGCCATCCATACCTCTAAAACTGATGGGACCAAAAGTATTAATGAAAAATGGAGGTCTGGGTGGAGGCTGAGCCATATTATTCTGAGGAGGTGATCTTACAGGAGAAACAAAGTGATGAGGAGTGAGGGGTCTATGTGGTACAGGGATACAATTTTCAGAATGATGATCCCCTAATGGCTCTTTTTCACGGTAGGCACTATCAGATTTGGAAAATATAGGGGTAGAATGAGATGTAAATATTTCAAATACAGGGTGGAATGAGAAGGCCCCTCTCCAGATGGAGAATTCAGATTTACAAAGAGACTACCTGATTCAGAAGTAGTTGAGGAAGCATTGCAATCTTTAATCACATGCCGATCATTTTCACCAATGGAGACCTCTTTTCTTGAGGTTTGATCTCCAAAAACCTTCCAAATTCTTCCTCCTTCTAAATTAGACTTTCCAAACTCTGGAAACAACCTTCTACTAGGTCCACGAAAGAAATATCTTCTTCCTTCCATCTTTGCAAAGATTAGTAACAAATTTTCAATTGACAGAGGTTAAGACACTGGCATTTATCAAAATCAAATCAACTCGGAGTCACCACTAAGGATTTTCACCCTAGTTGTGTAAATGCACTAAAATAATCTATCAAATATCTATCAACACTAAAGATCATGCAAAGCTTTACAAATCAGACCTTCCTTCACCCAAATTTATCAATGGTGAGGCAAACCTAGTATAATAACTATTGGAAAAATTGGACAGATGACACACAACCTATAACTTTGTTCAATCCTTACAGATCTAATCAAAGAATGATGTTTTCAAAATGTATTTGCACACAGAACTACAAGAAACATTACCAGGGTCTAGAAAACTTTAAATTCTTCAAAGCATCCCCGAAATGGCACCAATAAAGTGTTGGTACCCAAATTGATTCTCCCTCAGAAGCTGAGCAGCATCACAGGTTTAGCAGGAAGCTTAGAGACAAGCAGAGCATGTAGTGTGTCATTTTGTAGCCGGGGATGAAATGCAACTTGCTCTTTGTCACTCAGATGTGGAGAAATGGGTAGCACCCTCAAGAGGATTTGACCTATCCTCACTACTTTATGGTTGTGCCTTTCAACCAAGGTGAGAGGACCCTTTTTGTAGCCTGTTGTTTATGGAGGAGATGGAGATGTCCTTCCTTGTGAAATATTAAGAAAACCTTGAAGAAAATATGATCAATGCAACAAAACCTAACTCTCACGAGTTGTCACTCTAGATAATGGAGATATTTTCTAGGCAAGGTTCAGGCCACTAAAGACAATGAAAACCTGATTGTTTCTACATGTTTTGGTAGTAAAAATTATGCATTTGTATACATACATGACAAACAAGGGTAGTATGGGTATGATTAATTGTTTTTAAGTGAATTTTTGGTGGGAGGTGAAGCGGATAAAGTTGATTATACCAAATCTTTGGAGGGACTTCACAATAATGAGAAACTTCACAATAGAAAGCTTCAGAATAGTCAAGACATTCCTTCACCAAAGGTGTGCTTCAATGGAGGCCCAAATCAGCACGTTTTCACATAATCTTTAAGACTCCAATACGAAGGCTCAAATTAGAAGACTCAATTAAACACTATAGTTTTTTATTAACCACACCTAAGGTACACCCAAAGACTTACATAGACAATCTTTATCAACAAATGACAGTGAATTGATTTTAAATTTGTTTATCTCATCCAAGATGAAGGCTCTTCTTGAGATGAAATTGTAAATACCATTAAACTATCACAAGGATGAGATCTTGTGTGATTTCACAAAAAAATTAGTATAAGATTGCAATAGGAACGAATGAAACTATTTGCATACATTCTGAACAAAGCAGACACTAATTTCTCAGAGTCAACACAAATAACTCAAATTTGATTAAACTTATCAGTAGGGAAAGTTTCTAGAATAGTCTCAGAGCTTGTCAATGGTTGTACACTCATGAACCACCTTGACACGATCAAGTTTAACACAAAAGAGATATACATGTTTCTCAAATAGTCCCTCGAAAGATGGGCTCTATCAAGATTTTCTCTTAGAAAATCAGTTCTGACCTCTAACACTCCAACCTTCCAACCTCCACCCCTTACCAAGAGCAGAGCTCTTGTATTTATATCAGAAGTGACCAAAATAGAGGAAAAAAGGAAAATCTGATGACAACTCGACCACCAGTCGTTAATGCTCCTTGCAAATCTATCCACAATCTGAAAAAAATTTCTTTTTATATCCTCCATGCTTGCTTTGGCATATTAGAGGAGGAAGAATGGCAAATAATATCAAAAAATGGGTAGTGGAAGCAACCAAATCCACTTTAATGGCGTGAAAGACATTTTTTAGTTTTTCACCCATCAAGGCCTATTGAAAGTAATATTTTATGCTTCCATGGTGTAGTGGAGGTCCAGAGCTTTCCAACGGTGTCAGATTTGCAATATTTTGAGCCCTGAGTCGAAAGATATGCCCCTTCGCAGTTTGTATCGAATCCATACAAATGGGTGGGAAAATAGTTTGAGAAATGGGTCCCCTTTTCGAGATCTTGAATGAGCGCGGGCTCACCACATGTCCCTGTTGATGAAAAGATGTAAATTTGACCGGGAAAAATACCCGTCAAACCGTAAAATGCGGAAAAATGACCATTTGAGCCCGAGAGATGAAATTTTCTCCAAGGACAGAGAATTTAGAAATGTTACAAGGCTCAAACACATTCCTCCGAGCTACATCCATTCATTTTTCTTCAAGTTTTAATCCTTAGGGAAAAAATGACAAGGACAAAAAATTAGGGAAAAATAAAGAATGGGACCGAAGATGAACAAAGAACAGGGGAAATCCCAACCCTTTGGAAAATAAAAAACAACTAAAGGAGAGCCCGAAGTTTTTAGATGAGACTCTTAGAGAATGGGGGACCCAAATTACGAGACCCTTTCCAGATTTTAATAAACATGAGAAACACCAGGAAACAACTATGGATCCATATCATGATCCTTACAAAGGCCCGGAAGGACTAGTTATGGGGTTTAGTCGAACTCTTGTAGTCCACTTAGACAATGAAAGATGTGTCACAAAATTTTTGCGTGCTCTTCTCGAGTCCTGGATTTTTCCAATATGTCATCAACATAATCTTCCTTGATATCACCGATTATATCGTGAAAGATTACAGTCATTACCCATTGATAGGTGGGGCTGAACTCTACGGGCCAAAGGGCATGAATTGATAACAAAATGTCCTCCATGGGGTATTAAAAGTTGTCTTATGTTATTCTTCCTCGATTATCTTTATCTAGTTATATCTCGAGAAGCCATCCATGAGTGATAGCATCTCATAACCAATTTTGAATCAACCATCATGTCAATGTTGGGAAAAGGAAATTCATCCATAGGAAAATATTTATTAATAACTTGGAAATTGGTACACACTACGTCTCGACAAGATTTTTTTAAATTGGGAACACATTAGAAATACACTCGATTAGTCAATAGGCCTAATGATTCCTACTTCTAATAACCTTTCTAGCTCTACCTTAACCAAGATAAGGTGATGAGAGGATGCATCTTTGAGCCTTTGTTTTATGGGCTTAGCGGCCAGGGTGTACAACAAGATTGTGCACCACTAAGGCGATGTCAAATCCTAACATGTCTATGTAAGACCAAGTGAAGATATCTGTAAAATCTCTCAAAATCCCTAAAAAAGTTTGATGTTATTAAGATAAGAGTGAAGCTCCCAACGTAACCATTTTAGGTAGCTCCTTCATGTATCGATGTTGACATCTATTGTCTCCTCCACCAAGAACTTAGATTCATCATTCACATGAGATTGGGAGGAAGATTAAGATCTTCTTCTACCAAAGCTGGTTCAAAGAGATCCTCATCTTTAAGTGTGCACATTATCTTGTCCATAGGTTTTTCTATTTCTTTTCTATAAGCGCCTCAAAGAGGTTTTCTATAGGACTTGGAATTTTATTTACGTAAGGCTTTTCTGTAGGAATTTTACCCTTTTACTTTTTTTCTTAAGTGACCACATAACTCGCCTCCACCCCAAAGTACGCATACATGCGTTGAGATAAATGGAGAATTATTTCTTGTGGTCATTTATGGTAATATTTTCATGAATACCAAGGAACTCGCCAATAGCCTCATTGTTCTAAAATACATCAATTGACACATGATGTTATTGGTCCCAATTCACGAGTGATGGGTAAATGAGGTTTAGTGTCTGAGTTATAGGGGATACGGTGGGTGTTATGGTTAGGATAGCCACGTTAGAAAACATGTTTATAGAGGTAAGGTCTTCGTAAATAATACACCAGAATTTGTTTCACTTTCACCTTTGGACAAGCTATCTTCGCACTTAAAGAGGCATCCTTGCCATATGAGGAATGAGATTCATATATATGGATGCCAATGCCAGAATTACTCATTATACGATGATGTATTGGAAGAGATTCCAGTATACCTTGTTCATTATGGCCGCGGCGTCCTTTATACCCCATAGTAATCATCATTCAATTAGGGATAACATATTGAAGTGTCTCAGTAGCATAGATCCATTTCATCATCTTCAGGAAAAATACAATATCTTTGAGTATCCTTTCAAATTCTAACAATCCAGGGACGAGTAAAATTGTTGAAAGGAAGTTCTCTCTAGATATTTGAATCTTGTAACATAATCTACCATGTGCTTTGATAGATAGGGGAATTTTCTCGAACCAACGGGGCTTGCTTCTGATTATATTCTCCACAACCACTTAGCCTAACATTCATCTCCCACACAAGGAAAGGAATTTTGATGTGGAAGCACCATTTTCATTGGATACGAGGTATTTAGATCCACTCGTGAAGTGAGGGTCTTAGATTGAAAAGGAATAATGATCTCCATAGAAGGACACTCGTAGATTGTGGGAAAATATCCCAACAATGCTTTGTAATGAGAAAATGGTTGGAGATCCCCTTGTATAGTAAGTGTCTGTCCTTCATGGTGTAACTTTAAACACTGATGATACATTAAAGGTATGACTTGTATGATAATAATCAATGGGCTGTCGAGCAATATGTTATAAGGGAGCTCCAAGTCTAAAACATGGAACTTTGTATCATGGTTTATAGGACCAAATTCTAGTGAGAAAATGATCATACCAGCTGATTATCATTCTTCAACGTCATACACCTTTATGGTGATGAAATTTTCTCCAACTCGGTTTCTGTACACCCTAATTGTCAAACTAGTTTCGAGTACAAATATTTAGACCCGATCTTTCATCCACAAGCACTCTTTTGACCTTCTCACACTTGATTATTACTTCATATGTAAGGGCAAGGTTATGGGAGGGATTTTCTTCTAAGATTTCCATGGGGCTAAAGGTTATATATTTTGAAGGAACTATTTAAGCTACCATTTCTTGTAAGTACGTTGGGTCAATATCAACAAACACTCCTAATTCCTGTAAGGTTTGTAAAGAATGTCCTAAAAACGTTAGAAATGTTAAGAAGGTCTAATATTGAAATCTTGGTTGTTGTTTTCTCTAATTGGTCTAACACATCATAGTAAATCTCTTAAGGAGGAGGGGGGAGAGGTTTTTATATAACAAATTGTGCTCATCGTGTTTTCACAATGCACTCCCTTGATCTAATTTTGATCATGTTGATATGCTCAATAGGTGAATCAACACAACCTATTAAGGCATTAAAATGGTATGTCTTTGATACATAGTTGGTACTCTTATTTTGAAATTATTGTCCCTAATCTTGTTGTTCCTTTCCTTTGTGCTTGGGGAAAGGTTCTTTTAAGATCCCCATTTTTGTGTTTGGGGATTCAATAGGGGTTACATAATCTATTTCTTCATCATCAATGTCGATCAAGTCCTGAATGTAATGGCTTAGGTACGTCATCCCCATAGGGTTTTGATTCGGGGTATCGAACCATGTTGACAACCTCAAACTACTTTAGTATTGATGATATTGAGTCGAGAGCAGGAGGAGTGAAAGCGCAACATTTATATTCCATAGGTAGATTTCCCTTTGCAAGATTCAAAAGAGCGTGGTTTTCAATGGATTATACTCATTTAGAATCTATTATTCCATCATTAAAAACGTTTTTGTTCTTATTAGGAACAAACTTTGTCTTGTCATTAATTTTGGAATCGTCATGATCACATGAAAGGGTTTTAGGGTCCTTCTAGCTAACAATGCTTTTTTTCAATTTGAATCCCCTTTTCCATCACCTATTCAAATGTGTTACTAAAATGCATTTGCAAGCGGAACGTAATGTCGGGGTGGATTTTGGGAACAAATATATTTATTAGTTGTTTTTCGGTATGGAGCAAGGAAAGTGACTAAATAATTCTCTCCATCATTTTAGGAAAGGAGTGAAATTCTTGTTGCTTTGTTGTTTCACATTGCATAGATCTAGCATGGTGACATCACTCTCTATATTAAAATAAAAGTGACATATAAAATGTTTTGCTAGTTCCGAGCCATGTAGATATGGATCCCTTGGGGATGTGTAAAAACCACTCTAGCACTTTTCCTCCTAAACTCTGTGGGAAGAGGTGAATAAGATAGTTGTCACTATATGCAACCTCTTGACATGCCATATAAAAATATTTGATATGATCTTGGGGATCACCTTTTCCCTTGTATTTATCAAACTTTAGATAATCAAAATGTCATGGGAAAGGTACTTGTAACATGGCTCTATCAAATGGATACGGTAAAAATTCATCGAATTGGTATTTTTTGTTGTTATCAATTTTACCTTCTTACAACGTTAGAAGGAATTCTTCATGGTTCGACCAATCTTGGCTGAAGAGTTAGTCTTATGTGGATGGTGTAGGCCTATACGAAGGATTAAATATAGGTATATTCCCACCTCTATTCTCTGCGAAAAATTCTTCATAGGGGTACTTTCGTGTTTCTCGATGAAGATTATTTTTTGGGAACTCATGATACAAAGCCTTAGGTTTAGCCTTTTGTATGGCTTGTTTTAATGGTTTCAGTTGTTCCTTGTTTACGTGTGAAGTCATTGTCCACTCAAAATTCCCGCTCATCAAAAATAAAAATTTCAAAATTTTGAGTTTAAACGTCTTTTTCTGTCGAGCTGGTGGTGTGAAAAAGTCTTGAAGTCGAAAAATCTAAGTTACGGGTCATTCAGCAAGTATTTCGGGCTGTCTGGACATTTTTGTCCCAAACATCCCAAGTGCAAACGGGTCTTGTTTCTCCGATCGGCCGAAACCTCCGAATTTGTCCCATTTTCGGGCCCGCTAAGTTTTGTCCCAAGTGTCCCGGTTCTTGTGCGAGATGTTCCAATTTCGTAGAACCGCCCGAACCACGTGCTTCACACTTTCTTGTCCCAAATGTCCCAATTTCAAAAGTGCGCTCTGTTCCAATTTGCTCGAACCGTGGTAGTCGCGTACTCGAACTTCGTCTCAAATTTCTCAAGTTCAACTTAAAGTGCACTCTGTTCCATTTTCGGCCGATTCACCCGATTTTGTCCCAACTGTCCCGAGTTCCAAATTGCTCTCTGTCCCATTTTCGGCCGAAACCCCCGAGTCGCGTACTTCAGAGCTCTTTGTCCCATTTTCAAAAGTGCGCCCTATTTCAATTTCACCCGAACCAGCCAAACCGCGTACTCCGGAACTTTTTGTCCCGAATGTCCCAAGTTCAAACGGGCCTTTTGTTCCATTTTCGGCCGGTCCGCCCGAACCGCGTACTTCGCGCTTTCCTGTCCCATCTGTCCCAAGTTAAAAGGTGTGCTCTGTTCCATTTTCGGCCGAACCGCCCGAGTCGCGCACTTCGCACATTTTTGTTCCAACTGTCCCGAAGTCAAAAAGTGCGCTCTGTTCCATTTTCGGCCGATCCACCCGAGCAGCGTGCACTTCACACATTTTGTTCCAAGTGTCCCAAAGCCAAAAGTGCGAGCTGTTTCTATTTTCGGCCGAAACACCCGAACAAGCGTCCTTCACGCGTTTTTCCCAAATGTCCCAAAATGCATTTGTGCGTCTTCTCCTGTTTCACCCGAATCGCCCAACTATCGTGTTTCGCGCATTCGCATCTCACATGTCCCAAGTGAACCTAATGCAATTCATACTTAGTTTTTCCGGCTCAACCCGAATATGCTAAAATATTAATTTAAGTTATGGCTCATGATCTATCAATCCGAAGATCAAATTTCAAGCGAGCTGATTTAAGGGCGAAGTTCAAGACGCCGGTTACATCAGCCAAAGATATTCATTGTCATCATCAAAATGAAATTTCTGTGTGTCCCTCGTGGCAAAGACATAGCTAAGACGTGGAAGAATTTCAAGCAGCTGCGGTTTACAAGTTGATGGGTCCCTCTCGATGACCGCCACCTGCTTCTTCCCCATACGCTTTCTCTTCTTCCCTTTCTTTTTCAGTTTTCTTTGTAATAGGTTGAGGTATTGCGGTTGCGCCCTTAACGGTTCTTGATTAAAGAAACGGTTACGAAGAGTAACTCGATCTCGCAAACTATATAATGGCATTTCTACGCCATTCTAAGAGGAGGAAGAACTGGGCATATTTTCGAAAAGTGTAAATAGATCAGAAAGAAATCAATACAAAAGGGCTTTCCATTTCTCGTCTATCTAATCTCTGTTATCTCTGTGTTTTCTTTTAAATTTCGTGAAGATCATTTGTTTCTAGTTCATTAGTCTCACTGATTGCATATTTTCAAATATTGCGAGTATAGTGATCTTGTATAACCAAGAAGGAACTTTGTGTCCTTGATTAATAAATCTGAAGAAGGTTATTTACAGAACTTTGTGTCTGGTAATCTCATCTAGTTCACCCAACGCAAACGATCTTGTTTTAAATTCCTTGAAACTTCGCATACATAAAGAATTATTCTGCTATCTATAATTCTGAATGTTGCTATTCTGCTCATCCTCTTATTCCCTTTCCTCTGTCCTTTTGTAACTGATGATCCTTGTGGAAAACACTTTCGTAATATCCAAGTTCAACCATAAAATCATGTCCTGTACATTTGTAAATAAGTTTGTTTCTGAATAAGGGAACCTCTCCCATTAAAGAGGAGGGACTTCTTGTCCCCTGTCTGTTGCTCTCTTAAAAGTCCTATTTGATGACCAACAGTTTTTGGCGACTCCGCTGGGGAAAATCACATTCCAGTTCAGTAATTTTTGATCATCTTTTGATCTGGCGACTCCGCGTTTTACTCGAGGGATAAGGACCCTTGGTATTGAAGACTCTCAGTTTCAGCTTTTGGAGCAGCAGGGTTTTCCTTTCCCTTCAACAAGAAATAGAAGAACATGTTCGACGAGCACTCCGCCTGTTCAAGATAGAAGTCCTGCGGGTGGTATTCCTTCAGAGCCTGCTAGTCCCAATCTACGAGCTTTGATCCTCGCTGGTGTTAAAGTTCCTCTCCAAGCTGTTTTTCCAAGAATGGCGGCACAATTGCCATGGGGTTAGCGTGTCGGGCCCCTGGCCCTTACTCAGCCTCTACATGAGTTACCCAGAGGTAACCAGAAGAACTTCCCAAAATTCAAAGGTGATGGCAAGGTACATCCTGATGAACATATTGCAGCCTTCATAGTTACATGTGGGGTTTTGGGAGTTGAACATGAAGACGTCTCCGTAAGACTGTTCGTGGAGACTTTGCAAGAAAATGCTGCTGATTGGTTCTTTCACCTTCAGGATGGTGCCATCACCGACTGAATACAATGAGAACTCAGGTTCGAAAACCGTTTCAAGCCGACAGAATATGTGTGTGCATGCCCTGCTTGCCCAAATTTCTTAGATAAAGAAAGATTCGCGCAGAACCCATGAGAGAGTTTGTGGCTCGGTTCAACAGATTGATAAATAAAATTCCAGCAAAAACTTCGACACTTTGCTGATCGGATTCAAAATGTTTCTTTCTGAATGCCCAATCACCTAAAGTTAGTTATGCACTAAGAAGGGCTAATCTCAAAACGTTAGCTCGGATCAAGAAGCTCGGCTCGTTAGTGTCGAGGATGACTTGATCATGTCGGGAAGTTGAGAAGAGACACTTCCAAATCTAAGTCTGCTGCTTCTTCCTCTTCCACCCCTGGACCTAACACTGACCCATTAGTTCAGAAGCTTGCGAATGATCTTCTCGCTATAAAGAAACAAGCTGGCTCAAAGACGCGCTCCTTATGCGCAGATGTTCCGAGGAGAAATTTCCAGCCCAGAATCGTTTGCACCTTCTCAAACAAGATTAGCACTTGAAGGACCTCCTGTTAGAGTCCCTATCAATGCGGCCTGCGAGGTGGAAGAACCAGATGATGATGAAGATAATGAAGCTTGCGAAGAGTTTGTGATAGAATTTGATGATGAGGCAGAGGAACTTGAGGGATCTCGAGTGAATTTCTTTACCACTGAGGGCATTGATGATTATGATGAAGTGGTAGCAGACATGAACAACAAATCTTTTGCTGTCATGACTCGAGAACAGAAAGCGAGGGAGAAGGTGACCCACCACCTAAGAAATCCAAGGAGCAAATGGCAACTATCCCTATAATCGCAAGAAGAGGATCTCCTATCCCTACTTCGTCTACACAGAAGGTGAGTCCTATCAATCCAGTTACCAAAGTTGCTTCTTCTTTTTCTCCTAAAGTTGATAAGCCTAGAATTCCAAATGATGATGGCCCGTCCACTTCTGGATCCTTTGATATTGTTGATCACCTGAAAAAGACCAAGGTACAAATCTCAGAAGCTGAGTACTATCAAACCCATCCCAAAGCCTTTGCCAAAATGATCCACTTTGTTAATTCCCATTCCAAGACCACCTCTAAAGGTCTTTTGCCTACTCCTTCTTCTGCACCACAGCCAAGTCTGGTAGCTGCTGTCACCTCCCCTGGTGACAAAATTAAACCATTTTATGTAACACTTCTCATAGCTGGCCATAGGCTCAGTAATTGTGTCATAGATTCTGGAGCCTCAGATAATGTGATGCCTGCTAAAGTAGCTCATGCTTTAGGCTTGACCCTCACTCGTACTTATGGATCCTGCTACTCCATGGAGAGTAAGGAAGTGCCTTTGGTTGGAAGGATTAAAGATGCACAAGTGGCCTTTGCTGCTTTGCCTGAAAAGAAAGTCTTGGCTACCATCCTAGTAGCAGACATTCCTCCTTCTTACGGGATGTTGCTAAGTAGGAACTTCTGCAAAGATGTGGGTGGGGAAATCCAGATGGACTGGTCGCATGCACTCATGCCTGTCAATGGACAAATGAAGAAGTTACTACCTAAGAAGCGATCCTGAGTATATTGTGCAAAACGGATGATCCTAGAGCACAAATACTCTATGAGGATATGGGCATGGTAATTACATGATTCTCGTCCCCCGATGAAATCCAACCCTCCAAAGTAGCACCTAAAGATCCCAATGGTGTTTGGATTTTAGAATTTGATGGAAGTTGTTCTCACTGGTTCTCGAGCCGGTGTCCGCTAGTGTCACCCGAAGGATGCCTACATCCTTTTCATTTAAGTTGCAGTTTGAAAACACTAATAACACAGCAGAAGTACGAGGCTCTCATTCTTGGATTGCAGGTGGCCAAAGAACAAGGTATAAAGAATCTTCTGGCTCGTGGTGATGCAGAGTTGATTGTGAAGCAGGTCAGAAGCCTTTTTCAGGTAAAAATGGGAGGCTGAAGCATTACCGGAATCAGGTTTGGGATTCCATTGAATTCCTTGATGCTTTCTCTATTGAAGCAATACCTAGAGAAAAGAACAGCAGGGCTGATTCACTGGCTGTCTCAGGGTCACTACTGATTCCCCATCCTGAATTCTCTCAGGATAAGTTCACTATTGAAATGGTCCACCGGCCTAGTGTACCTGACAATACCAATAACTGGCAAGTTTTCAACGATGACCAGCATTTGCTTTCCTTCCTGGAACTCAAGGGTAATTTTGAACAACTGTATTTTGAGGGAAGTGACAACCTGCCTCGTGAGAGTGTGTCCTCTGACCAAGCCGTCACCCAAGGAGAAGAAACAGATCAGGAAGGGTGCATTAAACTCAAAGGAAACAAGATTCCTAAAGGGTTGGTGAGTTTGGAGGAACTATTTGATAAGCATGATAGGTATGTGAAATCTAGAGCTTCTTCTGGGCCTCAACAATCAGCTGAGTATGATAAGATTGATATTGGGATTTCTAATGACCCTAAGTTGGTAAATATTGGAAAATGTTGTACAGCAGAGGAAAGGAGAAAAGCAATTGATCTTCTAAGAAGGTATAAGGATGTTCTTGCATATTCTTATGAAGATCTGAAAGCCTTCAAGCCAAAAGATATGCAGCACTCTATTCCCCTCAAGCCTGGAATTAAGCCTTTCAAGCAGAAACAGAGACAATACAACCCCAAAGTAGCTGACACCATCTTTCAGGAGATTCAGAAGTTGTTGAAGGCTAAAATTATTTTTCCTATTCACCATTCGACATGGATTGCAAATATTGTGCTCGTCAGGGAAGAAAAAATGGTGAGATCCGCATTCTGTGTCGATTTCGGAACTCAATCGAGCTTCTCACGAAAGATAATTATCCTTTGCCCATGATGGATCAAATATTGCAAGCAGTAACAGGCTCTGAAATGTTACCTATGTTTGATGGATTTTCTAGATACAATCAGGTAGAGGTTGATACTGTAGATCAACATAAAATAGCTTTCACTACTCCTTGGGGCACCTTTGCTTACAAGAGAATGCCTTTTGGGCTTATTAATGTTGGTGCCACTTTCCAGAGAGCTATGGATCTGGATTTTGGAAGCTTAAAAGGGAAGTGTATTGTCATATACCTTGATGACCTGACAGTGTTTTCCAAGACAAGAGCGGATCATTTTGATCACCTAGAAGCAGTTCTGTTGAGATGCAGAGAGCATGGAATCTCTCTGAACCCTAAAAAATCTGTCTTTTGTGTCACTGAGGGAAAACTACTAGGGCACATTGTCTCCAAGGATGGGATTAAGATTGATCCTGAACGAGTTCAAGCCATCCAGCAGATTCCTCTCCCAACCAGTAAAAAGGGCGTGCATTCCTTCTTCGGTAAGATCAATTTCTTGAGAAGATTCATCCCTGATTTTGCAGAATTAACTTTGAATATTTCTCAGATGATGAAAGGAAAGAAAACATTTGGTTGGTCTTCTGAAGGAAAGGAATCCTTCGAAGGTATCAAGAGAGCTATCGCTAAAACTCCTGTTTTAGCCTGTCCTGATTTCAATAGAGATTTCATCATCTATTGCTATGCTACAGATAATACCTTGGCTGCTGTCTTAACTCAAGAAGACTCCGATAAACATGAGCTACCACCAATTGCGTTCATCAGCTATATTATGAAGGATCATGAGTTGAAATACACCATGATGGAGAAGCATGCTTTTGCAGTAGTCAAAGCTGTTAAGCAGTTCCGTTTCTATATCCTCAACTCTCACTCTATGGTGCTGGTTCCAGATACAACTGTTAAGTCAATTCTTACACAGCAAGAATTTGGATCCAAGAGAGGGAACTGGGTGGCTAAGGTCCAAGAGTATGACATTGATATCAAACCAACCAAGCTGGTTCATGGAAAAGGTCTTTGTGAGCTCATTGCTGAAGGAGCCAAACATGAGTTGCTAGAGGAGAAAGCTGACCTTCCTACTGTTCTGTTCCTGAGTTCAGTTGATGAATGGTATGCTGACATCGCCCATTTTCTCACCTATGGGGAATGCCCCTCTCATTTAACTACCAAAGAAAAGAGGACTGTTAAATTGAGGTCAGCACAATATGTATTGTGGGAAAATGCCTTGTTCAAGCGTGGTTTAGATGGGAGATTTTTGAAGTGTGTGGACAAGGAACAGCAGAGAAAATTGCTCTCAGCTTTTCATGATCAGGCATGTGGAGGGCACTATTCATCAATGGTCACTGCTCACAAGATACTCCGGGAGGATACTACTGGCCTTCTTTGTTCAGAGATGCATCCAAGTGGGTGGATAAATGTGAGGCTGCCTCGCTTGACCTTTGTGGGAAGACCTAAATTGGCTTCTTTGCCTCTCACGCCAGATTGTGATTGAGGAACCATTTCAACAAAGGTGGGTTTCACTTCATTGGTACACTCAATCCTGCTTCTAGTGCTGGTCACACTCATGTACTTACTTGCCACCGACTACTTCACCAAATGGGTGGAAGCTATTCCGGCCAAGAGCACTACTTAAGTGGTATGCAACTTCATCAAAGAGAACATCTTGGTAAGGTATGGTGTACCTAACAAGATTGTAAATGATAATGCTTCAAACTTCTCCTCAACTGAGATAATGGATTTCTCACATGGTATGGCATCTCATCTCTCGCTCATTCTTGATTATTACCCTCGGGAAATGGGCAAGCGAGAATCCACAAACAAGAACTTGGTGACTATCATAAGGAAGTTGGTCAATGAGTCTCAATGAAATCGGCACAAGAAGCTATATGATGCTCTTTGGGCGGACAGGATTACACCAAAGAGAGCTATTGGAATGTCTCCTTTTCAAGTGGTATATGGAGTAGAAGCTCAATTGCCAGTGACAGTGGAACTGCCAGCCTTGCACCTAATGAAGGCCATTGAGGATACTAGTTTCAGTGATGCTCTGGATAAGAGGATTATGTACCTGCATAAACTGAATGAGGACAGATTGGAGGTTGCTGATCGGATATCTGTTCACCAGCAAAAGATAAAGGTCCTGTTTGACAAGAAAGCTAGGTTCAGAGATTTCCAAGTTGGAGACACCGTGCTGTTATGGGATAAAAGACATGAACCTCGTGGCAGCCATGGAAAGTTTGATTCCCTGTGGCTCGGACCCTTCAAGATCAGACATTTTGCTGGTGAGAATTCTTTCTATCTTGATTACATGGATGGTTCGCCCCCCACTTCCTTATAGTGGGCGTATATCAAGTTGTTCAAGTCTTAGGTGATTAGGGGGTCTCTTGTATATTATGTACAGTGTTGTTTTGCTTCTCTGCTTTTGGTGTGTTTCCCTTACATTGCTTTTGTGTGTTGCCCTCTCCGTGTTGAGTCTGCATTTTTGACTCCGTTGCCCAAGGGATAAGGCAGCTTTCTCCTTCACCAAGTTTGTCTAAGTTCTTGCCTTGTCTCATTCCTTGAATTTATGCCAAGTCATCCCCAGAGGATGAGCCAAATGTTGTCCACTCAAAATTCCCCGCTCATCAAAAATAAAAATTTCAAAATTTTGAGTTTAAACGTCTTTTTCATGAGCCGTGGTGTGTGAAAAAGTCTTGAAGTCGAAAAATCTAAGTTAAGGTCATTCTCAGTAAGTATTTCGGGCTGTCGGACATTTCTGTCCCAACTTGTCCCAAGTGCAACGGGTCTTTTGTTCTCCGATCGGCCGAAACCTCCGAATTTGTCCCATTTTCGGGCGCTGTCGGAAGTTTTTGTCCCAAGTGTCCCAAGTTCTTTGTGCGAGATGTTCCAATTTCGGCCGAACCACCCGAACCGCGTATTTCGCACTTTCTTGTCCCAAATGTCCCAATTTCAAAAGTGCGCTCTGTTTCAATTTCGCCCAAACCGCCCAATACAGCGTACTCAACTTCGTCTCAAATTTCTCAAGTTCAACTTAAAGTGCACTCTGTTCCATTTTCGGCCGATTCACTGATTTTGTCCCAACCGTCCAGAGTTCCAAATTGCTCTGTCCCATTTTCGGCCAAAACCCCCAGTCGCATACTTGAGAGATCTTTGTCCCATTTTCAAAATCGTGCCTGTTTGAACTTCGCTTCGAACTGCCAAATCACAGACTCCGTAACTTTTTGTCCCGAATGTCCCAAGTCCAAACGGGCCTTTTGTTCCATTTTCGGCCGGTCCGCTTTGAACCGCGTACTTTCGTGCTTTCTGTCCCATCTGGCCCCAAGTTAAAAGGTGTGCTCTGTTCCATTTTCGGCCGAACACTTTGAAGTCGCGCACTTCGCACATTTTTGTTCCATCTTTCCCGAAGTCAAAAAAGTGCGCTCTGTTCCATTTTTGGCCGATCCGCCCGAGCTGCGTACTTCGCACATTTTGTTCCAAGTGTCCCAAAGCCAAAAGTGCGAGCTGTTCTATTTTCGGCCGAAACACCCGAACCGCATCCTTGGCGCGTTTCGTCCCAAATGTCCCAAAATGCATTTGTGCGTCTTCACCCGAACCGCGTGTTTCACGCATTCGTGTCTCACATGTCCCAAGTGAACCTAATGCAATTCATACTTAGTTTTCCTTTCAACCCGAATATGCTAAAGTATGAATTTAAGTTGCATGCTTTCGATGCTATCAATCCAAGATCAAATTTCAAGCGATTCTGAAAGGACGAAGTTCAAGACGCCGGTTACATCGAGTTTTCAAAGATATTCGTTGTCATCATCAAAATGAAATTTCCGTGTGTCCCTCGTGGCAAAGACATAGCGAGACGTGGAAGAATTTCAAGCAGCGGTTTACAGAAGTTGATTGGTCCCTCTCGGTGGTCGCCACCGTCTTCTTTCCCATACGTTTCTCTTCTTCCCTTTCTTTTTCAGTTTTCTTTGTAATAGGTTGAGGTATTGCGGTTGGCAGTCCTTAACGGTTCTTGATTAAAGAAACGGTTACGAAGAGTAACTGATCTGCAAACTATATAATGGCATTTCTACGCCATTCTAAGAGGAGGAAGAACTTGGCATATTTGTTGAAAGTGTAAATAGATCAGAAAGAAATCAATACAAAAGGGCTTTCCATTTCTCATCTATCTAATCTCTGTTATCTCTGTGTTTTCTTTTAAATTTCGTGAAGATCATTTGTTTCTAATTCGTTAGTCTCACTGATTGCATATTTTCAAATATTGCGAGTATAGTGATCTTGTATAACCAAGAAGGAACTTTGTGTCCTTGATTAATAAATCTGAAGAAGGTTATTTACAGAACTTTGTGTCTGGTAATCTCATCTAGTTCACCCATCGCAAACGATCTTGTTTTAAATTCCTTGAAACTTCGCATACATAAAGAATTATTCTACGCTATCTATAATTCTCGAATGTTGCTATTACGCTCATCCTCTTATTCCCTTTCCTCTGTCCTTTTTGTAATCGATGATCCTTGTGGAAAACACTTTCGTAATATCCAAGTTCAATCATAAAATCATGTCCTGTACATTTGTAAATAAGTTTGTTTCGAATAAGGGAACCTCTCCCATTAAAGAGGAGGGACTTCTTGTCCCCTGTCTGTTGCTCTCTTAAAAGTCCTATTTGACGACCAACGAAGCCAAATTTTCCAATTGGTGAGTGAGGGCTTGCATGTTATTCTAAGGTTACTTCTCGTGTGGGTACTTTGTTACGATCTTCGTGTGGAGGAGGTTGCTCATGATGAACATGTTCCTCGTGGTCTTCACAACGTACTATAACAGGTAGGTATGTGGTAGTCTCTGTATTTCTCAAAAGGTATCTCCTCATCATTATGTCGTCTAAAAGTAGAGGCATGACTGGGTTTAATATTTCGTTGATATAATGACAAGGATAGTCTGTGTCTTCTTCTCTACGAACCATGCAAATCACTCTTATTCTTCCCATTATTTATAATTAGTGCTCTTTACTAATTAACTAATGTTTCTTGCCACTTTGGTGATTAACAAGCACTTCATTGATCACCAAACCTCTTTCACATTCAAGATGCCACTTTATGATGAATCGTAAGCCAAAATCCTCTTCAAAATAGAACAATTAGTGATTATAGGCTAATTAAGCCTATTTTCCCTTGATTTGGTCAATATGCCCTAGTATTGGCTTAAACCCCTCTTCCAACCACTCAAAATCACCCCATTCACCTCCACAACATCTCGCAAGCTTCAAAATCTTATCTTAGCCTCCTAGTTGACCCTAAGCGGTTGATTAAGGCTCCACACCTCTTAATCACTTGGTAATTCACTAATTGTGATTAGCAAGGCCTAATCATGATTAGCAATTCTAATCTAATTTGGGGCTTTTAGTCCCACATGCACCAAAATACAAGTTTCTCCCAAAAGGAAAACTATAAAAAGAGTGCACCTCATTCCTTTATACTTTACACCATGCTTTGATTTGCATCTCATATAATAAATATGATATATAGCCAAGTTCAATCCTTGCTTAAAGCCTTCAATGGGGTTAGTAGATGGATATCCAAAATGACCAAGTAGTCATTTGGAGAGGCCATTTCACCTTGTTTGGAGTAGCAACCATAACCATTTGATTTCCCTCTTAGGTCTATTTAGGCCCATGTTAGGTAATTCAAGCATATTAGTAGGCATGTTTAGTTAGATTTTGTATTGTTTTCATACTAGTTAAGCATTCTTTTAAGCTTCTATCTTAATGTTACATTCCTAGACTTAGAACCTTGGCTAGATGGATGGAAATGGTGTTAGCTTTCCTTGTTTAGTCATGTAATTTTCTTTGTAAAGTTTAGGGTGCTTTCATTTGGCACGCCCAGTGGGACATACCCCATTGCATTCAATTTTTAAGCTTTTTAACTTAGTTTCAAAGTTTTTCATTTCAAAGTTTTAGATTAGTTTCAAGTTTCCTAGATTAATTTCAAGTTTTCTAGTTTACTTTCAAGCTTTCTAGTGTACTTTTAAAGCTTTTTAGATTAGTTTCTCAAGCTTTTTAGATTAATTTCAAAGTTTTAGAGTAATTTTCAAAGTTTTATGATCAATTTCCATTTTTAAAAGTTGTTTCAACTAGATTAGTGGTAGAAGTTGTGTTTTCTTTATTTTTTGTAGGATATAAGGAGGTGAAGCCCTATCAAAATTCCCAAGAAATACCAAATATTGGACCTTTTTCAAGAAATCTTCTCAAAACAACATTCATCAAAGCATTTAGATATGTTTGACCTAGTTTTAAAAATGAATACCCTAAATTCTTGGTAACTTTTTGCTCCAAATTTATGTTGGCATTGTGTAGAGATCCTCAATACCTTTCCAACGCAAAAAAAAATGGAGTCATTTTGAGGTCGGGAGAAAAAGTTATGGCCTCTGAAAGATAGGTTTGAAATCTACAGGAAAAAGGTGCATGTGCATGACTATGAGTGCATGTGCCTCATTTGTGCATGTGCATGTCATTGAAAAAAATGTGAAAGATGATGTGCATGATAGAGCACATGTGCATGATGATGAGCACATGAGTGCACATGTGCACTACTATAGGGACACATGTGCATCAAGGTAAAATTTTCTCAAAATTCCAAAACTTCAATTTTATGATTCTATCATAGTTTTTAAGGGTTTTAGATGTTGTTTTTGTCAAATTATTGATTTTAGAGCAATATTCCTAACAAAATTGTCCTAGGGTTTGATAAAGGATTTTTGAGTAAATTGGGTTAGGGTTTGAGGAGTGATTGTGTTTTCATACTTTGATTGAGTTTGGAATAGAGTTGTGTATGCTCTTCTCTTGCACCTAGTGTGATCTTGAGAACCAAAAACACCTCTAAACCATTTTTTTGCTTCTTGGGAGTAAGTAGGAACAATTATCATTCATTTTGTGCTTAAGAGAATAAACCTTCATTTTTTTGCATGTGCTTGATCTTTTAGTTTAAGAGATTTTTCACTTAATAAAGAAATCAAGGCTAAAATTTGTGTATGCTCTTCCCTTGCACCTAGTGTGATCTTGGGAATCAAAAGCAATTTTAGTCTTTTCATTAAAAACACTTGGATTAATTGGGAATAAACCTTGTTTTTGCAAATTTTGATGGTAGTTAGTTGATTTACAAGCATTTTTCATTGTTATTTTCTTATGATATTGTGAATCTATTTTGAAAACTACTAACCATTTTGTGAAGGACCTAACACTAGTCAAAGAAAGGAGGACTTAAACAATTTTTCTAACTACACGTGTGATTGTAGGTTGCCAAAAGGAGTGCGACAAAAACCACATTAAATCTAAAAGATAAAAAAATACACCACAATCATCACATTGTATTTGTAGGTTTTGGTTAAGAGCTACGACTCATCCACTCAACTAGGACATAACCCCTTTGGCATAAGCCTTAAGCTACAAAAATGGGGTGGTCTAGGAACCCTAAAGTAGTTCACGCAAGAGGGAACCTTGTGAATGAAAACAGGAAAGTGCTCCACACTACCGACTTGTCTAGTACGCCTTGGTGAGATTAGCGTCAAAGATATCCGTATATCATGACCCATTTTGAAAGTAAAGTAATGAAAGTATAATTGAATGCACTTTGGTGCTCATTATACTAAAAGGGGTAAAGTAAATCCGAGATACTCCTTGGGAAACCTTGGTAAATCGAGCTCGCTCTAGATATCTTGTGACACCTAGAGAGAGAACCACCTAGGAAGCTTGCCGGCTTGGAGCCATTGTTTTTGTCTTAGTTGTTATACTTGAGAGCTCTCACAAAGTGACAACTTTGTTAGATTCAAACTCTTGTTTTTTGAACAAGGGAAAGAATCTCTTAAAGTTGAAACCATGTGATTTTCATCACGAAATCTACTTAGTGTCATTTTTCCTAGTTTTTCACTTGTCCTAAGACAAGGTGAAACTCTGCCAAAATAACACCAAGTTTATTTCAACACCACTTGGTCTACACCCTTGTTTTCTTGTTGCCCATTTTTGGACAAAAGGAAACAACATATACGGATACCACTAGATATCGTGTGTCCACCACTTTTGTATTCTACTTGTGTGACTAGGTTGCAATGTCGAAGCACAAGTGTTGAAAGTGTGCATGGTACGTACTCACGATCTAGTAGGCCCCCTTGTCTCAAAACCCATATTTGAGACTTATTATCATCATAGTTAGGTGATTTCATCCTTGTCTTCTTTTGAGTTGTTACACTTGCCCACATTGTAGCCATATAATTGAGATATTTACGTCTTGTTTCCATTGTGAAATTAGGCCTAAATCTCTATATTGTAGAGTTACGTTGTTCACATGCATAACAATTTCTTGTTATACTTAGACGTAGTTTTTACATCCTAACTTTGTCTTGAGTTTTGTGAGTGTTGAGGATACATTTTAGCATCGCGATAACATCATTTTGACACTAAAATATTGCTTTCTCAAAAATTGGTTCACGTGTCCAAATAGTGTCATTACGTTGCTCACATTGTTATCATCCATTTTACAGACTTGGACTTTGTTAGTGTTTAGAAACTGGTTTTTAGTATATCTTGTTAGAAGATCACGTCAACATTCTCTTATCATTTAGGCCTTGTTTGTTGCAAACTTGACCTAACTGGTGATGTTGTGTTGTCACTATTTGGTTACAAACCTATCTAGATGAAATCTTAGAGAATAAACTATTTGGTGTAACTAAATTTTGAGTGTTATACATCATTGTATTATTCTAAGGAAAACTTGTGTCATATATTACCTTGCTAGGGTAGCTTGTTCGTTATTCTTTAATTCATATGTTTGTTTGACCTATCAATTTTGTGGCTATTCTATAGTCACCTTGTTTTAACAAATTAGTGTCATTACGTTGCAAAAAAATTGACTAAGGTCCTTTTTAGTAAACCTTAGTGGAAATTCTTCATGTTGTATTTCCTATCTCAAGTATGCCTACTACGAGGATGGGATCCCAAAGATTAGGAACCAATATATTTGGAGGTGACAACCCTCTTTTAGAGGATAATCTCATGGTTGACCATAGTGGTGGAGAGGAAGATTCTCCTCGTATGGATGCAGAGCTTCATTCCACCCATTTTGATGATTACATTTTTCATAAAAAAACATGAAGTTCTTATGTGTGTTATGGAACTAGGGCTAAATTACCTTCCACAGTAGACCCTTCTCTCATTTCCGATGGTTCGGGGAGAAGAAGAAGTAGACCACCCTCATCACACTCTTAATGAAATATTAAACCCAGTCATGCCTCTACTTCTAGATGACAAAAATAATGAGGAGGTGCCTTTTGAAAATGATGGAGACTATCACATACCTATAGTTAGGGTTCATTGTGAAGATGAAGACCATGTTCATCATGCACAACCTCCCCTAATGAAGATCATAACGAAATACCCATTAAAGAGGTTACGTTAGAACAACAGTCCAAGCCCTCACTCACCAATTGGAAGTTTGGCTTCACATATACAAAAGGAACAACCAAAAGTTTTGAAACAAGCCATACCAAAAGAAAAAACCTAAAGCTTCATTTCATGAGTTCCCAATAAACACTCCTCGATGAGAGCACAAAGAGATCCTTATGAAGATATTCTCACAAAAATAGAGGTGGGAATACACCTAGATTTAATCCTTCATATAGGCCTACGCCACCCACACAAGATCCACTTTTTAATCAAGAGTGGTCAACTATGAAGAACACCCTTCAAGCATTACAAGAGGCCAAACCAGTAACAATAACAAGAAATATCGGTTTGATGAGTTATGTCCCTACCCATTTGAAAAAGCCATGCTACAAGTACCTTTCCCAAGACACTTTGATTTTCCAAAATTTGACAAATATAAGGGAAAAGGTGACCCTCGTGACCATATTAAATATTTTTATATGGCATGTCAAGAGGTGGCATTCAAACAATTATCTTATGCGCCTCTTTCCATGAAGTTTAGGAGCAACAACTGCTAGAATGGTTTGTACATCCCTAAGGGATCCATATCAACATGGCTAAACTAGCAGAAAAGTTTTGTATAACACTTCTCTTTTTTAATATAGAAAATGATGTCACCATGTTAGATCTCTGCAATGCCAAACAAATGAAACAACAAAAACTTCACTGCATTTTTACAATGATGGAGAGGATTAGCTAGTCATTTTTCCTTGCTCCATACCCAAAAATAGTTAATCAATATATTTTTCCCAACCTCCATCCAGACATTACGTTCCACTTGCAAAATGCATTGTGGAAACACATTTGAAGAGGTAATCAAAAAAGGGAGTCAAATTGAAAAAGCATTGTTAGCTAGGGGACTCTAAAACCTTTCTCCCATGATCATAATGATTCTAAATCTAATGAAAAAACAAAATTTTGTTCCTAATAGGAACAAAAATGTTGTTAGTGATGGGATAGTAGACTCTAAATGAGTACAAGCCATTCAAAACAACACTCCTTTGAAGCTTGTAAAGGGAGCTCTCACCTATGGAGTATAAGCATCATACTTTCACTCCTCTATCTGACTCAATGTCATCAATACTAAAACAACTAGAGGTGGTTAATATGGTTAGATATCCTAAAACTATGCCTTATGAGGATGACACACCTAAACCATCATGGTTTAGAGATAATGAATATTTCCAATTCCACCACGTTAAAGGTCACAAAATAGATAAGTGTTTGAAGTTGCAACACTACATCCAGGACTTAATCGAAAGTGGCGATGTGGAGATGGATTCATCCACTCTAAAAATCCCCCAATATGAAGACTTTTCCTAAACATAATCAGGACAAGAATGCTAATTATGTGTCTAATGAGGAGAATCATTTTGATGCTCTCATTGGTTGTGTAGATACACTTGTTGAACATGTCAACACAATAACCCCTGTGATATCCCCTAGACTATCTATGTCTAGGCATGTGCTGAAAAAGACTGATTATCACGCAGTTCCATACTTATGACAATAAGGAACCTAGGTTTCAACATTCCCATCAAAGGATGCCTATCACAACTAGACCTCGTTTGATTCTTCATGCTAAAGAACCCATTCACTTACCTCTTCCCCCATCATCAACTCATGGTAAGTGGTATGATTCTGATTCTTCCAAGATTCCAATCCCAATGATTCTAAGTCTTCTAATTCTTCTAAAGATTCCAATCCCATGATTCTAAGTCTTCTAATTCTTCTAAGATTTCCAATCCAAATTATTCCTCTAATATGACTCCTAAGTCACGGTCCTCCCTGTCTTCATAGGACCCCATTTCTCAGTCACCTCAATGACCCCTTCTTCCATTGAAGAGCTCTCTAACTCAAAGTCCTTCTAATCAATCATCCAAGTCAACTCCCATGTCATTTCATCCAATCAACCTCTTGTGGTAGAAAACTACCCCCCCTTGATTCGATTCATCTCAAGATGAGGAATGATCACAGAAATTCCTGAGGGTACATGAAGACATTCCTCTAGAGGAGTTTGAGATCAAGGATTTAATCTTGACTTTGATATGCTTGATGCATATTGGGAGAAGAAATTGATTCCTTTTGTTAGAAATACTAGGAAGATCCTAAGACCATTGAGGAAGATCCTATCTTCTCATTACCTAATCATTCTTTATCTATCATGATCCTCCTTCCTCCATCGTAATCTTATCCTTGGGTCACCACCATATCCCATCATCTTCTTCTATATGTGGGGCCACCTCAAGTATTCCTCCATCATCTATATATGGCTCACCTCACAGTAGCTAGGTATCCCATCTTCATCTATTCTTGGGCCACGTCCTAGTAGCCCATCATCATCTATATGTGGGCACCTCCTGGTAGTCCCTCATCTTCTATGATGGGGCCATGTCCTCAGTAGCCCATCTTCCCTCATCTCTTATGATTCTTGGGCCACGTCCTAGTAGTCCCATCATCTTCTATCTATGGGACACCTCCAAGAAGTCCTTCATCTTCATCTTAGGGCCACATCCTTGTAGTCCTTTATCTTTAGTCTATGGGACACCTCCTGGTAGCCCATCCTCTTCATTCTTGGACCGTATCCTTTGTGTCCATCATATTGTTCTTCTATCAATGATTGTGGAAAACCCACCATCATTTCTCACATCAATTCTATTCATCCACTTTCTTCTCCCACTTCTCGGATCAAGAAAATTCACGTGTATAGCTTATAAGAAACCAAAATGGTTCCTTCATCCAACTACGATAAAAAATTCCAAGAGCTCCAAAGCTCACAACAATTTAAATGATCTTAAAGTTCAGAATCAAACATGCTTCAAAAATGCACATCAACGCACCCATCAAGTATGGCGTAAAGTGTAGAAACCTCTGGATAGGGACCTCAAGCTCCCACACAAAAAATCCATGTTTCATGATAAAACACAGTCATCTATT
Source organism: Taxus wallichiana var. yunnanensis (assembly GCA_018340775.1). NCBI lineage: Eukaryota > Viridiplantae > Streptophyta > Pinopsida > Cupressales > Taxaceae > Taxus > Taxus wallichiana. Next base: position 208,410,198 of record CM031237.1, on the reverse strand, counting down.
GAGTATGAGCTCACCATGATCATTGAGATCGGGGATAATATGACTCTTGATAAGAAAAAACATGCCTAGTCTTCCTTATCAAGGAAATTGCTAACATTGTTGTTGGATCTTATCATGTCAAGTGACCTTGTCAGTCCCACCTTTCAAAAAAAAAAATACAAAAAAATGAGAAAAACATTTCAAAAAATCAAAGGTAAACAAACACACATTGCAATCAGGTATTGCATACACATGGATGTTCTTTCTTCCCTTTCTTTTTATTCTTCTTCTACAAGTCTTCCTACCATTTTCATCCCTTCGGTGATATTTTGGTTAGCCTATTCACACACATTTTGTGACATTTATCTCTATGGTATCCATTTGACCTTGGTCTTTTATCACCTTGGTAAATTAAAGAACGACTGGACCTTTAGAGATCCTATCACAATCAACATCTAAAAAACTTGTTGCGAAGAAATTTTGGATATATTTGTTGACACTAGCCAATGTCATCATCACAATCACTTCCACCTCCTTCCATCAAGCCATCAGTGGTTCTTAACCCCTTGTCAAACAAGAGAGCTGAAATAAGTTTTCAAAAGAAAAAAATCAATCAAATCAAAAAGCCAAAGCTAAAAGCAAAAGAAAATTGATATATAACTCTCTCTTAGGGTATTTCCAATAATCTCTACTGGGATATGGATGCCTAACTAAAGTAGAGAGAAATGTTGTGATTAGAATCAAATGCATCTCCATCGGGGATATGGACGCTTGGCTGGTAGCGGAGCAATGTACGACTCTCCTTCCACAATCCATTCCATAAAAAAATCAACTTTGAAAAATAAATCATTCCTACACATTGGCTAGGGTGTCTTCACTTGTTGTCTATCAAATATTCCCTCCAAGAGGTAATAAATTTCCACATGCACACACTGGATCTCTATGAGAAAACAAGATTAGTATGTTACCAAGTGTCTTTTTTTGGACCTTGTTCAAACTCTTACTCTAGTCCATATATCTTGTCTCACGATTTGTGCCTTTGGCTAATCACTTCTTCATCATGAGGCTTCTAAGCTACATTCACAACATTCACATTGTTCTTCTACTTCATTCAGAACATCCATGTGTATAATATTTCCTTTTTCCATGTTTTGGGAACCTTTGTCCCCTTTCACAAAAACAATCTTCTACTTCTTTCTATCATGTGCTTCTTGGCCAACTTATGTTGGGGGCATCCTTGCTCCTTCCTAGCACATCATTGGGTTACGTTCATCATCATGTTGAACCTATCCATATTGGCCTTGATCCATCTTTTGTGTGAAGATTTTTCCTTTGAATATTCCCATCTAACACTTGGGGAATTTCACATCTTCACTTTCTTGCGCATGTGTGTGGCATTTTTCCCTTGTACATCCCATCTATCATTTGGGGGCATCCACATTTCTTCATTTCTATACATAGCTTTAGAAAACTTCTAGAAAATAAAAAACATTCAAATATGTTTCAAAAAACTAAAAACATTCAAATATGTTAGTCGGAAAAAGTCAAAACATCCAAATAAACATAAAAACCCAAACAAATTGGTAAAAAACTCAAAATCCCAAAAAAATTGGTAAAAAAATTCAAAAACCCAAATTTATCTTACCATTGTGTATTTCACTTTGATACCTTTCCAACGCAAAAAAAAATGGAGTCGTTTCGAGGTCGGGAGAAAAATTATGGCCTCCGAGAAGATAGGTAGTGCATTCAGTGTTGCACAGGTGCCCAGGCACCCATGTTGCAGTCAAAAACTTCAAAAATGAGCTAAAAATGCCAACAAGGCATGCACAGGAATGCACCCATGCTTTCATGCCCATGCAAAAATCATAAAAACTCCCAAAAAAGCCCTTGCATCATGCACAGGTGCCCAGGTGCCCTTGTGTTTCTCCTTTTCTCCGTGTAAGTGCCTTTTCTCCCACATAAGCTCCTTATCACACAGATTGATATTTATTGGTCCAATTTCATAAAATATAAATTCAAAAATCCAAAAATTTATCTTACCATTGCATATTTTTCTTTGATACCTTTCCAATGCAAAAAAAAAGAGTCATTTCGAGTTGGGAGCAAAAGTTATGGCCTCAAAATAGGTAGTGCAAAAGTGTTGCCTGCACAGGCACCCATGGCACCATGGCCTCAAAAAAAAAAAACCAAAGTGGCTACAAGGCACCATTTGAGTGCCCATGTGCTTTCAAAAGGCATGGCAAAAATGCACTGCAAAAAATCTCTCAAAAAACAAAAATCAAAAATGAAAAAACTCAAAGTGGCCCATGCACCCATGCCCATCACAAAATCAAAAAGCAAAAAAATCAAAGGAGGCCCTATGAGCACTCCCACCCATGGTGCATCAAAACTCAAAAGTACATGCAGTGCATAGTAAGCACACCCAACATTACGTAGGCCATAACTTTTGCTCCCGAACCTCAAAATGACTCCATTTTTTTGCGTTGGAAAGGTATTGAAGAAATACACAAATGGTAACATTAATTTTGGCTTTAGATTTACCAAAAATTATGGTTTTCATTTTTAAATGGCTTGCATACAGTTGAAGCCTGTATCACCTGCATTATCCTCAACATCAAATTGGTCCTCTAAAACCATCTTTATGACGTTCTTGCTTGTTCTTGTCTCAAATGACATGTGGATCATCATGATCTACCTCCATTAACAAAGTTGGGTCTACTTATTATGTCGGTACTCCCGTGCAACAGTGAGTTGCTAGGTATTGTGTCATAATGCATGAATGCTTTCCATGGGACTACTTGTGTCCTCCATTTTCCCTCGCATGTGTTATTGCTTGGGGCATCATTTTTAACCCTTTTCATTACAACACGAACATTTGGGAACTATGCAGACTTGATAACAAAAACATTGGTACAATTGTCTTGAATGTTGTTTGTTTGAGTATATGTGATTGTGTTGTTTCTCTGTTAGGTTAGCTGGTTTACTTTCGTATTGCATTGCATTCTGTATGTTGCATGAGTTAAATATCATTTTACTTTCTCATATTGCATTGCATTGTGTATATGTGTATGTTATCATTTTACTTTCTCGTATTTTTTGCATTATGTATGTTGCAGTAAAAATTGTTAGTAATTTAGTAATTTAGCTTTTCATGTTATCTTACACTTTTGTTTATTTTAAATAAAGGTCGATGATGTAGACCTAGGGGAAAAATGATATAAACAGGTTGCTTATGGAAAGGTTGGATGCAAAGGTTGGACTTGTCCTATATTTCTCCATTAATCATTTCTTCTCCATTATCATTTATTACCATTACTAATTTTTCTCTAAAAACTCACTGGGGTAATAAACAACCATGTTTATCCCTATCCTTATTCCTTCTCAATACCTAAGGGTTTCACGCCCGTTCTAACCTATTTTCTTCTATCCATTTCAAATCATATTTTTGATCATCGATTGACTTCTTCTATCACCCCATCGACACTCGAGGGGGCATCCTTCATCTCTGCTAATTTTTCTTCAAAAATTTACTTATTTTATGCTTGTCTACTATGTTTGAAGTGAAGTCACTAACTTCACCTCAAACAGGGCAAATGTAGACACCTAAATTCCACTTTTGCAATCTTATTGCCAAAACACATGTAAATCACTCTTATTCTTCCCAATTCCATTATAATTAGTGCTCTTTTACTAATTAACTAACATTTCTTGCCACTTTGGTCAATTAACAAGCACTTCGTTGATCACCAAACCTCTTTCGCATTCAGGATGCCACTTTACGATGAATCGTAAGCCAAAATCCTCTTCAAAACAGACAATTAGCGATTATAGGCTAATTAAGCCTATTTTCCCTTGATTTGGTCAATATGCCCTAATATTGGCTTAAACCCCTCTTCCAACCACTCAAAATCACCCCATTCACCTCCACAACATCTCTGCAAGCTTCAAAAGCTTATCTTGGCCTCCTAGTTGACCCTAAGCGGTTGATTAAGGCTCCACACCTCTTAATCACTTGGTAATTCACTAATTGTGATTAGCAAGGCCTAATCATGATTAGTAATTCTAATCTAATTTGGGGCTTTTAGTCCCACATGCACCAAAATACAAGTTTCTCCCAAAAAGAAAAACTATAAAAAGAGTGCACCTCATTCCTTTATACTTTACACCATGCTTTGATTTGCATCTCATATAATAAATATGATTTATAGCCAAGCTCAATCCTTGCCTAAAGGCTTTGATGGGGTTAGTAGATGGATATCCAAAATGACCAAGTAGTCATTTGGAGAGGCCATTTCACCTTGTTTGGAGTAGCAACCATAACCATTTGATTGCCCTCTTAGGTCTATTTAGGCCCATGTTAGGTAATTCAAGCATATTAGTAGGCATGGATGGAGGCATGGCATGTTAGTTAGATTTTGTATTGTTTTCATACTAGTTAAGCATTCTTTTAAGCTTCTATCTTAATGTTACATTCCTAGACTTAGAACCTTGGCTAGATGGATGGGAAGCCTAACAACTCAAAGGGAAAAATGATTATATCACCTAACTACAATGATAATTAGTCTCAATATGGGTTTGAGATAAAGGGCCTACTAGAACATGAAGATGTACCATTCACACTTTCAACACTTGCATTCCGGCATTGCAACCTAGTCATGCAAGTAGACTACAAAAGTGGTGGACATGATTATTTCTAGTGGTATCTGTGTATGTTTTTTTCTTTTTTTCCCAAATGGGAAACAAGAAAACAAAGGTGTAAACCAAGTGGTGATGAAACAAACTAAGTGTAACTTTGGCAAAGTTTCACCTTGTCTTAAGACAAGTGAAAAACTAGGACAAAGTAACACGTTGTAAGTCTCATGATGAATAACACGTGGTTTCAAATTTAAGGGAATCTTCCCTTGTTCGAATATAAAGGTTTAGACTCCAACAGAGTTGTCATATTGTGAGAGTTGTATAGAACATGATGTCTATGCTAGAAAATATAGTGTTAACATGATTATTTATGTGTGAGTAAATAATATTTACATATGTAAAATCTACCATATGATTAATATGGTAGTGCGGATATATTTTTTGGTCATATATTGTTATAACAATATATCACGAATAGATTATTGTTTTGGGAGAATTTGCAGGAGATATTCGAGGGATTAGAGTTCCTTATATTTAGGAAAGTCTCTCTTATATATATGTAAAATGTATTACGTTGAAGAATATAGAAGTAATATTATTGTGTGAAATTAATTATCATGTGATTTTTTCCTGTGCAAACTCTGTACCAAAATTATAGTCTAAGTCAAATTTTCTCCAAGCAACAAGCTTCCTAGTGGTTCTCTCTCTAGGTGTCACAAGTTACTTCGCGAGTTCAATTTGTCAAGAAATTCACACTAACTAATCTTGGAGTATCTCGGCTTTACTTTACCCCCTTCAATACAATGAGCAACGAATTGTGTTACATTTTACTTTCATTGGGGTCATAATAGAAAAAACTCTGACTCTAATCTCACCAAGGCGTACTAATCAATTGGGTAGTGGAGCACTTTCCCATTTCGTTCACAAGGTTCCCTCTTGCATGAACTACTTTGGGGTTCCTAGGAGCATTCCTCTTGTTATCTTAAGGCTTATGCCAAAGGAATTTCCTCTTAGTTAAGTGGACAAGTCATATCTTTTAACCGAAACCTGCAATACGAGGGTGATGTATTTTTTTATCTTTTGGATTAGGAAATTTGGTTTAGACCACTATGTTGGAAACCTACAACACACGTGAATGTTAGAATTTTGTTTGAAGGAGTTCTCCTTTCTTTGGCAAGCGTTAGGTTCTACATGCAAATGGTTAGTAGTTACCCAAAAATATCTACAATATCATAGAAAGAGGATTCAATGTTGTTTTTGGTTCTCAAGATCATCCAAGGACATGAGAGAAGAGCATACACAACAATCAATCCAACTAGATAACAAAATGCTTGTAAATCAAATGACCACCATAATGCTTTGTAAATCTAGATTCATTCCCAATTAATCCAAGTGCTTTTTAGTGAAAAACTAAAGTTGTTTTTGGTTCTCAAGATCACACTAGGTGCAAGAGAAGAGCATACACAAGCTTTAGCCTTAGTTATTTATCAAATGAAAATCTCTTAAACTAAAAGATCATATACATGCTCAAAATGAAAGTTTATTCCCTTAAGCTTAAAAATGAATGATGAATTTTCCTACTTACTCTAAAATTAGTAAAATAAGGTTTAGATGTGCTTTTGATTCTGAAGATCACACAAAGTGCAAGATAAGAGCATACACAACCCTATTCTAAAATCATACAAAGCATGAAAATAAAATCACTCATCAAACCCTAAGCCAACTTTAGAAAACTTGATCTAAAATGCAAACATATATAATAACAACAGCTAAAAATCCTAGAAAATGATAGAAGTACTAAAAAATAGAAGTTAAAAATTTAAAATTAGAGAAAAATTTACCTCGAGCATCAATACACCTCTTAGTGCGGTAGCGCTTCCCAGTGAGCATCAATGCACACTTTGAAATATCAGCATGTAATTTAGAGAAGAAGTGTGCCTCACAAATCACACAGGTTGAATTGTGCGGGTGTGGCAAGTGAGGCATCAACGCATAATTTGAAGCACTAGTGCGGCTTATACACAGAGGTAAAAATTCAATAAGGTACCAAGCATATCTAGTGAGGCATAGGCATGTCTAGCAAAAGCATAGGTGCGTGCCTAATAAAGCACATGCGCGGCCTTTAGAGTGTTAGTGATCCCTTTTGAACTTGTGCATGCACCTTCCTATAGGTGGTTAAAACATGGATTTTGACAAGAAACAAACTTGAAAAAGATCAAATATTTGACTTCTGTAGGAATTTTGACAACACTTCACCTCCTTATATCCTACAAAGAACATAAAAATGCAACATCTACTACTAATCTAGTTGAAACAACTATCAAAATTGAAAATTGATCTACAAAACTTTGAAATTTACTCTAAAAAGCTTGAAATTAATCTAAAATATTGAGAAACTAATCTAGAAATCTTGAAACTAATATAGAAAACTTAAAGCTAATTTAGAAAACTTGAAATTAAAATCTTTAAAACTAAGTTAAAAAGCTTTTAAATGAATGCAATGGGTTAGGGTTCCATCGGGTGTGCAAATGAAGACTACTAAAAGTTAAAGAAAAGTTAAAATAACAAGACTAACACCACACAATCTATTAATGAATGTTTTATGAATCTAACAATAGTTACATCAATGATAAAATCTTAATGGAATGCTTGAAACAACTAATATGATATACATCAATCCTAGCTAAAGCATGCCTACTTAATATGAATTGCTAACTAACATAGACCTAAATAGATCTAAGAGGGAAATCAAATTGGGTTTGTTGTTACTTTAAGAGAGGTGAGATGGTCTCTCCAAAAATGACTACAAGGTCATATTGGATACCCATCTACTAACCCCATTAAAGATTGGAGGCAAAGATTGAGCTTGGCTCTTAATCATATTTGTTATATGATATGTAATTCAAAGCATAGTGTAAAGTTTAAAGGTATGTGGTTAGTCCTTTTTATAGTTTTCTATTTGGGAAAAATTACATCTTGGTGCATGTGGGACTAAAAGCACAAAGTAGATTAAGGTTTGTTAATCCCGATTAAGGCTTGCTAATCATGATTATTGAATTGATAAGTGATTAGGATGTGATGAGCCTTGATCAACCACTTAGGTTCATTTAGGAGGCTAGCATAAACTTTTGAAGCCTTATGAGATGTTGTGGATGGAAGTGGGGTGATTTTGAATGGTTCAAAAGGGGTTTGAGCCAATAATAGGGTATGTTGACCAAGACAAGAGTAAAATAGGCTTAATTAGATAATAATTGATAAGTGTTCATTTGGAAGAGGATTTTGACTTATGATGTGTCGTAAATTAGTATCCCGAATGCGAAAGATGACAGAAATCAACAAAGTGTTTTTAATTAACCAAAATGGTAAGAAATATTATTTAATTAGTGGAAATCACTAATTATAATGGAAATGGTAAGAATGAGAGTGATTTGTGTGTTTTTAGCAATAAGATTGCAAAAGCGGAATTTAGGTGTCTACAAAAAGAGCTTAGATAATTTGACGATGCCTTTGGACTATGTCACAAAATGAACTGGATTAACATAATGCAAGAATGACCAAATAGAGGCTCTAGAAAGCACAAATATGGGCAAAGAGGGCTGGATTGGGAGGCCTAGAGAGTACGGGGCACCTATGGGCTCCCAGTCCGTGAAAAAAACTCTGAAACCTCCTTCGAGGTCTCTATGGATGATTACCACCTTCACTTCCTATCACACTAGTTTCGTTGTATTTGGTTTTATGTCACTAGTAACTGTGATGATGAAGAAGAGACTTGCAAAACCCCAAGACAAGCATCAAACCCCTAAAAAGAAAGATGCATATGAAGGTGTTGGATTGTCCTCAGCTGCCATAATGGTGGACTTACTAATCGAGCATTGCAATTCATCTCGAGAACTGATGTAGTTTTGTTTGTGTGTGTGTGCAATCATGTCCTAGGTGCTCTTGTGTCAGTCACACTTTATGAAAGTAGCGAATAATAACTATGTGTATAAATGTAATAAAATGGTGGATGGAATAGAATAAACTTCCCTCATATGTAGTGTGATGCAGATGAACCAACCTTGTGCCTTGTGATGGAGCTAGATGGATGCAAATGTATTCTTTGATGGATGCAACCTTAGGTGATGATAGTAGTGCTTAGTCCCTCATTATGGTTGCATAACTTTATATTTATATGGTTCTCTTGTTCTAATTTCATAATTAAACCCAAAAAGACCGACCACTAAAAATGTAAGAAGTCAAACAAATGTAAAGTGCCCAAAAGTGTAAGAAGGATCAAGATGCCCCAAATGGTACTAGGGCATGTGACGCACCCAAGATATTGGGTTGGAAGCCTCGATCATGGGTCAAATTATGCCAAATGAAAAAAACACAAGCTGGGAAAGTATGTGTTAAAGGTCAATAGTGACGACATAAAGCAAAGTAAAATGGCCAAAAGACATGGTTTAACTTTTAGTTTCTTTACTCAAAAACCATATGAATAGTCGTATGAGACTGGGTCTAAATACCGTTTAAATTGTGTGATTTTGTGACTACAATAAATGCTTGAATTCCACTTTTGGCATGGGGATGCTTTAGAAATACATGAATTCCTTATTATTTAGTAATTGGCTCTTGTGTGAATGTGATTATTTTATTCTTTAGTAATCAACTCTTGTCTAAATATGATTATGTGATTCTCCTAAATGTAATAGAAAACTTATATATTTATAATTTTTTTGAATTCAAACTAGGCCATATTGACGTATGTACATAGGTACACAATATGTGGGAACAATTGATAAATAGGAAAAGAAAACCAAGGGACATAATATAAGGGTTAGAAGGCCCTACCTAAAGGGTGAACATAATTTTAACAATAAGATTTTGGTCGACCATAATCATACTATTACAACTTTGGGAAAATTTGATGACAAGAGAAAATAGACGAATAAAGAGAAAATTAGGGGAAAGAGAAAAGAGGGGTAAAGAGAAAGAAAAACATATAAGAACATAGATTCGATAAGAGAGAAACAAGATCACAATAAACAAGATAAATATAAGAAATATCAAAGTTACATAAAAATAAATAAGTAAAAAACAATCCCAATATAAATAATAAGTACTAACAAGAACCCGTAGACACTAAAATTTGGTGACTTTTCCTGTTCTGAATGCCAAGTTTGACCACGTCCCTTTGTTAAGACAAATATTATCATTTAGAATCCAATCTCCTCATCTCTCTAGCTCTTATAAAACTTGTTTGTCTTTACACTCTATACCGTTAAGCGCCAATTATGAGAATATTATTAGAACAAAGCAACATTACACCTCTAATATTCATGACATAAATTTTAGTTTTGGTATTCATCTCTCCGGTTTGAAAACATATAAAAGGGTCAAGATATAAGGTCCAGTCTTGGATAACTTGTATGGTTCCTCACCTTCATATTCACCGACTCGATTTCAATTGTAAATCATTTTTTTGAGTCATTTCATCTTTTAAGGCTGGCATTATTCTAATTTCAGCTATGAAAGGCTATAAAAGTAAGTCATTGTCACTTTATAACTCACATGACACTCTTACAAACTATTATTGCAAAGATCATTCCAAAAGCACTCAAAAGGTTCCTAAATCTTCCCAAATCAGTTGCACATCATTTAGAGCAATCCCTACTATAAAGTCTAAAGCACTCAACCAGGTCAAAGAGTTTAGTTTCTTCCATTTCCAAGTATACAAAGGTTATAGATCCATGTCTTACTAAAATCAAAGTAACTCCAAGCATTGCACAAGATTGTTACTCAATAAAGGGTTAGGTCACATAGTAGAGGTATACCATTTCTCACTTCTACCATGATGAGTACATTCTACACTACATAGTTAGCCTACTATCTTTGTGCTAATAGACATGAGGGCACCCCTAGGGGGTTGGTTAGTTATTCACACTTGTACAAGTACTTAAGAGAACTACACAAGGCTTGATCCCATAATGAGGACATGTAGTGCAACACTTGGATTGGTTTAACAACCGAGAGTTTACTCGCCAATGGTAGTTCAACCTCACACCACACACATGTTTTATCCTCTTGGTTTGCTAATGCTTTGATGAAGGGTTATGTAGGTTGTTAGGGTTTCTACTTTTTTGTTAGAAAATACAAGAATATTGCCCTGAAAATAAGAGCTATTATTTTTTTCCTATCGAGTTTAAGAGATGGCTTGAGAGGGGGAAGTTCCCCCTAAAATTAATTGTTTTGTTGTACTCTTGACACATGATGTACATTCATACTACTTTTTTGTTACTTTTGAGAGAAATTCACTCTTTATTTACACGTAAAGATATCCTATAAAATTTCTAACCATATTGTTGAGAAAATTAAAAATACCCTCCCTTTTCATGGTTGGTAAATACCTAACCTTTGTTGTGGTAAATACCCCTCCCTTGAGAAATTGAAGGAGCTCTTCATGAAACCACAACCTAACCTAGTGGTCCCATGGACCCGCTGCTCCTAAAAATTGAGCAGATGCTATAAAGATAATTTAGGTATAGTTTAGCACATTTATGGTCCCATGTTAATTTTATTTTTCTCAGCCTTTACCCCTTTGATATTATTTGTGCAACTGGATCTCACACGAGTCAAGGAGAGCTTGCATCATGACTGAGATATAACATTTTATGGGGCACTGTGCATGAAAAATTGGAGTCATGGCTCCTTCAATAGGACTATGTACTGGAGATAGGCTACCATTATTTTCTCTTCCTGATGTTGATAATACATAGGAGCTGTTTGGAAGAAAACTTGAGGTTGGTAAGGAAAAAATATGAAGTAAGTTTGATGGAGAAAATAAATGACTATTATGCAATCATGAAGTTAATGAGGAAGGTTTTGGGAGTCAAGTTCATGGCTTCATAATTTATGGGGTTGGGAAAACCATAGTTCATCAATTCCACTCTAATCTCCTTGGAAGATCATCGGTTCCACTCACCAATCAAGCTAATAAAAATAGACTCGTAATCAACTTGTAATTGTTAAAAAAGAAATGTCATTAAATTAATATATAAAGCGGGGCATATTTGAAGGCATGAATGAAGAAGTGAGTGACTAGCCATGGGAATTGTAAATGTAATACATGCAATTGTTATTGCCTTTGCCCCTGCCTTCACTCCATCTACATTGTATAAACAGAGACATTACTTCATTCATTCAATCCTAATGATTACAAAATTCAGTAATATGGAAGATTAATATAACATTACTATGAGAGCATTGCTTTGCTGTGTATTGAGCAGGAGAAGGAGGAGCAGCAGGCATGAAATCCATGTTCATGTCCTGCCTCCTCACTGCCCACCACTTCCCTGCATCCATTGCAATACCCATAACCCAAAATGAAGCCGATTTGCTTGATATTCTACTCTGTTCTAAGGAATTTGCCCACAATTATAAAACGCTCAGGTTGTAGGAATGAAGAAGCATTTGAGGTATATATATAAAATGAACTGAAATCTAATATCATTCTAATATCATCTAAAACCTTGATAAAAAAAACACACAACTTATTGACAATATTTTAAGAAGTATTCCTTAGCCATACCTTGAAATCAAACACACAAGCTTATGATCAAACAATGACATGATTGTAATGTTCACACATTCCACTATATATATATACATATGTCATGTTTTGTGCCCAATTTATAGATGCAAATAAAAAGTGGCTAGCTTATACTTTATTTTCAGGGTTCAATTCCACCATTCCACTTTACAGTGCAAGACTCTTCATCGTATGACAAAGTCACTGACCAATCTTGCCTGTTCTAAAGCTTTTTATACTTTATTTAAAGAGAAAATGAGTGTTTTTCAATAAAGGAAAAAAGGGACAAAGAAGCTCTAGCAGTTTTCCTGAAAGGCCATAGATCTTGACAACGCTGCAGGATTAACATGCAACCCTTGTTGAGAACTTTTAACCAGATCCTTATATTTTATCTTGGACTGGAAAGCTTTAAAAATCCCATCAGAACTGGAATCTTAATGTCTACTTTTTGATCTATTCATGTCTGCAATAATATAAACACATTGTCAGTAATTAAACTAAAAACAATTTAAAAAACTGGTAAAAGGAAGTCAAAACTGCAATTTTCAGACTTATACCTTACACATATAAGATTGTCATCACCATTAACAAAATCCATTAAGGCTTCCCGAGATAATGTTGCAACTGGATCAACTCCCAATTCATTGGTATGCACATAGTTTGCATTGTCAACAACTTCAATTCCATTGGATTCATCTTCCACTAAAGCTAACATCATATTATGCAATATGCAACACACAAGAATAGTTTTCGGTAGCATTTGTAAATTAGGCTGACAAATTCTAGATTGTAGGATTCTCCATGTATTCTTTAACCTCCCAAATGCACACTCAACAACAATACGTGTCGAGGACAACTTAAAGTTATATTCTCTTTGACTAGTTGTCAAAGATCCACTGAAAGGTGTGATTAACCATGACAATAATGGATATCCGCCATCACCTATAATGTACTCTCTCATGTTGGAAGAACCAATGGAAACGGAATGACCATTTAACCTTTGCCCACCTTCACACAATTTGAAGAAAGAAGAATTTCACAATAGTCTAGCATCATTAACAGAACTAGGCCATCCTGTAAAAACATCTATAAAATACATATTGCTATCAACAATGGCTTGTAAGGACATGTTGTAGTTGTGATCTCTATCATACCAATTAGCTGAACACTCATTTGCTAGAAGTCGGAATTGAATGTGAGTTACATCTATACCCACAACAATTCAGAAAGCCTTGTCTTTGGCGAAATCCTTCCTTCAAAATTTCCATATCCATTTGATTGTTTGGCCATTCATTGTTTTTATGAAATCGATGTTGCATTGCATCAATAAGATTATTCACAGCTATTACAATATTTAACTTTACACAATCAAAAATTTCACTGATGTTTATCATTTTCATCCCAAAGGATAGTCGTAAGATCAGTAATGGCGGTTTGTTTTTCAACAGAAACACTCTACTCTTTTTAGATGTGGTGAATGAAAATGTTATGTCACCTTGACTAAGGTCTTTATGTAAGGATTCAAAAAGAGATTCAAATAGTTCATAAGGTAGCCTAAAAATGGTGTGAAATTGTTGATCATCACATTTAACTTCAAATATATAGTGACTTCACCAATGCAAGAAACGAGGTTTTACATACCATTCTCCTCGTATCCTACCTCTCTATTGAGAAATTTATAAATCTATTTCAAGAATCAATTTCTCTTGCTCACTAGTAATTTTTTAAAATGCTTTTGACTAGAGCTTAGAAATAGAGGGGTATGGGACCCCACCCTTACAATAATAAACCAAATAAGAGCCACAAAAACATGAGACCCAAAACCCCACAAAAGGAGCAAACCAAGAGAGACAAGCCAAGGGTGTAATTGGAAGTTCTTAAATGAACATGGAAACACAAAACCAAAACCAAATCGAAACAAAATATTGAAACAAACATCATCGGTAGGAGCCACCACCCCTTACGGTAACCTATGAGAGGAACTGTCTAAGTCACCAAGCTATGCCATCACCGATGCTCCCCTAACATCCACCATGCCACGACCGACCACCACCAGTAGCACCTCCAACTAGGCTGCAAAGCCTTACCAAGCAAGAGTTGGAAGGCCACCTTGACATGATCCCGAAGTGCATTAAGATGATCAATGGTGGAATCAATAGGAAGCCAACTTATAAAAGATCCAGAGGAGGTAATGCTGTGGGGTCTAGACCATCAAGCCGTAAAAGGGCATGCACATTCTCAACATGTAGGAGAAGTTCCTTCTATTTCTCACTAAGCTAATTAACCCCATGCCCAAAGCCAATTTCCGAGCATCCACTTCTTCCACCCAAAGTAAAGGGTCGGGATACGACACCTGACCAATTCCTCACTCAAACCACCTCTATGAACCAAATAAAAATTGTTCAAGATAGCCTCGACATCCGTCGAGACCAGATGAAACAAGAGACAATTGGAGACAAAAACAACTACAATTTCTAAATTAGACCGTGCACTATGTGATTCCTACAGATAGGAATCACCTAACACGAACTTAATAACTTCAGCCTCTTGAACTAGGCTATGTCAAAAACTTCCTAGAGACACCTGCAGGAAATGGCCTAAGATAAATTCATTTCCCACCGCCCGCCGCATAGAGTGATAAATGGAAAGCCCAAGATCAAAGAGAGGGAAGAATGTAGGAAGGAGAGCCAATGAACATCTAAATAACACTGACCTCATTTAATGTTGTGATCTAAAGTTGAGCCTCCCTTCATGTGAAATAATGTCCACCAATCTTTAGAGTTATTCAAAATCAATGCATCGTTTAGAAAATCAATTGCTGCATTAGCAAGTAAATCGATGATGCAATTAGCTTCCCCGATGACATGATTAATGCTCCAAATTTGTAATTTACCAAGCCAAAAGAGAATGTTGGAAATATAGAAATTAAGATGCCATGAGAGAGTTGATCCCTTAGAAATCACATGGACAATTACTTGTGAGTCTCCTTCCACCTGGAGACGATCACAACCACTAGAAACCGCTAACTTGATGCCCTCCAAGAGAGCTTGAGCTTCTGCGAGGTTACAAGTTCCATCGCTCAATGGAAAGGAACCAGCAACAATCATGTCCCCTTTCTCATTTCTCACAATACACCTCGCCCCGATTTATTTGGGTTGCCTCTAAAGGCCCTCAAAAATTCATTTGCAAAAAGCCGGGCTCTTACTCACTAGTAATTTAAAAGTCTCCATATCCATGTTTTCTTCCTTTAGATTGGCGGAGTGTGATGGAATAAATTAATCTAGCTTATGCATCTTGTTATCTCCGTTTTGAGTTTACGACAAAACGATTAGATAACCCATACGAAATTTTTGAAGTTGATTTTGCATTATGGCCTCTTTTAGCGAATTTCGGGTTTTCGGGTTTTACCAACAGTTCGACATGAGTTTTAACATGCTTTATGTCTTGTGTCTTCCGAAACCCGAAACCCGCTTCCTATTGTGAAAATCGGGTTTTCGGACCTCCGGTGCATCGGAACATGCCTTACCTAAAACATGTTTTACGCCTCATGCTTTCCGATACCCGAAGTCCGCTTAGTCCTTTGTATCGGGTTTTCGGAGCTATGTAACATCTAAACACCTCATGTTTTGTGCCTCATGCTTTCCGATACCCGAAACCCGAATTGCACTAAGTCCCCTCGTGTCGGGTTTTCGGACCTCTCAAACATGCTGACATGGCATTCATGCCGAGTTGTCGGTGAATTGGCACGTGCCGAGCCCAAGTGTATTAATTGCCAATTTTCTTATAAATACGTGGATTTCCACGTCATTGTTACCGGACTTATTTTTAATTCGTGGATTTTTCGCATGCTCTTCCGATTTCAAACCCGAAAGCTCGCTTTGCCGATTGATCGCTTTTTTCGGTTTTCCATTTCTCCAATTGAAGGTATTTCTCTCTCCCTTCTTTGTTCTTGGTTTTTACGGATCGATTGCACGTGGTGTCTTCCTAATTTCTTCTTTCAAGGTTGCGAATGATTTTATTCTTTGTCTTTCTGCGTTGTTTTGGGAAGGGTTTTAGGTTCTAGGGTTTATATCTTTTGAGACTATCCCTTGGTGATGTTTCTTCCAAGTTCTATTATATGCATGGAACATGAATAATAAAAAAGAAGGAGATTACATGTTTTGGAATTCAACGAAAAACCCTGTTTTTCTTCTTGGGTTTTGAAGATTGTTTTGCAGAGCCGAGACCCAAAGTGTATTGACGGATTGGCGCGCGGGATTTCTCAAAGTTCCGAAGTATATCAAGTGTCGAGTTTTCTTCCGCCCGACATCCACAACAGGTGTCGGGGTTTCTTCCGTATCCGACATCAATGTTCTTCGTGTTAGACTTTCCCAAAGTTCCAAATATCAGCTGTGTGTCGTTTTTGAAGTTCCTAGGCATATTCGGATCGGGATTTTTAGTGTGAACGACATCTCCGAGCTCGAACCTTTCTCCCTTCAACGTTCTTCATGTCGGATCCCGGTCCATCTCAGGAAAAGGCCGAGAAGTCTGGCAGAATGAAATACAAGTTCAAGAAGCCGGAATCTCCATCATACATTGATTGCAACTATGATATCAGAGACACCGAACTCGGAATATAGATTTGATCTTGAAAAGATGGACCGGTTGGTAAAGATTGAGCATTCTTTTGAGGCCTTAAGAAAACTCAAAGAAAAGGATTGAAAAAGCTTCCCGACACTCAAAATGATGTTCATGAAACTGCGAAATTTGGAATGATCATTCCATCGCACCTGATGAGAACGAAATGCAAGGCATAATTCGAAAGTTCCAGGAATTTCAGAGCAAACAGTCTCAGCTGGAGGAAGAAAAAGAGGAAGGAGCAAAAGATGATGATTCAGACTAAGTCCCAATGTGTCATGTCATTTCAATCTTGAAATTGACATGTCTTTTTCATTTCTCGTTTGTCACATTTTTTAATCATGTTTTGACTTGATCTCCCGCGTGAGAATCATGCAAAACAAACTCTTGTTAAGCGCTGATTTTTAGGATCTCCCTTTTTTATCTCTACTTCTTTTGTTATAAATAAGGAATGTTGTGCATTCCAAAAGGGTCGAGATTTTTGGAATATTTAGGGGCTATTGGAACTTTGTGTTTTCATTCAATCATTTTGAAGAATAGGAATTGATATCGTTTCTGCAGACTTTGTGTTGTGGAATATATCTTACTTAAGACAGTGTTCTTATGTTCATAATCTTAAGCTATTCTTTTCGTATAGCATCTTAGTGTTTCGATTATTTCGACATTATATTTGTGATCTAAAACTCGTATGATTATTTCGTGCTCGTGTTTACTCGAAAGAAAATACATTTCTCCCATTTCTTTTCTATTGTGCTTCTTTCATTATCAGAATAGCTTTCTAATCCAAAGTTCATTTAAGAAAGAAATACCCTTGAATCTGTGAATGTGGATTTCGGGATTTCATTCCAACCCCCAATGGTTAGATTAGTGTGAATACTGTATATATTGTTTACCGTGTTTTAGATTAGCAATAAACAGGCAGCCTCACCTGTCTTTGAGGAGGGATTTAATCCCATGTACTGTGGTTGAACCTCATATTTTGGTTTGACAAAATATCCAACCAACAGTTTTTGGCGACTCCGCTGGGAATACGGATCTATAGTATAAAGCTTATCCTCTCGGTGTTTGGCGACTCCGTATTTGCCTTATTTTTCAACAAGATCTCCTTTCAGTTCAAGCTGGCCAGGAAGATCTTCACTCGGTCCCGCCGAGCTCAAGGTGAAATTGATCCACTCTTTGAGTTACTGCAACAGCACAATTTCAGTCTTTCTCCCAACAGCATTGTCTCTAATCGAACCAGAAGTTCTTCACCTGTTCGGAGAAACCGGATCCCTGTGGAAGGGGAAGCATCTGCAACTTGTCGTGCGCTACTCTTGTCTAATACTCGGATCCCTGTACGCACTCTTTTCAGAAGGATGGCGGTTCAACCTGTGCCTTGGGGTGCAGTTATTGGTCCTCTTTCTTTGACTCCTCCATTGAATGAGTTACCACGTGGATCGCGTAAAAACATTCCTAAGTTCAACGGGGATGGGAAGCAGCATCCTGACGAGCACATAGCATCTTTCTTTGTTGCATGCGGTGTTCTCGGAGTAGCCCACGAAGATGTCTCCGTCCGACTCTTCGTTGAAACGTTGCAGGGTGTAGCAGCCGAATGGTTTTATCACCTCCCGAATGCATGCATCCCAAACTGGGCTACCATGCGGACTAAGTTCGAAGCACGTTTCAAACCAGCCGAAGATTCCCATGCTTTGTTAGCTCAGCTCACGCATATGAAGAAGGAATCACATGAACCTATGCGGGAATTCGTGGCAAAGTTCAACAAGCTGATCCGGAAGATTCCAGAAATAGCTGTACCTACTCTGGAAAACCAAAAATGCTTCTTCATCAATGCCCAACCTCCTGATATAAGCTTTTTATTAAGAAGGTCGGTTATCCCAGATTTGGCTACTGCTCAGTCAACAGCTACTGAAATAGAGGATGATCTCATCTTGGCCGGAAGGATCAAGAAAGACATACCCAAACTCAAAAATCAAGGTTCTTCTCAAGGTAACACAGATCCTATGTTTCAAAAAATGGCTAATGATTTGATTGCTTTAAAGAAGCAAATGTCCCAGCAGGTGAGCAATGTTCCATATCGGGATATACCTAGGCGGAATTTCAATAATAACAATGGTGCACCTGCCAGAGATAGGCCACGGTTAACTCCTGCTCAACCGAGACTAGCAATTGAAGCTCCTCCCGTCAATGCAGCAGTGGAAATACTTGATGAAGAAGATGAACCAGAAGAACAAGAATCCCATGAGGCTTTCGAAGCTTCAGGATATGCTGATGAGTCTTATGATGAATCAGCTGGCGACTCCAGCATTGGGTATTTGGAATACGATGAAGATGAATGTGCGCCAGATGGTCAATCATTTGCTGTCTTCACTCGGTCCCAATCTCAGAATCCCAGAAAACCTCTTGAAAACACTAAGGAGAAGAATAAGGATCCTCCCATATCTATAGTTAAGAGGGGTACCCCTATTTCGGTGCAAACTGAAAGAGAGGTTACCAAAAAGGCAGCTGCTCCTTATTCTCCTTCTCCTAAGATCAGTGCCTCAGCACAAGCTCATGTAATTAGATCTGAGCCTACCATCATTCCTTCTTATACTGCTTTTGACATTATTGATCATGCAAAGAGAACCAAAATTCAAATGTCAGAGGCAGAATACCTTCAGTCGAATCCTGAACAGTTTGAAAAGCTGGCCAAGTTCATCAGGAGTAAAGTGGCCATTCCATCACCTTCCAAAGGTCTCCTTCCAAATCCTGTTCAACTTCCACCACAGAACAATCTGACCTCTGCTTCTTCCTCAGGAAAGATTGAACCATTTTATTTGTCTCTACTTATAAATGGGTTTAAACTCAGCAATTGCATCATCGACTCAGGGGCCTCTGATAATGTTATGCCCGCAAAAGTGGCCCATGCCCTTGGACTTACTTTGACTAAGTCATATGGACGGTGCTATTCTATGGAAACTAAACAAGTCCCTTTGATAGGTCAAATCAAAGATGCACAGTTTGCATTTGTTGCCTTTCCTGAGAAGAGAGTGAAAATGACTATTCTGGTTGCCGATATTCCTGCAGCTTACGGTATCCTCTTGGGTAGAGGATTCTGTAAAGATGTCGGAGGAGAGATTAGTATGGATTGGACCAAAGCCAAGATCCCAGTCAAAGGGGTTCAACAGGTTCTTCATCCTGAACCGCAGGCAAAGTATTTGGTGACCAAATCAGATGATCCTAAGGCTCAGATTCTTTTCGAAGATGCTAGCTTCGGGAATTATTTCATGACTTCAGAGATACCAATTGTGGATGTTGAAGAAGAAGATCCCAATGCTATTTGGACGCTCGAATTTGATGGTAGCTGCTCAGCCTCTGGGTCAGGGGCTGGTGTTGTTCTCATATCTCCTAGCTCCGAGATTTTCCCATCAGCTTATAAGTTGCAATTTGATAATACTAACAACACGGCCGAATATGAAGCCCTGTTATTAGGATTAGAATTGGCCAGACAGAAGGGAATCAGGAATCTCAAGGTTCAGGGGGATGCGGAGCTGATTGTTAATCAGGTCAGGGGTATATATCAGGTGAAAAATGATCGGTTGAGGCATTACAGGAACAAAGTTTGGGATAGTATAGAATGCTTTGATGCATTTTCTATTAAGGCAGTTTTAAGAGATTATAATGACAAGGCTGATTCTTTGGCCGTGTCTGCATCTCTTCTTCTTCCTCATCCTCAGTTCAAGCAAGATACATACTCTATCGAGATTGTGTACCGCCCAAGTGTCCCAGATAATGCAACTCACTGGCAAGTGTTTAACGATGATCAACAGGTGTTGGCTTTTCTAGAAAAGGCTGACAATTTCAGTGAGCTATATTTTGAAGGTTCGGAATCAGCCTTTCGTGAAACTATTTCAGATCCATATCAAGAGGTTGATGGTGAATTTATCCAGCTGAAAGGCAACAAGATACCAAAAGGTCTGGTTTCCCTGGAGGGTCTGTTTGACAAGCATGATCGCTTTATCCAAAACAAAAGGCAAGTTGAAGGAGCTTCTTCCTCTGAAGTAGATCAAATCAATCTAGGTTCGTCTGACCAACCTCGGATGGTGAATATTGGGAAATGTTGTTCTCCCGAAGAGAAGGCGAGATTCACTTTGCTTTTGAAGAAATACATCGATGTGATGGCCTGGTCTTATGCAGATTTGAAATCCTTCAAGCCCAAAGATGTTCAGCACAGTATTCCTCTGAAGCCCGATGTGAAGCCGTATAGACAAAAGCAAAGACATTACAATCCCAAGATCTCAGGAACTATCCTGGCAGAAATTCAGAAGATGTTAGATGCTAGAATTATTTTCCCAATCCATCACTCCACTTGGATTGCTAACATTGTTCCTGTCAGGAAGAAGAATGGCGAGATTCGGATCTGTGTTGACTTCCGAAACTTGAATCAGTCCTCGCTGAAGGATAACTATCCCTTGCCTATCATGGACCAGGTATTACAAACTGTTACTGGGTCAGAAATGTTATCCATGCTCGACGGATTCTCAGGGTATAATCAAGTCGAGGTAACCACAGAGGATCAACACAAGACGGCCTTCACGACCCCATGGGGTACCTTTGCTTATAGAAGGATGCCTTTCGGCTTGATCAACGCCGGAGCCACTTTTCAGAGAGCTATGGACTTGGCATTCAGAGATCTGATGGGCAAGGTCATAGTTGTGTATTTAGATGACTTGACCGTTTTCTCTAAAAAACGGAGTGATCATTATGGTCATTTAGAACAAGTACTTTTGAGATGCAGACGTCACGGGATTTCATTGAATCCTAAGAAGTCCATGTTCGGGGTAACCGAAGGAAAATTGCTGGGTCATATTGTGACTAAGGAAGGAACTAAAATTGACCCAGAAAGGGTAAAGGCTATTCAGAGCCTTACCTTGCCCACAAGTAAAACAGGAGTTCATTCTTTCTTTGGAAAGGTTAATTTCTTGAGAAGATTTGTACCTGATTTCGCTGACAAAACCAAGGATATCCTTGGAATGATGAAAGGCAAAGTCCCATTCAGATGGAGTGCAGAAGGGAAGCTTTCATTTGAAGAAATCAAAAGGGCAGTTGCTTCCGCTCCTATCTTAGTATGTCCAGACTTCAAGAAAGATTTCATCATGTATAGCTATGCTTCTGCTCACACAGTGTCAGCCATCCTGATGCAGGAAAATGGGGAAGGCATTGAAGCTCCCATCGCATTCATGAGCTGTCCGTTGAAGGAGCATGAATTGAAGATGTCGCAGATTGAAAAACATGCTTATGCGGTGGTGCGAGCGGTGAAGCATTTCAGGTACTATGTGCTGAATTCCCATACTCGCGTTCTCGTTCCTGATACTGCTGTTAAATCCATTCTGACTCAACAAGAGCTGGGAAGTCAACGAGGTACTTGGATAGCTAAAGTTCAGGAGTACGATTTAGACATCAGGCCTACCAAGTTGGTACGAGGAAGGGGCCTGTGCCAATTAATTGCAGAAAATCATGCCGAAGCAGAGTATGAAAAGACTCAAGACACCTCTTCAGAGCTGCCCATGGTGCTTTTTGTAAGTACGACCGATGAATGGTACACGGACATTGCTTTCTTCCTAACTTATGGTGAATGCCCTCCGCATTTAAATCAAAAGGAGAAGAGGACCGTCAAGCTGAGATCTGCAAAATACCTTTTGTGGAATAATGCAATATACAAGAGAGGTATAGATGGTGTTTTCCTGCGTTGTGTTGATAAATCACAACAGGAAAAGTTATTGGAGTCCTTTCATAGTCTAGCTTGTGGAGGACATTTTTCATCCTCTGTGACAGCTTATAAGATCCTACGGGCTAGGTACTATTGGCCTACTCTCTTCCGGGATTCAGTAGAATGGGTGTCCAAGTGTGAGGCTTGTCAACATTTCGTTGGTCGCCCCAAGCTAGCAGCTCTTCCTCTGAAGCCTGTGGTGATTGAAGAACCTTTTCGCCAATGGGGGATTGATTTCATCGAACATTGAATCCTGCTTCCAGTGCTGGACATAGTTATGTGTTGACTGCTACAGACTACTTTACCAAGTGGGTAGAAGCCGCACCAATCAAGCAAGCAACTTCTGAAGCTGTTTGCAAGTTCCTTAAGGAAAATATAATTGTCAGATTCGGTGTACCTCATAAGATTGTAGCGGATAATGCTTCTAATTTCTCATCACATGAGTTAACTGAGTTTTGCTATGGATTTGGCATCACTCTGGCTCACTCATCTGATTATTATCCCCAGGGTAATGGGCAAGCTGAATCCAGCAACAAGAACCTGGTTACCATAATCAGGAAACTAGTGGATGAAAATCAAGGACATGGCACAAAGCATTGTATGATGCGTTGTGGGCTGATCGGATCACTCCAAAGCGAGCCATAGGGATGTCTCCTTTCCAATTGCTATACGGGATTGATGCTGAAATTCCTATCTCAGTAGAATTGCCGGCCTTGCAGTTGGCAAAAGCGGTTGAAGATGTAGCTTTTCAGAATTCTATCGAGAAGAGGGTTATGTACCTAACCAGGCTAGAAGAAGAGCGAATCAAGGTGGTTGATCGTATATCAGATCATCAGAGCAGGGTGAAGAAGATTTTCGATAAAAAATCAAAGCAGCGTAACTTTCAGATTGGAGATTTGGTGTTACTTTGGGATAAAAGGAGAGAACAAAAAGGAATGCATGGAAAGTTTGATTCTTTATGGAAAGGACCTTTCAAGATCCACGAGCTGAATGGTGAAAATAGTTTCCTTCTATCATATCTGGATGGAGGGTTACTCCCTTTACCTTTCAGTGGGCAACATCTAAAGTTGTTCCACCATTAATGCAAGATGCTCTCTTGCATTGTACATATTTTGCTTTTGTTGTGTGTTTGCTTTTGGTTTTCTTTCTTTCTTTTCCCGTTTTGTTTTGTTTTGGTTTTCTTCTAGACTCCGTAGCCCAATGGATAAGGCCCTGGTCTGCGAGATTCTGAGTTCTCTTCCTCTGATATTACAAAGAAAGTCCCCAGCTAGAGCCAGCTGTTATCTCCGTTTTGAGTTTACGACAAAACGATTAGATAACCTATACGAAATTTTTGAAGTTGATTTTGCATTATGGCCTCTTTTAGAGAATTTCAGGTTTTCAGGTTTTACCAACAGCTCGACATAAGTTTTGAACATGCTTTATGTCTCATGTCTTCCGAAACCCGAAACCCGCTTCCTATTGTGAAAATCGGGTTTTCGGACCTCCGGTGCATCGGAACATGCCTTACCTAAAACATGTTTTACGCCTCATGCTTTCCGATACCCGAGTTCCGCTTAGTCCTTTGTGTCGGGTTTTCGAGCCATGTAACATCTAAACACCTCATGTTTTTGCCTCATGCTTTCCGATACCCGAAACCCGACCGCACTAAGTCCCCTCGTGTCGGGTTTTCGACCTTTCAAACATGATGACATGGCATTCATGCCAGTTGTCGTTGTGAATTGGCACGTGCTGAGCCCAAGTGTATTAATTGCCAATTTTCTTATAAATACGCGGATTTCCACGTCATTTTTACCGGACTTATTTTTAATTCATGGATTTTTCGCGCATGCTCTTCCGATTTCGAAACCCGACAGCTCGCCTTGCCCTGTTGAATCGCTGTTTTCGATTTTCCATTTCTCTGATTGAAGGTATTTCTTTCTCCCTTCTTTGTTCTTGGTTTTTACGGATCGATTGCACGTGGTTTCTTCTCAATTTCTTGTTGGGTTGCGAATGATTTTTATTCTTCGTCTTTCTGCATTGTTTTGGGAAGGGTTTTAGGTTCTAGGGTTTATCTCTTCTGAGACTACCACTTGGTGCTATTTCTTCCAAGTTTTATTATATGCATGGAACATGAATGACAAAAAAGGAGATTGCATGTTTTGGAATTCAATGAAAAACCCTGTTTTTCTTCTCAGGTTTTGAAGATTGTTTTGCAGAGTCGAAGACCTGAAGTGTATTGACGGATTGGCGCGCCGGGCTTTCTCAAAGTTCCGTATATTGAAGTGTCGGGTTTTTTTCCGCCACCGACATCCACAACAGTGTCGGGTTTCTTCCGTATCCGACATCAACGCTCTTCGTGTCGGACTTTCCCAAAGTTCCGGCGATATCAAGTGTGGGTTTTTTCGTAAGTTCGGCGCTATTCGGCAGATCGGGATTTTCAAGTGTGAAACGACATCTCCGAGCTCAACCTTTCTCCCTTCAACGTTCTTCATGTCGGATCCTGGTCCATCTCAGGAAAAGGCCGAGAAGTCTGGCAGAATGAAATACAAGTTCAAGAAGCTGGAATCTCCATCATACATTGATTGCAACTATGATATCAGAGACACCGAACTCGGGAATATAGATTTCTTGTAAAGATGGACCGGTTGGTAAAGATTGAGCATTCTTTGGAGGCCTTAAGAAAACTCAAAGAAAGGATTGAAAAAGCTTCCCAAGATCACCAAATGATGTTCATGAAACTCGCGAAATTTGGAATGATCATTCCACTGCACCTGATGAGAATGAAATGCAAGGCATAATTCGAAAGTTCCAGAATTTCAGAGCAAACAGCCTTCCTCACCGAGGAAGAAAAAGAGGAAGGAGCAAAAGATGATGATTCAGATTAAGTCCCAATGTTTCATGTCATTTCAATCTTGAAATCGACATGTCTTTTTCATTTCTGTTTCGTCACATTTTTGAATCATGTTTTGACTTGATCTCCTGCGTGAGAATCATGCAAAATGTAACTCTTGTTAGCGCTGATTTTTAGGATCTCCCCTTTTTATCTCTACTTCTTTTGTTATAAATAAGGGATGCTGCATTCCAAAAGGGTCGAGATTTTTTGGAATATTTAGGGGCTATTGGAAAGAAGAAAAACTTTGTGTTTTCATTCAATCATTTTGAAGAATAGGAATTGATATCGTTTTACAGACTTTGTGTTGTGGAATATATCTTACTTAAGACAGTGTTCTTATGTTCATGATCTTAAGCTATTCTTTGCATAGCATCTTAGTGTTTCTGATTATTTCGGACATTATATTTGTGATCTAAAACTCGTATGATTATTTCGTGCTCTGTGTTTACTCGAAAGAAAATACGTTTCTCCCATTTCCTTTCTATTGTGCTTCTTTCATTGTAACAGTTTCTAATCCAGTTCATTTAAGAAAGAAATACCCTTGAATCTGTGAATGTGGATTTCGGGATTTCATTCCAACCCCCAATGGTTAGATTAGTGTGAATACTGTATATATTGTTTACCGTGTTTTAGATTAGCAATAAGCAGGCAGCCTCACCTGTCTTTGAGGAGGGATTTAATCCCATATACTGTGGTTGAACCTCATATTTTGGTTTGACAAAATATCCAACCAACACATCTTTGATATGCGTCGAATATTGGTTGAGTCTTGAAGATCATACCAAATTTGCAATGCTAATTGAATAATTGTTGTTGCACATGCTAGGAGGAATTTCATTTTTTGCCTTGAATGATAATCCATTGTGCAATTGAAGAATGCCTCTTACAAATAGGAATATAAAAACCTGAAATGCGTACTCCTCCCTACAAAAAAGAGCTTTAGTCAATCATTTGATCATCAACTCAATTTTAATACATATACATGTAAACAACCACATCAAATTTTATTTCAAAATGTTGTTATGAGTATTCCAGAACTAAATTTGTCTCCTTTTGTTATGAGCTTCTCTTTGAATGCATCTTTGTACTTGGTAAGAACATGAAATTAAAAATGAAATTTTATACAACAAATATTTTGATAGGAATACTACTACACATGATGACAGTTGAAAATTAAGTAGCTGAAAAATAACACATAGGGTGACATTGAAAACAGATTTGTTGATGAGATTTCAAGCAACAGGGGTTGAGAGAATTTGTTGTTGAGTGAACATGGATCCGAAGTTATAACCTACAATGAAAACCCACATATTAGCTATGTCAACTTCATTACCAAGCTTGGTATACAAGATAAGAAATTTAAGCACGCAGATCCTTTTTATGCCAATCCTTTCCTCCATTTCTTTTATGGCATCCTCTGTTCTCGAAACAAACCACGCATTAAAATAAATTGATATACTGAGACCAAAAAAATCTAAAATTATCATCAAGTTTTAATTTATCTAATAATTTCTTCACTCCATTTATGTTTGAAAGAACAACATAGCTTCATCCAATTTTCATAAGTAAATGTGTCAGTGATTATATTATCTATCTTCAATTCTTGTATTACCAACGACACTGCCTTGGGCTTATCTATTTTCATTTAGAGAGTCATCATATTATTGTATTGAGGATATTGTAAAGAAAAACTCAGTTCCTGAGTCGTTAACACAAGTCCCTCTCCCTTTTCAGTCATTTTGCTTCTTTGCATCCGCAGGAAGGTCTTAAAAATACATTTCAGCACTTGGCTATGTCACAAAATTAAACCGTCAGGTCATAGATCATGTGTCTAGATTGAACTCACAATATCTCCAATCTGGTTAAGCTGCATATATTTGGTAAAATTTTAGAGAGTTTCCTTCCAGAGAGATCACTAATAGGAGAAACAACAATTGATAGTAAGTTCCTGGACTAACATTTTTCAACTGGAAGAACTATGAATGCAGCTTAAGCTTGGGGAGTTATGTAAACTTACATTTCCAAGACTCGAACTGGATTGCCTTTATCACATTTGATTCCATTCCACTCAATACCAAAGCAAGGATCAGATATCCAGTCGTTGAAACCAAATTTAATTTTAATAGTGGAAAGTGCACCGACTGTAACTTAACAACATAAGCTGATTAGAGATTTCAAGGTTCAAAAGTCCATAATTATGGAAAGGCATTATTAAAATAAAACTGCTAGAACTAATTTGAAAGAGTTGGAAACAAAAATCCCCATGATAGCTCACGAAAATATCAAGTTCTCTCAAATTTTGTCACAATTGTTTCCAGAATTTTATTTTCAGCATGCACTAATACTGTCAGAGATTAGTTGATCAATATACAAATGTAGAATCTCAAAGATAGAGACATTGTTATCTTACCATCATCTCAGAAGTTTTAGGTAACTATCCATGGAGAAATTTACATTGGTAAGCAATTGGTCATTTATCATAAGTTATAACATTAAATATTCTTGATTGGGAAGTGTTCACTGCTTCTATCTCTCCAAAGTTCAAAGGTCAACTAAAGATTTTTCTATAGTTCCCCCAATTGAGTCACAATCGGTTCACATTAGCTTTTGCAACTATTGCCGTCTGCATTACGTTATTAGGAGGGAAGTTGCTGCTACTGTTATCACTTGAAATGGTTGTTTTGGAGCTTCCATTTATAACAAGACTGCTGTTATATATAGCATCTGTGCTGCCAGGTTGCCAGAAGCGATCATATTCATCCTCAGGGTACCTGATTATAACACAATTGTTATTTATGTCTTCAATCTTCGAAAGAAAAAAAGTAAATTCATAAATATTTCAGGCTGTTGTGAGCCTTAATTTTATGTTGTATTGTTTCAGGGATTGCCTTGTAGGAGTTGTTTTACTCAAAATTTCGTGCTTTCTTCAGACTTATCTTCAAGGTTGATCTTGCTTTGAATCAAGATCTTCCATTCAAAGCAAAAGATTTTCCTTGAAGATGGGTTTAGAAAGAGGAATCGAAATGTTGGGCACTATAAAATTCTATGGCGATCCTGGAAACACTACAACACAAAATGTACATTAATGTTCGCACATACCAAAATAGATCAAGGGGACTTTAACACTACATGTATCTTAGAACATTCAAAGAGGATCCCTCAAAGTGTCTCCAATAAATTATAGAGAAAATATAGAAAAATTTTCCCGACAAATGGTGATTGTACCAAAATAGCTAGCTAAAAAGGGTGTTAATACTATATTTTCTGTAGTAAGGTTTCTAGATATTTTTCAACATAAATAATAAATTTTGAAGCGTCTGAGGGACTAGACAAAGTGTGGAGTGATAAAAATTTGAATTTTGGATGCTAAGGAGGATAAATTGCAAAAAAAGTGATGAAAATCAACCTAGGGAAGAAGTGCATGTGTAGATGTCATGATGTATTGGTTGTCGGTGTCGATGTGTGTGATGTTGTTGATGTTGACTACCGCTTCCCATACATAAGTACTTGCAAAAGAGAAACCAAAAAGTAGTCAAATACGCATGCATATGTGTAAACATCATGTAAGAGGAGTATACATAAAATGAAAAAAGGGAAAAAGGAACATGTGCACCTGATCCGTGATGATCAAAAGAGTGTAGAAAGAATCCTATAAATGATTTTGACATGAGATTTTTTTCAGGTGATCTCACACCAAAGGTAGGGAGAACTGGTGGCATACACCAACCTTTAACTACTTCCCGCATGTAAAACACCACTGCAGATGGTGTGTATGTGCTAAGGAATCTTTACCTTGTAAAATCTGTTGTGTAAATGCTAGTGCTAAAGGAATCTCTACCTGTCAAAAGCCTCTGTGACATGTCGAAGAATTGTGTAATTTTCCCCTAGTTACTAGGCATTCTAGGAAAGACCATTGTATTTCCCCTTGGTTTCAAGAATCCAAGAAATTTCGTTGTGTTAAGGACCCAAGTCTAATTCTCAGCCCATCGAAACTTAAAATTGTGTTGTATCGGCACCATACTTTATGTAACTCTGTATGGGGTGACTAATTGACCCATATGGCGCCCCCTCATTTGGATGTATGTGACGTCATCGAAGGAGTATGCAGCCCAAAAGTGGACTCGACCGATGTGCAAAGTTGTGCCCTACAGGGGAAGGGAATGTGATTGGTAGAAACCAAGGCACACATAAATAAGGCTACTAAAAGACAAGTGCTAGTACAAGAAAATACAAACAATAACATATAAGATGAAATGTAAGCTATGCAGACAATGTGTAAACACGCAAGAAGACAATGTAAACCGCGACAAGTGGGTTGCAAAAACATGGACATCACTCACGATGTTGTAAGACAATCAAGGCCATAATGGCTGCAAACAGACAAGTGTGCACACAAGACAAAAGGCAAAGCCCACAAACAAGAGCATACAATGACAATAAATGACAAACAATGTAATAGATAGCCATGGAAGCAAATAGACTTGCATAAAAAATGTTGCACATGAAGCACCCATTAGTACGTTAGAAAGATAAAAAGTATGTCAAAGCGTGTATAATATAAGAAAATAGTGAGTTATGAATTGATAGCACTTGTAGTGTCAAAATTGGATTCCCTCACG
Organism: Taxus wallichiana var. yunnanensis; assembly: GCA_018340775.1. Taxonomy (NCBI): domain Eukaryota; kingdom Viridiplantae; phylum Streptophyta; class Pinopsida; order Cupressales; family Taxaceae; genus Taxus; species Taxus wallichiana. The sequence continues at coordinate 208,380,160 of CM031237.1, read as the reverse complement.
AGCCTCTATGGGACTAGTAATAGGTACCATGCCAAACATCCATGCTGCATGTAATGGACCTATGAAATATGTGATCAAAACTAAAAAGCAAGTGAACGCGCATGTGTGTATGGAAAGATAATGACATACAAGATATCTATCTAGCATGTGTAATAAAGTGAACATGTAAAAAGTAAATGTAAGCAAGAGTAAATGCAACCAAGATATGCAACATGTTGTGGATGAGGTGGAATGGAATGCAGTGTGAATGATAGGAGCAGCATGCCCCCTGAGTGGATGGGAATGTATGCAGTGAGGTTCATTTGTTTATGACCCCTTAGTAGTCAATAATGAACCGTGATCAAGAGTGCATCATCGGGAAATGGTCCGAATAATGTGTCAAATGTAGAAATAAGTAGTGAATAAACCATGGAGTTCGATTGTAGAATGATGATGTGTAGATGTGACATAGGGATGATTTGCTAGAAGGTGTGATGATTTAGCCTAAAGTGTATATCACTAGATGGGTGAGTAAGATTCTAGTATACGTGATGATGTAGCACAAGGCGTATATCACGAAATGGATGAACATGATGTCAATGGAAAATGATGTAGCACAAAGCATATATCATGAGATGAATGAATAGGAAATATAGAAAGAGGTGATGATTTAGCATAAAGCGTATATCATGATACGAGTGAGTAAGGTAATCGCTAGGAATGTCGCATGATGAGATGATTGAATGATTGATCATGTGAATGTAATGAGGTCCATTTGATGTGTAAACCCTCAATAGTCAAATTTGAACCAAAGCACAAGAGTGTGTCATCAGGAAATGGCGATACAATTATGTGTCAAAGTATGAGTGTTGCAAGTGAATGTCTAATTATGATGTGATGAAGATGTAATACACGTGGTGATGTTAGAGGGGGGGAATAAGTGTAATTCCCCCAAGTGTGTGTTGATGAATGAGTTATCTGATAAAAGTAAAGGATGAAGGTCCTCTACCCGATGCTTGCGGTGATGAAGGCATGTGACCATGCTCTAAGAGTGGTGGAATTTGAAATGTGTCTTGGCTATTAGTAGGAGTAGTAGCTTTGACAAGATGAATTGGAAATGGAAGTGGAGTAGGATGGGGAGGAATCTTGAATGGTGGTAACCTAGGTGGGATTGATGACACTGGAGACGACTTGATAGGAGGTGGACTGATTTTGAGAGGCGGTTGCGTATTTTGACTTGGTAACTCCTTAGATAACTTGAGAGGAGGCGAAGTGAGACTAATTTTGAGAGGAAGTTTCTTAATTTGAGTGGATTGAATGGGTGGCACCTGACTGATCAGAGAAGGCACATTAGAAGTGATGACTTGATGCTCCTTAGACATAAATGAATCAGATTTAGAAACCCATTGGGATGTAACTAGTGTAGATGGGCATGCAGTAGAATGTGGTGCAGTAAATGAGATAAAGCCTTGACGCTCAAGATGTTTGATTCTTCATTGTAAAGCATAATAATCATTGTCATTATGTCTATTGATTCGATGATAATTGCAATATGCGACCCTAATATTTTGCAAGACGATAAGGAGGATAGCCATGAGTAGATGGTAAAGTGATCAATTGATGACTAAGGAGCTTAGTAAGAATGTCATTTTGCTTAGCATTGTGATCAAAGGTGAGAGGCTCTGGTAATGGTAAGACTTGAGGCTCACTGATATAAGCACATGTAGAAGACATAACATGAAGATGAGATGGAGAAGGAGAACAAACATGATCCTGAGAAGCGTCCTTAAGATGTTGGATTTCAGATTTAAGAGATGTAATCATGGATTCCATAGCCTGAAATTTGTCTTGAAATAAAGAATGTAAAGCTTGAATTGAGTCTAACATGGATTGATTAGATGGAGGATCACGAAGACTAGGGTTGTCAAATAGATGATCTAAAATAACACTCACTTGATGCGGTGGCGTATCGCTAGGGAGATACATGGTGTCTAGGGTTTTTAGAACAACTTGGCAATTAGGATGCATCTTAAGTAGATCGATAGAGAAATTTGAGGAATTTGATGATCCATGATAGAGGAGAAAAAAATAGGATCCTAAGCATGAAAGCGGTTGGGTTCACCAAAATGATTATGCAAAATATGGAATATTATGCCTAATTTGATGTTATAGTAGCAATAAATAAATGATGCAATGAAATACAAAAATATACCAAAGAAAACTAAGCAATAAATAATGAAACCTTAATTGCAAAGAGAGGGTAAAAGGCCTTAGCTGATTCGCAGAGTTCTAGAGAATCCACATGTTTGTAAATTATAGAAAGACTAAGTACTTGATCGTCATATTAGAGCACGAGAAAGTGTAGAATTAGAGGAACAGGTTGGACTAGGGTTCTTGGACAGGAAAAGGGTGCCTACGGGCTCAGTAGGCCTTTTCTGCACTTGGGTTTGTGGAAATGCTTAGAAAATTGAATTCGGGGTTGTAGGATATTCACCGATGCTCACCTTTTATCACTATGAGTTCACAAAATGATCGCGAGTTGCTCAAAACTTGCAATGAAGAATAAATTTGCAAAACCCTCAAATAGACATTAAATCCTAAAAAAAGATGCAAAATGAGGGGTCTGACTATCCTCAGTCACCATAATGGTGGACTTAACAAATGAGCGTTGCACTACATCTTAGACCCAATATAATTATGTGTGTGTATGGAATTGTGCCCTAGGTTACTTATGTGCCAGGTTGCACATAGATAGCGAGCAAGTAACTAGATGTAGAATGTAATAAATTTGTGCATGGAATAGAATGAACTTCCCTCCTATGAAGTGTGATGCAAAAAACTAGCCCTTATGTCCCTTGTGATGGTGGAACTCTTAGATGTGTTAATGGATGCAACCTTAGGTGGTGATAGTAAATGGTTAGTGTTTGGTGCTTGGTCCTTTATTATGACTACATAACTTTATATTTTTATGATTCCATTGCTTAAATTTTGTAATTAACCCGAAAAGGAGGACTATGAAATATATAAGGTGCTCAAAAAAGGCTAGAAAGGACCCAAAAAGTTTGACCAAAGTACAAAGAGAGAAAGAGCGCCCGGAGGGGACAAGTGCGCCCGACACCGGTGTCTTGGATAGGCACCGTGTGTCCAAGATGAAAAATCCCGAGTATGAAAAGATAAACTGAGCAATCAAAAGTGTAAGACCAAGAGAAGTGATAGAAAGGAAATCAATCGGCCAAAGACATGGGTTAACTAAATCTTTTCTTCTTGAGGAATCATATGAATGGTAATATGTAATTAGGACTAAATAATTATCCAAAGTGCGTGATTTTGTGTCTACACTTATGTATGTGGTACAATACCCATCATAAAGAACTTTTTTCCTTCCTTTTATCGAAGGTCTAAGTACCTATTCTAAGTTTGATAAATGAATATGATGACATTTGACATTAAATTGTCATCATGTTTTGTGATTATTTAACTTATTTTTTTACTCTATGCATATAATATGGTTAGTTTACTTAATTTTATTTATTTATTTTATATTTAATATGTTTTATATATGGTTGTACCCAAGCCCCCAAAAATTACCGTACTGCAATCGGCTTCCCGTCCCCTATCCATACCTATTTTGACTACCTAGGATTTTTTAATTTCCTTTATCTTCCTTATTTATTTGTACCTATGTAGGTATTTAGGAATATACAATGCTACAAAAAGAAAATTATTGTTCTAGAAACTAAAATGATAGCTCTTCTATTGGTGAATCTTACCCTTATATTGATTTTGGCCGAGTGTGTCATGATGTAATGAACGAAGCTTGTCACGCAAATTATATGGGGTTGTAGCCTCACAATGGGTGGGAGAAGAGATATTATCAATACATATTAATATGGGCAGCATGCTTGCAGGATACGACACTCCTACTGCTAGGGTGCACGTGTACACATGCCAAATACTTATGTGGTTATGGACCGACTACGATATGGTTTGGAAATCATACCAACACCCTATCTAGATACAAATTAGTAATTGGGCCATATTTTATACAATCGATATGATGTGCAGGCCAACTATAGTTGTATTTGATTTAAAAGTTAAAAAAGTAATAAAAAAATTGTTATCCAAAATAAGCCCGTGCTTGTTTTGGTTAACTTTCCTTCATTCTTCTCTCCTTTTGCTACAGGCAGATTTTTGCAACTTGAAAGTACTCAAAATTTTTGGGTATGTTTTCATCGATAGAAATTTTCTCACCTTTCCGGAAGGTAAAAATTCATCCTAACTTCTTGTATTTTTGAGTTATGGCTCGGTGGTGTTTACGGTGAAACTTTGCCTTTGGACGGACCGCAGAGATAAGGAGGAAAATTTGCCAGAGAGTCTTGAGCCGATGGAGCGAGAAGGAAATTTTACCAAGGAAATTTGTGGGTTGACAGAGGCATGGAGATGAATTTGGCACTTATCCCTTTTTGGGGAAAAGGCACAAAGGAAAATTTTGGCCCGGGCCCGATTTAAGCGAAGAAGGAATGGACTCGCGAGGCCGGGAGAAATTTTTGGCACTTAGCTTTTTGGCGAAAAGGTTAAAGTCAAAAATTGGCCCATGGATCCGACAAAGGGAAAGGAAAAGAAATTGCTTAAGGCCTATAACCAATGAAATGATGCCACGTGTCCTTAGACCAGCAGGCTCGCGAAGAATTTTGGGAAAATTTTCCATTTTTGCGAAAAGGGGAAAAAGGTCAAATTTGGCCCGCCGACCCGAATTTTGCCCTAATTTTGCCATTTTCACCCAAATCTTCAAATGGCCATATCTTTCGATCCAGAGCTCAGATTTTCATGATCTTTATATCATTGGAAAGATTTTGAAATTCTCTATACGATGGACCCATCATTTTGAATTTTGATGGATATTTGTGGAATAAAATTTAATAAATGTCCACAGCAACGAGCAAAATGTAGAACCGACCCCCAACCACCAAAATTGATGAAGTATGGTGTCCGTTTCTTCTCCAAAGATGTCCAAATGCATCAAAAATAGATTTTTTAGGGTTCCCTTTCTATTTTAATGAATCTTGTCGGTGGTTGGAGATTTTGGAATCAATTTTCCCACATTTTTTCACCTTTCTTCATTCTTTTGATCATTAAAAGCCGATTTGGCTCATTTTTGTAAAGGTTGGACATTCTTGCTCTTGCAAGCTCTTATTTTCTCCTTAGTAGGTGGATTTGAAGGAGTTTCAGACCTCCCATGAAGATTGCAGCATTTTTTTCCTCTCTACCCATGTAATGCATTGTATCAAACTTGGGAATGATAATGCATGTTATGTGAATGATTTTCCAATCCTCTCATGCGTTTATTATTGTATTTTGATCTTTCATTGTATTTTGGCAATCTATGCATGTTTTGATGTTACATCTCCATGATCTGTGTCTATTTTGCAAAACAAGAAGTTCAGCACTCCTTTGGTGTATCACCATTCTGTTTTTGCTTAGTTTTGTTTCCATTTCCATGTTTTCTCTCAACCCTGTCTCCTTGGTAGTTTTAGAGTAGGATTTTGAATCAAACCTCTACAAATTTCACACATACACCTAAATAGAGGAGTAGGAACCAGCCTCAATCTGGAGATTTTTCCCAATTTGCAAGGTCCCACACTTAGGGAAAACTCCATGTTGTGCATTCACACCAAATTGACCATTTGTCTACAGTAAATCTGAAGGTCGATTTGGGGGTGCTATGAATTTACACTAACAATTTTGGCATGCCCGGTGGGACACTAGGGTTAGATATTTCATATTCTCTTAGTGTCTCATACAAAAACAACAAATCCAACACCATCGTGTGCCACTAACAGTCTTGGCACGCCCGGTGGGACCAAGAGGTCTTCCACTTCATCTTTTGTAGGTTGGTGTGTTCCTGTGAAGATTTCAGCCTTTGGAGGCATTCTCAAGCACATCTGCGACTTCATCTAGTCAACAACCCATCTCAGAAGTTGTAGAACTTCTTTCCATTCATTTTCATTCATTTTCCCTCCATCTCTTTCATTCCTCTTTCATTCCATGCAGTTGTGTAGTCATGACTTCATTTCCCTCATGGAATTTGCATTTACAATAGCAACAATGTTTCCCACCTCCAACATGTTTTTCAAATCCTCCAGATCAGCATTTTGATCAAATTCAAAACCAGTATGCATATCCATATGAGCAATGCCAAAATCAGTTTGGCTATGAAGCATATCAAGCACAAGAATATGCATATGATGAGGGCAGTCAAGAAGAAAATGTGGATTTGTTGGAGAAAATCCAAAAGATGGAGGAAAACATGGTGCAATCCAGGGCTCAAGCACAAATGAAAGCATTTGGAATTGGTTGTAGAGCACCCTATCCATGGGTGGGACCTTTTCCAAGGCATTATAGCCCACAAGAGAAACTTGACTTCATTGTTGCAATGCTGCCATTGCTTGCAAAGTGGACTAAAGGAATAGAGGTGTATGAGAGGAGTATTCAGCAACCTTGTCAATGGGTAAGCACACCATCTCATGATTTTTCTTTTCCTCTTTCCCAATCTGTTTTATCTCAGCAGTGTCAAGTTTTAAACTCTCCATCTACTATCCCAAAATCTAATTCCATTTCTTCATCTCCTAGTCTCCCATCCCACCTCAATTTCTCTACTCTTTTCCATTCCAAACAGCCATTCCCTCTAAAGAAACAAGAGTTTCTACCTCCTCCACCACCACAAAAATTACAAAATCAATTGAGTTACAACCCACCCCTCCTCTTGCATTCCCAAATCCATGTTGGGAAGATAAAAATCAGAATGCCAGTCAAGGAAAACAACAGCAAGAAGAAGAGCCAAACAAGGATGAAAAGATCAAAAGTTTGTTGAACTTGGCTCTTAAATTCGGGATTACAAAAATCCCCTTGATGGTGAAGCCAAAAGAGGAAGTTGGAGTTGGAGAACAAGTGGTGGACAAGGCTGATTTTTTAACAGCAGTTGAGGAAGAAAAACCAGCTCCAAACCCCATTGAAGAGGAGAAAATGGAAGAGATTAAATCATGTTTGAAGCCATTAGATGAATTCTTTCATTTGAAGGGGCTGATTTGATTGATGAAGCCATTATGGAGGTGAACAAAACAGGTCCAAAGGCATTGAATTATGAGCAAGATGCACAAGAAACTTCATGTTTCTCTCCCACTTCATCTCTCCAAAAATCTGATTTTTTGGATGAGTTCGAGCTGCCAAGTTTCATGTTTGAAAATGAAGCTAAACATGGTGAAAGAAATGCAGATTTGAAGGTCACCATGCAAGAGGAAGAGACTTTGTTGCAGCGGGACATTGAAGAGTTTGATTTCTTATCAGACTTAGAAGAATGTTTGGATGAGGAGCCAACTGAAATTACAACATTCTCTTCTCCATCATTCATTCTTCAGCATCAAGATCCCGCTACCACGAAGGAGAACATTGAAGGAAAATAGCTTGCATTTTGTGACCTTTTTGGAGCCAAGATTGGAAGATTTAAATTTTTGGTGCCCACACTTTTATAGCTCGATTACTTGTTGTTCCTCTTACTCTTAGACATGTTTTCACAGGATTTGATATATTTTGGACATTTCATTAGGATATTTGATCTTATTAGACATGTATGGAGATTTAGGCATATAGAATTTAGCTTGATTACTATGTTGTCACGTTATATTATTTGTCATGGATACTAATTGATATGATGTTGTTTTGAACCGTAATTATATTGGAACACTTAGTTAGTTGCATGTTTGGGATTCTAAGGATATATCACTTTATCATTATATCTAACTTATGTGAATTGTGTATAATTGTGCATGTTGTCACATTTTCATTCTAGAGAGATGATATGTTAGTTTAGAATTCATTGATATCTTATTTAGTAGTTAATTCATTTTATCAGACAGGTGCGTTTAATGTGTGCAATGAGTGTGCAGGTGACAGGTCACATGAGAATGTGGGATTCAGGCCAAGCTACACAACTTTGCACAAGCAGCCCATGGGCTAAGTCCTAGCCATGTTTATTGCATGAGGCCTTAGCATTAGAATTATTGTTTTGGGCACCATGGGTGACCCTCATTTGTAATGTAATATGTCTTGTATTATTAATCTTGCTTAGGGTGTTTAGTTTGTGTTGTAAACTTGTTTTGGGGAATTAATGGCCCCACTTACATTAAGTTTTGAATTTGTTTAATGATGTACTTAATCAAAAGGGTTTAGGGTCACATGTGAACCCTTGGGTGGGCCCCACACCCTCTACCCTTGTGCCCAAATTTGCCAAACCCGAAATTGGGTTATTTTAGGCATTTTTAGGGACCCCTTTTTAGTTTGGGAGTTCCCTTAGCATGAAAATGGGCCCTTGGACCCTACCTAATAGGTAGGGGGCTTATTTCCAAGGCTTAGAGGGAGTTTTCCCTCCCATTTTCCTCCCCTTTGGTCACATCCATGTAAGGGGTATGGATAAGTGTGCTTTGTTAAAAGTTGCACAAGATTTGTTTTGTTATCATTTTGGGTAATTTGGGAGAAGAGGGCTAAAAGTCATTTTATCCTTTCTCTCTTTTATCTTTGGCATCTTTGACCTTGAAGGAAGAGAGGGGTGACACATGTCACCCCCTCATTTGTGAGGATTTTTTGCTTGCTCCTCTTCAAATTCCCCTCATGGGAAAAGAAGAGAACTTTTTTTTTTTTTTGGAGTCTTGTGGATTTGGAGCTAGAGTTTGCTTGGGTCAAGAAGTGGAAGAGATTGAATTTGGAGAGCTTTTTTTGAGGTAGGCTTCTTGAGCTTATTTGTGGTTTTATGTCATACTAGATGTTAGTTTGTTTACTTGAAATGTTGTTGTTGCATGTGGATTTTATTTATTGTTTACTTGTTTTTGCTCCCTCCATCATATGGCATGATGGAGTTTTGGAGTTGGGGGGAAGAGAGAGGGATTTTCCCCTCTCAATCCTCATAGGCTTGATGGGCAAGCCTTGTAGGATTTAGTTACTCCCCTCAAATGGTTTGAGGTGGGGAAGGTGGTTCATTTGGCTTGAACCTCCTTCCCCATTCTTGGTGAGGAAACCCCTTTGGGGTTTGAAAATCCTTCCAAGAAGGATTGGTGAAAGGGTGGAGAAATAAGGAGGGCTTGAATGAATTTTGAGAAATAAGGAGGGTATGGAGATCTTGTTTTTGTGTAACTAATGTTGGTTATAACTTTTGGAGAACTTCTCTTTTCTCTTCCCCATTTTAGAGGTAGAACTTGGGTTTCTCCTCCTTTTCATCTTTACAAATTTGGAGTCTTGTTTTGGATATTTGCCTTATTTTTGTGTGGATGTAATGTTGTGTGTTCACCCTCACTCTTGTGCATAGTTGTGGATAGTTGTCCTCTTTCCCATGGGCTTGGGGGAGGCTAGCATGCATCCCAACCTTGGGAAGGCATGTAATGATGCCTATGGTTGGGTGGTAAAACAAGCTTCTTCTCCTTGTTTGAATTCCTTGAAGGCATTTAAAGTTGGATCTCATGATGGAAGTTGGTGGTAGTTGGAGTTCCTTTGGCATCTTCTCTCTCTTTGTGGACATTACCTCTTTGTATCTCTTTTGGATATGGCTTGGTGGAAACTTCATTTGTTTTAAAACTCCTTTTTGTATTTGAAAATTACTTTTAAACTAGAGTAGGTTTACTTGAGCAATCTCTCTCTTCAAGCTTGAAAGAATCTTGTAATAAACCTTATTGAGTAGTTATGTATTTGGATATATTTGTATATGTGAGCTTGATCCTTGAAAAGAAAAGAAATATTGTAATAGTGGTTTTCTTTAATATGAAAAAATTTGATTGTAATCTCCTTTTTGAAAAGAAAATGTATAGATTGGGAATATGTCTTTCTTTTGAACATATATATGCACTCCATGTTGAGTATCCCTCTTGTTAAAATTCTGAAATATTTATTTACTTACTACCTTTGAAAAGAGAAGATTGTCCAACAGGAAGATTTAGGATTTCACATTGAATGGAAACATTATTCCCCTTGTAACACATCTTATAAATTTTTGTAACATTATTGTATAGAATGAAATTGGTTTTGCCTCATCTCTATGTAAACACTTATGGATGGATTTTATAAGGAAAACCAATATGAATGTGTATTCTTCCTCACCAAGTTTTAATCTCTATTTAATACTCCTCTTCCCATTAAAAAAAAAAAAACCTTGTTTCCTTCTTTTTTATCTCAAAAATAACTCATTTTAACAAAACTAGTTATTGGGAAATTTTAGGTTCCTTAAGTCACTAAGTTAGCAAATAGAAATCTCACATTTTACTTGGAATAATTTTTCTTCTTTACTTGTACATAAATATTTTATATAGTTATTTATTTTAATATAACATTATAGTTGCTTACATTGTTTTATGTTATTTTTATATGAGTTTATATTATAAAGAAATATAATGGAAATATCTTATCATTCTTATCGATTGTAATATATATATATACATACATATATATATATATATATATATATATATATATATATATATATAAACTATATATATATATAAAAATAATATTATAAAACAAATTAATATTTCTAAAAAAATTAAAATAATAAACAAAAAATGGGATTGGGGAGGCCGAACCCTCCCCACCCCCTACACCTCTCCATCTGCTGCCCCACACTATCCCCCCCATCCGCCGATGCCATCTCCCTCCCTCCCTATTTTCCCCTCCTCCCCCACCCCCCACCTGTCCCCCTACCACCACCCCCTTGCCACGCCCGATGTCGTCCCCCATCCACCGCTCCCATCCTCCCCCAACCATCCACCCACCTCCTCCTCCCTCCCACTGTTTTCCCCCCCCCACTTGCAGCCATCCCCCCTCCCACATTATACCCCTCCTTTCCCCTCCTTAACCCCTCTCTTTTCCCCCACTACGTGGATTTTTTTTCTCTTTTTTAAAAAAAAAACTACGGGTTGTCTCCCATAAATCCGCCCCCTTCAAAAAATATATTTTTGGTTTTAATAAGGTATAAATATATGTATAAATATATAATATATATACATTTATATATATCTATATATACATACATAAACATTTTTTAAAAATCCATGTAAGTAAGCCTCCATGGCTCCTCCTCCAACCTACAACAAAAAAAAAAAAAATAAAATGGAAAAGAGAATGAAAAAAGTGAAAGGGAAGGAGAAATAAGAGATGTTAGGTAGGTCAACTTTAGGGCAAAAAAATCAAGGGCCAAGATTGGTTCAATCCTAGGGTCCATAAGTGACCCTACACACTTTCTTTTAGTCATGGGATTTAAAGTGGGAATGGGAAAATAACTTTTGTGGTGTGTGGTAAAATTAATAAAAAGGGGGGAAAATTAATTATAAGAAGGATGTAAACTTAAGTTTGTGACCCTAGAAAATACATAGGAGAATAAAATAACTAATTTGTTATTGGGCTAGTGTCTTTTAATTTTAGATAAGTTAATAATTAATATAAACTAATTATTAACAGAAAGGGGTTAAACAAAGCATTAATACTTATTGTCTACTTTAAAAAAATTATCCCAAATTTTTAGTAATTTTGGTTTGATTCCGTTGTCCCGAGGCGGGGCATGACATTTGGTATCAGAGCGAGGTTCACACACGTGGACACTCTGGGTAATCAATCAACTAGTTAACAATATTTGTAATAACATTAAAGTAAATAAATAAATAAAATAATTATAAAAAATTCCACAACCATTTAATTATAATTTAATAACCTCTTCGCTCACCTCATGCATAGGATGGCACCCATGAGACGATGCTCGGTTAGGGGTTTGGGATGTGGCTCACCTATGCCCGAACCACCGGCACCCAAGTTAGGGCCTCAGATCTTAGAGGCTCTTCAGTAGTTGATCGATGTTGTGCAGCAGTGTCTCCCACCACCACAGGAGGCAGAGAGAGGAGAACATTCAGTTGGGAGACGAGGAGCCGATAGGCGAGGACGACATTTCAGCCACCAGAGCATGATACACCGAGGTGGGAGAGGTCACGTAGCCCTTCCATTCATCATGAGAGGGTAGCCTCGTACCGTCGTAGCCTCACACAGTCTTGAGGGACCATTTGGGGATAAGCAACCCCTTTCACCTATTGGTTACATCACCAAGATCGAGATATAGGCAGTGTGATCAGAGACCTTCTTCACTTATAGCCACCCACCTACACCGGCTCTATAGATGGCTTTGGGGCTGAGTCATGGCTCCTTAGCTTGGATAGTTTCTTTGGCTTGCACTCCTACGAGAGCAATGTCAAGGCAAGGTTCGCCATACACCTCCTTCGAGACGTAGCAGGTGTTTGGTGGAGGAATGAGGAGCGGAAGCTCCATCTAACTCGAGAGACAGTGACCTAGGAGATGTTCGAGGAGTGATTCAAGGCTCGTTATATGTCAGAGCATTTCATGCAGAAGAGGATCGATGAGTTTCACGACTTACGATAGGGATCTGGCATAGTAGCATAGTATGAGAGCAGGTTCCTGGATCTTCTGCAGTATGTGGACTACCTACAAGATGAGAAATTATAGGTTAATAGGTTTATTCAGGCCTTAATGCAGATATAGCAGGAGAAGTTAGGATGTTATCTCCTCCCACACTTGAGAAGGCCATTGAGAAGGCCTACTTAGCTGAGGAGAACAGACCAAGGCATAGGAGCACCGAGATAGAAACAAGAGCAAGTTTCAGGAGAGGATATAGGCCTTTCAGAGTCAGAGGTCATGGGTATAGCACCACCCCTAGAGGAGGATTCTGGCCTCCACCAACAGCCACGAGGGCTCCACCGCACCCGCAAGCAAGCAGACGCAACATCATGGCCACCAGCAGCAGAGGGCTAGACAGACTCAGAGCTTTCAGAGAGGTGGTACTAGAGGAGGTTTTGGTGGAGCCAGGGATAGGAGGTAGGGTACTCAGCAGGTATATCTAGCTCACACGTAGTAGTCTGCTAGGGTTGGACCAGCAGGATCAGTGCACCAGAGTACAGGAGGGACCCCATCTCAGAGGGGTACAGGAGGATGTTTTATTTGTGGGTCTCCTGATCACTATGTGTGCATGTGCCCACACAAACCCAATACCATGGACACACAGAGGGCCTCTAGATCAGAGCAGATGGTGGGTGACGTGGGACATGCTCATCGTGTTTATGTAGCGGTTGACAACCGCCAGGCCGAGCATCAGGCCACAGTCATTGAGATGATATGTACTATCAGGGGTATTTCTATCTCAGTACTTTTTGATTCAGGTGCTTTAGATTCTTTTATATCACCTTCTATAGTGGACCAGTGTGGGCTAGTGGTGGCTAGGCAACCAGATAGTTGTAGAGTTGAGTTGGCCTCTGGGGCCAAACTCATCGTGGACTCATATGTGGAGAGTTACGTACTTGATTTAGGAGCCTTCTCCACTACACTTGACCTCCGAGTTATTCCTCTAGGATCCTATCAGGTAGTTTTGGGTATGGATTGGCTCGAGGCTCATCGAGCTAAGGTGGATTAGAAATAAGGTCATTGAGTGTCAGGATGATCTTGGGAGTGTAGTTGTGATATCAGGGATGTAGAGGCCTATCTCCTTGTGCATGATCTCAGCTAAGCAACTCAAGCGGAGCATGCATAAGGGATGTCAGTTGTTTGCTATCACCATCAGTGATCGATTAGAGAGCACTCTAGAGCATTCACCCTTAGATGATCATGCAGTTTTGAGGGAGTATGCCGATGTGTTTCTAGGTGAGCTTCCAGGCTACCACCCCACAGAGAGGTGGATTTCACCATTGATTTAGTACCTAGATCTGCACCAATTTCTAGGGCACCCTATCGGATGATGACTCCAGAGCTTCATGAGCTCAAGATTCAGTTAGAGGAGTTGTTAGATAAGGGTCTCATTCATCCTAGTGTATCTCCTTGGGGAGCGCCAGTCATATTTGTGAAGAAGAAGATGGTTCTCTCAGGCTTTGTGTTGACTTTAGACAGCTCAACAAAGTCACAATAAAGAACCATTATCCACTCCCTAGGATTGATGACTTGTTTGATCAGATGTGGGGAGCGAGTGTTCTCCAAAATTGATCTCAAGTCAGGGTACCATTAGTTGTGCATATCAGATGCAGACATTCATAAGACAGTGTTTCACACACGTTATGGGCATTATGAGTTCACAGTTGTTCCATTTGGTTTGACTAATGCCCCAACTATCTTCATGAGCCTCATGAATGGAGTATTCAGACCTTTCTGGATCACTTTGTCTTAGTGTTCCTTGATGACATATTGATATATTCTCATTTCGAGGAGGAACACGAGGAGCATTTGAGGTAGGTACTTTAGGTTTTGAGAGAGCAGAAGTTGTATGGGAACTTGGAAAATGTAGCTTCTTTTAGACAGAGATTCAATACTTGGGTCATATCATATCAGGAGAGGGTATCTCTATAGATCCCTCTAAGATACAAGCTATCATGGATTGGCCAACACCCACATCAATTACTGAGGTGAGGAGTTTTATGGGTTTAGCAGGGTATTACCACAGGTTTGTACAGACTTTTCTAGGATTTCTCACCCTATTACTTCTCTTCAGAGAAAGGGAAGAAGTTTGATTGGTCAAAAAAGTGTGAGCAGGCCTTTTAGTTTCTTAAGGAAAGGTTAACCACGGTGCCCATCTTAGCAGTTCCAGACCCTACGAGAGGATTTTGTTGTTTGTACTTGATGCATCACTAGAGGGTTTGGGAGTAGTTCTTATGCAGGAGCATCGGTTATTACCTTTGAGTCTCGTAAGCTCAAGGACTACGAGCTTAATTACCCTACTCATGACTTGGAGCTTGCAGTAGTTGTTCATGCACTTGTGCATTGGTGACATTTCCTTTTGGGTAGACCTTTCATTTTGAGGACAGATCATCATAGCTTATAGCATATCTTCTCACAGCCAACCTCAATGCTCATCAACAACATTGGATGGAGTTCCTATGTGAGTATGACATGGAGGTACAGTATATCAAAGGAAAGGAAAATGTTGTTGCAGATGCACTTAGTAGATGATGACATGTGCTTGCTTCATTGACACTTCAGTCAGATTTGAGAGGTAGGATTCTTGAGCACCTTCCAGAGGACAAGTTTTATGAGGGAGCTAGACAGATGTTGGAGTCACAGGGTTCATTAGAGGGCAGATATTCAAGGTGTATTTTAGAGACAGATGGTTTACTTCGGTTCCATAGGCGCATCTACATGCCTAAGTCAGGTGATCTGCGTAGCTTCATCCTCACAGAGCTCATCGAGCTCCATATGCGCACATCCAGGGAGTGAAGAAAATGCATGCATGATCTGAGGGAGTTATATTATTGGCCAGGTCTTTGACGGGACATAGCAGATTTTGTTGCACGTTGCCTTGAGTGCCAGAGGGTCAAGGCAGAGCATTCTCATCCCGCAGACTCTTTTACATCCTCATGATATTCCCAGTGGAAATGGGATGTGATCTCCATGGATTTCATAGTCAAACTCCCTATGTCTTCTTATCATCATGATGCCATTATGGTCACCATGGATAAGTTGACCAAGGTTGTGCACACTTCTCACCAACCAAGGTCACCTATAATGCATAGGCCATCGCCAAAGTATTTATGGAGGACATTGTTAGGTTACATGGGATTCCAAAGACCATCATCAATGACAGGATACCATCTACACTTCAGTTTTCTAGACTTCCTTTCAGACCGCTCTGGGTACTCAGATTAATTTCAGCTCACCTATCATCCAGAGACAGATGGACAGACAGAGAGAGGTTAATCAGGTGTTGGAGGACATGTTGAGGATGTATGTGATGGACCAACAGAAGAAGTGGGAAGATTATTTACATTTAGTTGAGTTTTCCTACAACAATAACTATCATAGTTCCATTGGTATGGCTCCTTACTAGGCTTTATATGGATGACCTTGCAGGACACCTTTGAGTTGGGACAGACTAGATGACAGGATTATTTTGGGACCAGCTTACCTACAAGATTTAGAGCAGCAGGTTGTTCGATTAGAAAGGCATCTTGAGCAGGCTAGAGCATGCCAGAAGGCATATGCAGACACCAAGAGGATTGATCGTCACTTCTCAGTGGGTGACAAAGTCTTCTTGAGAGTTCATCCATAAGAGCCCAATCCATATGGAAAGGGTTCTAAGATATCGCCTCATTTTGTGGGGCCTTTTGATATTTTAGAGGTCATCGGTCCAGTTGCCTACCGCCTAGCTTTTCCACCACACCTTGCATGGGCCCACGATGTTTTCATGTTTCTGTACTACGTAGATATGTACCTAGATGTTTCTCATGTTTTGGATTGGTCGGCATTATAGGTAGAGGATGGAGGACAGTGGAGACTGGAGCCCATACATACTTGGAGCACCGAGGTTGGCCCTTCGGGGTCGAGACTTGGACCAGGTTAGAGTGCAGTGGGACCGATACGATGAGACAACAACTACTTGGGAGGATGCGACACCTTTGAGGGCTAGATATCCCTATCTCTTTCAGTGACTTCCAGGAGGAAGTCTAATTTTAGTAGAGGGGGATGTAGTGCCCACACTTTTTATAGCTCAGTTACTTGTTGTTCCTCTTACTCTTAGACATGTTTTGGTAGGGATTTGATATATTTTGGACATTACATTAGGAGATTTGATCTTATTAGACATGTATGGAGATTTAGGCGTATAGCGCCAATTTAGCTTGATTACTATGTTGTCACATTATCTTATGATGTCATGGATACTAATTGATATGATGTTGTTTTGGAATGTAATTATATTGATGGATACTCAGTTAGTTGCATGTTGGGATTCTATGGATACATGTCACTTTATCATTATGTCTAACCTATGGTGAATTGTGTATAATTGTGCACGTTGTCGCATTTTTGATTCCAGAGAGATGATATGTTAGTTTAGAATTCATTGATATCTTATTTAGTAGTTAATTCACATTTTATCGACAGTGCGTTTAATGTGTGCAATGAGTGTGCAGGTGACAGGTCACAGGAGAACGTGGGATTTAGGCCAGCTACGCAACTTTGCACAAGTAGCCCACATGGGGCTAAGTCCTAGCCGTGTTTATTGTGTGAGGCCTTAGTATTAGAATTATTGTTTTGGGCACCATGGGTGACCCTCATTTGTAATGTAATATGTCTTGTATTATTAATCCTGCTTAGGGTGTTTAGTTTGTGTTGTAAACTTGTTTTGGGGAATTAATGGCCCCACTTACATTAAGTTTTGAATTTGTTTAATGATGTACTTAATCAAAAGGGTTTAGGGTCACATGTGAACCCTTGGGTGGGCCCCACACCCTCTACCCTTGTGCCCAAATTTTCCAAACCCGAAATTGGGTTATTTTAGGCATTTTTAGGGACCCCTTTTTAGTTTGGGAGTTCCCTTAGCATGAAAATGGGCCCTTGGACCCTACCTAATAGGTAGGGGCTTATTTCCAAGGCATTAGAGGGAGTTTCCCTCCCTTTTTGCCTCCCCTTTGGTCACATCCATGTAAGGGGTATGGATAAGTGTGCTTTGTTAAAAGTTACACAAGATTGTTTTGTTATCATTTTGAGTAATTTGGGAGAAGAGGGCTAAAAGTCATTTTATCCTTTCTCTCTTTTATCTTTGGCATCTTTGACCTTGAAGGAAGAGAGGGGTGACACATGTCACCCCTCATTTGTGAAGATTTTTTTGCTCCTCTTCAAATTCTCCCTCATGGGAAAAGAAGAGAACTTTTTTTTGGAGCTTTTGCTTGGAGGCTTGTGGATTTGGAGCTAGAGTTTGCTTGGGTCAAGAAGTGGAAGAGATTGATTTTGGAGAGCTTTTTTTTGAGGTAGGCTTCTTGAGCTTATTTGTGGTTTTATGTCATACTAGATGTTAGTTTTGTTTACTTGGAAATGTTTGTTGTTGCATGTGGATTTTATTTATTGTTTACTTGTTTTTTCTCCCTCCATCATATGGCATGATGGAGTTTTGGAGTTTGTGGGGGAAGAGAGAGGGATTTTCCCTCTCAATCCTCATAGGCTTGATGGGCAAGCCTTGTAGGATTTAGTTACTCCCCTCAAATGGTTTGAGGTGGGGAAGGTGGGTCATTTGGCTTGAACCTCCTTCCCCATTCTTGGTGAGGAAACCCCTTTGGGGTTTGAAAATCCTTCCAAGAAGGATTGGTGAAAGGGTGGAGAAATAAGGAGGGCTTGAATGAATTTGGAGAAATAAGGAGGGTATGGAGATCTTGTTTTGTGTAACTAATGATGGTTACAAATTTTGGAGAACTTTCTTCTCTTCCCCATTTTAGAGGTAGAACTTGGGTTCTCCTCTTTTCATCTTTGTAAAATTTGGAGTCTTGTTTTAATCTTTGTCTTGTTTTTGTGTGGATGTAATGTTGTTTGTTCACCCTCACTCTTGTGCATAGTTGTGGATAGTAGTCCTCTTTCCCATGGGCTTGGGGGAGGCTAGCATGCATCCCAACCTTGGGAAGGCATGTAATGATGCCTATGGTTGGGTGGTAAAACAAGCTTCTTCTCCTTGTTTGGATTCCTTGAAGGCATTTGAAGTTGGATCTCATGATGGAAGTTGGTGGTAGTTGGAGTTCTTTTGGCATCTTCTCTCTCTTTGTGGACATTACCTCTTTGTATCTCTTTTGGATATGGCTTGGTGGAAACTTCATTTGTTGTAAAACCTCCTTTTTGTATTTGAAAATTACTTTTAAACTAGAGTAGGTTTACTTGAGCAATCTCTCTCTTCAAGCTTGCAAAGAATCTTGTAATAAACCTTCTTGAGTAGTTATGTATTTGGATATATTTGTATATGTGAGCTTCAATCCTTGAAAAGAAAAGAAATATTGTAATAGTGGTTTTCTTTAATATGAAAATTTGATTGTAATCTCCTTTTTGAAAAGAAAATGTATAGATTGGGAATATGTCTTTCTTTTGAACATATATATACACTCCATGTTGAGTATCCCTCATGTTAAAAATCTGAAATATTTATTTAGTTACTACCTTTGAAAAAGATTGTCCAACAGGAAGATTTAGGATTTCACATTGAATGGAAACATTATCCCCTTGCAACACATCTTATAAATTTTTGTAACGTTATTGTATAGAATGAAATTGGTTTTGCCTCATTTCTATGTAAACACTTATGGATGGATTGTATAAGGAAAACCAATATGAATGTGTATTCTTCCTCACTAAGTTTTAATCTCTATTTAATACTCTCTCTTTCCATTTGAAAAAAAAAAACCTTGTTTCCTTCTTTTATCTCAGAAATAACTCATTTTAACAAAACTAGTTATTGGGAAATTTTAGGTTCCATAAGTCACTAAGTTAGCAAATAGAAATCTGACATTTTACAACTTGGAATAATTTTCTTCTTTACTTGTAAATGAATATTTAATATAGTTATTTATTTTAATATAACATTATAGTTGCATACATTGTTTTATGTTATTTATATGAGTTTATATTATAAAGTAATATAATGGAAATATCTTATCATTTTATCGATTGTAACATATATATATATAAACTATTATATATAAATTAATATTATAAAACAAATTAATATTATAATTATGTAATTAATATTTCTAAAAAATTTTAAAATAATAAACAAAAAAAAGGATTGGGGAGGGCCGAACCCCTCCCCACCCCCACACACCCTCCATCCATCCCCCCAAACCCCCTTCCGCCGATGCCCTTGTCTCCCTCTCCTTCCAGCTGCCCCCATCCACCATACAACCTCCCTTTCACAAAAACCATCTTACCCCCCCCACCCCTCCATCCCCCACAACACCTCCCATCCCATGCTCCTGCCTTTCCCCACACCTCCCAAAACATCATCCACAAACCTGGTATTTTGGTGGATTTGTGTTTTGACATCAAAAATATTCATCCTATTTAGATTTTCGTTGATATTTTGGCCATATATATATATATGAAAATAACCCCACTATTATACGCAACCCTAAATTTAACACATGGCTCTCCCAGAAATATATAACCCCCCCCGATATACATATATATATATATATCCAAAACCAAAAATATGTATTGGGAGGTATGGTTTTCTCAAAAATGGAATATCCCATGGAAATTTTCTCCCATGGCTCCTCCTCCACTTTGTACCAAATGACAAACAAAACAAATGAGAAAGAGGAATGGAAGAAAAAGAGAAGAAATGGAAAAGAAAGAAATCACATAGAGAAATTTAGGGCAAACTTAGGGTAAAATTTGAAAACTAAGGGTTAATCGATTCTATCCAAGGGCTCACAAATTAACCCTACATACTTTTAAGTCATGGGCCTTTTTAAATGATAAAATGGGAAATAAAGTTTAAGTGTGTGTATGGTAAATAAAATAAAATAGAAAGGGGAAAATCTATTTAAATTTAAAAGAGGGGTAGTCTTTTCCTAGGTTGTCTCTAGTAAATTAATAGAAGCTAAATAAATAAAATTAATTAGAGTTAATGTTTTAGAAATCGGGTAAATTAGATTAATATAAATTAATTTGTTCTCACCTTCAAAAGAAAAATTATGCAGACTTTTTGGTCTATTTTCCAAAGTGTCCTTAGGCAGGGCACTACAAAATCTTCCATGTGCTTCATGGGAAAAGGAAGGGAAAGAGCAAGAGATTTTCACCACTTCTTCCACGCCATTTATTCAGAAGGTTTACAAGAAGACTCCATTTTGGAGTTGAATTTCAAAGAAATGGGCACATCCAAAGGATCATACCATGCCCAATTAGGTACTTGGCTTCATTGGAGCCAAAGGAGCAACAAAACCAGTCATGCCTACTTCAGGGCATGAGGATGAGCATCAAAGTATCAAGGGTCACCATCAATACCTCCAGGAGTCCAATACAGTCAGGTTAAGGAGGTATTTTCCATTAATGTTGATACCTTGATGATTTGGGTGGAGGACCGGCTTATGGTCAGTTTTTCACTCATACAACCAGCCATATTCAGTGCCAATCAGTTGCATGGCTGCCATTTTGAGAAAGGGAAGCTATTTCTCCCTACCGGTTCTGCGCAGGCTTTGTTTGAGTTCCCTTTGCTCTTGGTTAGAGTAGAGTAGGTAGGTTTTCTTTCAGCATAAGAAGTGCTTGTGCACACTCTACATATCCCACTTGGGGTATGTATGATTTTCATGTTTGTACATAGTTTTTGTGGTGCCAGTTTTTCTCTTACACAATGCATTGTTTTGGCTTTTGGTCACAACCGGTTTCATTTTCAGTGGTTTCCAAGAGGCCTAAAAGGGAAGTTTTCCAAGTGAAGATCAGTTATCAGGATATCATTCAGGACTCCATACCCAATGGATGCTTCAGGTAGTTGGTCACTTCATCTAGTAGGCAGATGACCCCTCTGAGTCACCAAAATTGTTATCCAAAATAAGCCCATGCTTGTTTTGGTTAACTTTCCTTCATTCTTCCCTCCTTTTGTTGTAGGTAGATTTTTGCAACTTTAAAGTACTCAAAATTTTCTGGGTATGTTTTCATTAGATAGATGATTTTCTCACCTTTCCAGAAAGGTAAAAAATTCATCCTAACTCCTTGTATTTTTTGAGTTAAGGCTCGTGCGAGTTGAAAGTGAAAATTTTCCCTAGGCAGGCCCGTGGAGATAAGGAGGAAAATTTGCCGTGGAGTCTCGGGCGGCGAGCAGAGAAGGAAATTTTGCCAAGGAAATTGGTGGGTTGGCAGAGGTGTAGAGATAAATTTGGCACTTTTCCCTTTTTGGGAAAAGGCACAAAGTAAAATTTTGGCCCGCGGGCTCGACGAAGGAAGAGAATGGACTCGCGGGGCCGGAGAAAATTTTGGCACTTAGCTTTTGGGGCAAAAAGGTTAAAGTCAAAAATTGGCTCATGAGATCTCGACAAAGGGAAAGGAAAATAATTTTCTTAAGGCCCATAGCCAATGAAATGATGCCACATGTCCTTAGACCAACGGGCTCGTGGAGAATTTTGGGAAAATTTTCCATTGTTGCGAAAGGGGAAAAAGGTCAAATTTGGCCCGTTGGCACGAATTTTGCCCTAATTTTGCCATTTTTCACCCAAATCTTCAGAGGACCATATCTTTCGATCTAGAGCTCAGATTTTCACGATATTTATATCATTGGAAAGATTTTGAAATTATCTACAAGATGGACCCCTCAATTTTGATTTTTGATGGAAATTTGTGGGAGAAAATTGAAGAAATGTCCCTGGAATGGGAAAAATGCGAATCGACCCCCAACTACCAAAATTGATGAAGTATGGTGTCTGTTTCTTCTCCAGCATGACCGAATGCATCAAAAATGGATTTTTGAGGGTGCCCTTGCTGTTTTAATGAATCTTGTTGGTGGTTGGAGATGTCGAATCAATTTTCCTACATTTTTTACCTTTCTTCATTCTCGTTTGATCACTAAAAGCAAAATTTTGCTCATTTTTGTAAAGGTTGGACATTCTTGCTCTTGCAAGCTCTTCTTTTCTCCTTAGCAGGCGGATTTGAAGGATTTTTAGACCTCCCATGAAGAATGCAACACGTTTTTGCCTCTCTTCCCGTGTAATGCATTGTATCAAACTTAGGAATGATAATGCATGTTCTGTGAATGATTTTCCAATCCTCTCATGCATTTATTATTGTCTTCTAATATTTCATTGAATTTTGGCAATCTGTGCATGTTTTGATGTTGCATCTCCATGATCTAGTGTCTATTTTTCAAAACAAGAAGTTCAGCACTCCTTTGGTGTATCACCGTTCTGTTTTGCTTAGTTTTGTTTCCATTTCCATGTTTTCTCTCAACCCTGTCTCCTTGGTAGTTTTAGAGTAGGATTTTGAATCAAACCTCTGTAAATTTCATGCATACACCTAAACAGAGGAGTAGGAACCAGCCTCAATCTGGAGATTTTTCCCAATTTGCAAGGTCCCACACTTAGGGAAAACTCCATGTTGTGCATTCACACCAAATTGACCATTTGTCTACAACAGATTTGAAGGTCGATTTGGGGGTCTTGAATTTTGCACTAACAAAAACCATTTAAAAATTCACAAAGATTGTTAAAAAAACTGCAAATGACCTTCCATAATGTATTTTAACTACAAAAATTAAGGACTTGGAGATGAGAGTGTTGATTTTCTCTTTTACTTCAACCTTTCACATTGGCTTTTCTCACCTACAATTCATTTGATTTGTTTCCTTTAGCTTGCACCGCTCTTTTCTTTCATTTTTTCTATTTTTATGTATTGAATACCTAACTTCCCACCCTCCCATGGGCTAGGAGTGTGTAATTTGCATGTAGTTGTAATCTAATGTATAAATTTGAATATAATTTAAAAGTGATAATTATTTTTAATTTTATTATCTCGGATAATAGATAAAAAAAAATTATAATCTTAATTATATATATATATATATATATATATATAATTAAGATTATATATATATATATATAAATATATATATATATATATATCTGTGGACCTCAAAACTAGCCGTATCCATATCATAGCGTATACGTATCTACATTTGTATTTGTATCCATGTAACTCATACTAGGAGTAGAAATACTGCCAATGCATAATTGTGCTACCGATGTCCTACCCCACTTGAAATTGTTGGTTTGGCCTAAACCATAAGATTGGGTTTGGCGATCTTGTGATTCATTGATTCCAAGCCATCACTGGATCCCAATGCCTTCAAGAGGCCTGGATCTTCATTGAGAAAATGTTCTTGCACACACCCCTTTTCATTCGAAATAATTTTGTTTAGGCCTTTCCCAAAGATGGTCTATTTATTGGTTCCTCATATGTTGTATCAATGCTCCAACTTTGAACCAAGCCAAAGCCTTCCGAAACAAGAACTTGAAGAGTCTAACTTTACATTTGGTACTTGTATTTTACGAGACCTCGTGCAATGCTCTTTCGACATTCCCATTTAATGCTTATCCATCAATGATTGCAAACTCGTGAGATTTTTTCTAGTTGAGACATTTTTCAGACAATTGGTAGTCCTCGTGTGTGCTTCCAAAGTCTAGACTCAACATCCTTTCAATCTGGGCATCACACAATCAAGGAATTATATCTAACTCCTAACTTAGAGGGTGTGTGCTAAGATAATAAAAATAGAAATAATATTATGAACACACACAAACTCACAAGAGAAATAAAAAACTTAACTTTCTATTCAAAATACTCTAGAGCACTTCGGTGCCTTCTCTTGCTTCTCTCTTGCTTTCCTTGCTTATTGAATTACAAAGTGAAACCTCTTATTTATAGAAGTTTTCCAACCTTCTACCTTAGAAAATATCTCATAATATCTTATATTAGATATTATTGATCTTTTGGATATTTTATAGATATTCCTAGAATTCTTACCAACCATTCTTGGATATTTACAAGATATTATGAATAATATCTCTTGATATTTTGGAGGGGATAATATTCACAATAAAGTAAATATTTTACATAAAGTTGAATAAAGTTGGAACTTATCTAATCAAGATTAGATATTTCCAACACTCCCTCCTAATCTTGATTCTTCATGTATTGTTGGAGTGAAACGGACCTATGATGCCCAAACAATCTCTCATATGCTCAAATGTGTCCTTTGGTAATGGTTTGGTGAAGATATCAGCATTTTGTTCTGCAGACCTGCAAAACTCCAAAAATATTTGTCCATTGTTAACTAGCTCTATGATAAAATGATACCTAGTATCAATATGCTTTCTCCTTTTGTGAAAAACATGATTCTTTGACAATGCAATAGCTGAGTTGTTATCACAAAATATCTTCATTGCTCCTTCTTGTTCTTGCTTTAGATCTGATAATACTCTTCTCATCCATATTGCTTGACATATTGTTGTGTGGCTGCCACATATTCTGCTTCTGCCAAAGAGAGAGTGACAATAGGTTGTTTCTTAGAATCCCATGAAACTACACCTAAACCAAAATGGAAAACATAGCCGAATGTGCTCTTTCTATCATCTATGCTTCCTGCACAATCACTGTCTGTGTAACCAACTAACTTGAAAATATTAGAAGCTGTATATAAAATACCAAAATCTTTTGTTCCACTAACATATCTTAAAATTCTTTTTCCAGCTTGCCAATGAGAATCCTTTAGGGATTCCATAAACCTGGAAATAAGACTTACACCATACATGATATCAGGCCTTAGTAGTAGTCAAGTACATCAGACTACCAACAAGTCTTTTGTACATAGTTGGATCAATATCACAACCTTTTAACTTCAATCCTATGGCAACTGGTGTTGATACTGGATTGCAATTCATCATGCGGAACCTTTTCAAAATATCATTGGAATATTTTGATTGACATATAAAAATTCCATTTTCTGATTGACTGACTTCTATGCCAAGAAAAACTTCATTAGACCCAAATCTGTCATTTCAAATTCTTTCTTCATTGTTGTCTTAAACAAGTCAATTGAAAAATCTCATGTGAATATTAGATCATCAACATATAGGCATACAATTAGAATTTGTTCTTGATCATTCATTTTGATGTATAGTGTTGGTTCACTATCACTTTTTCTAAATCCATTTTTCAAAAAATATGAATCAATCCTGCTATACCATGCTCTTGGAGCTTGTTTCAAACCATACAAGGCTTTTTTCAATCTACAGACCTTGTGTTCTTGACCTACAATTTCATATCCAAGTGGTTGTAAAACATAAACTTCTTCTTCTAGTATGCCATTCAAAAATGCAGACTTGACATCCATTTGATAGACTTTCCAATTATTTTGAGTTGCTAATGCTAAAACAGTTCTAACAGTGTCTAGTCGAGCTACTGGAGCAAAAGTCTCATTATAATCAATTCCGGGTTATTGTGAGAAACCCTTTGTAACTAACCTGGCTTTATGTTTTTCATCATTTCCATCTGCATTGAATTTTGTCTTGTAGACCCAATTCATGCCAATTACACTCTTTCCTTTTGGAAGGCTCACAAGATCCCATGCATGATTCTTTTCAATAGAATCAATTTCTTCAACCATAGCTTTTGCCCATTTTTCATTTTCAAATGCATCTTCAAAATATATAGGATCATCATGAGAAAATATTGCAAAATCAAAATATAAATCAACATTCTCATCACCTTGAGTTTGTTTATAAGTCTCCCTTAAGCTTCTTGTCTTTCTTTCTTGGGGTGTCCTCAAGTGAGACCTTTTTGTTGCCAATGTTGGATCTGATATGTCACTACTATGAGACTTTGAATTTGAAGAATTACCTTCATTCCCTAATGCTTCATGTGGATGTAAATTTTCTAGAGGGGATGGCGATCCATTTGAGATACCTCTTGTGATTCTTCTTGAAACTAGAGTGTTATGTGAAGAAGAAGTCACTGCACTGATCCCTTGAGGTGCTAGATGAACATTTTGTGTGATCTTTTCATCAAAATCATTCTCATGATGAGGTATTCCTATAGTGATATTTGTTAACTTATCAATACTTCCATCCCATGCTTGTTCTTCAATGAACTGAATATCTCTACTAATAATAGAATTCTTTGTGACGGGTTATACAATTTATAGGCTTTTGATTGCTCACTGTAACCTACAAAAATACATCTCTCTCCTTTATCATCCAATTTATTTCTCCTCTCATTTGGAATATGTGCATAAGCTACACATCCAAAAACTCTTAAATGTGATACATTGTGTTTCTTTCCACTCCATGCTTCTTGAGGAACTTTATCCTTCACAATTTTTGTTGGACATCGGTTCAAGATGTAAACCGCACAAGCTACTACTTCAGCCCAATACTCATTTGGTAAATTTTTAGCTTTCAACATACTTCTAGCCATTTCCATAATTGTTCTATTCTTTCTTTCTACCACACCATTCTGTTGAGGTGTATACCTTTTGTAAATTGTTTCTTAATCCCATGAAATTTGCAAAAATTTAAGAACTCATTTGAAACGTACTCTCCTCCTCTATCTGATCTTAACACCTTTATATAGTAAATCGCTCTACTTTTCAACCATGGCCTTAAACTCTTTGAACACACTAAAATATTTTGACTTATGTTTCAAAAAATAAACCCAAGTTTTTCTATTCAAATCATATATAAAAGTCGAAAATACATGCTCCCTCCAATTGATGGTGTTTACATAGGTCCACATAGATATGAATAGACAATATCAAGAAGAGATCTAGCTCTATATGACTTTTCAATAGGAAATTTTTCCTTGTGTTGCTTCCCTAGAATACAATTTTCACAAGGATTGTTTGGTTGTTCTATCAAAGGAAAACCCTTCACCATATGTTTCTTTTGCAACAAATCTAAACCACTAAAACTTAAGTTTCCAAATCTCAAATGCCACAACCAAGTCTGATCTTTTAAAGAAACTTTAAATGCTAGTGAAGAAATCTCTGTAGATGACAAATCATGTTGGATTCTTAATGGAAACATTTTGTTTCTTATCATCTCAACCTTTGTAATCAATTTGTTACTTGGATTTCTATCTAGTATTACACATGCATCATCTTCAAAATAGACTTTATATCCCTTTTGCACTAACTTCCCAATACTCATTAGATTATGTTTCAAACCAGGAACATAATACACATTTGGAATGTGTTTGTTCTCACCTTTCTTTGTTTCAATATTTACGGTTCCTTTTCCCATTACTGCAAATTTATTATCATTTCCTAACTTAACTTCAGATGCAATTGAATCATCTATGTTTGTAAACATCTCCTTACATCCAATCATATGATTACTACATAAAACATCTAGAAATCAAATATCATTTGTACTTTCTTGAGCAACATTGCATGTAATAAACATTGAACCATTGTTATAACTTTCAGACAAATTTTCTTCTAAAAATGTACATTTTGTCTACTCATATCAAAATGTTTCTTCTTGCATTCATTAGCATAGTGTCCATACCTTTTACAGTAATTGCATTGAACATGTGACTTATCATACCTCTGACCATAAGTGTGATTTTGATTGTTTCCTCGGCCTCTAGCACTTGCAGTGTAGAAATTTGAATTTGTTCTTCCTCCTTCATAATATGTGTTTGCTCTTCCAGATCCTCTTTGGAAATCTCTTCCTCTCCTCTATTGAAGCTTGATCTTCTTCTTGCTCTATTACCACCAACTGAAACTTGTGATTTGAAGGCTTGCTCAAGAGATGAGCTACCTGATCTATTCAATATTTTCTCATGAGATATTAAAGATCCCATTAATTCATCTATAGACATTTGAGTTAGATTCTTTGATTCTTCTATTGCAACAACAATCACATCAAACTTGCTAGGAAGACTTCTGAGTATTTTCTCTACAATCCCTTAATCCTCTAAAGTCTCACGATGAGACCTAATTTTATTTACTACACTCATCACATGGGTGAAAAATAAATCTACTGAATCTAAGTCTTTCATACAAATATTCTCAAAATCTCTCCTAAGATTTTGTAATTTTGTAATTTTTACTTTACTAGTACCTTGATAAGTTATTTGAAGACTTTCCCATGCTTTCTTTGATCTAGTTGTTGTTCTGACACACGAAATATGGACTCGTCCATTGCTTGTTGAATTTGAAACAAGGATTTTGCATCCTTCTGCTTGTTCTCCTTCAACAAATCCTTATCTACTTGTGCCAGTGCTTGAAATGCTTGAAGATTTCCAGGTTATGGAAACCCATTCTCAACTAACTCCCACACATCTAGTGAACAAAATAAGGTCCTCATTTTTATGCTCCAATAATCATAGTTCTTCCCATTGAATATGGGGATGTGGGCTTGAGTGAGGCTGCTACTCATACCTGCCATTTTAACTAGACTAATAGAGTAAAATAAAGACTTATGACGTAAGCTCAACCTAGCTCTGATACCAATTTGAAGGAATTATATCTAACTCCTAACCTAGAGGGTGTGTGCTAAGATAATAAAAATAGAAACAATATTATGAACACACACAAACTCACAAGAGAAATAAAAACTTAACTTTCTATTCAAAATACTCTAGAGCACTTCGGTGCCTTCTCTTGCTTTCCTTGCTTATTGAATTACAAAGTGAAACCTCTTATTTATAGAAGTTTTCCAACCTTCTACCTTAGAAAATATCTCATAATATCTTATATTATATATTATTGATCTTTTGGATATTTTATAGATATTCCTAGAATTCTTACCAACCATTCTTAGATATTTACAAGATATTATGAATAACATCTCTTGATATTTTGGAAGGGATAATATTCACAATAAAGTAAATATTTTACATAAAGTTGAATAAAGTTGAACTTATCTACATCAAGATTAGATATTTCCAACAACAACTACAAGATTTGAAATGGTTCATATATGATATTAATGAGTATTTTTATTTCCTTTGGTACGAAAGACCTTATTCCTGTGTATATAAGGAACCAACAAATATCTATATATTAAGAAATGTCTATATATTAACAACTCACAAATGTTAGATTTCTAGCAAATATCTATAAATTAACAACTCACAATCATAGCTTTCTTATTTCCACAGTGTTCTCACGTTTGAAAACAGAGATATCTAAAACAATTGTTCTTTATCCATTTTTCTTTATCTACATTGATTTCCTATTTCCTTATGTTTTCTTAAGGAGTCATCTCCATACTATTCAATGTCTCCTAAGCTAGCCATCCATGTTTCGGTGATAGCATTTTTGAAGTTTTCAACTCTCTGCTTTCGATTCTTGGTGGAAAATAAAACAATGCTATAAAGATTGTCAAAATGGTTTCCTAAACATCAATTTTTACTAAATTGCATTATTAAGAAATCTATCTCGCCAAAAACATGTTATGCATGTGCTTTGTTGTTCTCAAACTGTTCCTTAATTTCTTCCGTAACCATCTAAGACACATGACTATGCTAAAGTCCCTCATCTTTAGGATTTTGGGTTATGCCACTCTTATACCCAATGTAATGTGTAGGGTTTTAGTTTATGCCACACTTATACCCCGAGGAGTGTGTGTATAGACTTTAGTATTGCTAGCTACATCTAGCTGGCTCATGCAAGTTATCAGAGCAAATTCTTACTTTTAAAACAATATTAATGTGCTTCGCCCAGATGGCTTATAAGTTATAACTCAATCCCATTGATTTATCATTTGAGCACAACCGAGTAGACATCTTATATCATTGTTATAGTACTCAAACAAGAACACATACTAGTAAACTAATGTATACTCTTATATATAGCAGTATAGATGGTGACATTTGTGTGTGCGTGCGCACATGTACTTGCATGCCTGTGTTATCCGTGAATCTCAATTTTGAGAAATTATCGTATTCATATCCCCACTCCCGTGATGCAAGGGTTTTGGGAAGAGGGTCAACGGGTGTGACAGATAATTACCAACAAATACATTAAACAGTTTTCTCGTTAGTACATTTAAATTGTTAATTTTCCAGTGCCTATGTATTTTAGTTTACTTTATCTCTGTTTCATATATATCCTAAGGTAGGGTCCCATAAAATACATATAGTTCGGAGCAGTTGATGCGGTCATGCTAAGGGGCCAACTTACATTTTGTAACTTTTTTCTTACACATTTTTTTATCAACCTTTGGTATCTATTACTTGTCCTCTATCAACACCTACGTGGCCAGGATATGGGTACAGTATCGCATCTTGGTATGGGTATGATACGCGAATACATCGCTTTTAAAAAACCTTGGGTACGATACATCTTGGATACATCCCATCTTGGATATGTATATATATAGTTTACTCATTTTTAGTCCATAAAAACTAAAATATTAATCTTGCCACTCACTAGAGTAGGCCCTCCTTCTACGAGAATGCTGGTTCCGAGGTTGTGAATTTCAATTTTTTGTTCTAGGTGGTGAGTGATGGGAATCGTGTTCCTTTTAATTTTAATGTTGGTGCTTTCAATGAATCAAGAAGAGTTACAGTGGTTCTGTTGGAATTTGTGGAGAATTTGGTGGCCTTCATGAGGGAAAAGAACTTTGGTCATGCTCAAATCAAACTCCCAAATGTGAAAGCCCTCAAACTTCCATTGCACTTTGGTGCCGAGCTAGTGCAAGAAGCTACGGGTCTCTGCTTGGTGACACCTACGAGTATCTCTGGAGGGGCTGGCTTAAGGAAAATTCTGCTATAGTGGACTCTGATGCAGAGCTCGAGGTAGATCATGGTTTTCCAAAAGAAAGTCTCTCTGTCTCGGTTGAATCTGATTAGAAAATCATTAGGCCCTATTAGTAGTTTATAGAATAAAGTACTAGTTTTTGTTAGTATGCCAATATGACCTGGTTTGTTTCTTGTCAAAGGTTTTTATGAACACTTGAGGTTTGGCCTCCAATTATGTAAATAGGGAATGGGTCCCTTCAACCCGCCTTATCAATAACAAAAACTGAAATAGTAATACAAAACTTGAATCAATGTTCAAAACATTCAATATACTTAAGACTTTGCATTTGTATTGATCATGTGGCTACCATACATATGATATACATATATCATGTCAACATGAATACGAACAAAACTTGAAATTTGAAAAATATACTAGGATCCATGTTCAAATTTTCAAAACATACAATATACTTAAGATTTTACATTTCATTGTTCATGTGGTGATTAGGGTGTTTTATTTTATTCATTTTATTTTTAGGGTTCGGTTTTAGTGATTAGAAAAGTCAAAAAAATAAAATAAATTTAAAACCTTTAAAAGACGTATTTAGGAAGGGATATGCCACGGATACGTGTGGGTACCTCCTGGATACGCATGGATACATCATCACGTATCCGGGAGGTACCCACACGTATCTCGTGGCATATCCATATGTATTCGTATCGATACATATCAAATAGGATTTTTGGGGGTTAAGGGTGTATCCTAGCAACGTAGATCAACACTCTTAAAAGTTTTTCCTCATTTATTTCGAGGTTCATTAATTGGCATCAACCTTTGATATATGTTAATTAGCTTTATAATTATAAATTTGGTCGCTGACCTAAACCCACAATCTACTCAACTTGAGTCGTAATCGCAGCAAAAAAGCACCATTACTTGTTCATTTTCTTGAAAATTGAATATACTTTGTACAGATCAATCAAATTCATTTTCTGAAATCTAAAACAACATTAAAAGTAAGTTTCTGGGAGACATGTCTAGTTGTTTGTGTAAAGCACGCCATGGTTATGATTGACCATTTTTTTCTATTTCTATGGATTTGATGCTTTTTGACATAAGATAGGTATATGGTATAGGCTAGCGTAGACCACTAAAAGGTAGGTAAGCTTTGACATTAATTGAGCCATTTTTGCATAGATCTCATTTTTTGTGCATTTCCAAATATCTCACAATATGATAAAAGGAAATCCAAGGTTTTTTATTTCCAAAATGTTCAAAGTAACATTGAGTCACTTCTACGGCCTTTTGGATTCAGATAAAATTCAATAGAATGACTGAAAAACTCATCTGCACCGAAAGTTCTCAAAACATACTTTCCATAAATGGTAAAAAGGCACAAAATGTCTCTGTATTTTTCTTTGGCTTAAGAAACACATGATTTCTCTGTTCCCTATTTGATACAAATTGGTCAAACAAAGTGTAAACTCTCTTGTAAAGATCTCGCTCTACATAATTTTAACTAAATTTGAAAACTTACCGAAATCATATTTGTGCCAATTTATCTATTTGCCTCACTTAATTATATGACTATCTACAGCTCGTATTTATCTATTTGCCTCACTTACCGAAATTGTATTTGTGCCAATTTATCTATTTGCCTCACTTAATTCTATGACTGTCTACACTATCTACACAATTGTGGAAAATCTAATTGTTGGCATGCTTTCTAAATATGGTGTTTTGAACTAGCATGTCATATAGCCTAATTGGGATGGAAGCCTAGGCAACTTGGTGTTCAGGGGTTAGCATGCTCAAAACTAAGCACATAAACCTTGAGTAACTCAAATTGGCTCCTAAAGGATGATTTATTCCTTTTAGAACAGATTGGCTTCTTACATAATTTAATAGAATGGCTCTGCATGTGTTAGGAAAATTAGAGTAGCGAACAACTTCCTATGCTAATTTGTAGAAAATCTGCAGTCTTATACAACAAACAACATAAAAAAATAAATAAAACAATTAAATAACTTGCATAAACAGAAGAATATTCAAACTAGCACTTTGTTGTGCGTAATCTCCATTAATTAACTCATACTCAGAGCTTCGGCTCAAATTACAATGAAGTTTGTGCGTGCAACACTTCTCTAATTCTACCTGTGCAGATTTCACACTTCTGTGTGTGCATACAAAGCAATTACAATTGCTGTTATTTAAATAGAATAACTCACCCACTAACAACTCTTCAACTGAGCATTCTAAATTTAAACTCATGCTTTAAAATAGTTGCATGTTGTGCATGAATTAAAGCATATTTATTTGAATTAAATCTAATCCTAAAAATAGGATAAAACTGAGATAACTAAGGAAACTAAATCTATTTTTAATATTCCTAAAAGATACGGTTGGAATTACATGCATATTTCCAACACTCCCCCTTAATTTCAAACTTGTAGCTTTCACTATTCTAGATCTTTGTTTGCTTTTCAAATCATGTCATGCACAGGATCACAAACTCCCAAACAATCTCTCAAATATTCAAAAACTTATTTTGCCAAAGCCTTTGTAAAAATGTTTGCAACCGATCTTCGGATCTAAAAATTCAAGATGAATTTCCTTGTTATTTACCAACTCCCTAATGATACCTCATATCAAGATGTTTGCTCCTCTTATGAAAAACATGATTTTTGGACAACGCTATGACTGAGTTGTTTTCACCAAAACTATGTGTAGCTTCCTCTTGTTTCTCTTGTAAATCTATCAACACTCTTCTCATCCAAATAGCTTGACATGTTGCTCCTATTGCGGTTACATACTTTGCTTCTGCTGAAGATAACATGACAATGGGCTTCTTATTTGATGCCCATGAAACCACTCCTGTTCCAAAGTGAAAAATATAGCCGGATGTGATCTTCTGATCATCTATACTTCTAGCACTATCACTGTCTATATACACAATTAATTTAAACTCATCTGAACTTGAATAAATAATTCCATGATTCCTTGTTCCATGTACACACCTCAAAATTCTTTTTCCAGCTTGCCAATGTGAATCTTGTGGAGTTTCCATGAACCTTGATATGAGGCTCACACTATACATGATATCAAGCCTTGTGGGTCTGTCAAATACATAAGACTTCTAACCAAATTTTTAAACAATTTTAGATCCACAAACGATCCTTCATCCTCTTTTCTCAACTTCAAACCTAGTGCAACTAGTGTTGGCGCTGGATTACAATTCAACATGTTATACCTTTTCAAAACATCATTTGCATACTTTTCTTGTGAGATAAAAACTTCACATTCTAATTTTTGAACTTCAATGCCCAAAAATAATGCATAAGACCAAGATTTGTCATCTCAAATCAAGCTTCTTCATGGCTGATTTGAATGACTCTCAGAATAAATTTCCAAGTAATGATCAAATCATCTACGTATAAACAAACAATTAAAATTTTACCTTTCTCATTTATCTTAGTGTATAAGGTAGGCTCACTGCTGCTCCCTCTGAAACCATTCTCAATCAAATAAGAATCTATTCTTCTATACCGACCTCTAGGTTCTTGCTTGAGACCATAGAGTGCTTTCTTCAATCAAGATACGTTTCCTTCATGACCTTCAATCTCATAACCTTCTAGCTGATTTACATAAACTTTCTCTTCAAGGAATCCATTTAAGAATGCTGATTCAACATCCATCCGATAAATAGGCCATTTGTTTTGAGCTACAATTGCTAAACCATTCTTACCATGTCCAAACGTGCTACTATTGTAAATGTTTCATTGTAGTCAATTTCAGTATTGCTATGTAAAACCTCTTACAATGAGTCTTGCTTTGAGTTTTTTTACTTTTCCATTAGTATTTTATTTTTTCTTGTAGACCCACTTGAATCCTATCATGTCCTTTCCTTTTGGAAGATCCATCAGCTCCCACGCCCGATTCTTCTCTATAGCATCGATCTCATCATCCATGGATTTTTTCTAAATTGCATTCTTCATAGCCTCTTTGTAATATATTGGATCTGCACCTAAGAAAATAATGCAAAAACTGAAAATGAATTAGTTGTATCAACATTATAAATCTCACTTAGACTTCTTGTTTTCTCGTCATGTAGAACTATTTGATGCAAGACTATTTTGTGGTGATGGAGTAATTTCTCGGTGTTCTATGTGGTGTCTCTTTCATGGCTGAAATCTTGGTGACCTCTTGACTATAGATGGAGGTGTAGCTTGTGCTACAACTTTTTGGTGCATGTCCAATATTGTAGATATAGTATCTTGTTGCTATAAAGTTTCATCTCGCCATATCATCATGTGGAATAGTTGTTGTTATACTCACTGTTATCTCTATACTTCCATCCAATGCTTCATTATCAATAAATTGCACATCCATGCTGATCACAACCTTTCCAAAGAATCGGACCGTATAACTTGTATAATTTTTTATTCTCTCGAATACCCAACAAAAATACACTTTTATCCTTTGTTGTCTAAGTCATTCCTTAGCTCATCATGTACATGTGCATACATTACACAACCAAAAGCTCAAATGTGAAACAATGTGTTTCTTGTTAGTCTATGCTCATTGAGGAACCATATTCCTAACAAGTTTCTTTGACACTGCTCAAAATATAAACAGAAGTTTGTACTTGCTTCTACCCAATAATCATTTGGAAGATGTTTTTCCTTCAACATGTTTCTCACCATCTCCATGATGGGTCTATTTTTCCTCTCTACCACACCTTTTTGTTGTGGTACATACCTAGTAGTAAACTTCTTGTGTATACCATGATATCTACAAAAATTCATAAAATCATTAGAAACATACTCACCTCCTATGTACATTCTGAGAACTTTGATATAGTATCCACATTGCTTCTCCACTAATTCCTTGAATCTGTTGAAATGTATCAAAGGCATCCGATTTATTTCTAAGGAAATAAACCCATGTCTTCCTTGTGTAATCATCAATGAATGTCATAAAATAAATACAAACTCCAATAGAAGCTATCTGCATAGGTCCATATAAATCGAGAGTACAATCTCAAGTGGTGAACTTGCTCTTGTTGTTTTACCAATTGGGAATGAATCTATGTGTTGCTTCCCCAAAATACAACCTTCACATACCCTTGCCGCTTCAATCAATGGAAAACCTTTAACCATATTCTTTCTATGTAATAAACTCAAACCTCCAAAATTCAAATTTCCATACCTTAGATGGTAAAGCCATGATTCATCCTGCAATATCCCTTATGGGATACTACTTAAAACCGCACAAAATATTGAAAATTTTCAGCCAAATAAAATACCGATTTTTGCAGATTTTTAGGATGATAGTAACATAGGATGACAACTATCTCTACACACATGATGTAAGAATCACAAAGAAAATGAACAGAAGCCAAATATGTAGAAGAATTTTTGCATCCTTATAGAAGTTAAGATGAAGAATAATTCAAGAAAAACAACACCAAAAGGAAAAATGCCTCCAATAAGTTTTGAGAAAAATGGTTACATGTACCAAGCTTGTTCTAAATCGATGGGGATTTTATTGGGTTTCACCAGATCCTTAATCTTCTTCCTTCCTTTGCAGATAACAAACAACACAATGATAAAAAAATTTCCTTTCAAAGTGACAATTGAATCTCGCTTCAAACACAAACACATGTCCATATCAATTAATTTTCATATAGCAAAATGAGGAGACATTCGTGTAATGATTCGTCTCCATGCTCGGTCCCAAGCTCCCATCTAGTATACACAGGGGAAACGTTGATGGAATCCATATTTATACCTTACAACCGCATTATTTAAAAGCTTTATCAACATTTTTAACAAACCCATTTTGCATACATCTTGTCGGAAGCTCCTGCTACAACTATTCAAATATAGCTAAATTTGCAATGTGAATTTGGTTTTTCGTGGTCAATGCCTCCCTGGATATAGAAAATGTGAATGTAGTATTATGAAAGGGAAATGGCAGGTTTGAAAGGATGTTAAGGGTGTCCCTCACTCCAAGTTCTTCTAGAATGGGAGCCCCATACCTTGCAACACACCATCCTCCCCGTCATATGCCACCCACCACCCCATGCCTTCATTCTTTTAATTATTTTGATTTTTTTGTTTTTCTTACTTAGCACTACGTAAACAATATGAGAAGGTCTCAAGAATCGGAAATAGGGTCAAGATTAGAGGTGTTAACAATGAGGTGAGATGGTTTTGAACCCACCATCCGTATAATTGGTCCCTTTTTTCTTAGATTATTTACAATCCTAAACTACGTGTCATGTTTCAAAACTCCTCCGATATTAAAATGTGAGTCTTTTGTAATACAATATTTAGGTCCAAACCCTATCACCTATCTATAGATTGATGTTTTTAGGAAGGTCATGGGAGATGTCTAAATCTACCAATATCTGAGCATAGGTTGTATACATCTGCAAGGTAGTGTTATCATCAATTTTTCAAAGCCCCTAACTTATTACCAATAGCTTTCAGAAAGTCTCATCCCAAAAATACAATGGGAGTCCAGGAGTCTCGACCTGAGATGAGCATAGTGTTAAAAGAGTCTTTCATTGGGTCAAATTTGTGATACTGGGTTTATTCAATGAGATAGTATTGATCTCCCAAAGCAAATACACATTGTTTATGAATTCATAATCCTCATTAGAATAAAAATAATAATAAAATAACCTTTGGAGCATGAGAAGAAATCAATCTTACCATGGATTTTGGAGCTCCATTTTAAAGTGACCCATTCATGAAACTGTGAGATTTTAGGTCGGAAATTGTTGAACCTGCATATGAGAGCATGGTTGTTGTATGTATCTTCCAAATTTTACATTTTGAGCATAGCTTCATCATTCAATTAAATAACCGTGGTATCTTTAGATGGTTTCAAGAATTTATAATTTTCTTCTACAAAGAGTGTCCCCTACAATATTATTAATGTTAGTAAAGGAAGGAGCTTGACAAGCCCCTATCAATTTCCCCGCTTCACCGATATCCTCATCAACAAATCCACACACCAGATCTCAAACCTTACCCTAATTGGTATGTAGAGAAGAAGCTGCAAATGTATGATATACATGGTTTCTATTTTCATCATTTTCCTTTGCAAATGGGTGTCTCTTTCCACCGCCAACAATCCCTTCCCGAGTGTTAGCCGCCACCGAGCCTCCCTTCATGCCTTTGTCATTAGGGACTCAGGCTATAGTGCCCACTCCTCTTCAACATTTATATGATTATGATGTTGCTTAGTATAGACTAGAGTTATGGAAATTTCTATCACAGTTTAGATATTGACATATGGACATTGTTATTTTGATTAGTTAATTGATAGACAATGTGGATGTTAGACTTATGACATGATTTACAGGATGGATTATATGCATGTTTGGATATATCAAATTGTTGATTTTGAGCTTATATTGGACTGATGCATTTATTTCGATAATTATATGATGTTAGATGATGTATTTGATGTCATGATCTTATTGCTAGTTGATAAATTAATGAAATTGAAATAATTGAAATTGTGAACAATGGAAAATTACTTGTTTTGAGATGGTTTAGTTACGATAATTGATTATATGTATATGCATGTATTTTTACTATTTTGATGTCGTTAATATGGCCACAAGGCTAAAAGGTATTGTCTTGACTTTTGTAGGTGTTCGCAACACAATAAACCAAAGGGGGATAGGAGACCAATAGTGAAAGAATATGGAGTATTGGCAATAGGTCACCATGACAACATGTGTATTCGTATGTTGTTTGTTGTTGTAGTTTGTTAGGAGGTCCCCATTGGGGGTGACCTCAAATGTGACCTTGGGAATGTTTGTAATTTTGTCTTGTTGATTTTATTTAATTGTGAGTTATTGTATTTTTATTAGTATGTGGAGTCACTTTTATTAATTGTGTTTAGCACCCCTCTTAAGTTAATTTAAAATTGTTTAACTAGTGCTATTAGGATGTGACAAAGGGGGAAATAAATGTGATTTGGTAGCCTTAATGTGTGTTGGTTTGGAATGATTTCAATTTGTTTTAGGTTGTGTGTACTCAATCTTCCTTGTGAAATTCGGATTTTGACCTTCTAGGCTATTTTGGAGACTTGTGGGACAAGCTAAGCTTGTCCCACACCTCTTAAAGTCACCCACCCACTTATCCTATGATGTGAGGGAATTATTTTAGGTCTTATTTTGTGTTTTAATGAAGGAAAAGAGCAATTAATTACACTTTTATTACATGGGTATTTAATTTTTTCCTTAAGGGGTGTGGGTTGGGTTGAGTGTGTAAGGGGGTGGTCATTTCTCCAACCACCAATTTATTATGCTTTGGGATTTGGGTTTGACCTTAGTGATGTGGGATGGAGAATAAATGATGTGGCATCCTACATGGAGCCACATCATCTCCCTCTCCTCCTTTCTATTTATTGGATTTTTTTTGAAGTTTTGGGGTTACTTGCTTTGTTTTTACTCCTTTTTTTGGTGGTGCTTGATTTTGGAGTGCTTGTTGGAGTTGAATATTTATTGGAATTTCTTGGGCTTGGAGAAATTTTAGAACTTTCTTATGGAGTGGATTATTTCTATGGAAAGGTAGGGTCTTCGCCTTGGGTTTCTTCTCTTGCTTTGTGTGTTTATGTGTTGAATGAATGTTTTAATGCATGATGTTGTTGGGTAGTGAAATGGCTTTAGGATGTGTATGAGAAAGTGAAATGGGGATAATTTTTTTTTGGGAGGCATAAGATTTTTCTCTTGGGTATTTAGGAGGGAGTGGGTTGGGTGCCCCACCTTGTTCTCATCTTGTTATTTTGTTCATTTTGGGAGACATAAGAGAGAGGGAGGCATAAGAGTGAGGGAGGCATAAGAGATATTTTATTTGTAGGGAGGCATAAGATGTTTTGGGGTTTTGATGGAGTTTTGGAAGCTTCGAGTGGGCACCCAAACCCTTGGGAGGCACAAGGGTATCCTCGTATTCCTTTCTCTAATTGGCTTGATTTTAGATCCAATGTCTTGGGTAGTTTATGTGTATTAAAATGAATATTTTTTGTTATTTTCTTGTGTGAATGTTGTTTCAAAGTAAATGTGGAAGCCTTGTCTTTTTTTTTCAATGGTTGTCAAATATTCCATATTGTTTCATTTTTGGGGCTCGGGGGCCAATGAGGAAGTAGGATTCACTTCCTCATTGAGTATTGGTTGGGTGGAGAGTGTTGCCTACTCCCCCATTTTTGGTTGTAGTGTTTATCTTGGTAGAAGGTGGAGCTCAAAGGAGGATTCATGTTTCTTGTTGCATTTGGAGGAAAGGACCAAGAACCCCTTGAAACATTTTTTTCATGTTGTCTCCATTGTGTATGGAGGGCTTGTAAACTTGTATTCTTAAAGTGGAGATTTTTAGTTTCCTTATTTATTAAAATTGTAGTATTAGTTCTCATTGGAAATGAAAGTAAAGGATTTAATATTACTTCTTTGTTTGTTGGGAAGAGAAACAATTTTAGTGTAACAAGTTCTTGATATGATGGAAATGTGATTGAAATGATAATAAATTTACTTTCAAGCTAGTAGTTTCATTGCCTTCAAGAGGAGTGATATTCATTTTAAAATATGGGGAAATCTTGTTACAAATTATTGTTTTGAAATGATTGAAACTTGCATTGTGTGATGAAAGGAAATAACTACTTACATTTCACTACTTGAAGGGCATATGATAGCAAGTTAAACTATATTGTTTATTTTTTGTATTGTTGAAGAAAGTTTAAACTTTATATGTGTTGATGGAAAAGTCTTAAAATTTTCATTAGTTATTTATCTTGTCAACAAATGGATTGATTTTCTTTTAATCAAATAGAGTAAAGAAAATGCATGGTTACCATTAGACCTTAATCTCATTTGATTGTATAAATTTATTATCAAATTACTATAAATTTATACAAGGATCAAATGTTAAATAATGTAATAATAAGGGGTGAAATAGAATTAACTTTTAACATCTTATAATATTACTATCAAATTATAAAAAATTTAAGTAGAAAATTAAGGTTAATATACATTATTAATCATACTAATATTATTACTCTTTGATAGAAATAATAATATTAACCTACTAATAGTAATATTATTATTTTTATTATTGGCAAATAGTTTTTTGAAAGGGACTATACCCTTGATTACAAAAGAAGGCCTAAAATCCAGGATAAGCAAGAGAACCAGAGTGAAAAGGATCAGAATCCAAATGTTACAATGATGTTCAAAGTAGCTAAAAAATAGCTACCAAAATGAGACAGAACAGCAAAATTACTGCAAAAAAGTAGTAAAGGATCCATAAAAAATAGCAAAAAAACAAACAAGGACAGCAGAATCAACTGCAGCTACTTCCTAGTAGCTTTTCTATGATGGTTTTGATATTCTTCCAGGATTTAAACATACCCAAAGTAGTCATATGGGCAGCGTCATTAGAATCTAGCTGACTCCAAGGTCTTCTTGCTTTCTTTATCAGTACCCCAAAGAGTTGCCGGCACTCCGCTTAGGTTGGAGACACTTCTGACGTGTTGTTCAATAAATTCCTCAATCGCCCTAAAGATGGTGATGTTGTAATCATGCCTAGTCTTGGCCTTCCCTAAGCGAGAGTCCAAGGAGTGCAATTTCTTGTATATATCTTCAATTTGGCTGCTGTCCACATCCTCCTCCTCCTCCTTCTTCCTCTTTCCTTTCTGTTTTGTCAAGTTTTTAACTTCATCCTTTAACAATTTCATATCTACCTCTAAGGCTTCCAGCCTTTTTGTAGGGCTTTCCAATTGCACTTCCCGGGGGCTGGCACTGCTGATATGCAGGAGGTCATGAGCAATTTCAAATTCATGAGAACCCTTCTCCACAGCAAGGGTCTCAAGGTTAAGCTTCCTAGAAGCCCTGGTAACTGGTCTCCGCGAGGTAGAGGCCAAGTGGGGGCGGGAGCATCAGTAGGGGGAACGGGAGAAGAATCCTGAATGGCCGGCATGGGGGTGACAGCAGCGGTGGCAGGGGCAGAGAAAGGAGAAACAGGGCTGGCAGCAGCAGAGCTCGGCAAAGGGGGAATCGAGCTAGGGGAGGATGGGAGACCAGGAAACCTGAGTAGACAACATTTGTGTAACAAAAAAATGAGCCCTTGGTGCAAAGGAACCACCTAGGAATGCTTTTGAAACTCAAGAATGGAGCGTTCAAGAGAGTTCAGCAAGTAATGGGGGAAACAAACCAGACGATCCCTACGAAAATGATTAAGAAAAATAAGGTGTTTCACAGGAACAGTGACAAACCTTCCTTCCAAGGAGATGAACCGTATCATCATGCGGGTTACTTCATCATATGGCAGAGGGATCGAGCTAACAAGCAGGCCCACTGTTAAGTGGGTCAGTTTCTCCTCTCCCTCAACAAATCTTCTCTCTTCCACATCTCTATCGACCCTTTTGTTAAAGAATCTGAAGCCCTCCAAGCCAAGGCCGGTCGCTTCAGCAATAAGCTCTTCATTGATTAAGACCTTCTGCCCCCCATACTCCACTGTCCTCTCCTTCCAATCCTTTGCAAAACACACAGATATGCTCTGGTCA
The DNA here is from genome assembly GCA_018340775.1 of Taxus wallichiana var. yunnanensis. NCBI lineage: Eukaryota > Viridiplantae > Streptophyta > Pinopsida > Cupressales > Taxaceae > Taxus > Taxus wallichiana. Next base: position 208,337,538 of record CM031237.1, on the reverse strand, counting down.
TGCCCTAAACTTTTTCCATGAAGTTTGTTATGCCACCCTTGCTAAGAATGCTCCACAGCTCAATATTGTCTTTCCAATCTGGGTCCACACTAGGCTCAATTTGACAAGGAGGACCCCCCATCTTCTCTCGTTTCAATCTGTTTTTTAATTCCTAAGCGATTTCTAAAGCCAGTCCACTTTTTGCTATAGTAATCCGCACAAAAATGGAAATGAGAGCCGTTCTATTCCCACGATCGGCTGCGTGTCTGCTGATCTGAGCCTACTGAAAAATGCGTGTGAGAATAGCCCGCTCCCTGCCATCAATCACTTTATCGCCACCTTTGGTTTCCATGGAGGTTTGAATCCACCTTTTAACAGTCACAATACAGCCCGCATGCGCGATTTTCAAAACCGTGTATCTCCACTTGTAATTCCCCATATGATTCATTCTATCTTGATTATTAGACATGATTTGCATAAGCCAATACTTTAAATCAACACGTGTGGGAGTATTTTTGATCCACACCCAAAATTCATAACTCATTTCAAGATATTGCTTACGTATGGAGTTCCACCTGAATGTTGTTTTGAAGCTGTTTAGGGATGTTGTTATTGTCCCAAACTGTAAGGTTAACATTAATGCCATAATTTGCCAGCACATCCACCAATTTATTACCCTCCCTGTAGGTATGCATGATCCTGATGTTATTGAAAGTATGACTAATACTTATGGACTCTGCAATAAAATCCTTGATGCTCCAGCTTGGAGATGAGCACTGCTTAAGAAGATTAATGATATTTAGGGAGTCTCCTTCAATGATGAGGTTCTGAATATTATTTGCCTGGGCAATTCTCAGACCCCAAAGAGCAGATAAAGCTTCAGCAAAATGATTAGTTTGAATTCCCATTTTACCAGCATACGCAGCTATTAGATTGCCTTTATGATCCCGTATCGCTCCTCCCCCTGCCGCATTCCCAGGGTTTCCCTTAGAAGCCCCATCAAAGTTCAACTTATACCAATTTAGATCTGGAGGATGCCATTTAATCAAAGATCTATCAATGCTATTCCCGGGAATGTTCCAACTATTAATTGATCCAATCTGCCAGTTGGAAAGAATGTATTCTTCATTTTCTGGATATCTCTTGTTCTTGGGGGGTTTAAATCCAGCAATATTCTCTTTGATACCATTAGAAATTTTCCCAATACTAAGTTTGTAGTTTTGCTTTCTGTTTCTGAAGATAATATCATTTATGTCCTTCCATATTCTCTAGATTAAATGAGGGATAACCAGCTTCCAGATCCTTTTAACAACACAATGCTTAAAGGGTGGGTTCCAATGAGTCCATAGCTGATTGAGATCCTTCGGCATCACCCAGAGAGCTTCAAATTTAGAAAGGGCAAAACTCCATAATCTAGTGGCATACTCACAATGTATGAACAGGTGGCTGATATCCTCAAAATATTTCTTACAAAGATGGCACCTATTAGGGATTATTAATCCTCTTCTCATCAGATTGTCATTGGTAAGAATTCTACCTCTGATAGCCAGCCAAAGGAAAAATTTATTTTGGGAGTTAAATCAGACATCCAAATCCTGTTCCAATTGAACTCTGTTTGATTACAATGAAAGAAGTTATTGTATCCAGTTTTGATAGAGTAATTCCCATCATTGGAGTTAATCCATACCAACTCGTCCTTGGAATCCATCTGACTTAATGGAATAAGTTCTAAATGATCTTGAAGGGAGGAAGTAATTTGTTTTAGATCATTTCTATCTACAACGTAAGTTTTTTCCACTTCTTTCTGGTACCATTTTCCTCAATATAGTCCTTGATTTTGATGCCATACTTGTTTATAAGACTGTCCTTGGCCATCCCAAAACTCTCCATGAGATTTCCATTAAACCAATTGTCCTCCCAGAAGTTTATGTCCCTACCATCCCCCACTTTCCATTTACTGCCCAGCCTGATGAAATTTCTGCTTTTAACCAAATTGTTCCAAAAAATGGAACCATAGGGGAGTTGTTCATCAAGTAGAAAGGAGTACAAAGATTGATGCTTTAGGTATTTTGCTTTAATTAAATCTATCCAGGGTTGTTTCTCAGTCAGCATTCTCCAGCCCATTTTAGCAATGAGGGCCTCATTCATTTTCTCAATGTCTTTTATACCCAGACCTCCCATAAACTTCGGGGTGCAAACCTTATCCCAAGCCACTAAATGAAATTTGAATTTCTCATCCATGCCTTGCCATAAAAACTTTTTTTGGATCCTTTCAATCTTATCCCTGAAAGAGGAGGGGATCTTGTAGAGCGACATGATATAAATTGGCAGATTTTGGAGAGTACTTTTGATGAGCAGGCACTTACCAGCACTAGATAAAATGGCTCCTTTCCAACCAGCCATTTTTTTTTGGAATCTCTCCAATAAATCATCCCACACCTTGCAAGAGACTTTCCTAGTGCCGAGAGGAAGCCCCAAGTAAGTGGCTGGAAGCTCACTTATTTTACAGCCCAGAATTTTAGCTATTTTAAGCTGTCTTTTCTCAGGAGTGTTAAAGAAGAAGATGGTGCTTTTGTCATAATTGATCTCCTGCCCAGAAGCAGATTCGTAGAGCCTCAGCAAGGCCTTGGTAGCCTTGGCTTCAATGACAGATGCCAGAAGGAGAAGGATAGTGTCATCCGCAAATTGCTGATGGGAGACAGCTCGACTGATGGAGGTGGGCTTGGAGCCACTTAAAAGCCCGTCATTCACCGCTTTACCAATTGTTCTACTGAGGCTGTCAGCCAAGAGAATGAAAAGTAAGGGGGAGATAGGGTCTCCTTGTCTAAGTCCCCTGCTGCTAGTGAAAAAACCCACTGGTTCACCATTAACAACCACAGAAAATCTGGCCGTGGATATGCAAGCCTTAATAATTCTTCTAAATTTTTCCGGAAACCTGAATTTTGTTAAGACTTTGTCAAGGAAAGCCCAAGAGACCTTGTCAAAGGCTTTATTCATATCCAACTTGAGGACCATACTCGCCTTTTTATTATTCTCCATTGAATGTATGGTCTCATGAACCATAATCACTCCGTCTTGTATAATCCTGCCTTTGATGAAGCCACTCTGCTGCCTTGAGATAAGTTCATTCAAAATGAGCTGGAGCCTAGTAGCAATAATTTTGGTAAAAATTCTATAGATGGCATTCACCAGGCTGATAGGTCTGAAGTCCTTGAAATCTTTAGCATCCATTTTTTTGGGGCCAAAGACAATGTGAGTGTTATTAAGTTCTTTTAGAAGATTACCCATTCTAAAGAACTCATTCACCGCCCTGAGGAGATCCTTCGAACATATTTCCCAAAATTTTTGGAAAAAAATTATGGAAAATCCATCCGGTTGGTGCCTTGTTCCCTCTAAAGCAAAAATATTTTTTTTTCCAAAGATAACCGCTTTGTGGATATCTCTCTAAAAAAACCTAGTTGATTCCTCAATTTTATTTTGGGGTATGGCCTCAACATAAAAGAAATAGCTTGAGTTTTGATATTCCCCTCCTCAAGAAGTTTTTATAGAATTCAAGCGCTTCTTTCTTGATGCTATTGGGATCTTTTATGATATTTCCGTTGTTTTTAGAAACCTCTAAGATCCTATTACAAGCTCTGTGCTTTAGAGTGGTCATATGAAAGAACTTCGTATTCTGTCTCCTCTTGAAGCCAAATAGCTCTAGATTTAAGTCTCCGATAAGGATTCCTCTGACTTGGCGATCGTGATGTAACTCGAAAAGAATATTCTTTTCATTGACTTCGTCTTGACCCGATCTCCCCTAGTATCCATCTTTAATTCCAGCTCCCGAATTTTTGCTTTAACTTTTTTTCAAAAATATTACCAAAAACTCTTTTGTTCCAGATTTTGACTTGCTTTTTCACATTTTTGAGCTTTTGGACCAATCTATATTGAGCAGTGCCTTCTCCATTCCATTCCCACCATTCTTTTATCTTGTCATATATATTGTCATGTTCCATCCACATCTTTTCAAATTTGAATGAGCTTCTGGTGGGTTTAGTCCAATTGAGAAGATTTAGAGCAATCGGATTGTGATCCGATCCAACTCTGGGCAAGGAGGAGAGGTGAAAGTCTTGACTGAGAATCCAGCTTGCTGAAATTAGTGCCCTATCCAATCTTACCTGAATAAACTCTTTCCCCAACCTTCTATTATTCCAGGTATACTTATTCCCATGAAGATCCACATCAAAGAGGTTATGTTCAGCTATAAAATCAGCAAAATCCTCCATACCAATAGAAAAGTTGGAGGAACCTCCAAACTTTTCTCCTGGGTTTAGTGGAGAATTGAAGTCCCCCATAATAAGCCAGTTAGCAGAACCATGTTGTTTTCTAAAAGTTTTAAGGTCAGCCCAAAGCTTCCTTCTACCACTAACCGTATTAGGGGCATATATGTTAGAAAGGATCCATTCATCATTATTCTCAATTGACAATCGCGTGAAAAAAAAAAAATTTTATTGCAAGATGATTAATACTAGGTAAGAACCATACCATTTCAAAGGTCTCTTATCCCAAAAAGTAGCCAGCCCACCAGAAGCTCCCTGGGAGTCAACAGCCGCCATTTCAGAGATATCCCAGAAACTCTTTTTAATAGTTTCAAGGGTCATAGCTTTCATTTTAGTTTCTTGCAAAATCAAAATATTAGGATTACTAGAGTCCCTTAACTCCTTGATGGTTCTCTCGTTTGGAGTTTCCATTTAGGCCTCGGATATTCCATGAAATAATCTTCATTTGGAATATTTGGTGGTTGGAATTGCCTAATGGTTCAATAGCGCCAACTTCATCTATGTCCCTCTCCGTTTCTTAGATCTTAGAGCCTTTTAGAGGGTCTTCCTCTTTTTGTACTTCCTCCAAAGTCCACTATTCATTTATCGAAGATCTAATTGTTCTCGGATGTAGAGGTGTCCCAGTTTTTTTTTTCATCACTAAAGTGATTAAGGATCAATTCAAAGCCTTTCATTCTTTTTTTCTTTTTTGAAATAACCTTTGTGAATCCCGAATCTAGATCCTCCTCATCCAAGTTGGGCATGACTTCTCCCTCTTCACATTCTTTCTGAGTCCTGTCCGATGTGTGTATATCATTTGTTATGGTGTTGAAGCAAGTAGGTGAAACCCCTGATATATCTTTAAACAAGGAAGTAAATCTTCAAGAATTACCATCTCCCTAGGAGAGTTTTTTTCCTCAATGGTTATTTAGGAGCAAAAACTCTTTTGTTCCAGAAGTTTCCTGCTGATTTCATTAGATTATCAATCTCGAATTCCAAATTTCTTTGAGATTGCTCAAGTAGGGACTATATTAACCTTCACACCATCTTTTATCTTGTCACCACCATGAATACCTTCACATGAGCTTCTCCGATTTTCCAGATTTTCTTTGTGATCGGTACAACTGCGGGCAAAGCTTCTGTGAGACTTTGGGACGCCTGCACTGCATGTTTCCTTATTTGAGTTCTAAAGCCTCTTTTTTGTTTCCCCTTTCTATTTAATTCCAACTCCTTCCGACTAGGAGCTTTCTTTTCATTCCACTATATGAAAGGACTTCATCCTACTCCATCCTTATTCCGAGTAGCTCTAGTTATCACCAAATCACAAAGACCCTTTTGTTTATACAAGTGCATATACTTGAACTCACTCAGTGATTGGATAACATGGGTACTATCTCTTTTGTGGGACTTGCTACTTGAGATAGACCTCTAGAGAAAGCTGGTTCTTGCTTCCTAAACTACCCACCACAATCTACTCTAATGCAGGGAAACTAACTATCCTAATCTAAATTTCCAAGGGACCACTCTTTTTCAGAATACATAAAATGAAATCCTACACTAAAGCGGTGATACACCGAAAAGGAGGGTGTGAGAGTAGTCCCCAAATGTGTGAAATACAGAGGCAAAGTGCACACTAGAAGAGGTGATGACAGTTCTCCATAATCTAGCAAAATGCATTCACAACAATATTCCAAGCATACACAATGATAATGAATCCCTCGCAAGAACATAATAATAGACACAATATTCTTGTAGAAAGATTAAAGGGGAAGAAGAAGAATGCAAGAAAACACAAAGAGGAAGATACATCCACAAATCCGATATTTTATTGCTTCATGATATCTTACAATCAATCTATTACAAGATAAGGGCCTGTACTTATCACCATGCAAGAGTCCACTACAAGGGCCTGCAGCACATTGGCTTCACAAAGCAATTTTGACAGAGCTTTGCTATCTGGAAAACTCTCTTCTTTTACAATGAGCCCAACACTCCAATTTATAGAAAAAATGAGAAGGGAAAGAGAAGGGAAAATGGAAATCCCAAAATCTATCCTTCAACCACCTTGGAATTAAATGGAGTAAAATTATTATATATTACTTGCAAAAGGCTCCCCATATCTGTCCCATGTCTGCAGCAAATGAAAGAATGATGACCATGCCTCTTAATTGCACTCCCAACCACCAAATGAAACACTTTATTATGATCCCGCCACATTTTGTTAAAAATCTTGATCAATATCTCATCAAATCTATAATTTCTTGATTTTTTAGCATTACTCGAGCCATGATTCCTTGATGGTTCTCTTTTGTGCGATTTCATTGAGAAATGCAAATGTAATGGCCTTCTTCATTTGGAATATTTTGGTGGTTGGAGGCATTTTCTCGTCATTTGACGAATGAGCATTAACCGATCGAGCCGAATATATTTCTCTTATTTAAATATATCTATCCTCATTAAAAATAAGAAATCCTTTTTGTGAAAATCGAGGAGTCAAAAGTTATGGCCGTTTGAAGTTCCTCACAAACGTTGACTTTTCTTCCTTGTTGTACGGCCACTTCACTTTTCGTCCCTCGCGTACTTTTGGCCCGGATTTCCCGAGATGAAAGTCCTCGCTTTCAGCCCGAACCGGCCGGTTCACGTCCTTCACGCACTTTTGTCCCAACTGTCCCCGGTATCGCTCGGGACAAATTTCTCCGAACCAACCATCAAATGGATTGACTTGAAACCGGCATCCACGTCTTTTTTTACCTTTGTCCCAACTATCCTGCATCAGAAGTTCCCTATTTCGGCTGATTCGGGCGGTTCGGCATGACTTCTCCCAACTCTTCACATTCTTTTAAGTCTTTTCGGCCGACTGTGTGTATATCCTCCGCTGCATCGACCGTGTTGATGTCCTGCATATAATGTTGAAACAAGGAAGTCAATTTTTCCCACTTACCATCTCCCATTTCCGCGTTTTTGCGTCTTGATGTCCTGGATGTCCCTTTTCTCTGAAAGCCCGCGCGGTGATACTCATCGATTCTACGCCTAGATGTCCCTTGCTTTGAGATTGCTCATTGCGAGGACTAGGACTTAGCCATTTTAAATGATTTTTGCTCGCCCACCATGCCTTGTTTTCTCAATTTTTTCACCTTTTCTCGAACTTGCTCTCTTCTTCTTTAGACTTTGGGAGTTAGAAAAAATTATTTGAGGGACCCTAGAAACATGACTTTTAACTCCAATCCTATTTGCACTTGAGAATTTAATTGTTATCAAAATTTACCCTGGGGTGAATTTTGAGATAACAGTCCTCCACAGGCTGTTCAGCTTCCATTGCAGGATTCTTCTTCTTGGAACAACCTTTATCAGAGTGCCCAATGCTATGATAGTTGTTACACCTCAGAGTTTCAACCTCAATTTTTTGGGTCCAAATCCCATATCTAGACTTCAAGATTATGTGTTCCGGAAACTCCTGATCCATTGTAGAGAAAATACAGAAACGAGCAAAAGCAAGTCTGGATCTATTTCTCGTGGGTCCATCTAGCCGATAGGGGCACCTAAGGATTTTGCAATATTTAGCAGAATTTCATCATCCCAAAAATGTAATGGAAGTCCAGGTAACCTACACCAGATTGGGATGGTGTTTATATTTTCAGTATTAGGGTCAAATCTAGGATACCATTTTTTCAAAAAAAGCCCCATATTACCCAGCCACCAAGGTCCTCCTAGAAGCACCGATTCCAAATCCTCTTGCTGATTAAATTTTTCCAGAAAAAAGCCTTTTGGCATGATGGTAATGCTCAGGGCTCCCTTAGGTTTCCACTTTCTCAAAGCCCATTTTCTAATGAAATCAATATTAGGTCTAGAGCCAAGAAACTTACCAACGAGGGAGAGATTCGTTTTGCTTAAAGCTCTATCAACACAACCATCTGGGACCCTCAGGCAGGTGGCACCCTCATTGTCCTTTTCCCACGTGAACTGTCCAGCAGTTTTCGGACCCACCTTGGCGCTAGGGCTTTGTAGTATCTTATTCCAGGCCAAAGGTGTGGATTTAGGCATTTCCACATTCTCATTTGTAGCCGTCTGATTTTCACCGGAGATCCGCCTTTCCTCAGCATTCTTAGCTTTAGTGCATAGACTTTCTGCGTAACTGTAGAAACTGCACTGACAGTACTTACAATGCTTTCCCTTTCTTTTGTACTCGTGCTTTCAATCGACCGATTCTGGCCACAACATCCTCTCCTCAGCAATAATAAGCTTAGTTTGCAGACATTCTGCAGCCAGAACTGCAGAAACCGCATCCCCGTAGTTTTCTCCATCGCTAGTTTTCTCCATCAAGAAATCTTAGCTAATAACTAATAATAATATATTAATAATATATATATATATATATAGTTTTTAAAATAATAAAAAAATAAACCAAAAGAAAATTGTTAAAACTCTAAGGTCATGGCTCAGTGCATTGTTATAAGGGGGCAGGGTTGGGAGGGTCATTGACCCCACCCCACCCCATTAATAAATGGGATGGGGGGTGGGATCGGTGACCCTCCCCCAACCCAAATATACTTTGCTTAACAATTAAAATCGGTCGCTTTTGTTTGCACATCAGCCTTCCACATTTTTTTGGACTATGTAGTCCCTTAACTGCTACTGGTGGCCTTTACAATTGTTTTATATATATATATATATATATATATATATCAATGTATTTTAATTTCAGTATAAATAAAATGAAATTTTAATAAAATATATACATATACAAATATATGTTCATATCCTTATACCCAAGTGTATATATACACTATTCTACCTATTTCACTAAAATAGGGAAAAAGCCATAGGCCCAATGGGGAAAATGCAAATAAAGAATATTTTTCTTTTAAATAATAAAAATACTTGCAAACCCTAGATGAGGGTATAAATGGAATCCCCAATAAAAGAACATTTTTGTTCCTCCATGAGCTTGAGCTTGTCTCCTCATGGCTCCCACCTCCTTTCTCCTCAAACCTACAAAATAAGAAATGAAACAATAAGAAAAATGAATTGAAAAAGAGTCTTTCATAACCAAGTTTAGGGTTAGATGGATCCCTAAATCCAAGGGCTCCAAATGAATCCATCTAATGGATGAGATTCATCCCTACAAAAAGTAGGTGGGAAGTGGGTGAGTTAATCTTTTTAAATTTTAAAATACATGGGTAGGATTTAATTGGGGCCACTTAAGTGGTGTAGGGGTAATTACTTTTCTTTTCTAACCCAAATGTTTTATTGGAGACTTTTAATTAATGCAAGCATTGACCCCTTTGTGGGTGGAGTAAAACTTTATTATTTAAATAACTAGACCACAATACCTTTGAAATTAATTTGAGCAAGTTTAATTAAGGTTGAATTTAATTGTTCTAAAACAAAAGGGAGGGGAGTCTAAGCCTTGCTTTAAACTAATTAAATTATTAATGGTATTGAGAAATTTTCTTATTTTTTTAAGAAGGAAGCTAGGGAATTGTGGACCTCATTTGGAAATTAATAATATTAATTAAATGTAATTTTTAAAACGAGAAAGTGTTGACCATAAATTTTAACCTAATGTTGTGAGTGGGTTTTACAAAAATAAATAAATTATTCCATAATTTTTCTAGTATGACCTATGTTTGTCTTGGGTTTCATGCAAGTAAATTTTTGGGCGTTACATGGGTGAATTTATTGAGTACTTACGTAGGGGCTCATCTTATCTCCCCTACCGTCTGTCCAATCCGCTTTCGCAACGTCACCAAGAATCGCTTCTTAGCACTAGTGCCAATTTCCCCACCATCACCACCAAGCTAATTTTCATTTCACATAAATGGAGGGCAAGGGATTAAGTTTTGTAGAGGATATTTTATGGCTTGAAATAATGTTTCGTAGAGGAGTTTTTAGGGTTGTATTGATTCTTTTGATTTATTTAGAGATGAAGAATATCATCTGGTTATTTTCCTTACATGGTATCATACTCACTACAAATATCAATCACTATTAAAATATATTGGCTCAATAATGTATTACACTAGTCGAATATGAATTTCAAGTCTCTAATTAATATGAAAATGTTATTGAATTTGAGCTATCAAAATTTACATGTTTAAACACACATGTGTCATAAATGATGAGTAAAAGATTAATATTTCTTGAACGAATAATAATTGCATGTTGATATTATATGGTATTGTTATTGTGAAGTTGGAATCCAAACTTCATCGTTAAGGATGAAAAACAGGGCATTAAATTCTCCTCCCCTTAAGAAAGCATCATCCTCAATGCGACATAACACTGAAGGAAGGAAAAGGGGGTAAGCAACAAGGAAAAAATAAAGATGAAAGTACACCCTATGGTTTAAATTTTAGTTGCTAAGGCATGGCCACGAGGTAGCCTTTAGAAACATTTTTTCAGGATGATTAACTTTCAAAGTTCTCGTGAAGATTAGCAAGGTAATGCTCCGCAAATCGATATTCTAGGAACATGTTAAAACCTAACACTTATCCCGAAATTTACGGCTAATTTTTTTATATTAGTTAAAAGGTTATAGGGGTATTAACCCCCTAGGGTACATTAAATTAATTTTCACCAATAATCTCAACTTTACAATTAAAGGACCAAGTTTAGCTAATTGATTAAATATTTAATTTACTTTATCTCTAAGGTCGATTAATTAAAAGTCATTTAGTAAGGTGCCCTAATTTAAATTACTTGGTTAAGTGTTTTCTCCTCTTTAGTTAATGTTCAATCCCAAAATGGTTAACCTCATACTTAATTATTTTAGTTTCATTATCCTATTAGCTTAAAGTCCTTTCCATTAATTTCCTAAAGCATACTAAGAACTAACAATGACTTTGCACCCCAAGGCAAATAAATGGCCCCATTCACCCATCTACACATACCTCTAAGGATTTATTTAAAGCATTTAAAAAAACATTCCTACCAAACAAAAGTAGGGTTGATCCTCCACCCTTAGATCAATTCAATTGTGGCCATGGTGTTACCCATTTCATCTTGAAATATGTGACTACCTTATCCAAAAAAAAAAAAAATCATACTTTTAAAATAATGGGTCGCTTTTATGTTTTTATTGCCTCGAAAGTTCTTGTATTAAGTCAAGAAATTCCTAAAGGGCCATATTAGCCTTTTTCACCAAATATCCGGATGCCCAAAATTGTTATATTATATCATCGGGATTTGTCTGTGAGAAATTTGTATTTAATTATTTTAAGCCCTGCTTGAGGCTATTTGCACTTTGTTTCAACTCATTATGATCGAACATGTCATTATTCCTATGTACCATAAGGGTTTAACAAGGAATGAGTTTTGGTCTTTATTTGTGACTTTTGACAATTTTTCGTGTTTTTATGTTGTCCCGTTTTGTTTTTGTGAAATTTCTCTAGAACAATTCCTTTGCACGGTAAGCCCGATTCTTGGCTTGGAGTGGATAGAAAACATATATACACGCGTTATGCCCAGAGGAAGTCACCATCGAGGTCCGATCACTAGGAAAAAGTGAAGCCGTGCACGAAAAGTCCCCGTGGGGTTGGGCGCATTTTTGGAAAACAAAAGATTCAAGCTACAATGGGAAAAATAAGCAAAGCAGCAAGGTGGGAATTTTATACCGCATAGCAGTGTACTTTTTCCCATGATATAAGATTCACTTAAGTCAGTAGTGGAAAAATTAGAGGTGAGGTGCAAAGTGGAATTTATTGTTTGCCTTGCAGGTAAAAATTCCCATGGTGAAATAAAAGATAAGTGACTTAAGTGAAATCACGGGATTTATTGCCTACCTTGCAGGGTAAATAATCCCATTGTCAAAATCAAATCACTTAAGTGGATCATAGGATTTCGGGGCTACCTTGCGGGTAAAAATTCTCATTGTCATGTGATTCTTAAAATAGAATTCTTTATGTCAAAAAGTGCGCCCACCTTGGGTGAATAATAATACATTAAATAAATATTTATTCACCTAATTTTGACACCTAGGCTTGGACAAGTCAACAAAGGGAAGTGGACAAAAGGAATTTAAAAATAGAATTCCAAAATTAAATAAATTTAAATTATTTAAAGCAGCCCCTTTTGAAAGAGAAATAATACTTTTTAAAGTATTAATTGATTAAATTAAATTCTATTTTCAGTGGCTATGGTCAAGGCACACTGTGAAGCTTAAGTGAAGTGAAGTGTGAAGGATTAAATTGGATTAATTTAATTTATTGGATGGTTGTCCTTAAACATGTTATTTTTAAAGAGAGAAGCATGATTTTTAATTAATTAATTGCCAGGAATAGGAAGGGAAATTATTAATTATAGAATTGTGAGGGTTATATAAGCATGGGCTGCCATATGGGTGAATTATTTAATTCACAGGTAAAGAATTGCAGCCAAGAGGAAAAGTGTGCCCCATTTGAAGAAGGATTTTGCTCAGGCAAGGTGGAAACAAGGCTAAAAGCTTCCAAATTTGGTGCATGCTTTGAAGGAGGTTGATTTTTGTCTCGCATAATTGTTTACATAGGTGTTACAGTGCTCAAAAAGTGTTGTTGAAAGGATTCATGCTCTCTTTATGTGTAAATTAAACATCAATTTTTGGGGCAGCAAGCTTGAAAAGTGTAGATTTTGTGATTAAAATTCATTGTGCATGCTTCACTTGCCATCTTTTTCTGAATTAATTGCAGGAGTTAGATACAAGTGCTTTTATAAAGAAAAGGAAATTATATCAATGTCTAATACATTGAATATTTCCTCCGAATCTAAAGGATTATCTAGATCTCGCATTAATTTTGAAGAATTCTAGTCAAATAAGCGTAAAAAGAATTATTCGACAAATATAGACAAAGCCATGGCGAAGAGAGATGAAAAAGAAAGCACAACGAATTCATGCATCAATTCCAAACTTGTAGACATATGAGACACAGATCTAGGTCTCTGAACCTCTTTTCAAATTGATTGATAGATCCAGAGCGGGAAAACTTCACTCATGCGTACGCATTAAAAGCAAAGTGGAATTATTTGAACTACGCCTTTCCATTCACAATCTAATTGCCATAGTTTGTTATGTAGGTGCAGATCCATATTCGGATGTAGATGCAGATGCGAGATGTAGATCCGCATCTAGATCTCATAGTTGCAAAAGCTTCCGATAAAGGCTTCATCCTCTTGTTTCAATACAGCTGCCGTGAAGAAGTCGGTGCATGGAAAAGTTCTTCCAAGATCTTGTGCACATGCTCTCATCTTCCAAATTGAAGCCTTCATTGAATTTACATTCACCCGAAGTGCTTTCCAAAAATTTTAATTGCTCATATGCGATTAAAAACGAAGATGTTAAAAACGAAGATGATGATTTATTTATGGCCAACCTCGCATTGATGCATGTATAAGAAGAACTGCAAAAGCTTCAAGGATAAAAGAGAAGACAAGGCGAAGGTAAAATTCTAGCTGCTTCCAGATCTAGCTTGCTTGTTGTTTCCAATTCCAACCATTTCCAATTCCAGCTCCAACTACTCCCAGATCTAGTTTGGTGAGAATCAAAGGCAAAAGAATCAGCTGCATGCGGACATGAAAAAGGAGAAGACTACAGCTTTCCTCTTCTTTCTTCTTTCCTCCGACAAAGTAATTGAGTGATCAATTAAATTATACAACTTAAGTGATTGGTTTAAAAGCCATTACTTGAAGAAATCAACTACTTGGAGATAGGTGGCATGTGTAAAATAGAAGGTTCTATTTTCAATTGCAAATCATACATGTCATGCAAAGAGGAATTCCAGAAAGGAGATTTCTAGTTATTTCTTTTCCGACTTCCACAAATGCTAGTTCAACTAAAGCTTCCAACTTGTAATTGCCCCTCTACATTCTATAAGTAGAGGAAGAACCTTCAGGTTAATCATCAAAATTTGTAAGCAGCAATCTTGTGTTCTAGACTTTGTGTTGAACCCTTGAGAGCCACTTGGAGCAAAGGAATACACAGGAGTAGGTTTCCGGAGAACTTTGTGTCACGGTGTATTGTGTTTCTTGCTTTTAATATTAGATCTCTTAATAAACTTTGTGTTATTTTAGATCTAGATCTAGAGCTGCCTTTGTTTTAGAATTTTGTGTTTATATTTATTGGATTCTTCTATGTGCATGCAATCAGCTCTGTCATCTACCGATTAGGATGCACATCTTCCCATTTCTTCTATGTGTTTACATAATTACCTTCTTCTATAACTTTCCTTTCTTTAAAACATTTGTTTCTTCACGTGAATCTGTTTCGGTTATGGTTCATGAACTAAGTAGTTAAAGTAAAAACCCATTTAGATATTAGCATACTTTTAATCGACAAATCTGACATGGGAGCCTCACCGCTTAAATGAGGGAGATTTATCTCATGACTGCCTAGGTTTTGTGCTATGCGTAAAATATAGCCAACGGGCCACTAGATCATAGGGTTTCAAACTAACCCTAAAATTTCTTAAGCAATCTTATTAAAACCTTTCCTTTATTCTATTCTCCTCATTTGGTCTATTTTCTCTTGTTTGATTTGTAGGTTGGAGCAAAGGAAGCCATGGGAACAAGGAAGGAAGAACTATGGAGGAGTCTACAAAGAAATCAAGCTTAGATTAGTTTATATTGTAGATTTATCATTGTAATTTCTCCCATTCAAGGATTGAAGGGATTTCCTTTACCAATCTGGTTTTATTTCAAAACTATTTGTATTTGGGGTTCTCCATTTGGGGAAAACCCTACTCCCATTTATAAATACAAGTTTGAGTACTTTAAATCCACCATTTGAATATTTTATTGCTTAAACCATGAGATTTAGCCATTGTTTGTTTGTTGGTAGTTTCCTTGGTAAATTTACAAGCTTAAAATTTTAATTATTACAAGTTAGAATTTACACAGCGTGGATCCGTGATTTTCTACCATAAATGACAGTAACTACCACCTAGAGCAGGCCGGAGGTCTTGGGACTGCCGCCCCACCTAGGTGACGATTCATGAACCTCCACCTTGCCGAACGGCAATTTTGAGATCGTTGGTTTTCCCCGAGCGGTGGTTATGAGACTATCGCTCTGCAGACAGGAAATGATCCTGCTTCTTAGAAACAGTAACCTTAAAATATGAGATTTCTCAAAAAAAAAAAAAGTTACTAAAGTGTTCTAAAATTCATTCTGAGCTTAATTTTATATGCCTAAAGTTTCTAGTTGTAAGATTTAGTTCCATTTATTCATTCCTTAGTTAAAACTACTCATTTTAAAGCATTATCTATTCCAATAATAGCAACAAAAACTACAAGATCATTTTCATTTTGTTCAATAAATTTTCATGCAAGTCTAAAAGAAAAAGTAACTAAATCTACTTCTAATATTGTTATTTTTTCTTACTACAAAATGCAACATTTCAATATAACAATATACTTTAAATTTGTTTCCTCTTTCCATTTACTACAATTTATTAGTTTAAACAACTACTAACAACTTGGTTCTACATTCAAGTTTTCCAAGAATACACCATACTCATTTTTACAATTTCTAGATTCTTTCTTTTCTCTTCACAATACTAAAACTTCAAATAAAGATAATAAACTTTCTTTTCTATTTCACAAGACTAGCTTTACAACACAAATCTTTCTTTCTCTTTTTTTTCAATATACAATACAACTTTCATATCCAATAATTGAATGCAACTTTTCTTCACAAGATTATTACAATGTCTTCCACTTAAAGTGGGAAATAATACAAGAATGTAAGCTAAAAGAAATACAAGGTTACAAGTTCCTCCACCCTAAGTGTGAACAACAATAAGGCTTCTCACAAGAAGGGATTTCTTAAGGACTCCAAAAAATCTCCAAGCTTCACATCACCAATAAGAGAGATCCTTCATGATTTGCTTTATCCACAACAAAAATCGGGGAGAGGAAACACTCTCCACCCAATCAAAATATTCAATGAGGAGGAGAAGCTATCCTCCTCATTGGCCCCGAGCCCCAACCACACATTGCAATGAAAGGTGGATCCAACACATGGAAAAAAACAAGTTTTTGCAACACAAAACCAAGTATTTCACAACCATTCCAAAACATAACCAACTCAAACTACAAACATAAGAAGGAAAATATATATATATATATACAAGGCTTCTAAATGAAGAGCCAAAGGAGCAAGAACCTATGGGAGGTCACTTATGCCTCCCAATAGGAAATGGGTGCCAACCTTAAAACCTCCAACACATATCTCAAAACCCCTACAAACTCTTATGCCTCCCTCAAGTACCTCGTATGCCTCCCACATTCTCCTATGCCACCCTCATAAAAGAAACAAGTAAGAAATGCAAGCATTCATTGTCCAAGGTGGGGCATCCAACCCAAACTTCCTCCAAGACATGAAATAAACTCTTATTCCTCCCTACATGAAATATCCCCATTGTCCCCTCCTACACCACACTTAGGCAATCTATCTGAGCACCCAACAAGCATATTAAAACATAAAAACAAGAACATACACACAAAATAGAAGAAGAACATTAAGCAAGAGTAAATCTCCTATCTTTCCATGATAGAGCTTGTTCTAAGAGTCAATCTCCAATCTTCTTCCAACTCAAGAAATCACCAAAAAGCTTCAACAAAGACCATAAGCACTCCCAAAATTCTATAACTCCAAAAATGCAAGAGCACAAAAGAATCAAGTAAACCCCAAACAAGAAAAATAACTTGAATAAATAGAAAGGGGGGAGGAGGGTGAGGTGGCTCCATGTAGGATGCAACATCACTCATCCTCAACTCCACCTCAAAATTCAAACCTCAACCCCCAATGCACCATAAATTTGTGGGTGAGAGGAATGACAATCAACTTACACACACAATCCGAGCCCACACCCCCTAAGTACAAACTTTAATTAGATGAAAGAAAGTGCAATAAAATTTTATCTTTTTGTCTTCTCAAAAACATAATGGGGTCTATTTTTTTTACTTCCAACCCATAGATAGGGTTGGTATAATAATTTAAGAGGTGTGGGACAAGTTTGACTTGTCCCACAAGCCTCCAAAATTGGCCCTTAAGGCCAAATTCGAATTTCCATAAAGGGGTAGAGTGTAAAACACTCAAGATCACAAGCACTCAACTTACAACACATAATCCAAGAGCCATCTAATCTAATAAATGAATTCTTTTTACCCTTTCAAAATTAATTTAGCAAAAATTTTAATTTACTAATCTAGACACAAATCAAGCAATTAATTAAAGGAAAATACATCACTATAAATCACATACTAAAATCAAATAAAGGAAAGTAATACACGAGATAACACACAACCCCTTGGTCATAATTGAGGTAATTCCCCCATGGGAACCCCCTAACAACAATTTAAACATACACACATAAAAAAATACATGTTGCCATGGTGACCCTTGTTGAATTCATCTAGCATTCCAATGTGGTTGGTCTCCAATCCCCTGTTGTTTGTTGTGACATGTTTACCTGCAAAACACATAACACCTCCTTCAGCCTCATGGCTGCATCAAAAACATATAGGATAAAATATAAAATATAAATCCATAATCATCTATATATGAATCAAAACAACATCTAGGCAAGTAACGATATCATTTACAATTTCTAACAACATCTCAATTCCACATTTCATCAATATCAATAGGATCATAAGATTAGTTCAATTGTCTAGGTCTACTCAATATGACGAAATATCGCATGTCGAAATATGTATAACCATGTCAATAGCATATCAACATCAATATAAAATGTCTCTAATAATCCACATGCATCAGATATGAATCAAAATCAACAACAGTCCAATATTTCTAACATCTAACATCATGCTAAGTCAAAAGCTACAATAATATCCATAAGTATAATCGACAGTATCGAAATCAATAGTAAAAAGTGTCGAAGGGAAGTGGGCACTATAGGAAATTACCTCTTAGTCATTATTTCATTAATCTCTTTTCCTTTACAATATTCCTAATTCAAGTACTTTAAATTTTTCATTGTCGAATAGTTTTAGTTTATTCATTCTTGTGGGTGCCCAACATGAACCGCTATCACAACACCCTACCAGGGTCATACACAACACTAATGATTCACAAGCATAAATTTTACATACTTTCATGATGGTACCACATCATAAGAGCTTAACCAAATTATGGAAGATAATAGGCACGGTTCACATAACATAGTACTTTTCACACATCTATGACTGACATATAATACTCAAACAAAAGTGTACTAAAACAACTCCGAAATTTCAACAATTCCATAGATGAAGATTTTACATAACTTAAAAATAGCTACAGGTACATAGTGTCAACAAGGGCATAAAATTCATATCCACAACATCACACAACATATCCAACTAACATGAGTAACACATACATCATAGGACCACTCCCAAGACATCACAACAACCCAACATACCTCCCGAAGCATCAATCATACACACAAATCTCTTATGCCTCCCTCAAGTCTCTTATGCCTCCCTCAAGTCTCGTATGCCTCCCTCAATCTCATATGTCTCCCTCAATCTCTTATACCTCCCTCAATCTCTTATGCATCCCTCAATTAGTAATAATAAAATAAATTTCCTTTTCGCTCCTCAAAGGGGCCGGTTTCCCTATGGCCCTAGGCACATAGAGTCTAAACACCCCTAACCCAAGTGACATAATAATTCATGGTTCAAAAATCCGTTAGTTATCTAAAACTCCTTGAGGAATACCCCATACAACAAAGTGGGTTCATAGCTCCAACCATTCCATGGTGTATCCCATGACCACTGCTTCCATACATCATGACAATATAACTAACATAGCAATCTGATTCAAATGCCAAGTGACAAAATACAATCCTTGGGAAAGGTGGTAAAATTTTAAAAGAAGATCCAAATCTAAGTAAAAATGGTGAACTAGCCATAGTTAGTGCACAAATATGCATGTTAGTACCACAAACCAGAAATGCCCAAAATATAAAGCATGACAATCAAGAAAATTATTGGTCCTCGCAGAAATAAAATAAAAGTTCAATTTACAAATGAAATACATATATAAGAATAGCACATTATGATGACTTTTGGCCTTATCTGCCACCAAGGGGGTACTCAATGAGTTGTTGGCACTCGTAACATCGAGCCTCATCTCACAAAATAACATATCTATTTGAATCATCTCACCACCACTTCGACAAGGCTAAACACAATCATAGCTACACTTAGGTTGCATCCATACAACCATAAGGAGAAATAAAAGAGGAGCAAGTGTTTTTCATCTACTAAGCCTAAGGTCAACTCGAGTTACTGGCCCATGGTACACATTCCCTCACTCCAAACATACACTTTTACCGATTTCCCTCAGGTTTGGTTAGCGTAAGGTTCACAACATAACATGCAACTACATCACTTAACACAATGGTGGTTCACACACATTAACCATAACATCCTATGCATGGTACCGATATAGGGTAAATCACATACATAACATTCACGGTTTACAACACACCACATCACCACATGTTGCACCCAAAGTGCAATCACTATATGATAGGGATCATATACCCACCATATGTCCCCTCGAATCACAACTTGAATAATTACATGTTACATGAATTTCAGTTATGATGAGAATGATTACAAAATACAAATCACTGCCATATAACATGGGAATACACACATTTCTACAAAAATGATAATGACATCATTAAGAAATCTAGTTCACTATAATTAACCTGGTCTTACAACATATCAGCACACCCACACATTAAAAATGCCCAAAGAATCCAACACTCTGAAATAAACAATCACATTTCTTCCACACACACAACAAGACAATGTTTCACACTTAAATTCTCATAGAATTCCTGAAAAGGAGGAAGAATACTCTCATCTCCAACACATCAACATGCTAACAGTTACACACTAAGTGACATACACAACATGTACACTCACAATATCACAATTACAACATAGTTCACATCACGCTTAAATCACATTACTCTTCTAATATCCACCATCATCGCAACACCATCAAAACTCCAATATGTCCCAGAGGTTCAAGAGCATGAACCTCCACTTTGATACCAAGTGTGAAGGTGGAATCAAAAATTCATAGGTTAAGGACGATAAAGTAGGGAATTACATTTTTAAGAGTTGGAACATCCAACAATACAACCAATAACGTCCTTTCCCCCTTGCTTCGATGGATGTCCATACCCTGCTCTAACCATTCCCTTCTTGATATAGGCTGTGAGGATGTTGCAAGGTTGTGGAGTCTGGATTTATCCCTGTCTTTCACGTGTGTACTGGGCCTTTTTCAATAAACCCATTTTGTGTATACCACAGTCATGGCAGTCCATGAGACCATTGTTCTTTCTATTCGATGTTACTTATAAAATGGAGCTCTCTGCCCATGCTAAACATGGATGGGAATGGAGTTGGAGCACCTGACAATAGAGAATACAGTGATATTCAACTTAAAGATTGTTGTTGTTGGTCCGTGTGGTGTCCATGTGACTGGTAGAAGATGGAAACTAGGCAAGATAATTCTACTCATTGCTACATTTGCTAGATTTAAAAATATCATGAAATTGAACCACCCTTTCCCTGAAATTGGTTTTTCATTGTTGCTTTTGTTGTGGGTTTGGATGCCTTGCTGGGAAATATCTCCTTTCCTCTTGATATCTTCTTTTTTAGCTACTATCATTGTCATTGTGTTAGTGGACATCATAGATGTGTTTCCTCTCCTATGGGTATTACGTTTTCTTACTCAAGTGATCAACCCTCAACGTTTTATCTACATTCTCAGTAGTGCCCACTTCCCTTCGACACCTTTTTTATTATTGATTTTGATAATATAGACTCCACATATGAATATATTGTAGCTTTTGATTTAGCATGATACTAGATGTTAGAGATACTGGACTGTTGTTGATTTCGACTCATATATGATGCATGTGGATTATTAGAGACATTTTATATTGATGTTGATATGTTGTTGACATGGTTATTCGTATATATTTCGACATGCGATATTTTCATCACCTTGAGTAGGCCTTCAAAATTGAACTAATGTTGTGATCTTTTGACACGGATGAAACATAAGAATAGAGATGTTGTTAGAAATTGTAAATAATATCGTATTTTTATAGATGATATTTGATTTTTATATAGATGATTGTATATTTATATTATATATTTTTTCATAGATTTCTTAATGCGACCATGAGGTCAAGGATGTATTTATGTGTTTTGCAAGTAAAAATTATTCACAACAAACATTGGGGGATTGAGACCAATCACATTGGAATTCTAGGTGAATTCAACAAGGGTCACCATGGCAACATGTATCTCGTGTGTGCTTTATTTTGGTTAGGGGGAATTGTGACCAAGGGGTTATGTTTTACCTTTTATTGTATTCCTTGTATTGATGTTAGTATGTGATTTTTAGTGATGTAATTCATTGTATTATTTATTTGGAATTTGGTGTATGCTTTTTCCCCTTTATTATTAATGGGTTGTAGTGTCTTAATTAGAGCTAATTTAACCTTGTCCTAAACTAATTAAATATGTGACCAAAGGAATTCATTTATTAGAGTATATTTCTCTTGGATTTTGTGTTGTAAGTTGAGTGCTTGGGGATCTTGAGTGTTGTACACTCTACCCCTTCATGGAAATTCGAATTTGGCCTTAGAGGCCAATTTTGGAAGCTTGTGGGACAAGTCAAACTTGTCCCACACCTCTTAAATTGCTATGCCAACCCTACCTATGGGTTGGGGGTCAAAATTAGACCCCATTAGGTGTTTTGGGAAGATAAAAAGGTAAAATGTTTATTGCACTTCCTTTCTTGAAATAAATTTTGTCCTTAGGGGGTGTGGGCTTAGATTGTGTGTGTAAGTAAAATGTCATTTCTTCAACCACTTATTAATTGTGCTTTGGAATATGAGGTTGACTAAGGTGATGTGGAGTGGAGAGGAAATGAGGTGGCATCCTACTTGGAGCCACATAATCCTCCTCTCTCCCCTTTTCTATTTATTGAAGTTCTTTTGCTTGTTTGGGGTTACTTCATTATTTTGTGCTCTTGCATTTTGGAGAGTTAGAGTATTTTTGGAGAGATTGTGGTCTTTTTGGGAGCTTGTTAGTGTTTTTTGGTTTGGAAGGAGCTTGGAGATTGACTCTTGGAACAAGCTCTACTATGGAAAGGTAGGATCTTTACTCTTTCTCATATTTTTCCTTTATTTGTGTATATGTGCTTGTTATTTTTGAGTGTTTTGGAATGCTTTTGGGTGCTTGGGTAGATTTCCTAAGTGTGGTGTAGGAGGGGACTATGGGGAGAATTCATGTAGGGAGGCATAAGAGTTATTTCATATTTTGGAGGGATTTTGGGTTGGGTGCCCCACCTTGGACAAGGAGTGGTTGCATTTCTTACTTCTTACATAAGGGAGGCATAAGAGTATGTGGAAGACATAAGAGTATGTAGGAGGCATAAGTGGCCTCCCCATAGGTTCTTGCTCCTTTGGCTTTCATTTAGAAGCCTTGTATATTTTTTTGTTTTCCTTCTTATGTTTATAGTTGAGTTTGGTTGTGTTTGGAATGGTTGTGAAATACTTGGTTTTGTGTTGTGGAAGCTTGTTTGTTGCCATGGTTGGATCCACCTTTCATTGTAATGTGGTTGGGGCTCGGGGCCAATGAGGAGGATGGATTCTCCTCGTCATTAGATATTTTGGTTGGGTGGAGAGTGTTGTCTCTCCCCCATTTTGTTGTGAATCAAGCATATCATGAAGGAGCTCTCTTGTTGGTGTTGTGAAGCTTGGAGCTTTTGGTGGAGTCCCTAAGAAAATCCTTCTTGTAATAAAACTTCCTTAGTATTATTCCCACTTAGAGTGGAGGAACTTGTAATATTGTATTCCATTTTAGCTTGCATTATTGTATGATTTCCCACTTTAAGTGGAGGACATTGTATTGAACTTGTGAAGGAAATTTGCATTCCATTGTTGGTTATGAAAGTTGTATTATATATTGAAAAAGAGAAGAAATATTTGTGTTGTAAAGTTAGTTTTGTGAAATAGAAAAGAAAGTAATTCTCTTTATTTGGAGTTTGGTTGTTTTGTGTGAAAGGAAGTTCCTTGTTTTGAAAGAAATGAGTTATACTCAATGGAAAAAAAAGTTTACTTTCATTATGAAGTTGTTTTATTATAAATGAGAAAGAAGGAAATATAGAAGTTGTAAGAAGTTGAAATTGTATGTTTAGTAGATTTGAATGGAAAATAAAGTTGTTATAGTTGTTTTGAACATATATATGTTGTAGAAAAATGGGAACAAGAGAACAAATTTGAAGTATGTTGTTATTTGGAAATGTTGATTTTGTAGTAAGAAAATAACAATGTAAAAGTAGATTTAGATTTCTTTTTCTCATGGAATTTGAAAGAAGACTAGTTGAACAAATGAAATTATTCTAGTAAGTAGATGTACCTTATTGGATTTGAAAATGCATAAATGAGTAGATTTAACTAAGGAATGAACAAATAGAAATAAATCCTAAAACTGAACTCTAGATGTACAAAAATAAGCTTAGAATGTGTTTCTCGCACATCTTAGTAATTTTAGTTTTTTGTGAAATCTCGGGTTTTAGGTTCTATTTTTCAGAAACAAGACCGTCGCCTTGTGTAGAGCGGTGGTCCCATAACCACCGCTCAAGCTAAGGCGGCGGTCTCAAAACCTCCGCTCCGTAGGGTGGTGGTTCATGGTTTGTCACCCAGAAGGCAGGTGGCGGTCCCAGACCGCCGCTTACTCGGGCGCAAAGTGGTTTTGTCACTTATGGCAGAGTTCCCGATCTGCTCTCGTGCACGTTTTTAATTAGTTTATACTAAAATTAATTTTGTAAAATTATCTAAGAAACTACCAGCAATCAAACAATGGCAAAATCTTATGGTTTTAAGAAATAAAATCTTCAAATACCAAATTAAAACCACTCTTTCTCATTTATATTGATGGGGGTAGGGTTTGCCCAAATAGAGAACCCAAATACACATAGCTTGAACCAAAACCAAATTGGTAGAGGAAAACCCTCCCAATCCTTGAATGGAAGTAATAACAACAATAAAACTTAATCTAAACTAATCTAAACTAGATCTCCTTGTAGAATCCTCCATAGTTCTTCCTTCTCTTGCTCCCATGGCTTCCTCCTCTCCAACTGTAATTTTAACAAAATAAATAGACTAAATGAGGAGAATAGAATAAAGGAAAGGTTTTAATAGAAATTCATAAGGAAATTTAGGGCTAGTTTAGAACCCTAGGATCTAGTGGCCAAGATTGATTTGATCTAAGGGTGGAGGTTTCACCCTACTTTTGTTTGGTGGAAATGAATTTTAAATGTTTAAATTAAATCCTTAAGGGTATGTGTAGATGGGTGAATGGGGCCATTTAATTGCCTTGGGGTGTAAAGTCTTTATTAGTCCTTAGTATGTTGTAGGAAATTAATAAAAGACTTTAAGCTATTAGGATAATGGAACTAAAATTAATTAAACATGAGGTTAGCCATATTAGGATTGAACATTAACTAAGAAGAGAAAACAATTAACCAAGTAAATTAAACTATGGCACCTTCCTAGTTGACCTTTAATTAATCGACCTTAGAGGTAAAGTAATTTTAATATTTAATCTTTTAACTAGACCTGGCCTATCAATCTTAAAGTTGATTTTAGTGGTGTAAGTTAATTTAATGTACCCTAAGGGTCAAATACCCTTGTAACCTCCTTATAACTTATAAAGAAAAAAAAATAGTCACAATTTTTAGGTTAAGTGTTAGGTTGTAGCGTGTTCCTAGAATGTCATTTTTGCAGGCATTACACTTGGTATCAGAGTTGTGGGTTCAAATCTTGGACCCTTGGGCACACTAGAAAACATGAGACATGAAATTTTAACCTAGTGTAAAATTATTTTCTTTTAAACTAGAAAACCACAATGTTTGATAATTGTATAATGTAGAAAACATAGAAAACTGAAACAAGACCTAGAACAATGAACTAACTCTCACCTTGATCTATGTAGGAGGTGCAGATCAGATGAGGGGTATTTTCACATAGACCTAGATATACCACCTCTAGAGTAGGTTGAGCAGGCCATTCTACCTCAGATTTACAAATGCTTCAAGATGTCAATGTCGCTATACGTGGAGGGTCCTTGGGAGGAAAACTTGCTAGACATGATATGGAGCCATCAGTGGAGGCCCATGCATCCCCTCAACATAATGAGGAGTATAGGGAAGATAACTTCCATGTGGAGTCAACTAGGCAGAGTCACCACAGAGAGGGCATGGAGATAGGATTTCAGGACATAGGGATAGATCTCAGAGCCCTAGATAGAGGGAGGAGCATGTAGAGAGACCTAGGGGTCATTAGACATCAGCTGCAGACCATATCAAGGAGATCTTGAAGCTACGACCATTTCATTATTTGGGAGATACATAAAAATTTAGGCAGAGGCATGGTTGGTGAGCTTGAGCGGATGCTTCAAGCTCTACCCTTGTACTAGCAACACAAAATATCGTGTTGTGATCCATCTTCTGAGGGATGGAAAAGGAGTCTGGTGGAGGACCGAGGAGTAGAATCTCCATGTTGACTCGAAGACAGTTACCTAAGAGCTTTTTGAGGAACATTTCAGGAGCAGGTATTTTCCCAGGAGGTTTATTCAACAGTAGATAGATGAGTTTCATGACCTCCGTCAGTATCTATGATTGTAGTTGAGTATGAGAGTCAATTTATGGACCTACTCCAATATGTCGACTATATGCAGGATGAGAAGGTATGGATTCACAGGTTCATCAAGGGCATGAACTTGGATTTGGGTGGCGTGGTGCACATTCACTTCCCATAAACATTAGTAGAGGCCGTGGAGAAGGCCTATATTATAGAGGAGACACAAGGAAGACACAACAGGCTAAGAGACAGAGTTCAAAGTGCATCCAGCAGATGTAGGATGATAGATCGAGGGGTAAGTTCCTCCTCCATGTGGTGGACAGAGTTCAGGATAGGCTTCATTCAAGCCACCACATCAGCCAGCCACCTCAAAGAATAACATCAATAAAACCCGCCCACCTTGCTGCACTCCCCTCGGAGATATTTGATGCACAGAGATGGTGGATTATGTGGCCTCCTCCTTAGAGGTCCCATTAGGACACATGGTGCACCGAGAGCTCAATCAGGAGGAGCTTTTCAAGATACCTCGGCAAGTTTATAGACGGATCATCAGGATCCACAGCTTTAGACCTCTAGAGTACTAGCTAGAGTTGCATCTCACTGGAGAGGACCAGGCAGTTGTTATGGTTGTGGTGTTGCTGGAAATCATTGGAGAGAGTGCCCACAAAACCCTAGAAAACAAGGGTAAGACTCAAATCTTGGAGCCTACTATTGAGATATGGCATGGATCAAATCTACACAATGGTAAGAACCGCCAAGCTGAGCACTAGAGTACCATGGTAAAGATGACGAAAGGTAGTATTGGTGGTATTTCCGCCTCTATATTATTTGATTCTGATTCATCTAATTCTTTTATTACACCATCCTTAGTAGAGCGTTGTAGGATGGTGGTAGTTAGGAAGGGTCATAGTTAGGACGTTGAGATGGCTTTTGGAGCCAAAATTTTTATAGACTCCTTAGTTAAGGAGTGTGTAGTGGATTTGGGACCCTTCACCACTACCTTGACCTTTGAATCCTTCCGTTGGGTTCATATGGTGTCATCTTAGGCATGGACTGGTTGTCTACACAAAGATTAGAGTGGACTGTTACCATAAGACTATTTCTTGTACAGATGATCTAGGAGTGAAGTCAGTGATATCAGGAGTTAGGAGGCTTGTTTCCATTCACACCATCTCTGCTATGCAACTTAAGCGGTGTGTGCAATGGGGTTATTAGATGTATGCTATTACGGTTAGTGACAGATCTGAGGATGAGTCTAGTGGACCATCCCTTGATGACCATCACATTTTGAGAGAGTTTGCTGATGTTTTTCTAGGGAGCTACCAGTTTCCTCCCCCATGCATGAGATAGATTTCCACATAGATCTGGTTCTAGGCGTAGAGCCTATCTCACGAGCACCTTATTGGATGACTACTCCTAAGCTCTGTGAGCTCAAGTTGTAGCTTGAGGGCCTTCTAGAGAAAGGCCTAATCCATCCTAGTGTATCCCCTTGGGGTGCATCGGTGATCTTTGTAAAGAAGAAGGATGGATACTTGTGGTTGTGTATTGATTACCGCCAGCTGAAAAAGTAACGATCAAGAATTTTTACCCCCTTCCATGCATTGATGATTTATTTGATCAGATGAAGGGGGCCACAATTTTCTTCCAAGATAGATCTTAAGTCAGGGTATCATCAGCTAAGGATCACGGAGGCATATATTCATAAGACCACCTTCCATATGAGATATGGCCACTACGAGTTCACAGTGGTACCTTTTGGTCTAATGAATGCCCCCGCAGTGTTCATGAGCTTGATGAATGGGGTATTTAGGAAATTTTTGGATCGCTTCATGCTCATCTTTCTTGATGAAATTTTGATTTACTCACGTACGTATGAGGAGCATGAGGAGCACCTTCACCAAGTTCTTCAATGTCTTCGTGAGTAGCATCTTTACAAGAACTTGGAGAAGTGTGTGTTCTTTCAGACAAAGGTGTAGTATTTAGGCCACATCATTTTTGGGGAAGGTATCACAGTCAATCCTTCCAATATTCGAGCTATCATGGATTGGCCAACACCCACTAGTGTGACCGAGGTGTGCAACTTCATGGGTTTGGCAGGATATTATAGGAGATTTGTTCAGACTTCTCTCGGATTCTGCACCCCATCACTTCCCTTCAGCAAAAAGGGAAGAGGTTTGTATGGTCAAACAATTATGAGTAGGCCTTTATGACACTGAAGGAATGCCTCACAAGAGCACATATTCTAATAGTGCCAGATCCTCGTGGTGAGTTCTACATTTACACGTATGCTTCTTTAGAAGGACCGAGGTGTGTTGATGCAGGAGGGCTAGAGTAGTTACTTTTGAGTCTCACAAACTCAAGGATTATGAACTTGATTATCCGAATCATGATATTGAGCTTGCAGTAGTTATGCACGCCTTTGTGTGGTGGAGACACTTTCTTGGCCTGTAGATTTACACTTAGGACTAATCACTTGAGTCTCGCATCACCTCTTCCCAGCCCAATCTCAATGCTCATTTACAGCGTTGGATGGATTTTCTTTATGATTACGATATGGAGATAAATCATGTGAAGGGGAAGGAGAATGTGGTTATAGATGTCTTGAGTACAAGAAGACATGTGGCTATGAATACTTAGTGCATGCAAATTTGTGAAGTAGGATTTTGCGTGAGCCTTCCTCACGGTTTCTACCTTGCATCCGAGATCAAGATTGAGTCCTGAGACCCCTTGAGGGGATATTTGATGGATTTTAATTAGAGGCAGATGGTCTTCTCGAGACACGAGGTAATATATATGTTCCTAGAGATGGAGGATTAAGATAGGACATTTTGTCGAGGTTAATCGTGCACCTTATTCATCCCATCCCGGGTGTGAAGAAGATGCACACCACTTTAAGATAGTTATACTATTAGAGAGGACTTCAGAGAGACATGGCTCGGTTTGTGTCATGCTTCTAGAGTGTCGAGGGTGAAGGCCGAGCATCAACATCCATCTTTCCTTATTTTTCCTCATGCCTTACCAGAGTGGAAGTGGGACATTATTTCCATGGACTTCATTATTAGGTTACCAATGTCAAGATACCACCACGATGCCATCAAGGTCATGGTGGATAAATTAATGAAAGTGTCTCATTTTTCTCCAAAGAAAGACCACTTATACATCTAGTGTAGTGTAGTGCATGGTATATCTTGATGAGATTGTTAGATTACATGGGATTCCATAAAAGATCATTTGCGACCACAATCCTTTGTACACTTCCCTCACTTTTGGACCACCATACAACATGCTCTTGGACGAGGATCAATTTCATCATAGCATATCACCTTGAGACACATGGATAGACCGAGTAGGTGAATCGATCTAGAGGGCATGCTTAGGATGTACGTTATGGATCATCAGTCGAGATGGGAGGAGTATCTATACTTGGTAGAGTTTTCCTACAATAATATTTTTAGAGTTCGATAGGCATGGATCCTTTTCACGCATTATATGGTAGAGAATGTAGACACCTCTTAGTTGGGATAGGTTAGAGGAAAAGGTTTCTCTTGGGCAAGTGTTATTGTAGGATATGGAGCAACATGTTATCTTGATCGGGAAGAGGTTACAGGAGGTGCATGAAAGGTAGAATAAGTATGCATCCCATCATAGATGGATCATATTTTTAGTTAGGTGGGCATGCGGGTGTTTCTTTGTGTTAGACCGCATAAGAGCCCTATCCATTATGGAAAATTCTCTAAGATTTCTCCTAGGTTTGTGTGTCCCTTTGAGATCTTAGAGCGCATCGGTCCCTTGGTCTATCGTCTAGCATTACCACCTAGCTTGTCTCGTTTCCATGATGATGTGTTTCACATTTCTGGTCTTAGGAAATATATTTTGATCCTTCTCATGTGCTAGATTGGACCGAATCGTAGGTGTAGAATCAAGGGCAAGTGATGGTGGCGCCCATCTTCATTATAGAGCATAGGACCCCGGGAATTCATGGCAGAGAGATTGACTAGGTTCGGGTCTAGTGGGATAGGTATGACGAGACTACTACTATATGGTAGGATGCTTTACATTGCTACGAGTTCAGTTTCCACACCTATTCCAAAGTGACTTATAGGATGTAGTCGAGTCTAAGGGGGGGGATGTAGTGCCCACTTCCCTTCGACACATTTTTTGTTATTGATTTCGATTCATTAACTACACTTATGGATATATTATAGCTTTTGATTTAGCATGATACTAGATGTTAAAGATATTGATTATTGTTGATTTTGACTTGTATATGATGCATGTGGATTATTAGAGACATTTTATATTGATGTTGATATGTTTTGACATGGTTATTTATATATATTTTTAACATGCGATGTTTTCATCACATTGAGTAGGCCTTAAAATTGAACTAACGTTGTGATCATTTTGACATGGATGAAACATAAGAATAGAGATGTTGTTAGAAATTGTAAATGATATAGTATTTGACTAGATGATATTTGATTCGTATATAGATGATTTTAGATTTATATTGTATATTTTATCATGAATATATTAATGTGGCCACAAGGCCGAAGGAGGTATTTATGTGTTTTATAGGTAAAATTATTCACAACAAACATCGAGGGGATTGGAGACCAACCACATTGGAATTCTAGGTGAATTCAACAAGGGTCACCATGGCAACATGTATTTGTGTGTTTTTATTTTGGTAGGGAGAAGTTTTACCAAAGGGTTATGTTTTGGCTTTTATTTAGTTTCCTTTAATTGATGATAGTATGTGATTTTTAGTGATGTAATTCATTGTATTATTTAATTGGAATTTGGTGTGTGATTTTCCCCTTTATTATTAATGGGTTCTAGTATCTTATTAGAACTAATTTAACCATGTACTAAACTAATTAAATATGTGACCAAAGGAATTCATTTATTAGAGTATATTTCTCTTGGATTTTGTGTTGTAAGTTGAGTGCTTGGGGATCTTGAGTGTTGTACACTCTACCCCTTCATGGAAATTCGAATTTGGCCTTAGAGGCCAATTTTAGAAGCTTGTGGGACAATTCAAACTTGTCCCACACCTCTTAAATTGCTATGTCAACCCTACCTATGCATTAGCGAGTCAAAATTAGACCCCATTAGGTGTTTTGGGAAGATAAAAAGGTAAAATTTTTATTGCACTTCCTTTCTTGAAATAAATTTTGTCCTTAGGGGGTGTGGGCTTAGATTGTGTGTGTAAGTAAAATGTCATTTCTTCAACCACTTATTAATTGTGCTTTAGAATATGAGGTTGACTAAGGTGATGTGGAGTGGAGAGGAAATGAGGTGGCATCCTACTTGGAGCCACATCATCCTCCTCTCTCCCTTTTCTATTTATTGAAGTTCTTTTGCTTGTTTGGGGGTTACTTCATTATTTTGTGCTCTTGCATTTTGGAGAGGTAGAAAAATTTTGGAGAGCTTGTGGTCTTTGTGGGAGCTTGTTGGTGTTTTATTGGTTTGGAAGGATCTTGAGGATTGACTCTTGGAACAAGATCTACTATGGAAAGGTAGGAGCTTTACTCTTGCTCATGTTTTTTTCTTTGTTTTTGTATATGTGCTTGTTTTTTTGAGTGTTTTGGAATGTTTGTTGGGTGCTTGGGTAGATTTCCTAAGTGTGGTGTAGGAGGGGACTATGGGGAGAATTCATGTAGGGAGGCATAAGATTTATTTGATATTTTGGAGGGCATTTGGGTTGGGTGCCCCACCTTGGAAAGTAGTGCTTGCATTTATTACTTGTTCTTACATGAAGGAGGCATAAGAGTATGAGGGAGGCATAAGATTATGTGGGAGGCATAATAGGTGCTTTAGGGAGGCATAAGAGTATGTAAGGAATTTGTGATGTGCATTAGAGGTTTTAGGGTGGGCACCCATTTCCCATTGGGAGGCATAAGTGGCCTCCCCATAGGTTCTTGCTCCTTTGGCTTTCATTTAGAAGCCTTGTATATTTTTGTTGTTTTCCTTCTTTTGTGTTTATAGTTGAGTTTGGTTGTGTTTGGAATTATTGTGAAATACTTGGTTTTGTGTGTAATGTGGTTTGGAGCCAATAGGGGAGGATGGCTTCTCTTCCTCATTAGATATCTTGGTTGGTGGAAGATTGTTCTTCCCCATTTTTTTGTTGAAGAATATCATAGTTTTGTTGGTGTTGTGAAGCTTGGAGCTTTTGGTGGAGTCCCTAAGAAAATCCTTCTTGTAATAAAACTTCCTTAGTATTATTTCCCACTTTGAGTAGAGGAACTTATAATATTGTATTCCCTCTTAGCTTGCATTATTGTATGATTTCCCACCTTAAGTGGATGACATTGAATTGAACTTGTGAAGGAAATTTACATTCCATTTTGTTATGAAAGTTGTATTATATATTGAAAAAGAAACAAATAAAAAAGAAATATTTGTGTTGTAAAGTTAGTTTTGTGAAATAGAAAAGAAAGTAATTCTCTTTATTTGGAGTTTGGTTGTTTTGTGTGAAAGGAAGTTCTTTTTTTGAAAGAAATGAGCTATATTCAATGGAAAAAAAGCTTACTTTCATTATGAAGTTGTTTTATTATAAATGAGAAAGAATGAAATATAGAAGTAAGAAGTTGAAATTGTATGTTTAGTAGATTTGAATGGAAAATAAAGTTGTTATAGTTGTATTGAATTTATATATGTTGTGAGTGCAAAATGGGAACAAGAGAACAAAGTTGAAGTATGTTGTTATTTGGAAATGTTGATTTTGTAGTAAGAAAATAACAATGTAAAAGTAGATTTAGATTTCTTTTTTCATGGAATTTGAAAGAAGACTAGTTGAACAAATGAAATTATTCTAGTAAGTAGATGTACCTTAGTGGATTTGAAAATGCCTAAATGAGTAGATTTAACTAAGGAATGAACAAATAGAAATAAATCCCAAAACTAGAATTATATATGTACAAAAATAAGCTATGAATGGGTTTTTGAACATTCTAGTAACTTTTAGTTTTTGTGAAATATCAGGTTTTAGGTTCTATTTTTTAAAAAGGACCACTACCCTGTGTAAAGTGCAAACGTAAGCAGCCGGTGCTCGGTCAAGGCACTCTCCGCTTAGTATCTATAGGTGGTAGTTCAACCGCCGCTAGCATAGCGGCGGTGGTCCCAGACCACTAGTCTCGCTCTAGGTGGTGATTACACATTACGGCAGAGTTCCTCAAATCCACTTTGTGCAAATTTTTAACTAGTTTATACTAAAATTTAAGTTTGTAAAATTATCTAAGAAACTACCAACAATCAAACAATGGCAAAATCTTGTGGTTTTAAGCAATAAAATCTTCAAATAGCAAATTAAAACTACTCTTTCTCATTTATATTGATGGGGGTAGGGTTTGCCCCAAATAGAGAACCCAAATACACATAGTTTGAACCAAAACCAGATTGGTAGAGGAAAACCCCTCCCAATCCTTGAATGGAAGAAATAACAACAATAAAACTTTAATCTAAACTAATCTAAACTAGATCTCCTTGTAGAATCCTCCATAGTTCTTCCTCCCTTGCTCCCATGGCTTCCTCCTCTCCAACCTGTAATTTTAAAAAAGAAATAGAGTAAATGAGGAAATAGAATAAAGGAAAGGCTTTAATAAAAAACTCATAAGGATTTTTAGGGCTAGTTTAGAACCCTAGGATCTAGTGGCCAAGATTGTTTTGATCTAAGGGTGGAGGTTTCACCCTACTTTTGTTTGGTGGAAATGAATTTTAAATGTTTAAATTAAATCCTTAAGGGTATGTGTAGATGGGTGAATGGGGCCATTTAATTGCCTTGGGGTGTAAAGTCTTTATTAGTCCTTAGTATGTTGTAGGAAATTAATAAAAAGACTTTAAGCTATTAGGATAATGGAACTAAATTAATTAAACATGAGGTTAGCCATGTTCATATTGAACATTAACTAAGAAGAGAAAATAATTAACCAAGTAAATTAAACTATGGCACCTTCCTAGTTGGCCTTTAATTAATCGACCTTAGAGGTAAAGTAATTTTAATATTCAATCTTTTAACTAGACTTGACATATATATCTTAAAGTTGAGTTTAGTGGTGTAAGTTAACTTAACGAACCCTAAGGGTCAAATACACTTATAACCTCCTTATCGCTTAAACAAAAAAAAAAATTATTCGCAAGTTTTGGGTTAAGTGTTAGGTTGTAGCGTGTTCTAGAACATCATTTTTGCAGCCGTTACACATTCCTTCATTTAAGTATCAAGTTTATCATGTTGTTTATAGCTAGTAATTTATGTTGGGCAAGCCAGCCTGCGGTAACTATGAACATCTTGCTTTTCACACGAGCTTATCATCCTTTTTGTTGCACTTTGTTAGCTCACTCTCAAGCCCCTTTGATAACCTTTTGATCCCAGGAAAGAAAGATTGTAGGATTGGAGTGATCAATGTTTGGGCTAGCTAGGTTGGAGTTTTGGTATAAAAACTTTTAGAATGTAGAAGTTTGTGTGCAACGTATTCAGACCTTGCTTGTTTAAAATTCTGTCGATCATCAGTCTTATTCCTAGAATTTTAAAGCCTTCCTTATGAGGTACCTTGACCGTCCTCATCAAGCTTGAACCGTAACTAGTTTTGGATCACCTAAGTTGATGTTACAATTGTGCAATTCTAGTACCCAGTTATTACTATAATTGCTTTGGTCTATTTCCCTCTCGGAAGTTTGTTGGTGGCATATTCTATTTTCTATCTTGTTGTTTTCCCTTTTATAATGTTAATGTTGTTAATTAAGATTGGTCGATTCTATGCACATAAAGACCTTGATGATTTGCGATGGAAATTGATATGAAGGTTATTAACATTTGGGGAAAACTATATATGCATCAATAATCTTATTGATTTATAGTGGAAGGTGTTGTTTTGATAATGAAACTTAGTAATATATGTTAGTACCTATGTTAGAACGGTTTGATTATGTTACCGAGGGTTGCTTTAAAATATTTTGTGTTGAGAAGGAGATAATTTATTTTTAATTAAACTAAACTTTAGACTTATTGTGGAGGTTTGTAAATCCTTAGCATTATAAAACTTGGAAGATGTTTTGAATGCTCTTGTTTAACGAAACTCCCTTTTTCACTCACTTGTTGTTACTAGCCTCTAAGGGCAGTGGCCTCTTCTTGAATGATTGTGAAATTTCCTTGAGTCTGGTGCTCGTTTTGATCTCGCACCATTTGCCTTGATTTTCCTCTAATCTGCATGTTATGAAACATTTTGTCTCTCGATGTGGGTGTTCTGAAGCTTTTACCTCCTTTTGAATGGCTTGGAATTGTTTGCGAATCCATTGTCGGACTCCATTTTGAAGAAGTCTCCAAGTTTTCCCCGTTTGCCCTAATTTCTTCAAAATCCGCGGGCTCTATCATTTTTCCTATTTTTCCCCAACCATGGAAGCTCGAGAATGACCAATTTATATTTGCATTCCTTTAAAAATTCACATCCATGGTCGAAAAGATGCTCAAAACCATGATTCACTTGGTTTTGTTCCAAAAATTTAATCCTTAGTGAAAACATCGAGTTCTAGGCATGAATGGTGAATTTCTATGTTTTTGACGGTCTGGCGGGTGTCTTTTTCCTTTCAAAGTTGTTCCCCAACATTCGGTGATCACGTGGATTCTTTTGGTTGGTCAAGGGATGGCGGGCAAATGCTTTAACTTATTGCTTTTTGCTTTTTTGGCAAAAGGGCAAATTTGGTCCCATAGCTCCACTCAAATATGATTGGTTCTTTTGGTGCTTACGTGGCTTCTTATAATTGGATGGGGTGTGACAGGTTTGTTTTTGAACTTTTATTTTTGGATACTTTGGAAAAAGGTTTGAACCGCCCCATGGCCCCGCTAAGCTTTGATTAAAGCAAATTTTAAGTGGTAGGGAAAAAGTCTTACTTTGACCCCACAGAAGGACACGTGGCAAAGTTAAAGGCGGAGATGTGGGCCTTCGGAGGAAAGTTGGATGTTTTTCCCTTTTGGCAAAATGGAGTAAAATTCTAAAATGGAAGTGTGCCCCGCCAAATCAAGATGTGCCATTGTGACTCGTGGCGGTTTGAAAATTCAAAAGGGGCAAGGAAGCGGACCATTAGAGACAACTTGGATTTTGCCTCTTTTCATCAAAAGGATTAAAATCTCAAAATGGCCCATGCAAGCCCAATAAGAAGAAGGTCAAAGTTGGCGTTGAAAATGTTAAGAGGTGGGGAGGCGGGCCATCGGGGCAACTTGGATTTTTTTCCCCTTGATATTCAAATGACTAAAATCATCAAAATAACCTGCGGGCCCGATAGAGAAAAATTCAAAACTTGCTCCAATCAATGGCGGAGGTGCGGACCTTCGAGGAAAATTGGAAAATTTTCCTTTTGTGGAAAAAGGAGTTAAAAGTGAAAAAGGAAGCGTGGTTCTGATGGGACCCACATTGGGACACATGTCAGGCCCATTTTTCAAGGGCGGAGCTACGGGGAAAACTTGGAAAATTTTCCTTTTCCAAAAAGAGGTGAAATAGTAGAATTTGGCCGTGGTTCCTTTGGGACCCACCTTAGGACATGTGTCAGGCTCATTTCTCAAGGGTGGAGCTGAAGCAAAATGTGAAAATTTTACATTTTTCCAAAAAAGTGTAAAAGGAAAAAAGGAACCCATAGGCCCGTTTTAAAGTGGATCTCCCACGTGTATGGTCTAAATTCAAAATAGAAATCAATGGCAGCTGTGCATATGTATCTAATTTTTCTACCATTTTCACTCTAGAGCTCCTGAAGTGTGAGTCTTCATGATTTCTCGATATTTCTTGCATGCCAAATAGGGAAGGGGAGTTAATTTGATATCTGAGTTTGGTGAGGAAGATTTGGGGATGTCTTTTTCCATTAAGATGAGATCTAGACCTCTGGGCTCGATCGATCTTCCATTTTTCCTTCCCGAGCACGCAAAGAACCAGTTTGTGATTAGGGGTGGAAGTGGTTGGCGAGTAGAGGGAAAAGTGATCTACCAGAAGAAGGAGTTGAATGCAGGAGATATTCAAAGAGATCCACCCCCTGAGCACCTGACAACTTTTTAGATCTAATTCTGGGAATCACGATTGGGATCATGGCAAGCACTCAGGTGCATTCAATGCTTAGATTTTGGGAAACTCTATTGTAAATGAAGTATTATAAATTTCATGATTCTTTTATGAAAAGGGTTAGAGGTTGGAATGTTGGAGTGTTAGAGGTCAGAACTGATTTTCTAAGAAAAAGCTTGATAGAGCCCGTCTTTCTGAGGGACTGTTTGAGAAACCTGTATATCTCTTTTGTGTTAAACTTGATCATGTCAAGGTGGTTGCATGAGTGTACAGCCATTGACAAGTTCTAAGATTGTTCTAGAAACTTTCCCTGTTGATAAGTTTAATCAAATTTGAGTTATTCTGTGTTGACTCTGAGAAATTAGTGTCTGCTTTGTTTCAGAATGTCTGCAAATAGTTCTATTTGTTCCTATTGCAATCTTATACTAAATTTTTGTGAAATCACACAGGATCTCGTCCTTGTGACAGTTTAATGGTATTTGCAATTTCATTTCAAGAAGATCCTTCATCTTGGATGAGATAAATAGATTTAAAATCAATTCATTGTCATTTGTTGATAAAGATTGTCTGTAAGTCTTCGGTGTACCTTAGGCGTGGTTAATCAGAAACTATAGTGTTTAATTGAGTTTTCCAATTCGAGCCTTCATATTGGAGTCTTAAATATTATGTGAAAACGTGTTGATTTGGGCCTCCATTGAAGCACACCTTCTAGTTGAAGGAACATCTTGATTGTTTTGAAGCTTTCTGTTGTGAAGTTGCTCATTATTGTAAAGTCCCTCCAAAGATCTGGTATAATCAACTTTATCCTGCTTCACCTCCCACCAAAAATTCATTTAAAAACAACCAATCATACCCATACTACCCCTGTTTGTCATGTGTGTATACAAATGCATAATTTTTACTACCAAAACATGTAGAAACAATTAGGTTTTCATTGTCTTTAGTG
The DNA here is from genome assembly GCA_018340775.1 of Taxus wallichiana var. yunnanensis. NCBI lineage: Eukaryota > Viridiplantae > Streptophyta > Pinopsida > Cupressales > Taxaceae > Taxus > Taxus wallichiana. Next base: position 208,299,611 of record CM031237.1, on the reverse strand, counting down.
GCCTGAACCTTGCTTAGAAAATATCTCCATTATCTAGAGTGACAACTTGTGAGAGTTAGATTTTGTTGCATTGATCATATTTTCTTCAAGGTTTTCTTAATAATTTCACAAGGAAGGATATCTCCATCTCCTCCACAAACAAAGTAGGATAAAAAAGGGTCCTCTCACCCTAGTTGAAAGGCACAACCATAAAGTAGTGAGGATAGGTCAAATCCTCTTAAGGGTGCTACCCATTTCTCCACATCTGAGTGACAAAGAGCAAGCTGCATTTCATCCCTGGATACAAAATGACACACTACATGCTCTACTTGCCTCTAAGTTTCTTGCCAAACCTGTGATGTTGCTTAGATTCTGAGGGAGAATCAATTTGGGTACCAACAGAGTCAATGGCTGAAACTAGTATTATCTTCCTTCCCTTGTTAAACAATGTTGAGTGGTGGTTGTGTATTAGATTTCCATCATATAACCTATATGATTACATGATTAAAATTTTAATACACTCAACCTTTTGGGTTAACCTTTGAATCACGTGCTCCTCCTAGATTAATTGTTTAATTTTTTCGCTTGGAAAATAGGTATCGTAGCTTGTGATTTTGGTATTTTTTTTTATGTTCATGTAGATTGTTGGTTTGAATATCAGTTCTCAATATTTTAACCTAATTGTTTATTCGATGGAAATCCCATTACACTAGACTGTTGTTTCTAACTTATCAGGCCAATGGCCCCTTCTCAAATGATTGTTTAATTTTCATTGCTTTTGAGACAATGTTCAAAATTGAAGTATAAGGCTCTCTTCTTAGATTGGCATGGTGGAAATTTTATTTATCTTAAGGGGTTGTTAGTATTTAGAGCTTCAAGCCAATTCTTGGAATAGAATGTTTTCCTTTCTTGATATTGTTAGATAGTAGCTTATTTTTATTTTGTGTAGTCTTACCTTGCTCGGTTCTTCCTGTGAACCGACTCGGGTTAATAATTGTTGCATGTGGATTATGCGAGTAGATGAGGGAAAGAATTTTAGATTATTGCATAAAAATTGGGTGTGAAGTTCTTTTGTAAAAATAATTTTATGTTGTAAAACTTTGGTATGGGTTGTGTGGGGAATTCAAAAGAAAACCAAAGGCCTTAGTATTATGTGTTGTGAGTAATGTTGTCGTGACTATTGAAACTTTGGCTTGTTTTGTTATCATGGAAAATATAAAAATTGTATACCATTTGGTTATGGGTGGTTCTAATATATTATATAAATTATAAGAATAACATAGTGTGGCACAACCAATGTTATTACTCTCTTGTTCCCTAGTCATGGTTCCATAGAGTTGGTTTTTCCCTTTGGGTTGTGTGTCGTGTTGGAAAGAATTGATGTAACCATGTATAGTTTTCACAAACGAGTAATGGTAAAATTTTCTCTTGAGATAAAATTTTGAGTTGTAAACCCTTCTAAGACATTGTAACACCCTCTAAAACTCCCACTCAAGACCCGAGAACGACCTAGGTTAGTTAGAAAAATTATGGAATAATTTGTTTTTGTTCAAGTGAGACTACAAACAAGCCTCGAAGTAACAAATGACAAAAGGAAGTACATCAAGGTCAATCACGTTAAAAAGATAAGGTTTTCCATTCGAACAACATATAAAAGACTCGCATTACAAATTAGTGGGTATAATTAACCAAGTATAGTTTAAATTTCCTTTAGGTGTTAATTTAATAATCAGATTAAATTAACACTAGGGTTAAATATTTCTTAATTACACTTAGGGCTACAGGGGCCAAAACAATAAAACGAGGCTCTCATTACAAGGGGTTAGGAAAAACATTCCCTTGCCCTATAAGGTGGCCCTAGAATGGTCAACTCATGCTTTTAGAAATACACATTGAAAATAAGGAAGGTAATTTTCCTCTTACCCACTCACATACTGACCTAAAAGAGTCAAACTAGTTTTTTTATTATATTTCCCACACTCAAAACTCCTAAACACCATTCCATTAGATAGGAAATTTCTTCCCCTTTCCACAGATATAAGGAAGCCCTTCTAACTCCCTATAAAACTCAAGTTATGGGCCGGCGGGCCTGCAGGTCTAGGGGAAAATTGTTTTCCCAAGGGCGTTTGGGTCGGCGGAGCTGGGGAGGAAAGTTGGATTCTTGGCGCTTGGGTGAAAAATGAATTATACCCCCACGTGTGCATGAGTCCATGGTGGGACTCCATGCCTGAAAACAAAATTATACCCCGGGCCGCAAGGGACACGTGGCACGTTCTAAGCCAACGAGGGAAGCGGGTTAGCGAGGGACAAACAAGCATTTTTTCCTTAAGGATTAAAAAGGCACAAAGGATTTAAACCCACTCGCACCTCTGTCGGTGTCTCATGACTCCACATGTCGAGACATTCATTGGATGCGGATTGGCGGGTCGATGGGGAGATTTGGGAAAAGTTTCCTTTTGAAGTGTAAAGCTTCAACACTTTGTGACTCCGATGCATCATGGAGACACGTGTTAGCCATCCATTTTTCGTTGGTCTACGGGCCTATGGGGAAAATTTGGGAATTTTGCCAAATTTTCTTTTGAAGCGCTAAGGAAAAAAAAAAAAGGATCTCGCGCCTCCCAACGCCTCAAGAAGCCATGTGTCGCAAAATGATTGGGCATAGGATGTGGGGCGCGGATAATTTTTTTCCAAAAGAACTTTTTGGACTTAGAAAATTTTTGTCAAGGAAAGAAGGTTCTAAGCTGGCGGGAACTTCATGATTTTTGCACCCATTGGGCAAAAAGTGAAAAAGGCAGTTTTAACTTCGTGGGTCTACCAACGAATATTTTAATAATTTAAATCTCATAGTTAGATTATTTTTGAGTCTAAATGAAGTAAAAGATTCATACTTGCCATAAATGTTGAGTGGAAACTCGGTTTTAAAGCAAACGAGGACGTTTTGGAAAGCTCTCAAAGTCATATTTGCACAAGAAACTCAAGATTGTAATTTTGATAAGTTTTGAAGGGTAAATTTTGAGAAAACGTTTTTATCACTTAGAAGTGAACTGGTCTTTTTAACTTATAAATTTTGTTCAAATTTTCCATTAACTCTTTCTCAACATGCCCAATGGGCATGGAGGATTTTACTTGGAAGATTTTAGGATAGATTGCAAGGTAAAAAGTTTTATTGATTTGCAATTCAAATTTATCAATTTTAATACAACGAGGAGTCTACAATTTTGCTTTTGCCTGTTTTGAAAGGTTGATGGAAATTTCTTAAGTGTTTTAGTTAGTTTGAGGTCATTTTTATCTTACAATTCCCATTCGGTATTTAATTTTGTCTTTCCGATGTGTCAGGGTCATTTTGTTCAATTTGCAAAGTTTGAAATTTATCTAACAGAGATCAGATTGGAAGTCTATTTTTATTTATCATCTTCTAAGTTTTAAAAATAAATTCATTCAAAAACCAATTCTAACATATTAAGTTGATTCAAGCAAGGTATTCAAATGCCAAATTACAATTCTGATTTCTAAAACATTCATTTCTAAAGAATAGAGCATTATGACATTTCTCCATACATATTCACTTTTTCCTCTTTCCAACAAAACTTCAAAATACATTCAACAATCATATTTCAATACCGATAATTCCATTAGAGAAAATAATACAATATTTTATTGATTCAAAAATATACCTTTACAACGTCTTCTTTCATTCCTAAATTTCAATATACATAATACAATTTCTTTCTCATTCATTCAAAAAAAACCAAAAATAGAGTATATCTCTTTCACATTTCAAATTTATAGCTTTCATAGCCAATACAAAACATCTTTCCATCACAAATAATATACAAGGTCATCCACTTCAAAGTGGGAAAAGGTTACAATAAGAAATAATCTTAACAAGGAATGTCAAACTTGACTTTTTCTTTGCTCTAGTATAACAACATGAAGAACCTCCATTTTCTAGTTTGATCACAACAAAGGCAAGGGAAAGGCAACACTCTCCACCCAACAAATACATCCAATGAAAAGGAGAAGCCATCCTTCTTCATTATTTCCCCGAGCCCCAACCACAATGCAATAAGAAACATGTTTCAACTCATGAAACAAAAGGCTTCCACAACACACATGCAATTTTACATTTAAAACACAGTCCAAAACAAAACTACAGTTCACAACCATAGATAAAAGACAACAACAACACTGGGCTTCCTCATGCAAGCCAAAGGAGCAAGAACTATGGTGGATGCTACTTATGCCTCCCGAGGGAAATGGGTATCACCACCTGATTACAAACTACCAAAAATATAGTATATCAAAACCCTAACATGCCCTTATGCCTCCCCCAAGTACCCCTTATTCCTCACATTTCTTTATGCCTCCCAACCTCTTATGGCACCCCATAATGAGTAAAAAATGCAATCTATTTCTTTGTAAGGTGGAACCCAAATCCCAACTCCCTCCACACTTATACCTCCCAAAACACTTATGCCTCCCACAAAATACCCCATAGTCTCCTCCTACACCATCCCTAGGTAGTCTACCCAACCAGCCAACAATAAAACAACACATTCAAACATTCAGCCATTCCTAAGTGCAAAGAAAATGAAAAGAGATCATTTCAAGAGCCAAGCTCCTACCTCTCCATGACGGAGTTTTATTCCAAGGTTCCAAAACAACAAGATTTCTAATGCAAAACACAGTCCAAGATCAACAATCTACAAGCATGCAACAGTCTCCAATCTTCTCCAAAAGTAAGAGCTCAAAACAACAAAAGAATTCACCCCAAAATGAAGTATGCAAAAGTGAAGCAACCCAAAACAAGGTAAGGAATTCAAATTTTATAGAAGAGGGAAGAGAAGAGGATGAGGTGGATCCATGTAGGATGCCACATCACACATCCTCAACCCCAACACCCAAGTCAACTTCATTCTCCAATGCATTATAATTATGTGGGTGAATAATATGACAGCCTTACTTACACACTCCAAAAAAAAGCCCACACCCCAAAGGACTGAAATTAAAAATATGTAAGAAAGTGTAATTAAAACATACAACTTGACTTACAAAAATGCATAATGAAAGTCTAAATTTAACTCTCCAACCATAGGTAAGGTTGGTATATAAATTTAAGAGGTGTGGGACAAGTCTAACTTGTCCCACAAGCCTCCAAAATCATCCTCCAAGGACAAATTCAAATTTCAAAGAAGGTGGAGTGTTTCACACTCCAAAATTAACTTACACATCTCTTACAACACTTAAACCAAGATCCAACAACTCTATTAATTACATTCTCATGACCCATTTACTTAATTAACTTAACAACATGATTACTCACAATATTTACACACCATTTAATAAATAATGAAAGGGGTAAATGCACCACTAAATAAACACATGCAAACATTAAACAAAGGAACCAAATAAAAGAAAACATAAACCCTTGATCACATTTGAAGGGGATCCTCCATGGGAATTGTTATGTTTGTGGAGCCTATTTTCATGTTAGAGTGTGGTACACCTTCTATGTGTTACACTCGGGTATTTTTACGATAATCCCGCCTCATCGGTGAGCGGGTCACTGGGTTCGGGGTGAAGCCTCTGAAACAAATTTTCATGGGTAGTTTATTAACCCATGGGTAATGGGTAACCGTTATGGGTTGTTTTTGGGCCCATGGTTTTTTCGGTACCCATTGTTTTGATACCCACAGTTTTTTGCCCATGGTTTTGATACCCACAGTTTTTGCCCATGGTTTTGATACCCATGGTTTTGTATCAAACTGCTTAAGCAATTGTCTATTTATATGGTCTTATGCATATGATAGATATACAAAGAAATGCATTGCAGATGTGCTTTGAATTCAGTGTGAATCATGTAGAGTTTGTTGAGCATAGCTCCAAACGGATCTCGGGTATTGTATTGAGAGAGTGGAGACTTGTAATAAAATCTGAGCAAGTGATTCTTGGTCAAGTAGCCCATATTTGGTGAACCACATTAAATCCTATCTCTCTCGTGTTGTGTTTTTTTATTCTGCACTTTTATTTGAGATCTCAGTAATATTTTATGCATATTAGTTTCTACTGCATGCGATTCTCGTGAAGAATTATCCCGCATATTTTATACATTATTTCCTAACAATTAGTATCGAGCCCTGGTTTTTGGTTTGTCAAGTGTTGAATCACAGGGAAAGTTTTATCTTGAGTGGGAGCTATGGTAGATGATGGAAGATCTAGGGTTGATAAATTCAACGGGTAGAATTTCATTCTTTGGAAGATGCAAATAGAAGATTACCTTTATCGAAGGATCTTTTTAATCCACTGTCTCGAGAAGGTGAACAAACCCTCGAATATGACAGATGTGGAATGGGATTTGCTTGGATCTCGAAGGCACTTGGAACAATCCAAATTGTGTCTTGCATCTTCGGTATTATTTAATATTTCAAAGGAAAAGACTACAAAAGATCTAATGGATGCATTAGGGAAGTTGTATGAAAAACCCTCTACCTCTAACAAGATATTTTTAATGAAAAAGTTGTTTAATATGAAGATGTCTCGAGAATAGTTTAAAATGATCATTTAATTAATTTCAATACGGTTGTGAATAAGCTAGCTTCTAAGTTACAATAGAATTTGATGAAGAAGTTAGGGCTTTATCAATTATGTGCTCTTTACCCGAGAATTGGAATAGCCTAAGCAATGGCGGTAAGTAACTCGGTTCCAACTAACTTGAAGTCAAGTTTGAGGATTTTGTAGGGGTGATTCTAAGCGAGGAAATGCGAAGAAAAAGCTCCAAGGAATCTTCTACTTTAGGGAATGCTTTGACAATGGAAACCAGAGGGAGACAAGAATAGAGGAAACCGTGGAAAATCAAAAGATTAGGCAAGGTCAAAATCCAAGAGTAAGATTGTATGTTGGAATTGTGGAAAGTCCGGGCATGTAAAGAAAGACTGCTGGGAGCTTCAGGATAAGAAGAAACAACAGAAGAAAATGATGAGGCAAATGTGGCATCGGTAATGTATGCCAGATGCTTTGATTCTTTCTTTGATAATATTATCAATCTTGGGTTTTAGATTCAGGGGGCTTCCTTTCATGCTTACTCCACATAGGCATTATTTTGTTGATTATGTTCAAGGAGATTTTGGGCATGTTTTTCTTGGTGATGATGAGCCTTGCAGATAGTTGGAAAAGGTTCTGCCTCAGTTAAGATGCGTAATGAGAATACATGGCTATTGAAGGATGTCGACATGTGCCTACATTAAGGAGAAACTTGATATCAAGCGGGGCAATTGGGAAGTGATGGTTCTACGGTGATATTTACAAATGCTAAATCTTGGAAGGTTACCAAGGGTGCTCTTGTGGTGGCAAGAGGTAAGAAGGTTGAACCTTGTATATAACCATTGATAGTACTAATGATTGTAATCTTGTATCTTCATATGCGAGATACAACATTATGGCACTATAGGCTCGGTCATATGAGCCATAAGGGCATGGACATTATAAAGAAGAATTTACCTGGATATACATAAACAGGTTTGGATTTTTGAGAACCGCATATATGGGAAATAAAAGCGAGTAAAGTTTCTCAAGGTGGACCTACGAAGAAAGAGAGTAAGTTAGAGCTAGTACATTTTGATGTGTGGGGGCCGGCTGTATCATCTCTTGGGGTTCAAGTTATTATGTTATTTTTATTGATGATGCAACAAGGAAAGTTTGGGTTTATTACATTAGAATCAAATCGATGTATTTGAAACTTTTGTTAAATGGAAACCCTTGGTAGAGAATGAAACAAGTCTTAAGCTAAAATGTCTCAAGTCGATAATGGAGGGGAGTATTGCGTTGAATGAATTTGATGATTATTGTTCTAAGAATGGAATCCACAGGAAAAGATGGTTCCAAGAACCCCGCAAAAGAATGGGGTGCCAAAAAGGATGAAAAGAACAATAATGGAACGTGCTAGGAGCATGAGGATACATGCAGACTTCCTCTTTATTTTTGGGCAGATAGAGTGAGCACAAACAGTATACTGATAAATAGATGACCCTCAAGTGCCTTGGATGGAGGCATACCCGAGGAGGCTTGGTATGGTAAGAAAGTCAATTATTCATTTCTTAGAGTCTTTGGATGCGAGGTGTTTGTTCATATTAACAAGGATGATAGACCAAGCTAGAAGCTAAATCGTAAAAATACACTTTTATTGGTTATGGTGGTGATGACTTTGGATTTAAATGTTGGAGTATTAAGGACAAGAAAAGCATTCGGTCAAGGGATGTGGTATTTAATGAGAAAGTCATGTATAAGCAATAGTTACAGGAAAATAGGAAGAATCCAAGAAAGAATATGCAATGGTAGAGGATCTTCCGTGATGGAAAAGTGACACATGAATCGCCTCAGAACCTCCTCAACAGAACCCCAAACTCCTATTTTGAGAAGATCTTCTAGGGTAAGAAGAGAACCTAAACGCTTTTATCCTTCTCTTTATTATTTATTACTCACCGATAGTGGAGAGCCGAGAGAGATTTGATGAAGCAATACAGGTAGATGCCAATAAGAAGTGGGAGTAAGCCATGGATGAGGAGTATAAGTCTCTCATGGAGAACCGTGACTTGGGATTTGGTGAAGCTACCGGAAGGCAAAAGAGAATCAGTAGAACAAGTGGGTGTACAAATTTAAAGACGAAGAAGGAAGAAAGAAAAGATATAAGGCCCTGTGGTGGGTCAAGGGGTTTGCATTAAACAAGGTATATATTTTGATGAGATATTTTCTCCTCGTAGTAAAAATGACTTCTATTAGAAATGTTCTTGGAATAGTGGCAAAAAAAGCTTTGCACTTAGAACAGCTTAGATGTAAAGACTGTATTTCTCTATGGTGATTTGGAGAAGGAGCTATATATGTAGCAAATGCCGAGGAAGGATATGAAGTCAAAGGTAAAGAGGAGATGGTGTGCAAACCAAGAAGAGCTTGTATGGCCTAAAACAAGCTCCACGTTAATGGTATAATAATTTTGATAGGTTCATGATGGAGCAAGGTTATATTAGATGTCATTCTCGACCATTGTGTGTATACAAAGAAATTTGAGGATGGAAGTTATATTATCCCGTGTTTGTATATTGATGACATGTCTGGTTGCAGTAAAAACATGCAGAAATAAAAGTACTCAAGAAATAAATAAGTGAATCCTTTTCTATGAAGGATTTGGGGCCGCCAGACAAATCTTTGGTATGAGGATAACTCGGGATAGGAAGGAACGGAAGCCGACTTTATCTCGTGAAGAGTACATTAAGAATGTATTGTATAGGTTTAGCATGTAGGGTGCTAAACCGGATGGGACTCCTTTGGTGCCATTTTAAGTTATCAAAGCAACAAGTGTCCCAAGACAGAGCCGAAAAGAAACCATATGTCCAAGGTACCTTACTTATCGCTGATGGCAGCTTAATGTATGCTATGGTGTGCACTAGGCCTGATATTGCCCATGTAGTGGGGAGCTATGAGTAGATTTATGAGTGATCCAAGTAAAGATCACCGGCAGGGCAAAAGAAAGTGGATCCTTCGATATTTGAGAGGGACCATGGGGACAGCTTTGTGCTATAGTGAATCGACACCACTTTACGTGGTTATGTAGATTCGTACATGGCTAGAGATGTGACAGTAGGAGAAGCACGATGGGTTATATTTACACCGTAGGTGGGATAACATGTTTGGATTTCACGACTACGAGAAGGCTGGGTGGCTTTTGAACCACGGAGGTCGAGTATGTTGCTGCCACGAGGCAAGCAAAGAGATGATTTGGTTACAACAATTGCTTGAGGAGTCAGGGAATAAGCAGTGAGGAATGTAAGTTGTATAGTGATAGTCGAGTGTTATAAACCTAGCTAAGAACTATGCTTTCCACTCCGTGACGAAGCATATACAGCTTGATATATCACTTCATCAAGATAGCTTTGAAGGAAGATAAGTTGAATTTGGAGAAGATTCATACTAGTCGAATCCCGCAGACATGATGACCAAGGTGGTCACAAGGATAAACTAAAGTTATGTTCAACTTTGGTTGGCCTTCACGGATGACAAGTGAAGGGTCGAGAAGCTTTCTCGGTGGAAATCACTCCAAGTGGGAGATTGTTATGTTTGTGGAGCTTATTTTCATGTTAGAGTGTGGTACACCTTCTATGTGTTACACTCTGCATGCATTGCATGGGTATGGTGACCTTTTTGAATTCATCTAGAATTTCAATGTGGTTGGTCTCCAATCCCCGATGTTTATTGTGATATATTTTAACCCGCAAAACACAAATACCTCCTTCACCTTGTGGCCATATCGAACATCCAGATGAATATAAATATAATTTCAAAATCATCAATATATAGATATGAAACACAACAGCTTATCAAGACAATCAACAATATCACTTACAATTTCATCAACAACTATATCATCGTCAATTTTAATTCAATTTTCTCAGTCTACTCAATATATCCAAATATCACATGTCCTAACAACATATATATATATATATATATATATATATATATATATATATATATATATATATATATATATATATATATATAACCATATCCAACAACATATTAACATCTATATAAAATTTCTCCAATAAACATCATGCATCATATATGAATCAAAGTCAATAATAATCCATGATCTAACATCTAACATCATACTAAATCAAAACTATAACAATGTCCCTAATAGAGTCAAAAAGAGATCGTGGATCAATAAAAAAAGTGTCAAAGGAAAGTGGGAACTACAAACATAGAACAATGTATTTCTAAGCATAATAAAATGGGTTGGATAATCCTTATAAAAGTTAAACTAAAATATATATACGAATAAATTAATGTAGATGTGATCTACTTGATAACATTTGAGCCCCTAAGCGATCAAAGAGGAAACTATATTTGGTAATAAAAATATATATACCTTGTTTTTCCCAAGCTAAACTAATCAACATTATCCTTTTATGGTGAATTCTTAAATGATCTTATGGTGAAATCATTGATTAGTTTTTAGAAGATAATTTATTAAGAAACCATTCAATCTCTCTCAATTATTTAAAATGTAAATTGTTTTCCTTTGTCAAACTTAATCAAGAAAAGTCTAAATGAAGCTTTTAACCAATCTTGATAAATTCTTAGCCTCAATAAAAGGCTAGTTAATAAGCAATGAGACCCTGAAGCTGAATTCTTTTTGACCTATTTCCCTTGACCCTTGCCTTGGTTCATTTTGATCTTTCTTAAGTAATGTTAAATTTTTGATCCTTAAACAAAGAAGATTATTGTTCTGAACCTAAAACGGTACTTTCCTCAATCGGAGCTTGTGCTTTTCACCTGTGTAATAGAGGTGTGGAATAAGTTTCAGTGGCTTGAGTAAGATTAATTAACCTTGTGAGAAATGGAAAATGTTCTTAATTAAATTAATTAAGCAAGTTATTGACATATTATAGAATGATTCTCCTTTAGAAAACTTGTTCTTAAGCTAATTAGTCAATAGCATAAAAGAAAGAAGATCACCTTTGTACAAGAATGGTGTTAATCAAAACATGAATCTTCTAGATCATAAAGTCAAGTTTGAAAGACATTTTTGTAAATACACAACCTTAAAAGATTTTACATCATGGGATGGCCTTAATCAGAATCGTAATGTGTTTGGAATTTTACGTTGTGCTTTGTCAAAGATAAAATTGAGTTGTCCATGTTGGGTGTTGTATGTTTCCTTGTTGCCTATGCGTTGAACGCCAGTCAAGCTTATAGAGAGTTGTTCGTAGCCCCTTCCTCGTCACCCGTGTTGATGTGTAAACTCCAAGTAAGTGAAAAAAATTATATGAGTTTTCATTGTTGTATTTGTCTCCGTGTTTTAAGCGGGCATTACAGCTATATGGCCACAAGTCTATCAAATGTAAAGAAATGAGAAAGAGTTACTTGTTTACTCAAAAATTTAATCATATACAAATAGTGCACGACAATTTAGAAAATGAAAAATTATGTAGCACATACATGAAAGATGTTATTATACTATCATTTAATCATGTTCAAAATCCTCAACTAACACATCCCCCCGTAACTCATCATATTTTTCACCCACCATCTCTTTTACCTTCTTAATTAGCCTTGCCTAGGTCTTCCTTAAGGTTTAAACCGAGTTTCTAAGGTTTTATTGATTTTCACATGGTTTCTAAATTTTATCCGGTCAAAGCATACAAGTGTGTCCCACTTGGTGGCCAAAAATATTTTAAAATCTAACTAGTAAATAAATATTTAAAAATACTATAAAAATTTAAAAATCAGAAAATTCTGGATGCCCCGCACCTTGGTATTTATAGCCTCTTAAAAATGCATGTTTGATCATTTTATATGTGTTTGGTCATGTTTTGGTTGTCAAACATAGTTTTCTCAAAAGTACAAAAACTACAAAAAGTGGGAAACAAGTATATGCTTTGACCCATCTTCCTTAAACCATGTATATCCACTTTGTACAAGTACTTTCTAATGTGCAAACACCATATTTTCTATCAATCATGCTATGTGCACTAGTTTGGTCTCTTAGGTTCTTCTTTCTCTTTACACCATGTTACCTTCTATACATGTTCTCACCTTTCTATAAGTTTAACACCATATACCAATATCCTCATCTTGATATGATGCTCTCTCACATACCTCATACATGTATTCACACCATTGTTTTCACTTTCACCTTTAGTAACATGTATTGAACAAGTTGACAATTTTTCTTGACTAAAACAAGATTTTCCTTCTCTCGGTTTCCACTCTAACATAGGAGTGTCCTATTGTTTATCACCTCTTTAGAGTTACTTAAAACTATATTTATATATTTATTCATGTACCAACTATTTTCCTTGATGTTTTTCTTCTTATTGATTCACTTCTCTCTTAAACTATCTTATTTCTTGATTTCAAGACTCAGTGACAATGTATATAAGTTAATTTATCCACTCGAATCAACCTACATGGCTTCCTCCAACACCTTCACACCTTTGTTAGACCTCCATCCACCTACAATAAAATACTCAATGCTCAAAAAGAGATCTACAATCAAATATTTCACTCTTCCTCGAATGAAACCCTAAAACATGGCATAATACATTTATGACAATGTTTTCATGATTTTGATATATCTAATCTCATTTATAGGCCTTAAAAATTCTTACACATCTAAATTACCCCTATCATTTTATTCTCTCAAATTTCATAATTTTTTAATGGATGCTTTTCAAATTATGGCTTTTTTCATTCCTAAACCCTAGTTTTGTGCACACAATCCAAGAGCACATGTTTTCTCTTATTTATTTTTCTTGGATCTTCAAACCATGTCAAGAATTATTAAACACCTAGAGACCCTATAACAACTTTATCAACTTTCCTCTATCATTATAACATCATGGAGCTCAGATTAAACCTTACAAAACCCTAATAAACTATCTTACAAGGACTCGTACCACAATACTTCCTCATTTAGTTTCTTTTCAAACCTTCACATAAATGAACATCTAATGGACATTTCATACCATCATGACATTGTTAACTACTCTTCTATAGGTCAAACCCCTTAAAACCCTTTGAATATTCATTCTAGGACTCATAAAAGCTTTATACAAATCAGTAGTGCTCACATTTTCTACCCTCGCTATCTCGTTGATTGTTTACTCATAATTATGATTTGACAGGGATTATGACGTATTTTGGATATTATATTATGTTAATTGATCTTCATGGACATGTATGGTGATTTGGGTGCATAGCGTCAATTTGGTTTGATTAGTATGTTAGCACATTTTAGTAGGTGTTGTGGATACTAACATATTGCTATGTTATTTGGGCCTAATTGATATATGATGGATACATGGTTTGGTCACACACCTGGATGATATAAACTATTTGATTATTGATGAGAGCACATGATATCATGGATATTTGTCATTTATATGTATTGTAATCGTTAACACATGGTGATTTTGTGTCAAATTGTGCATGTTTCTTATTTACGATCTCATGTTGATGATGTGTTAGCATTGATTTCATCCTTAGACTTGATTGTTATGATGTAGTTGATTTACATTTTTATCAAGCAGATGCGTTTAATGTTTGCATCGAGTGTGCAGGATACGAGCACGGGAGAACATGGGTTTCGTGGCGCTACGCAAATGTGTGTAAGCGGCCCATGGGGCTAAGTCCTAACCATGCTAGTTGTATGAGGCCTTATTAGTTGTTTGTATTGTTTGGGCACCATGAGTGACCCTTAGTTTGTAATTTTGCATATTATGTAAAATTATTGTGTTATGTTATTTATTTTGTTAGAAAATTAGGTTGGGGGACCTAATGGTTCCCACTTGCTTTAGGAATTAATTTGTTTATTTGGTGGCTTTATTAATGTGGATTTGGGTCATATGGGCACCCTTGAGTGGGCGCCACATCCTCATCATAAGAGTCCAAAATTTACAAACCCGAAATTTGTCTTTGCATGGAAATTATTGGGGTCCTATTTACTTTTATGGATTCTCTTTTAATGGAAAATAACCCTTGGACCCTACCTATAGGTAAGAGGGGTTATTTTCATGGTTTAATGGGAATATTTCCCTACCATAACACCTCTCAAGTCACATCCATGTTGGATGGTAGGGTTATGTGTTTGACTTATGAGAATTAATGGGATTTGGGGATTTAGTGGTTAAATGGGTTTTGTTTTTATTCTATTTTTTTATTTTGTTGGAATTTTGTAATGGAAGGAAGAGGATGGTGACACATGTCACACCTTCCTTTTGGTGAGGAAGAATTATGTAAGTTTTTATTGAATTACTACCTCATGTGGAAGGAGTTTTTGGCTTGGGATTTTTGGTGTTGAGTACTTTTGGAGTTGGAGCTCTTGCTTGGAAAAGAATTTGGAGAAGCTTAAAGATTGGAAAACTTTTTGAGAGGTAAGATCTTTGTTTGTTTTGAGTTATTTTACATGTTAACTTGTAGATTTCATATTGTTGAAGTATGGTTTTGTTGTATGTGTTGCATGCTTGTTTGGGTTGTGTTCTTTTGTTGTTTTCTCCATCCATCATATGGCTTGATAGATTTGGGAGTTTTGTTGGGGAAGAGGGAGGGATTTTCCCTCTTAAACCTCATGGCTTGATGGGCAAGCCATGTTGGTTTCTCTTTTATCCACTCATTTGGTTTGAGGTGGGGAAGGTGTTTCATATGGTTAAACCCCTTCCCCATCCTTGGAGAGGAAACCCAATGGGTTTGAAAATCCTCCCAAGGAGGAATTTAGGCGAATGGAGGAGCAATAAGGAGGGATGATTGTTTTGGAGAGATAAGGAGGTTTTCTGAAGATTTTGTAAGTGTGTTTTCATATGGTTGGACCACACTCTATGGTACTAATGGATGTCTTATCCACTCTTCCCCCTTGGTGAGGATGAATATGGTTTCTCCTCTTTTTATTTGATTGACATTTGTTGTGTTTTGTGGTGTATGGTTTAGTCTTGTATGTAACATGCTTGTAATTACCCCTCCCTTATTCTTGTGCACATTTGTGGAAGCTAGCTCTCTCTCCCTTGGGCTTGGGGAGGCTAGCATGTTTTCCAACCTTTGGAAAGACATGTAATGATGCCTGTAGGTTGGGTGGTAAAACAAGCCTTGTTCTCTTGGTCTTGGAGACTATGTGGAGAACAAAGTTGGAACAAAAATGAAAGACCTTCTTTGATATGTTTATCCTCACAAACCATGTTACTTAAGAATGATGTTTTGTTGTAAATTTGGATCTTCTCTTTTAAGGAGAGATCAGTTGTATTATGGTGATTATGATCTTCATTCTGAAAAATACAATATAAAAGATATGTGGCATGAAGTAAGTCAATATTCTGCTTGTTGAAATGGAAGTATACTCTTGTGAATTAGTTCTTCCTTTGAAAAGAATTTGTATATAGGAGTCTCTCCTAGATAAGGAATTTGGTTACTTTGTGGTCAAGTTTTTCTCCAATATAAATGTAAACTTAAATGTTGAGATTTACATATGAAAGTGTATTTCCTCCTTGATAAGATTGGGAAAGAAGAAATTTAATTATTGTATTGGAAAGGAATTTTTGATTTCAACAAGAAGTTTGTTTTCTTGGAAAATAAATTCATTATTCTTTCCCTATAAGTCATTTTTGCAAAGCATTATAGCATGAGGAATTGATAGAAAACAGATTTAAATTTATTCCTATTTCTAAATTGTAGAAATTGGATAATTGTTTCCCAAGGGAAAAGTTTTATTGTTAAGAATCCATTTTGATGATTACATACTTATAATTTGTTGTGAATACAATCTATTTTTAATAAGTTACTTCAGGTTTTAAAATTGTCCAATTTACGATGGTTTATAGGTAAATTTTAAAGTGGTATATGCCTATTTTGTGGATCTGATATATACTTTTTCCTTTTCTTAAAAAAATTATTTAAACAAAAAAATACAAATATGAAACCCACACAAGTGTACAGAAATTTTCAAACTCGAAAAAAAGTGAACACATCAAAATTTATGACCATATTAAATTTGACGGTCAAATGACCGTCACTGCAGTTCTAAAACAGGGCAGAATGACGGCCATATGGACGTCAAATTTAACACATTAAACACTCTGTGTAATTTTTCCAGAATGCGTTTTGGACATGATATGGACCTTTTAAACTAAAAAAATATCATTTTCCCACAAAAATAGTATTTAAAAAATAATAATAAGAGGTGATGTAGATAAAATTATTTCATTATGTGGAATTCAATTTACGGAATATGTGTTTAAATGTGGGTGAATTTATTTATGAAAGAATTAACCAAGTATGGGTGTTTTTATTCATTTGGTGAATAAATAAATATTAGTGGTTGATCTTAAGTTTTAAAAAAACAAATCAATCGTTTAATGGGTGGGAATTACCCTTAAGATGTTTAAACAATTCTTGGGCCATAATTATTTTGCTTGGTTATTATGGTGACATTATTTTCTAAGGTCCAACTTAATAAGCGTAATAAGTTAATTTCAAAAAAAAAATTATTACCGAGATATTAGTGAATATAAGGTATTATTCTTACCACATCATAAATGGGGCATTACATACAATCTCTTTACCTTATGAATGAGATTCTTCTCTTCTCTCTGCTTTGAAACTTGATCTTCACAAATATTATTACACATTTTCCAAGCACTTTATGGCCATTCTTAAACCCATAAAAACTTTTAAACACCGCAATAATCATTCATATCCCTATACAAACTAAAATCATTCATTGTTTCACAGCTTATCCAAGATTACACAAACTTGTGCTCAAAGAAGCCTCAGCATTAACAAATCAATGAATTTTACATGCTTCTTGAGCCTTGACTCTATCACAAAACTCCCTCCTCTCCAAAAACCCTCTCACTATGATCTATATATCCTCCTCTTTCAAATCTCATGGCAATATTAAAGTAAAGAGGTTGGTTAGGTTTCTAAACCACCTAACTCACTAGGGTAAGATTGGCCATGGTGAACCAAAGCCAAGTGAGGATTATGTAGACCATGTCTTAAGTGTATTAATGTTCCATGGTCCTTTTTACAACATTTATTTAACTTGTTCTAACTCCTAGACAATTCAAAATATTTGAATTGTGGTTTTGGGGAGAAACTCCAAATACCACTTATTACTATGCAAGAAGAGTCCAAATGGACTTGAAACATGATATGACGTCCATCACTTCCTCCAACAACATAAGACAATTATGAAATCCAAAATTTACTTGCGCCTACATCAAATTGCAGCACTTAAAAATGTTCTAGCTGAAGGCCCACAGAGAAACAAGATTAAATTATTGAAATGAAATCATACAAGCTCGTAGTTTACATTTCGTAGAAAATCTGCAGTCTTATACAACAAAAACAAGATAAAAGAAATAAATGTAATACTTAAATAACTTGCATAAACATATGAATATTCGAACCAGCACTGCTGTGCATAATCTCCATTAATAAAAGCTTCATCATACTCAGAGCTTCAGCTCTTTACAATCAAGCTGTGCATGCAGCTGTGTGCTTTCAATGCACATCCTTCCTTGTGCAAATTTCACACCTTTGTGTGTGCATACAAAGCAATTACAATTGCTGTTATTTAAATAGAATAACTCACCCACTAACAGCTCTTCAACTGAGCATTCTAAATCTAAACTCATGCTTTAAAACAGTTGCATGCTATGCATGATTTAAAACAGATTTATTTGATTTAAATCTAATGATAAAAATAAGATAAAGCTAACTTAACTAAAGCAAACTAAAGCAAGACTAAAGCTAAAATTAGCTTTCCTAAAAAGCTATAGTTGGAATTAAATATGCATCACATGCATATTTCCAACATAGTTTACATTTCACCTTGCATGTCTACACTATGAACTTTTATTTGCCTACATATACTTGTCAAAGGGATGAGATTCGACATGAGTAATTGATTCATGATATAATACCTAGGTCAGCCTAGATATTAAATTTTACTTTGACAGGTAACGGTCCCTGTTAAGTTGCTTGTGGTTTTACACGACTCGCCATCTCCTGAGTTGTTGCTGGTGTAACACCTTGTAGATGCCGAGGAGATGCCCAATATCGCAGTGCAAGCGAAATTTTTGAAAACATTGAATACACTCCATGGTAACATCGTATTGAGTCAATGCAGTATCTTTTAATACCTTCCACTCGTCTTGATCATAAAAGTCAACAATATTTTTAAGGGAGGGCTCCTCATCGCTTGCAAACACAAGGTTCTTCCAATTCTGCGATATTACAGACGACCTGTGTAAGTAGCTCTGCGAGGTTAAAAAAGACTATGAAAAGTGATATTGTAAACAATATTACCTTTATTATGACGTTGATTTGATCTTTCCATTGCCAGCAACAAAATATCCATACAAGTAGTTGGACCTGCCACCCTGGAGACTTTTTCACTTGCTCGCTTTGGGAAAGGATGTTCCACGCCAGACGATGGTAGGTCAGGAATCGTTTCTGTTCTCGCGGAAGTTTTTGGACATCCGTCGCCAGTGTGCACAAGTAAGCTATTGCATCTCTCTCTGCATAGGTATAATTTGGCATTATCATCAGACTATTTAATGGCGTGCTTTGCAGTTTCGAACATGCTTCTTCCATACCTGATGAAAATGTTAAAGATTTAGACCGATATGGAGGTTTTTGTCTCCTGTTCTTTTTCTATTTTCATCCCTAGTCAATACTCAATTATTGTATACGAAAGATTCGAATAAGAAAGAAAAACGATAAAAAAACTGAAAGCTATGATGATTAAGTTTTTGTCTATCAACACTTGTCAATTTTAACACAGTCAAACTGCAGATCAAAAACTGAATTTGCCAAGTGTCAATTGAAGTTTGCCACAGCATAGGCTTAACTAAGTCTTTGATTTCTTTTAAATAT
The DNA here is from genome assembly GCA_018340775.1 of Taxus wallichiana var. yunnanensis. Lineage (NCBI taxonomy): Eukaryota > Viridiplantae > Streptophyta > Pinopsida > Cupressales > Taxaceae > Taxus > Taxus wallichiana. The sequence continues at coordinate 208,280,207 of CM031237.1, read as the reverse complement.
ATGTTTAGTTTGGGTGTAGAATGCAACAACACAGCAGAATAAATAAGATATTTGTTTGTATGCAGCAGTCTATTTGTGTATTTTTTAAAATAAAAAAAAACATAAGAGTCGTTGTTCTGAGTATATCTCGATCTTTTTTGTATAGAATGCTATTTTTCTTGTAGCTATTCTCCCTGAACATATAATATCAATTCTGTTTTTTTATCATTCTGGAACTGTTCTTTTGGGTTGTGAATTCATTTCATTTAAGTCCCTGTTTAGTTTTTTCAATTGGTATCAGAGCTGCATATATAAGTTATTTATTTGACTGCTACAAGCTAGTATAATGGCCCAGACTAACAATACTGTGCAGTATTAGATTCCTCTTTTCAGTGGGGAGAACTATGAGTATTGGAGTGTGAAGATGAGAACTCTGCTAATCTCACAAGAATTGTGGATGCTTGTTTCTTCAGGGCTATTGAGCCAGCTGATGAAGCCGCCTATAATCTTCTATCTGCTGATCAAAAGATAGAGTTGAAGGAGAATAGAAAAAAGTATGTCAAAGCTCTGTTCATTCTTTAAACAGGAGTTGACATCTCAATATTTCCAAAGATTGCAGAATGTTTGATGTCACATGATGCTTGGGAATCCTTGGAAAAGGCCTACAAATGTTTCGTCAAGGTAAAAATTGTCAAACTCCAAATGTTAAGAAGAGATTTTGAGTTTCTTTCTATGAAAGAAAGTGAAAGTGTTGAAGCTTTTATTACTAGAGTTCAAAATATTGTGAATGCTATTCATGCCCATTGTGAATCTCTTGAAGTTAGGAGGGTTGCTGAAAAAGTGTTAAGAAGTGTTCCTAAAATTTTTGATCCCATTACCATTGTTATAGAAGAGTCAAGGGATTTATCACAACTAACTCTTAGTGACTTATTTGGAAGCCTTCAAGTACATGAAAAAAAGTTGAAAAGGAATGAGGAGCCCCCGGAACAAGCCCTCCAAACCAAGTTGAAGGTTGATGACAAGAAAAAGCAATCTTCCATGAATGAGGCTTCTATTTTTCCTCATCATATAGAGGAGGTAGAGGCCATGGAATATTTCATGGAAAAGGAGGTCGTGGTAGAGGAAGAAGCAACAACCCCGGTAGAGGCCACCTTCATTGTAGCCGTATGTGTGGTAAAGATGGTCATATTCAACAATATTGTTTAAAAAAGAAAAGAAACACCTCTCAAACAAATTTTAGTAAAGACGAAGGTGAGAAATCTCAAAATTTGTTTTTCACATCAAATAGCTTTGAAGCTGAAGATGATTTTTTTTGGTATTTAGATAGTGGATGTTCAAATCACATGACTGGAAATAAAAGTTTGTTTGCAAAGTTAGATGAGAGTGTGAAGGGGAAAGTCAATTTTGGTAATGATAATCAAGCATAAGTAATGGGAAAAGGTGTTCTTGCTTTAAAAATGAAGAATGAGAGTACTATGTATGTACATGACACTTTGTTTGTTCCAAGCTTAAAGCATAACTTGATTAGCATAGGGCAGCTAAATACTAAAAATTACAAGACTGTTTTTGAAGGAAAGTCTTGTAAGATTTTTAACAACAATGGACTAGTCATTGAAGCTCCTATGACACATAATAGGATGTTTTTGCTAAAAATGGAATTTGATGTAGCTTGTTTGAAGGTATATGTTGATGATCATTGGCTTTGGCACAAGATGTTTGGGCATCTTAATTTTGGATCTCTCTCGCTTCATGCAAAAGAATAACTTGGTGAGAGGTTTTCCATCTTTCATAAAGCCGAGAAAAAAAGGTATGTGAAGGTTGTGTAATAGGGAATCAACATAGAGAAAGTTTTCCTAATCATCATTTTAGAGCACATGAGCCTTTGGCTTTAGTACATGCAGATATCTATGGTCCCATGCAAACTTTGTCTCTTGGAAAGAACAAATATTTTCTTCTCTTTGTAGATGATTTTTCAAGGATGTCTTGGGTCTATTTCTTAAGTGAGAAGTCTCAAGCTTTTAGTTGCTTTCAAAGATTTAAAGCACTTTTTGAGAAGGAATCAGTTTCTATTTGAAATTTTTAAGAACTAACCGAGGTGGAGAATTCAAAGATGGTCATATTGAACAATATTGTTTAAAAAGAAAAGAAACACCTATCAAACAAATTTTAGTAAAGACGAAGGTGAGAAATCTCAAAAAAAAAAATCACATCAAATAGCTTTGAAGCCGAAGATGATTTGTTTTGGTATTTAGATAGTGGATGTTCAAATCACATGACTTTGGAAATAAAAGTTTGTTTGCAAAGTTAGATGAGAGTGTGAAGGGAAAGTCAATTTTGGTAATGATAATCAAGCAGAAGTAATGGGAAAAGGTGTTCTTGCTTTAAAAATGAAGAATGCGGGTACTATGTACATGTACATGACACTTTGTTTGTTCCAAGCTTAAAGCATAACTTGATTAGCATAGGGCAACTAAATACTAAAAATTACAAGACTGTTTTTGAAGGAAAGTCTTGTAAGATTTTTAACAACAATGGACTAGTTGCTTTGAAGCTCCTATGACACATAATAGGATGTTTTTGCTAAAAATGGAATCTGATGTAGCTTGTTTGAAGGTATCTGTTGATGATCCTTGGATTTGGCACAAGAGGTTTGGGCATCTTAATTTTGGATCTCTCTCGTTCATACAAAAGAAGAACTTGGTGAGAGGTTTTCCATCTTTCATAAAGCCAGAAAAAAAGGTATGTGAAGGTTGTGTAATAGGGAAGCAACATAGAGAAAGTTTTCCTAATCATCATTTTAGAGCACATGAGCCTTTGGCTTTAGTACATGCAGATATTTGTGGTCCCATGCAAACTTTGTCTCTTGGAAAGAACAAATATTTTCTTCTCTTTGTAGATGATTTTTCAAGGATGTCTTGGGTCTATTTCTTAAGTGAGAAGTCTCAAGCTTTTAGTTGCTTTCAAAGATTTAAAGCACTTTTTGAGAAGGAATCAGGTTTCTATTTGAAAGTTTTAAGAACTAACCGAGGTGGAGAATTCAAAGATGGTCATATTGAACAATATTGTTTTAAAAAGAAAAGAAACACCTCTCAAACAAATTTTAGTAAAGACGAAGGTGAGAAATCTCAAAAAAAAATTCACATCAAATAGCTTTGAAGCCGAAGATGATTTGTTTTGGTATTTAGATAGTGGATGTTCAAATCACATGACTGGAAATAAAAGTTTGTTTGCAAAGTTAGATGAGAGTGTGAAGGGGAAAGTCAATTTTGGTAATGATAATCAAGCAGAAGTAATGGGAAAAGGTGTTCTTGCTTTAAAAATGAAGAATGCGGGTACTATGTACATGTACATGACACTTTGTTTGTTCCAAGCTTAAAGCATAACTTGATTAGCATAGGGCAGCTAAATACTAAAAATTACAAGATTGTTTTTGAAGGAAAGTCTTGTAAGATTTTTAACAACAATGGACTAGTTGTTGAAGCTCCTATGACACATAATAGGATGTTTTTGCTAAAAATGGAATCTGATGTAGCTTGTTTGAAGGTATCTGTTGATGATCCTTGGCTTTGGCACAAGAGGTTTGGGCATCTTAATTTTGGATCTCTCTCGTTCATGCAAAAGAATAACTTGGTGAGAGGTTTTCCATCTTTCATAAAGCCAGAAAAAAGGTATGTGAAGGTTGTGTAATAGGGAAGCAACATAGAGAAAGTTTTCCTAATCATCATTTTAGAGCACATGAGCCTTTGGCTTTAGTACATACATGTAGATATTTGTGGTCCCATGCAAACTTTGTCTCTTGGAAAGAACAAATATTTTCTTCTCTTTGTAGATGATTTTTCAAGGATGTTTGGGTCTATTTCTTAAGTGAGAAGTCTCAAGATTTTAGTTGCTTTCAAATATTTAAAGCACTTTTTGAGAAGGAATCAAGTTTCTATTTGAAATTTTTAAGAACTAACCGAGGTGGAGAATTCAAAGATGGTCATATTGAACAATATTGTTTAAAAAGAAAAGAAACACCTCTCAAACAAATTTTAGTAAAGACGAAGGTGAGAAATCTCAAAAAAAAAAAAATTCACATCAAATAGCTTTGAAGCCAAAGATGATTTGTTTTGGTATTTAGATAGTGGATGTTCAAATCACATGACTGGAAATAAAAGTTTGTTTGCAAATTTAGATGAGAGTGTGAAGGGGAAAGTCAATTTTGGTAATGATAATCAAGCGAAGTAATGGGAAAAGGTGTTCTTGCTTTAAAAATGAAGAATGCAAGTATTATGTACATGTACATGACACTTTGTTTGTTCCAAGCTTAAAGCATAACTTGATTAGCATAGGGCAGCTAAATACTAAAAATTACAAGATTGTTTTTGAAGGAAAGTCTTGTAAGATTTTTAACGACAATGGACTAGTTCTTTGAAGATCTCTATGACACATAATAGGATGTTTTTTTAAAAATGGAATCTGATGTAGCTTGTTTGAAGGTATATGTTGATGATCATTGGCTTTGGCACAAGAGGTTTGGGCATCTTAATTTTGGATCTCTCTCGTTCATGCAAAAGAATAACTTGGTGAGAGGTTTTCCATCTTTCATAAAGCCAGAAAAAAAGGTATGTGAAGGTTGTGTAATAGGGAATCAACATAGAGAAAGTTTTCCTAATCATCATTTTAGAGCACATGAGCCTTTGGCTTTAGTACATGCAGATATTTATGGTCCCATGCAAACTTTGTCTCTTGGAAAGAACAAATATTTTCTTCTCTTTGTAGATGATTTTTCAAGGATGTCTTGGGTCTATTTCTTAAGTGAGAAGTCTCAAGCTTTTAGTTGCTTTCAAAGATTTAAAGCACTTTTTGAGAAGGAATCAGGTTTCTATTTAAACATTTTAAGAACTAACCGAGGTGGAGAATTCACCTCTAATGCATTCAAATAATTTTGCATTTCCCATGGAATTAAAAAGGAGCTAACTATAGCTTATACTCCTCAATAAAATGGAGTAGTGGAGAGGAAAAATAGAACCATTGTAGAGATGACTAGATGTATGTTGAAATAAATGTGTTTGCCAAACATGTATTGGGCGGAGTGCATTCAACTATTTATATTCTCAATAGAAGTCCTACAAAGATGGTAAAAATTCTACTCCTTATGAGACTTGGTTTTGTAGAAAGCCAAATGTTTATTGTTATCTTAATACATCTATGGTTACACATACACGCTTACGGTTAAGAAGTAATGTCCTTGTCATGTAATGTCCTTGACCTATAACTATTCATGCAGCCTATAAATATTGGCTTGTTGTTTTGTATTGATAGAGCATTGAATAGAACATTATTCATTCACCTGCTATCATTGGTATCAGAGTTGTCCGTCCTCTGCCTACGTGGAAGATTGGAAAACAGTTCGTGGCATTTCATTTGGCATTGGAGGCATTTGTTTGTAGATTGGAGACTGGTCCCATCACGTGGAGGATTTGATGAGTCTGGCCGAGTGTGTGCCTCAGTCTTGGAGGAGGTTTGTTGTTCTTGGCTGGAGCGACTTGCTACGTGGAAGACCAAGAGCGACCTGTTCTTGGCTGGAGTGACCTGCGTGGACAACGACCAAGGAAGAAGCATTGAACAAAAGATTTCATTTGCTACTGTCTTGGCTTATTCAAACCTGGAACATACGTTTTGACCTGCTTTGCTGAGCAAACGTGTGTAAGCAAAACGTGGAGAATAAAAGGAGCATGGTAGAAGAAAGAAGAATCCAGACCTGCGAAGTGTGCCAAGGAAACGTGAGGCCTGCGTGGACCTCCAACCATGGTTCTCAAAGCATCCCCACCTGTGCAGCGAAGAAGAGCACCCAGAGCCAAGGAGAAGCCAACACTACATGACGTTGAAGTTGTGGCCAACATCAGAAAAGCCAACACCAGCAAAGTGATCTCGAAATGAGGCCAGCCCGCGTATGTCACAAATTTTAGATGCAGAAAGCACCACAAGTAATGCACCAAATGTTTGGGCATTGAGCGACAACGAAGACACCACTGGGCTGTTCTTTTCCTTGGTCAACGAGCTCCACAACACTAGGAATATTCTCTTTGACGAGATTGTGTGCCGAGGACTGTTGGAGTATTTTTGGTTTGACATTCGATGTCAAGCATGACGGATTCGTGCAGAACTTGAACATGGCTATGATGCAGATGATGAACGCGAAGTAGAATGCCCATAGGAGCATCCACATCTCACTGCACGAGCCTATAGAGCCCATCTTCGGGATAGATTCCTTCAGTAAGCATTGTAGCCATTTTTGAAAAATAAATAAATAAAATACAATTTTGAGTTTTTTGAAAATGTCTGCTCCAAAAATATTGCTATCTGATGCCCAACTCTTGAAAGGGCCAAATTTCGCCGCATGGAAAACCAAGATGCGGACGATTCTTCAGTTTGAAGATCTTTGGGGGATCGTTTCTGGCAAAGACGCCCCTCCCACAGACATTGATCTATTGGCTAAATATGAAAAGGCCGATGCAAAAGCACTAATGCTTATCACCTTGAGCCTTTCTGATGAGGTTCAACCTTACATTCGGGAAGTAACCACTTCCTCTCAGGCATGGACCGCGTTGTGTACCATCTATGAAGCCAAGAATCTGACGACGAAGTTACATCTTCAGACTAAGCTTCACACGATGAGTATGCATGATGGTGAATTAGTAGAAGCCTTCTTGCGGCATGTGGCCGAGTTACGTGCAGAACTCTCTGCTCTCGGTGAACCGATGGACGACAAGTTGCTAGTCCCACTCACCTTGCGAGCTCTTCCTTCCCGATTTCAGACACCGATCACCACATTGACCATCACTCAACAGGAGGTGAGTTTTTCCACACTGGTGAATTATCTCCAGCAGGAAGAAGCCATGCAGAATGTTCAAGAAGCCTTCAAAGACAAGGCTCTCATCACGAGGCAAAAGTATAAGCCTCGTAAAGGGCGCCATCCCCCGAATCGGATCGAAGCAACAATCTTCTCGGACCACCCTGAAGCGAGAACAACAAGGCGGATCAATGGTGCAATATTTGCTCCACGATATACACACATGACTATGAATTGTTATTACAACAATGTGCAAGTATGGCAACTCTAGCAAAGAGAGAACTTTTGGCCAAGGATATTCCAATAAATCCCGATGGCATGCTCATAATCGTAGGCGTAGGGTCACATTGCTGCTCCAACAGGATGCCACCTCCGATGAAGAGGTTCCAGACACGACTCATTCTCGACATTGTTCTAGTCTCACAGACTTCACCGAGGTCGAAAATGTCCGCTTGATTGATTCAGGCGCTAGTAAACACATGAATGGCAATAAGAAGTTGTTCCATACCCTGAGTGACCGGCCCACTGGAGATCGGATCACCATCACAGATAATCAGGAGTATATTGTGGTGGGGATTGGTGATGTCATCATTCCTCTTGGGACACGAAGATGTACACTCACGAAGGTGCTATATGTTCCAGGTTTGACCTCAAATCTCTTGTCTGTGAGTCAACTTCTTAACCATCGAATGCAGGTTGAATTCTTTGTTGAGAAAGGGGTCAAGTCCTGCATCATTTCCCAGGGAGACTCAGTAATTGCTCGAGCATTTATGAAGGGTCGTCTATTTGCACTGGATGCGGTCACTTCATCTAACATTGCTCTCTCTGCTTCAATGGCGAGTCCACTGCACTATGGCACTTTCGATATGGTCATCTTTCTGTCGGGGCTCTGCATCAGCTCAATGCCAAGGAAATGGTAAGAGGGCTTCCTCCACTCTCCCATTCCTTACCTTTTTTCTCAGGATGTCTTGCAGGAAAACAACACAGAGTTCCATTCAAACAAAGCTCTTATCATTCAATAGAGCATCTTCAGGTTGTACACACCAATTTGTGTGGACCCCTGTCAGCTAGCTTCCAAGGTTTTAAATACTTCCAGTTGATCATTGATGATTACTCATGGAAAATGTAGGTATATTTCCTTCGGAAGAAGAGTGAGGCATTTGACAATTTTCAAACCTTTTACCAAAGAAGCCACCACGCAGCCTAGGAAGCCTCTCCTTCTCCTCTATTTAGATCAAGTGGGAATTTGTGTCAAATAATTTCTTAGCATAATTGAAGCAAGCATGGCGTTCAACAACATCCGATCGCACCCTACATGCCCCAACAGAACGGGATTTCGAGCGACACAACAGATGGATGGTCATGGAGATGGCTCATTGTATGCTCTCCCACCACCAAGTTAGAGGATAATTTTTAGGAAAAAGTGGTCCGATAGCATTGTATCTACTCAACCGAGCACCCACGAAGATCTTGCAGAACAAGACACCGAAAGAGGTATGGACTGGTCATAAACCTTCTATCCATCATTTGAGATTTTTTTGGTTGTATTGCATATATGCATGTTCCAGATAAGAAGAGGAAGAAGATCGATCCAAAGACACTGCCATGTCTTTTCTTGGGGTATAGTACTACGTCAAAGGCATACCGTCTCATGGATCCTAAGACAAAGAAGATCTACAAGAGTTGAGATGTGGTGTGTGATGAGTCATCTGTTGACTCCTGCCACACAATGAAGATCCAAGATCTGACCTAGTCACATAAATTACTCACATATCTAGATGATGGGCAAGATGATTCTTCTCGAGAGAAGAAGAGCTGAGTGGAGACTTGTTCGTTGATCTAGGCACACTGAACAACACATCTTCACATCAGCACAACATCACCAACGTTTGAAATGGGTCCGTAAAACTATTGGGATGCCTGAACTCACTTCCAAGAACTTCTACGGAGTCGAACACGAAGTCAAGCCAAGCATGAGGTAAATTTTACACTCATGAGTTCAGTTGTTGATAGCACCGAACCTAACATTGTTCGTGAGGCATTAGACCAACCACAGTGGAAATAGGCTATGGATGCTAAATATGATTCCCTAATTTAGAATCAGACATGGGAACTTATCGATCTACCTCTAGGTAAGAAATCCATTCGCTACAAATGGATTTTCAAAACAAAATATAAGGCAGATGGTTCAATCGACAAACACAAAGCACGGCTTTTTGTAAAGGGTTATGCTCAACAAGAAGGAATTGACTATGACGAGACCTTTGCACCCACAGCGAAGATCAAAACCATCAGATTTTTATGTGCACTGGTAGCACAAAATGGATGGAAACTTCAGCAGATGGATGTCAAAAGTGCTTTTCTGAACGGTGATCTCAAAGAAGAAGTATACATGACCCAACTTGAAGGGTTTGTGGATGAGCATCAACCACACAAAGTATGTCATCTGATAAAGTCACTTTATGGACTCAAACAAGCACCTAGAGCATGGTATATAAAAATTGATAATCACCTATTACAGCATGGATTCACTCGTAGCCCCTCAGATACAAATTTGTATATCAAGAAGGTAGGAAAACATATTGTTATTCTAGTTTTATACGTAGATGATCTTGTGATCATAGGAAGTTCTGACAATCTTATGGATGATGTAAAGAATGATCTAAAGAAATCCTTCGACATGACCAATTTGGGGTTACTTCACTACTGTCTTGGCTTAGAGATATGGCGGAAGAAGAATCATATCTTTGTCTCCCAGATGAAATATGCCAAGATACTCCTGGAGAAGTATGGAATGTCAGATTGTAAACCAATGTCCACACTGATGGAAAAAGGTTTGCAATTATCTAGATTCCAGGATTCACCATAGGTAGATGGCACTCACTACAGGAAGCTTGTGGGGAGTCTCATTTACTTGACTTATACCAGACTAGATCTTTGCTTTGCAATGAGCTATCTTGCCAGATTTATGCAGGAGCCGAAGAAATGTCATTGGATAGTAGCAAAGCATGTGTTGAGATATGTCTGAGGTACAGTTGACTTTGGTCTAGAGTATCAGAAGAACACTCAGTTCTTCTTACAGGGATATATAGACTCGGACTATGCAGGATCCATTGATGACAGGAAATCCACTTCAGGATATGTTTTTCATCTCGGATCTGGACCTATCTCGTGGATTAGCAAGAAGCAAATTGTTGTTGCTCTCTCATCCACTGAGGTTGAATACCATCATGCCGCACGAGGAGCTATGTGTGAAGTGATTTGGTTACGTCACATTCTTGCAGATATAGGGATTCCTGAAGAGAAACCTCCCATCATTCACTACGACAATCAAGGTGTGTTGAAGCTTGTGAAGAATCATGTTTTTCATGAAAAAAAAGCATATTGAGGTCAAATGTCATTACATTCGTGAACAGGTCTTGAACCACCAAATCCAGCTCCAGGTCTACCCTACTAATTTTTCGTGTTGCGAGATATTCTCACCAAGCCTCTCGACAAAGTGAAGTTTGATTTATTTAGGGGTACATATGTAGGAACAATGTATTAAGGGGGAATGTTAGCTTAATACATCTGTGGTTACACGTACACGCATACGATTAAGGAGTAACCGTCCCTACCTGTAACGTCCCCCGACCAGAATCGCTTCACGCACCTATAAATATTGGCTTGCTTGTTTTGTATTGATGAGAACATTGAATAGAACATTATTCTTTCACCGCTATCATTTATCATCTAAAAATATTTGGGTGTACATGCTTTTTCATATTCCTCAACAACAAAGAAAGAAGTTAGATGAGAAATATGTGAAATGCATTTTTATTGATATTCAAAAGAAAGTAAAGCTTATCGATGTCATGATCCTCTTACTAATAAATTTCATATTAGTAGAGATGTGATCTTTGATGAAGGGGGTTTATTTTAAAAATGAAGGAGAAGATAAGATAGTTACTCCTCATATTGAAAATTTAATTCTTGATAATAGTATCCAATCGGTGCGAGCCTCTACAAAGAAAATATGGGCTCACCTTCAAGGACTTCTCCATCAAAGGAATCCTCTTCTACTTCATCAACTATTTCTCATGTTGACACCCAAGTAAGGACTCCATGCAGCTCTCATAGAAAAACAAGAAGTTTGAAGGAAATATATGAGATAGCCAGGTATGCTGATGATAATTTTGCTTTGCTTTCTTCTACCATGTTGAACCTTATAATTTTAAGGAAGATTGTACTAATGAGCTATGGATGCAAGCCATGGATGCTGAAATGTCTCAGATTAATAAGAATGATACATGGGAGTTAGTTGATCTTCATAATGGAAAATCAATGGTTGGAGTAAAGTGGATTTACAAGATAAAATTCAATATGGATGGAAGTATTTCAAAATATAAAGCATGGTTAGTTGCAAAAGGATATGTGCAACAAGAAGGCATTGACTATGAGGAAACATTTGCTCCGGTAGCAAGAATGGAAACTCTAAGAACCTTTCTTTCCATTGAGTCTCGATTCTGATTAACAGCTTTATCAAATGGATGTTAAATCTGCATTCTTAAATGGATATTTGAAGGAAGAAGTTTATGTGGACCAGCCACAAGGTTTCATTGCTCGGGGAAATGAAGATAAGGTTTATAGGCTTAAAAGGGCTCTTTATGGTCTTAAACAAACCCCGAGAGCTTGGTACTCTAGAATAGATAACTATTTTCTTGATCATGTATTTGTTAAATGTTCTTCAGAGAGTATTGTTTACAAAAAAATTGTAGGATCAGATTTCATCATTCTTTGCTTATATGTGGATGACTTAATATTTTTAGGCACCTCATTCTCACTTGTGGAGGAGTTCAAAGAGGCTATGAAATCTGAATTTGAGATGTCTGTTTTGGGAAGAATGCAATATTTTTGGGTTTGGAAATTACCCAAGAAGTTGTTGGTATATCTATCTGTCAATCCAAATATGTTGAAAAGGTTTAATATGCAAGGTTGTAAATCAGTGGGCACTCCTCTTGTTGTTGGGAGTAAATTGATGAAGGAAGATGAAACTCCACCTTGTAATGCCACTCTTTATAGATCTCTGGTTGGCAGTCTTATGTATCTAACATCTACTAGACCAGACATTTTGTTTGTTGTAAGTCTAGTTGCTAGATTCATGCAACAACCTCGAGAGTCTCATTGGCAGGAAGCTAAAATAATTCTTAGATATGTAAGTGGAACTAAATATTTTGGATTGTTTTATAAAGCTACTAATAATTTCAATGTTGTAGCCTACACAGATGTGGATTGGGCAAGTAGCTTGGATGATCGAAAGAGTACATCTGGATATGCTTTCTTCTATGGAGAAAATCTCATTTCTTGGAGCAGTAGAAAGCAACTCAATGTAGCTTTATCTACAGCTGAAGTAGAATATATAGCGACATCATCAACAAGCACACAAGCCATTTGGATGGCAAGACTATTTGAAGATTTGGGAATGGAAGTATGTAAGCCCATTAAAATTTATTGTGACAATCAAAGCACAATATCCATGACAAAGAATCATGTTTTCCATAGCAGGAGCAAACACATTGATATCCGACATCATTTCATTTGGGATTTTGTTGAACAACAATTCATTTACTTTGAATTTTGTCAATCTGAAGATCAACTTGCAAACATTTTTACTAAGGCCCTTCCAAAGGATAGATTAGAGCATCTTAGATCACTATTAGGAATTCAAAAACTTCGCATCAAGGGGGAGATTGAAAGCTATGATGACTAATTTTTGTCTATCAACACTTGTCAATTTTAACACAGTCAAACTGCAGATCAAAACTGAATTTGCCAAGTTTCAATTGAAGTTTTCCATAGTAGAGGCTTAACTCGAGTATTTAATTTCCTTTAAATATATGTTTAGTTTGGGTGTAGAATGCAACAACACAAAGCAGAATAAAGAAGATAGTTGTTTGTATGCAGCAGTCTAATTGTGTATTTTTAAAATATAAAAAGAGTCTCGATTATGAGTATATCTCAATCTTTTTTGTATAGAATGTTATTTTTCTTGTAGCTATTCTACCTGAACATATAATATCAATTCTATTTTTTTATCATTCTGGAACTGTTCTTTTTTGGGTTGTGAATTCATTTCATTTAAGTCCCTATTCATTTTTTTTAAAAACACTATAAAATTCACCTCTCGGGTTGTCTCGATCGGGTATACCCTATAACTAGGGTTTAGAAAAGGAAAAATTCATCCAATTCATGTTTTATCCAACGAAAATTCCTAAAAATTGGAAATAATCTCTATCCAAGGGTTGCCAATCAGTTGCAAAAGGAATCAAATCAAATCATTTTGAAATAGAAGAGAATGTCATGAAAAAAATTGTCTCTGTCATGTTTAACTCCGTAACTCGGGTTTATCTAATAAAAATCCATCTAATTTGCATTTTAACCAACGAAAAGGTCTGAGAACTGGTAGTAATCATCATTGGGAGGTTATGAGGTTGTTGTAATAGAATTCGAGCCATCACTTTGAATCCTAGAAGAAATCCATGACAGTCTTGTTTTGCATAGTTACACTAGGCAAAGGAATTGAGGTTTAGTAATTTAACACTATTCCTAGCTATTGGAGTGGTCCACCATCATTCCTATAACTCTAAGACTATGAGAGAGTTAGGAAGAAGCTCTAGTTTATTTGAAGGTGTATGTTTATGGAATAACCGAGACAATGTATGAGAATAGTTTCCCATTTGGCTAGGGTTACTTCTAGTAATACAATCTTGTAAAGGAGATCAACAAATAAGCAATCTTCCCCACAGTTGATAATAGACCACTAGGAGATCACTAAGATGTAATCAAGGTAAATGAAGTGTTAAAAGATTCAAGAGTCATACTTGACCAGTGAAATTTACAAGTGCAAGACTTAAGAGCAAGGGTGAGTAGTGCAACCATAAACCTAATAGTGAGCAAACCAGTGAAGTTTTGTGCTTCCAATCATCTAGTTGGTTCATATAGGTTGGGTGAAGGATAATAAACCTCTATGAAACATGGATTGACCTATCTTTGGGCTTTTAAAGTAATTTGCCATATTGAATACTCCCCTATCAAAGAAGGAAGGTTGTCTAGAGTTGCAACTTAAGCAAGTGCAGAAGTTATGTTAAATTAACCTTGTACCGTGTGGAAGTTGTATATGCTCTGCATCAAAACCATCCCATTAAAGTAAGAAAGAAAGTAATTTTAGTGAGAATATGAATAATGACTAATTACCTGGCATGGTTCCCCATAGATTAATTTTCAACCTGCTGAATAGCGGAAATTTTGACAGGAGTCCTGGGTGCCTATTTGTAACGTTCTGGGCAACGTCAACAATGAAATGGTCCAAGTTGTCATCTGTAGAAAACAAGAAACGTTCCATCCTATAAATTAAGACAATTGGAATCTGAAGAAAAGGGGTTTGTTACCCAGGCATTGAATTGTAATTGTTTTGAACCTGTTAAAGTTTGTGTGTCACTGGCGCTCTACACCATGCGATCTTCTTCAGCAACGTTTGAAACGGTATCCCTAGCTTGTTCTGGAAACGTTCGCCTGAGCTTGTTCTGGAACATTTGAATTGGTTTCGTTACCGTCTAGTTTTTTAAATTTGCCAGCCCCTACTCTCTCTTCTTGTTCTGGAACAATTGAATAAGCTTGGTGAGACCGATCAAACCTCAAATTTATGATGCAAAACTTTTCTAAAAAGTCTCTGAAATGCATTATGAATTATTACCAGACATAAATCCCGTAGCCTATTTTTCAACTTCCTAAATGATTCGGAAAATTTTGACCACAAATCTGGATTTCTTCTTGTTATACTGTTCGGGGCAGCGTCCGCAGTTACATGATGACGCGTGGAATCTGAATCAAACAATAAAATGTTTCCTGTCTATAAATTTAAAAATATGGCACGAAAATGAAAGGTGTTGTTACGTATATATCTAATTAAAAAAATTATAACCTGGTACAAAGTTTGAACCACCAGCATTTCCGGCCGTGGAAGTTTGTTCTGAAACAATTGAATCGGTATTCTCGTCGCCTGTTCCTTCGAACGCCACCCCGAGCTGCTGGTCCAGAAATAACTTTGTTTCAACATCGTCAGCATCTGGTAAGGCCAACGGCAGCTGAATTATTTTGCTTATATATTTATCTGCCAAGTCTACTGGATCTATGATTTGTGGATTATCTCTGTCCTGAAATTTATTTGCTATTGCTCTTGCGATCATTTTCTTGTCCATTCCGAGAATCACGTTGATCTCAGAAACCGCTAAGACCAGATTAACTGCAGACAGTACCTAATTATGCCATGTAGCGAAAAAAACAATCATTTTAGTCATGATTATACTTGTACATTCAGCACCTCAAGGAATTCAACTGATTCAAACAGGAGATACCTGTAAAATAACATTGTCTTGGCATCTATCCAAATCGTCAACAAAGACAATTATGCGGACATCATCCTTGCTAGGTGGAGGTGACTTGGGAATGGAGGTACCTTCAACGGTGTCTGGATATAGGCAGAATAATCGCCATACCCATTCGAATGCAATTAATTTCCATAACCAAGAGGGTTTTTCACCCATTTGATCCTCTAAAAACTTGATGTCGGAAATCACTTGATGCTGATAACCCAGGTTTTTCCTATGGTCCGGTAAGCTGACATATCCTTCAATTTGATCACTTATGGGTTTAATCACAGAAAGCAACTGTCTGACGACAGTCCAAACAACTATCACTACAGTTATGGGTATGGATCCGTATTTTAAGCTTGCCAGTTCCTTGTGACTCGACCTACTTAATAACATCCATGCCACCCAAGCAACCCAGCCAAAGAGAAGTAATACAAGGAGGCAGGGTAGAAACAATTCCAACCATATTTCCTTCAGATGTTCCTTCCAAGCATATCTGCAGCGACACCTTATTCTCTGGGCTCTATTCATTGTTCCTTCTATCGCTTTTGTTATTTGGACAGCCAAACCTGCCCACGCTTCTAGCTCGTTTTGGTAATGCCATGCATTGTAGCGAATAGTCAGAACAGAGGGAATCTTTCCTAGAGAATGTGGGTTCCTTCTCAAATTTGATGTATCATCTTTCATGTGAAACTAAGAGACAGAAAACAATAATGCCACGAATTAGCAGAGAAACGTCCGAACTACAAAACTTACAAACCTTATCAAAAACATGACAAACCTCACCATCTCACTGCGGTCCATTACTGCCAGTGATCTATACACCTCGTTGTATTTGTGTTGATAGTTGTCGAGAAAATACACCAGATTCAAGGGATCGTCACCCTGACGGGCACAAATTTTACACGATTCAGGATGGTTAATGCTCTATGATGCTAATTTCACGAAATTTGATTTAATGTTTCGGTAAATACATTACACTCACATCTGTTAGTGGAGAGCGTCGCAATAACTCTATCACAGCTTTCTCAATTTGCTGGTATTTTCTGCGACCTTTTCCAGATAGCTTGAACTGTTTACATCCTGGAAACTTCTCTGTTTGTAACAAATTTGGAAATGCTAGCTGGGCTGCCGTCTTGAGAAGAACCATTTCCGTCTTCATTGTACAATTTTTCAACGATTGGAATATATTTAGAAGATAAAACATGTGAAATCACACTGAAATAAGGATTTAACCGTACCTGAAGCATCAGGCTGGACTTCCCCATTCCCCAGTCACCCGAGATGCCTACAGTGACAGGCGTTTTAACGTATGGATTTAAAAATAGGGCGGCCAACCCTTCGGCGAAACCCTTTCTCCCTGTGCCCTTGGAAGAGATACTTTCGACGTGAGCAAGTAATAAAGCCCATTGACCCACAGTGTATTGTTATAATTATAATTTGTATTCTAATATTTATTGATAACATATATTTTGAGCCTTTTCCACTGAGACATTACCTCTAAACTAACAACGGGAAAAAAAAACACTTCTCCATATAAATATAATTCAGTGTTCAATTGTATGACACCCCTAGAGCTGTTCGATCAAGAAGAACTTATTATTACCCAAGCTATCATCGATGGTTGGTTGATCTCGGCCTCGTTCCGGCATCTTGTCTACCCTTCCAAGAACTGTCATGTTTCAAAAGAAACTAGTGAGATAAACAAATAATAATTAAGATAGCAACTAATTTCATACTAGATCTCAAATATATAAACGAAACGGTCCATGAAAAAATATCCTGAATAAAAATAAATAAATTACATATTTTAATTTTTTATATGTAAGACAAACATACACTAAACAGACTGCTAACATTAATTATAAACATTTTTTATTGAGGATTTGATGCAGTTAAGATTATGTAGTTTCCAACAACATATCTTTTCAGAGCAATTTGTCAAATTAGTACTAAATAGCAGCTGTATTTGAAGTTTTCTCACAGAACATTTTGTCAAACAATTTATATAACAGTTTTAATTTTTTTAAATTATCTTTATACACACCTACTTGATCTTGACTTCAATCACTTTTTTCTAAATGCACTTGGGCGGTTGTTAACTTACTCCTAAAATGTGAAAATTGCTTATAAAATCTTAGAAATTTTCAGTTTACACATGTTATGACATAAATTAATAATAAAGAATGCAATTTTTTCATTACATTTAAAATATAGATTTTCCTAGTAAAATTTATAATATAAATATATGTTTTTGAACAAAGAAAATTTCAAAAGGAAAATATAATAGTTGAATAACCATAATTGGCCGTAAGATATTTGACAACAAAGTTATATGTTGGATTCTTTTTGCAGCACAATTTGTAGCTCACTTCTCAAAGGGAGAGTATGCGGGGGCTTGCCGGCCGGGCCAATATTGTCGCAAAGAGGTGTTGGGAGGGGGGAGGATGATATGTTATGGAGCTCCCCGGCGGGGTTTGGGGTAGAACCCTTGAAGCAAAAATTAAGGAGTCAATCCCTTCTTTCTAAAAAGATGAATTCAACTCAATTCTATTTTTAGGAAGAAAATCCTAATGGCCTTTTCCATTCTATTTTAGGAAGAGGAGTCGTAACTATACTTCACCAATTAAGTGTATTTATCATTGTGGAGAGCCAAAGTAGCTCATAAAAAGTTCACATGTAATATGTTCATCTCGAGTTAATAAAAGCTAAATATATCTTGCAGACTGTGGATGTTTCCTAAACACTTAGTTAGTGTTTTACTAAGTAAATATAATATTCATTTCTTGCATGTTTGGTATTCTCTATTTTTCTTTTTTCTCTCTCTATAAATTGTTGTTTTGTTATTCAACTTTCTACTTATTCATTGATGCAAAGTTTGTGGTTTTCTAACAAGTGGTATCAGAGCGATGTTTTCTAGATTTGTAAAAATTGTATTTTATATTTGGTTTTTCTATTACATCAAATGGAAAATGTTTTGAATGTGAAGTTTGAGGTGGAGAAGCTTAATGGCAAGAAACATTTTGAGCTATGGAAACTCGAAGCACATGATGTATTGGTGCCACAGAGGCTACACAAATCCCTAGATGGAAAGGTAAAGAAACCTGTAGGGATGAATGATGATGATTGCAAAGATCTGGATACAAAATCTCTTAGTGTAATATGATTGTGTTTATCGATGAGGTTCTAGTCAATATAGTTGGAGAAAATATAATTGTAGGCTTATAGACTAGATTAGAAAGTCTTTATATGGCTAAATTTGTAGCAAATCGTATTTACCTAAAGAGGAAGTTGTATACATTATGGATGAATGAAGGTATGCATTTTTATCATTTAAATATTTTCAATACTCTATTATGTCAGTTGACTAGTATTGGTGTGAAAGTGGAGGATGAAGACAAGAAAGTCACCTTATTATGTACTTTACCAAATTCTTGGGATCATATAGTAATTTCTATCAGTTTTAGTATTGTTGATGACCTTGACTATGATCCTATTGTGGGGGCATTGTTGGTGAGGAGTTGAGAATAAAATCTACACCTGAAGCCATGTTTGCTAGAGGCAGATCTAAAGAAAGAGGTCAAAGATCTAGATGCACATATTGATCTAAGTCACAAGGTGGGAAGACTAAGGCAAGGTGTTTGCAGACCGAGAAAACATGACATCTCAAGAAGGATTGCTAGAAGAGGAAAGAATCTGAAAAGAATGAAAATATCACTAAGGAAACATATCAAGTAGAAACAAGTGAAGGTATTCCCAATTAAGTTAAATTATTTATTTGTAATGTTTCCTCTTATCATCTTGAATGGTTATTGGATTTTGGCACTACACCTCACATGTGTCTGTATAGAGGTTGGTTTCTTCTTACCAGACCCTTGACAGTAGTTCTCTTCTTTTGGGAAATAATGTTTCTTGTATGACTGAAGGAATTTGTAACATCAAGGTTAAAATGTTTGATGGTATAGTAAGGACTCTAACAGAAGTAAGACATGTACCAAAACTACAAAGAAATTTGATTTCCTTGAGTGAATTAGACTCTAACAATTATAAGTGCATAGTTCAAGGTGGAGCTCTAAAAGTGTCTAAGGGAGCCTTAGTTGTAAGGAAGGATCTAAAGGTAAGGAAATTTTACATAATTTTGTAAGGGAGTACAAATATGATTCAAGTAGTCACCTTTTTATCTACTTTACCAAATTCTTGGGATAATATAGTAACTTTTATGAGTTTTAGTATAGTTGATGACCTTGACTATGATTCTATTGTAGGAACATTGTTGGATGAGGAATCAAGAATAAAATCTAGTGGATAGACCTCTACACTTGAAGCCATGTTTGCTAGAGGTAGGTCTAAAGAAAGAGGTCGAAGATCTAGATGCACGTATAGATCTAATTCACAAGGTGGGAATAGTAAGCCAAGGTGTTGCCATTGAGAAAAGCATGAAATCTTAAGAAGGATTGGTGGAAGAGGAAAGAATCTAAAAATAATGAAGATATCACTAAGGAAGCAAATCAAGTAGAAATAAATGAAGGTATGACCAATCAAGTTAAATTACTTGTGTAATGTTTCCTCTTATCATCATGAATGGTTGTTAGATTTTTGTGCTACACCTCACATGTGTTTGGATAGAGAGGTTGGTTTTATTCTTACCAAACCCTTGATGGTAGTTATCTTCTTTTGGGACATAATGTTTCTTGTAAGACTGAAGGAATTGGTATCATTAAGATAAAAATGTTTGATGGTATAATGAGGACTCTAACAGAAGTAAGACATGTACCATAACTACAAAGAAATTTGATTTCCTTGAGTGAATTAAACTCCAACATAGTTTAAGGTGGAGCTCTAAAAGTGTCTAAGGGTGCCTTAGTTGTAATGAAGGCTTATAAGGTAGGGAATTTTTACATATTGTAAGGGAGTACATATATGATTCAAGTAGTATTTTGTTACTTTTATAGATGATTCCTAAGGAGGAACATTGTATTTTTTTACTTTTATAGATGATCACTCTAGGAAAGTATGGGTCTACTTTTTTCTAAGAAAATATGATGGTCTTAGTACATTTAAGCAATTTAGAGATTTGGTTAAAAAGTGTACTTGACAGGTTTATCAAATGTTTAAGAATAGATAACGAAGGTGAGTTCATGTTGCTGGAGTTTCAAAACTATTGCAGAGAAGTTGAGATGTAAAGGCATAAAAATAAAAGCTCTATAGTCAAAAACAAAACAGGGTTGATAAACACATGAATAGAGTTGTTTTAGAGAGAGCAAGGAACATGCTCAATAATGTAAATGTGGATCAACATTTATGGGTAAAAGCAAAGGTGTACTACTTTTAATCTAATAAATCGCTCACCATTAGTTATAATAGATTGTAAGATTTTTGAAGAGGTATGGAAAGGTTATCTCGTGTGATTATTCAAACTTGAAATCTTTTGGTTGTAATGCTTATGCTCTTACTTCTAAAAATAGCGTTCAAAGTTAGACCCGAGATCCAAGAATTACATCTTTGTTGGATATGGCAAGGTAGATGGTGTTAAGGGATACAGAGTGTGGTATCATAATGCCCACAAAATCATCATTAGCAAAGATGTAGAGTTTGATCTATATCCTCTCCTAAAATCAGATGCTGAAATAAAATAAGAACATAAACCTAAACATCAACATTTGAAGGTTGAAATCTAGCCATCTTCGATCCGAAAAGGAAGAAAACTCAACCCATATTTTGATGTTTAAGATATTGATGATTGACAACAACATGGGGAAACACCTAAGAATTCGGTATGGATGTCGCAACAACATATTGAAACAACTCCACCGCCAATTTGGAGATCTACACGAGTTAGGCATCCTCCTAATAAGTATAGTCCCAATATTTCAATTGCTTTGATTTCTAATGATGGGGAACCTAGTTATCAATATGAAGCATTGGAAGATGTGGATAATTCTAAATGGAAAATGGAAATGTGGGAGAAAATTGATGCCTTGGAAAAGAAAAAGGTAATGGGACCTAATAGAACTTCCAAAAGTTAGAAAACCTATTGGCTGCAAATGGGTTTACAAATGAAATATATTGATGAAAAAGTTGAAAGGTTTAGGGCTAGACTAGTAGCAAAAGGATTTATAAAGAAATAAGATATTCATTTTCATGAAATATTTTCACCAATTGTTAAACATGTTTGAATTCGATTAGTATTAACACTAGTTTCTTTACTTGATTTGGAGTTGGAGTAGTTAGATGTTAAAAAATGATTCTTGTATGGATATCTAGAAGAGTGTATATATGGTAAAACCTAAAGGATTTATATAAAATAGAAAAAAATAATATCTTTTCAAGCTCATGAAATCAATGCATGGCTTGAAATAGTCATATAGGAAATGGTATAAGAATTTTGATGCTTTCATGATGAGCCATAATTTCGTAAGGAGTGAGTATGACCATTGTGTTTGCTTCAAGTTTTGGATGATGGCTTAATCATATATCGGTATTGTATGTTGATGATAATCTTGTTACAAGTAAAAGCATGGTAGAAATCAACAATTTAAAGGCTCACTTGGCAAGGAAATTCGATATGAAAGATCTAAGAGATGCAAAACAAATAATAAGCATGGAAATACATAGAGACAAGAAAAATGACAAGCATTGGTTATCAAAACATAGGTGTTTGGAAAATATACTAACCAAATTTGGTATGAAAGATGTGAAACCATTTATAACACCATTTTCTCCCCATTTTAAACTTTATTCAAGTTTTGTCCTAAAGAAGAAGAAGAAAAGGAGTATATGTCTCATGTAGTACCATATGCTAGTGTAGTAGGAAGTTTAATGTATGCTGTGGTATTTACAAGGCATGAGATTTAACATGTAGTTGGAGTTATCGGTAGATACATGGAAAATCCAGTAGAGAACATTGTTCAACACCGAATTGGGTGTTTCACTATTTGCGAGGCACAAACAATTATTGCATCACCTATAATAGTGGTGATTCTATCTATGGATATGTTGATTCAAATTTTATAGGTGATTTGGACAAAAGAAGATCAACTTCTAGTTATGTTTTTATGCTTTTAGGTGGACCTATCGATTCAATGTCAAAGTTTCAAAGAATATTATTGTGTCAACTAATTATGTAGAATATTTAGCTACCGATCATGCTTGTTAGAGGCAATTTGGTTAAAGGGCCTATTTGATGAGTTTGGAAGAGATCAATAAAAAATGAAGGTATTATGTAACAATTGAAGTGCTATTTATTTGGCCAAGAATCCAACGTATCAAAGTAAGATAAAACATATTGCACTTAAATATTGTTTTGTTAGACATGTTATTGATGAAGGAACAATAAAGACTGGAATAGGTCCACACCACATAAAATTGTGTTGATATGTTCACAAAACTAGTATTATTAGAGAATATAAAACGGTATTTGACTTCTCTTTGCTTGTAGAAAAGGTGAAGAGTTGGTCGTGTGCAAGATATCAAGTGGATTTATTGTCAAGGTGGAGATTGTTAGATATGTGACAACAAAGTGAAATGTTGGATCCTTTTGCGACACAATTTGTTGCTCACTTCCTGAAGTGGGGGTGTGGGGGCCTTGCCCTGCAAGTCGCATCATAGGAGGATCCAAAGAAGGGCAACATATTTTGGAGTCTTCCGATAGGGGTTTGGGGGCACCAAGAAAAATTGAGTGAATCCCTTGTTTCCAAGGAAAATTTAAAGACCCCCCAAAAAAATTCGTAAAAATTTGTAGGCAAATATGAGAAAATTCACTTTCGCAATAATGGTGAATCTCAAAAAATAAACTTTTGTGCTAATATGTTGTCGGCTAATAGCATTTTTTATGCTACCACCCAACAACATATATTATGTTGTCATAAAAACTATATGTAATTTTAAAAAATTAATTAATTAAAATAGCAGCTTAAAATGACCAGCTCAACAAGAAACGTTTCCTCCCAAAATATGGCACAAACAAAAAAAAAATTAAAAATGATTTTCGTGAAAAAAATACAAATTTTGCTAATTTTGTATGGGAATTTTTTTTTAAAAATTGATGTAAGCAATTAAAATGATACTCTAAATGAGAAATTTTTCCTCCCAAAATATGGCACAAGAAAAAAAAATCCCAATACTCTTCTTTTTCATGTCTATTGCTACCGAACGGTAGTTTTTTTATATGCTACTCGCTGGTAGCATAAAATATGCTATTGGCGACAAAGATAATATATGCTATCGGTTGGTAGCATATTTTATGTTACCAACCGACAACATATATATGTTGTCACCGGTAACCCCTAAAATTAACTTTTACCCAGAAAATTTTGGCAACCCAAGCCTACTCCCTTCCCGAAAATTCACCAATTTTAAATTTTAAAAATTGGAATATTCGTGAATTAAAGAATATTCGCCACTAAAATTTTCCTTGCTACTTTCTAGAAAGACAAATTCAATTGAATTCTATTTTTAAGAAGGCAAAACCTAATGGAGTTTTCCTCTCTATTTTTAGGAGAAATCCTAACTCTACTTCGCTAATAAAGTGTATTTATTTTTGTGGAGAGCCAAAGTAGCTCATAACAAGTTCGTATGTAATCTATTCATTGATATCTTGCACCGTGAATTTTTCCGCAAGCACTAATCTGGGGTTCTAATACATAAATCTGATATTCGTCTCTTACATATTTAGTATTTTGTATTTTTCTTCTATCTCTTTGTAAACTATTGTTTTGTTATTCAACTTTCTAATTATCTACAAACTCTGCTATTTCCTAACATTGGCAACCTTGCTAATAACACGTAATATTATAAATGTCGTTACCAATTTAAAAGAGTAAAACCACCTGAAAGAAATCCCTACACTTAAATAGGGAAAAGGGTCTTTGAAAATGCATACATTTATGGACACGCTGTCGTTCGTCAGGCGACCAATCATTCCCGGATAAATTGGTTATGGATTGAGTATTAGCACCTCTATTGATAAGTTCCCATGCCAAGTTATCATACCCCAGTTTAATTGCGCTACGTAGCAAGTCCTTCGAGCTTTCAGCGGTGCGTTCTCTTTCTTCTTTAAGATATGTTTGAACTGCTGATTGTGATATTGCACTTTCTTCTGCTGAACCAATACCCGTTGCTGAAGCCCACAGCAGAAGGGATCTCTCTTCGTCAGACTTGCAACTTCGCAGCATTGTTTGCAACAATCTTTTTGCGATTTCTTGGTCAGAGAGTTGTACAGCATAGTGCAAAGCAGTTTTTCCTTCAGAGTTGCGTTCAGCCAGAGGCCTCGATCCGACTTCCAAAAGGTACTCCACGACATTTTCATGGCCTCCAATTGCCGCTTCGTGAAGAGCCGTTTGCCCTAAGAAATCAGCCTGACGAATGTAACCGATGTATTTTCCCAGACTGACTTCCTTAATTTTACTCACAAGAAATTTGGTCATTTGTCCGTCACCGCCGGCAGCTGCTTTATGCAAAGGCGTCTTCCCTTGGCGTCATGTGAACCAACTAAGCCCTTCACTTCAGGATCCTTCCACAAATATTTGACTAAGTCGAGACTCTTGCTGTTTACTGCAAAGTGCAGTAGATTTTCCCCATTCGATCCCTATCACTGGGTTTCATTTCGCATTCATTCATAAAAATTTGCAAAGGTCGATGTGTCCATGGAGAGCTGCAAGGTGAAGAGCAGTCCTCCCGTATTTATCCACATCTTTCGACAATTCTTTTCCATATTCGAAATTTTGCAGGAGCAAACGTGCAACGTACTGTGCATGTCTCGGTTTGAGTGTTTGATCTGCTGCGTAATGCAATACGGTTCTACCGTTACGGAATGTCGGCTGCAGGCTTTTGTTCAAGCGATCTAACTCAGCTTGACGCTCTTCACCCGCCTGATCAAAACTCTCTACGATGCTCTGAAGAACAAAGCATAGGACTTCGGTAATTTTATCTTCACATGAGAACAATAGAGCGGCTTCTCTTCCTTCAGCGTTCAACTCCACTCCAGAGTACACTTCTGGATCAAATGAGCCATCTGCCAAAAAGTGCATTTTTTCATAATTAGCCTTCAATGTTTTACGCTAAAATGAGAAATGCGATGGCGTATTGGAGTGGATTAAACCAACTTACCATCTGGTCTTCTTTCTCGGGTTTTAACAAGCAGCATGTGCCCTATGAAAGGCTTGTACTCGTTGCGAACAGTATACCTGTAGCCGGGACCATCAACCCATCCATCCAAAAGACGTGCAATATCCCACGAGTCAAGTATTCGTTTTTCTTTAATTGTTCCAAGATTTCTTCTCACTTCCTCCACAGAAGCCAAACGCCACTCACGCTGTATGTTTTGTGCATACCTGCTCCCCCTCTTGAATTCCGGCACAGGGCCACTGTTGCTAATATTCTCCATTGATTAAACTCAAACGACTCGATCACAAGTTCAACTTACAGACATGGGCTGCGAAGTTTATACTTTCAACTTCAACGTAGAAATTGTCAATTAAATTGACTGATTCAAACGTCAATTCTTAAGCACGTTTTTTAAATGGCTACCCGCGAAGAACCTTGCCAATTGGGGTCACCAAAACGCGTGTCAGCTGCTTAAAAATGCAGGATAGCGATGGATCATGGTACCTCGGCTTCTTCGCAATGCCTGATGTGCCCAGCATGTTTGCAAGTTGCCTTTTTGTTGTTGACTGCGAATTTGCGAGTTGCGACGTAAAGAAGTTGTTAACCTGAGAGGAGACCGAATGCAAGATTCCTCGAGGTCCACACTTACTGAGGTTAAATTTGACGGCCGTTTAGACGTGTTTTGTGATTTTTCTCCTAAAATATTTGCAACTTTTAAATAATTAACATATACAACTTGTATATTTAAAATGTGAACTTTTTTATTTATTTATTTTTAGGTAAGTTATATTAATATATAATAAATATAGTTAAATAAATATAAAATAGTCTTTTATATATTTTATTAGTATGGTATAAATAATATTTATTTTTATTTTTAAAGGGCAGTATTGGAAAATTACCCTCACACAAAAATTGTTTGACAGGATTAGGTGGACATCAAATTTAACCGTTTACCATTAACTTTTTGGTAAATATGTTTTAATCCCCAAATGACAAAATAAATTATTTGTGGGATCAGAATTTTCTAAAACATTAAAATTGTTGGACAATAAATCTGCTTATCTAATTATTTCAATAGGTATTTTCTCAATTGAAAATCGACCTCAAGTATTATTGACGAGAGGGAAATCGATGACTACCTCTCCGGTGTGCATTACCTTCCAATCGTATCTATTATCAATTTTATGAATAATATTCTAAATATAATGAAAATTTGCTGATTGGTGGTTTTTTTTTGAATGATAAAAACATAGATGAATTTAAAAACATAATATAACTATTTGTGTATTGATTAAACTCAAACCACTCGAACACAACTTCAACTTTCAGACATGAGCTGCCAAGTTTATACTAATTCCTGCTTCAACCTCAACGTAGAATTTGACAATTAAATTGACTGATCCCATCATATCCACGCCAAATAATTGACTGATTCCGTCATTTGCACGCCAAAAATTTGTCAATTATTAAGCTGGTTTTTAAAATGGGTATCCGAGAAGAATCTTGCCAATTGCGGTCACCCAGCTTTGATGCGGGTCATCTGCTTAAATAATTCAGGATAGCGATGGATCAGTTGACTCTTCAGTATTGATTCCTATAAGGTCATGATTGCCAGTTACGACGAAGTTAAATTTATTGTTAAATTGAGAACACATCGAATGATTCCTAGAGGTCGACTCTTACGATTGAGCTTTTGGCAGATAGGTTTTTTTTTTTCTAAAACATTAAAATTGGTTGGTTTTTTCTTTTTTCAATGGTTGGTGGGTGGGTCGGTGGGGATGGGCGGTGGGGATGAGTAGTGCAATTATTGGGCATTAGGGGAGAGGATCTTATAACCTTGTACCTAACTTTAGGGGCACGTAGATATATGTAGGTATGCCGGTAACATTAAACAATTATTGGGCATTAGGGGAGAGGATCAAGCGTATGATTGTGCCATATTAACATTTTTTGTTTTGTGTGTCTATTTGAGGGAAAAGTAGTATTTAAATTGATTTAATATGAAGAAAATCAATATAAAACATTTGAAAGAGGGACCAATGACCGAGTGCCCTATGTGTCACATTCTCATTAACTCTTAAAAAGTGTCATTAACCAAAAAGTAAACAACTATTGGTACTTTTGTCAACAACCTATGGTGAAAAGAGATGTACATGTTTTGGTGCATGCTCGGTAATAGGGTCCTCCCCCTACATTGCATAGATTAAGAAGATACGAGAAAGGGGCATCCACGCCGTAAAAGTCACCTGTGGCAGCAATCTTGGTTTTAACTCGCTTTGACTCTCTGGTTAGGTATCTCCAAGCCTTGCACTTAACAAGACTTAATCCCTGGTGGGCTTTATCAAAGCCAAACAACTTCACCATTGAACCAAGGGCCCTTCGATAGGAAAATAGGTTTTAAAGCCAATACACAAAATAAGTTATTTGTGGAAGGAAGTAGTTTAGATGACATCGACATGTGTTTTTGTTATTAGAAAATCGGGCTTAGGTAATCTGTAGATGAGAGGGAAATCGACGACTCCCACAACTTGTGCTATTTGTTGATTTGGTCTATTACTAGCAATCGTAGGTGAAATGTACTATGGAAACACCCAAGGGGTCTTTTGAAGGAGTGAAATTGGGGGAGATAAACAGTGGGAGAGGAAGAGGGGTGAAGAAGTTGGTGTTAGAGGGTGGAAAAGTGTGAGGGTGGGAAAATGGAAAGGGGAAAGAATGTGAAAATCAACCCTGCAACAATCTGGTGTATGAGCTCCACTCTATAGTTGTTTTATGACGATGTCAATTCATTTAGTTGCATCATATTTAATCTGGTATAAAGGCGAAGACATGGGCGAGAAGTGGGAAACAAAAATGTGGGAATTATTACCCATTTGAGTGGAGAAACATTCACAAAGGTGTCTAGTATGGCTTTCTTCTTCCAATCGGCACCCAACATGGAAGTTCATGTGGAAAAGATTATTTCATAGTCATATCAAAAGTGTGAATTAAATACCTACATGTCCCACACTCATTCAAAGGATCATTTTATTCTTACCCAAATACTATTTTTTGTTTCTACTCTATCAAGCATTTCAAGGTCATAATGAGGGGGAAATGGGTAAATAATATTTTTGATTTGTCCTCTATTGAAGCATTTCCATTTAGCTTAGCATAATTAGATCATTAATCTAAGAGAATTACCACTAATTAAATTGTTATAGAAGTAATGAGACTTTTTACAAGAAAAAATACTCTTTAGTCAATAGAGCCTATGTTACAATTTACAAACTTGTAGAAAATAAATTCTACTATTTCAAAATTCTAAGTAGTAGATAAGCTTGTGTGATATAACTACAAAAAGATATTGCTTCAGGTTATAATGTCATATATTACAAAATTATTGTTTCTCAATTTCTATCACTTAGTGAAGCAATTGATTCAAGTTACAAGTTTAAAAAGTGTACCATCTATATTTTATGATCTATATCAATATTTTATGTAGAAATTACATTTTAATCTTTGAGTCCTTACGACATGTAAAAATGCCACCTCAATCGATGCTGGTGTCTTCCCTTCATGAAAACACGGGTGATCGAATGCCACCATTCCCTTCTGAACTTTTTCTCAAGTTTAGTTCTCGCATTTAATTTTTCGCATCAATGGAAGATAAGAGGTTGCTTTCAAAGAATAATCCTTCAAAAATATGGCTTGGGTTTTCTTTATTTGTTACCTATATTGTGGAATCCACTATCAATATATCCTCCTTAATGGACTCTTTTCAAGGGATTCTAAAATAAAAAGGGTGTAATTTGATCCACCCATTTTATGACAATTGCTTCCATCAAAGCCTTCTCTTTCTTCACTGTCACTTGTTTTGCATCTTTTCCCTAGTTTTGTTCAAAACTTTTGTTGTCAAATTGATGGTCTATATTTTCCTTAAGGCTTTCATCTTCTTGTTAGTAGGTTTCATGTGTTTCTATGTTATCATTTATTCCCCTACCTTCCATCCTCTCAGTAAGGTGTACACTTCTTGACAACTCTGTAAACATGGACTCTAATTTTGATTTTGTTTTTTCTCTCATCTACCCACTCTAAGATGCAAACATCACCTTCCTCGAGATTATTATCAAGTGTCAAAGACCTTCACCCTACACACAAGCTAGGAGAATGGCGATCCACCAAATATTTTTATATCTCATTCATTATTATTGGGATCCACAAGAGTCAACTTTATTCTCTCTCTTGGTAATCTTAGACGATCTCCACAATTTCTAGGTATATTCTACACACCAAAGTCACACATCCTAGATTACATTAACCTGTTTAATGGTTCTCAACCCCTATTATTCATAAAAGAACACAAACCAAAACCATTTCACAATTTACCGCTTAAACCCCTTAAACCAAACAAAATAGAAAACAAGGAAAAACATGAAAGACTGAATAACATTGCATGAGACAATTAAACCTCAATTAACCAATCCTAATGAAAAAAATGTAAAGACCTAAACGTACAAAGAGGGGGAGAGATTTCTTACAAGCGAAAATCCTTGGTACACATTAGATGGCTTCATTAGCAGTAAACATAAGGGCTTATTTGATGTGAAGGATTTAGCATCCTCAAGATCCTTCTTTCGTTCTTCTTCAGCTAACAGGATGCCCATAAGAAACAAAATAAGCTTCCTAATAGATTTTCATCACTCTTAGGCTCTGCAGATTTTGGTGTCTAGTGCTTCATTCCAGCAAGATATGGCTAAAAATATCCAAGTTTCTTCTTTTGTTTTCCTACATTGAAATTAAAATTTGTGGGTCTCAGAGTTCTAACTAAAGTTCTATTCATATTGACTACAGTAAAGTTCAACAATCACATATTTGTGGGTACTTACCATTGGAAGAATATTTAGCTTTAGAGACCCTCGCTTCAGCTTGGGAATTTTTCCTTTTCTCGGTCATAAACCAAATCAAGTGGACGCAAACTTGTTAATGGGTTGCTGAAAACTCCCAAAAAAATCTAATTTTTCTTTCACAAGCACTTTTTCCAAATATCATAACTTTGAAATAGGATATAGAAATGTACTTAAACACTAGAAATTCTCCTAATGCAATTTTGCAATCAAGCACAACACTCTCCCAACCCTATCTAAACTTTATTTCAGCACCAACATGCCATAATTTTATAATACACTTGTGGCCTCTTGGCCCTTCCAAAGCCATATCTTTGTAAGTCTCCTTTCTCATATTTTTTAAAAATGCAAGAGGAATACACTACAATGAAATGAAAAGAAAATTAAAATAGTTTTCACAATATGCATATATATGTGCAAAAAATGATTAAGGGTGTATGGGCATTGTTGTTACTAGTTTGTGTGCAAAATCTCCAAGCATGACTTTCAATAAGTACATGAAGACCTCACGAGCTCTCTTTTTTTTCCACTTGGCTTCAACCCTAGAGATCTAAACAGAGTGCATTGTACCTGCACCGATGATGCCATGATTTTTGCTTTATGTTATTACACTTGTTCAAGGACAGCCTAAACCCCACAATTTACGGCTGATAGGTTTTTGTATTATTTGTTTCCATCATAACAGGCAACTCCTTCTCAATAAATTAAACCCAACAATTCGTAGCAGAATTTACGGAATTTCCAGTAGTGTGTAACTATATTCTATCACCATTTTAGATAAAATACAGAAAATAATTACCTTAGAGGCCCACAAAAATATCTTCATTCTCGATAACATTTACTTTCGATGGCTAGACTCAATCGTGTGACAATAGATTAGGCACAACGGTTTTGAATGGATTACCAAGCTTGCTCATCACTATCAATAAGGAAAAATGAAGAAATGAACAAATTATTTTCCCGAGGCATAACCGTAGGATTTCAATGCATTCCTGCAGCCACCCTCAATGTAATGCCTCAATTAAATATTAATAAAATGGAAGAAATTTATTACTTTTAGGTGAGATGGAGACGGGTGGAAGATGGGCTGACAGGGCACATGGATAGGCTACCGACCAATTAGTCCTGTCTATTTCTCTAGGCTTAAAAAATCAATAGTTTGATTTTTTTTAGATCCGGAGGCCAAATCCACACTAAAACCCACTGCATGTTGCAAATTTAGCAGTAATCAATTAAATATAGCAAGGGCCTCTCTCAGAACTAGGGCATTGTTACAATGTTTGACTAGGTGAAAGAATGAGACAGATTTTCAAGGAATATATTGTGGCATTTCTCAGAAGGCATGGTTTCCTTCACAAGATAGTGACACTGTCTCACATATGTAACAAACAGATCTCCATCCTGATCAGTTTACCTTTGCTGGCTTCCTCCCATACTACGCCCAAAATGAAGATTTTCTCATATGTGTTTTTGCAAGTTCTCAAGCAGATATTTATGCTATTGGGAAGCATGCATTTGGCATGTGAAATGTTTGACTGAAACATCCAAAAAGATGATGGCCGCGTGGACTTTAACATGCCAGAAATTGTGCAGATTGAATTCTGTGGAAAAGGCTTTGAAATTTTCAAGCAAATGCGTTGGACTTATTTCTTCTCTCTTCATAAGTTTATCCACTCTCATTTGAAAGAGTATTATTTGGTTTACTATTTTGAGTTTCTTACTCATGTACATTTTACTCATAAGAGTGCTCAAAATATTAGGATACCGTATTCTTGTGCCATAAATTGGTTCAACGATAACATGGTGGAAGCTATTGTTCATTAAATATGATGCAGTTTTGTTTGTGTTAGTGTTGTTTCTAGTTCTCCTCTCGAACTCAGCAGTTTTCTTGAGGTAAATCCATTCACAAAAGCCTAAGTCTTAGGATTTCTAATATACATGCTCAAAATTATACTCAGGTGTAGATCCATCCAACCTTGTCGTGTACACCCATCCTGATTCAAATCAAGGAAGCCTGGAGCTGCACCTGGTCGTCCAGCATGCAAAACAAGGGAGATTTGTCATATTTTAATAGTTGCAGGTGTCCTGGTAAATATGGATGCCTAGTTGGGTTTGTGGTCTTCCTAATAAGCGCCTCGAGAGATGTGGTCACATGGAGTTTTCTTGACCATGTAAGATTATTATTTGTTTGTATTTGACAGAAGCATATAGTTTCAATGGAGGGATTTCCAATATTGGTGTGAACAAATCTTGTTGCATTGCATCTACAATAAGTCTGTATACGGGTATGTATGGATCTCTTAGTCATGTTGGCTATACTAAGGGAGCTCAAACATTATCATCAAACACCATTAAACATGTGCTAGCCATTCTGGGTTTATATTCTTGGTTATTGAAGATCACATAAGAATGTGAGGACTACACTAACTACTTTGAGGGGCTCTAAAATCTTATTTCGGCATACCATTTAAACTTGTGGTTTTATTATTGGTTCTATGCAAAATGGGTTCATTGCAAAAATACTTTGAGGTTTTCAAGCAAAGGCGAAATGGTAAAATTGTGGATGCTCACATGAATTGTTCGATAAAATGCTTAAGTGATATGTTGTACCAAATCCCATGGATTTTCCCGGCTTCGTTCCTCCAGGATGGTTCATCTCTCCTTGTCTTTCATAATTCTCAAACTTTAGTTTCTCTTTGCGAAAAATATAATTTTTAAAGCTTAGGATTATCATAAGATTTAATTATTTTATATTAACTTATTGCAAAACAATAAAATGTCGTATCGTAACTCACGTAATCAAAATAACCATTTTTGTAGCAAACCATGAACTTCAACCCTCATTTTGAGGTGATTTAGAGAACTTCCTGACCAAACTAGATCACTACAATATTGTTTTATCGACAAGTTGAAGTTGACTTCCCGGTAAATATGTTGACCATCTCCTGGTTTAAATAGATAAATTACAACTTCTAGAGACTCGCAAAGTAACCTTCGTAACTCCAAAAAGGGGAGATTAAGCTTCCTTCGTATACCTTGTTATGTGAGGTGTCATCTCAATCTTTGGATTGATCCCGAATGAACATTTGTGACCTTTTGACGCCCTTATAGAGCCCCGTTACACCATTTTGCAGTTGTAAGAAGCTACTAAAACTAAAAAGTTGTCTTTCGCTTTGAACCTCCATTTGAGTCCTGATAAGTGAAATGCTTATCCGTCTTCGAAAACCTCTAGTATTATTATAAGACAATTGCCTCAAACTTTCATCCCGAGGAAAAACTTTTCTGATAGTTTGGCAAAGCCATTTTGTAGGATCTCGGTCGTAGTTTGACTAGCTCAAAATCAACCAATTACAACGAGGCTCTAGAAAGCATGCTACCATTTTTAAACCATTTTCCAGTTCTGAATTCCTTCAGCCTCCTATGAATTCTTTGTGTATATGGAGGACACATAGAAACTTACCCAGAGTGTGTTTTCTCTTAGAGGACAATGTTTGAAGTTGGTTTCTAGCCTCCGAGTGTTAATTAACGCTTTGCTACTAGAATCGAAACGTAAGAAGGAGGTTATATGACCCATGTCGGGTTTGCCTAACCACCATGGAAAATTGATGACACTTGTAAATAACTGTTTATAACTCTATCTTGTGGCTTGTTGTGTGAAATTTGACTTTTAGGAAAATAGTGTTTCTCTCTCTTCCTATCTCTTCATCTCTCTCCTTGGTTATGGAATGAAATGAAATGAAATGAATACATGTTTCTAAACCTTTTCTTGTGAATGAAAATTATTATTATTATTATATATGTAAATGGGAAACTAAAGACATTAATTATGTTAGATTAGGGTGGATTCCATGCCAGCAATTTATCGTTGATTTCATGCTCACATGGTTTTGTAGGATGCAAGAAAGATGGCAAAAAGGCGATGTGTAATTCATTATTTATTATTGTAATTTATATAGGTCATTGTAAAATGAATATATGTATAATGTAGTCTCATGTTATAGAAAATTTATATTTGAAATTTGCTAATATGTATGAGATGCTAGTTTTAGGGATATCTTAGGAAATGTGCATTTAATCATAGGTTCAATTTGATTCATAGTTACGTATAGTAAAAATGTTATATATATATATATATATATATATATATATATATATATATATATATATATATATATATAGTAAATGAATTTGAAGTTAATATCTTGTAGTGCATTTTCAGTGTTCAATAAATGATTAATTAATTAGTGTGTTGTATTCTTACCTTGTAAATGTAATAAAGAGATTTAATCAAACACTCAACCCTAGTATAAGATTCATGCATAACATGTCTTCATGTGTGATCCTCTTACCATAGAATAAATTGAAACCGTAGAATGAACTTAAAATTTGCACTTGATGGAACCTCCTAGTTTAGGTAAATAAAACCCCTAGTTTGAGTTTACCGTCATAGTCATTATGTTTAGCGACATTGTCATGAACCCATCTTTTAGGAACAACATGGTCCAACTTTATCTAGAGTATGTGGTTTCCTTCTAGGTTTGGTAACCCAAGGAGAATGTCTTCTCTTCAGGTCCGACACCATGTTGAGTGGTGAAGACCACCTTGAAGTCACCTTAAGAGTCCTTGTTCAAGCAACAACTTTACGATGTAACCTTACCATTTATGGAGTAAGTAGAACTATTAATCCCTTAGTCTCCTAGTGGACTAATAAGGATTAAAAATTTAGATGTAGAATTTTTACTTTTCATCTAATGAATTCCTTATGGAAACCCCAAACTGGAGGGAGTGAAATAGTTTTCTAATAAACTTTTTTTAATAAACCTTTCAGTTCCTCTCATCTAGATGTGTTACTTGGTTACTAACAACATAACACCTTCATATTTTCATGAAGTTGTTTAGCATAAATATGTCCTCTCACCTTAAACTCATATATAGTTGAGGCATAGATCCTTAGGTGCAATTGGAATCAAACTAAACCTCAGTTGATTAGGATGTTAACTTGGGGTTCGTGTGTAGTTATAGTGCTTCCAATATTTTACTTATTCAAGATGTTATACAAGTACTTTCGTAACTCTTTATGTTAAAAAGTAACGCCAAAAAGAGACCTAAGAAACAATGTAAATGAAATGATAAACAAGAGTATATGTGATAATGGTTTAGGAACAAATTTTTCAGTTGAAGTCCTTATGGTTGATTTAAGCATTAACTTTTGTTAATAATGGTTACAATTTGTTCTTGGTGGGACTAGGAATTTGAGCCAATATAGAGTCCACTAAAAATAAAATAAAATAAAATTATGTCATGTAAGTGCTTAATTGAATCAAACTAAATTTGGAACTAAAACAACCATAGTATGAGAACAAATGTTATTCTAATGGAAGGAAGTGTATAGGAAAGGGAAACTTGAACCTTCACCTCCTTTGAATCGTATTATTTCTCCCTCGACAACTTATGGTTGGTCCCCTTGCATAATGAGGGTAAAATTAAATTTCAACTAAACATATTTTGAGAAATAAACCTTTAGCATAAGAGCGAGAGAATTAGGAACTTTATATGCAATTTGAAATATGGAAAATAATTATGTAAGTTATGGAGATTGTCATAAGTGATAAAAATCAAACTTAAATGGTCGAATTGTAAGTTGAATGTGGAATGAACTTATGAATATGTAGGTGGAAAAGGGAGAAAATTATTCTTACATAATAATGTTATTGGAATGTTAATCGTAACGAAGATGTAATCATGGTAATGATGTGTTGTGGGTTTGCAAATCCTTGAGTCCCTTTTCTTGTGGTTGGGATTATTGCTTGCATTCGTTCATTGGGGAAAGTGTGGCATCGATATGTATATGGTGTTGTCATGTGTCTATGTGAGTTCGATGACTTGTGTAAGTGTCATATGCATTATTGAGTTCCTTTACTTGTAACCTTGTGGTGTTGCAAAGTGAGCAATGTAAGTCAAAAAAAAATATCCTGTATTATTATTGTTGTATTTGGGTGTGTAAAATGTGGGCGTTACATTTGGTATCAGAGCGGAGGTTCATGCTCTTGAACCTCTGGGGTAGATTGGAGTTGTGATGTTTTTGCATGGTGGTGGTAGAAATTAGAAGAGTAATGTGATATAAGTGTGATGTGAACTATGTCGTAATTGTGATATTATGAATGCACATGTTGTGTATGGCACTTAGTGCGTATTTTCTTTATCATGTTGATGTGCTTGTGATGAGAGTATTCTCTCTCCTTTCATGGATTATATGAAGATTTCATGTGTGATGTACCACCTTATTGTGTGTGAAAAGAATTTTATTGTGGATTGCAGAGTGTTGGAGCATGTTGGCATTATGTGATATAAAGGCATATTGATGTATTACATGACAAAATTCATGTAAAGTGAATTTGATTCTATCCTAATGACTTCATCATGTTGTGATTAATAGTGTGTCACCATGTTGTATTGAATTGACTATATGTTGTAAGGTTAGACATTGTGTTCCTCATACGTATAATTCATGTAATATGTGATGGTTCATGTCATGTGATTTAGGGGCATATGGTGAGTGTATGATCCCTAGTGTACAATGATTTCAATTTGGGTGCATAATGTGGTAATGTGATGTATCGTAACCCATGAAAGTAATGATTGTGTTATACCCTATATATATACCATGCATAAGACGTTATGGTTAATTTGTGTGAATCACCATTGTGTTAGTGATGTAGTTATGTGTTATGTTGTGGACCCTACACTAACCGACCCTAAGGGAAATTGGTAAAAGGGTGTATGTTGGAGTGAGGAAATGTGTACCGTTGACCAATCACTCGAGCCAAGTACGAGATAGGAAGTGGAGTCTTACATAGGCTGAAAAACCCACTTTTGTTCATTTGGTATGTATGACACTTGCTCAACGGGTGTCATGCATATTGTGTTTCACGGACACCTTAGGCTCAATAGATGGCGACTTGTACTCCTTTCTCTCTCCCTATATGGTTATCATATGGATTCAACCTAAGTGTAGTTACGACTATGTTGAGCCTTGTGGAAGTGGTGGAGGGATGATTCAGATGCATATAATGACAAACTTGTATTATTTGATATGTTATTTTTATGAGCCGAGGTTCGATTTCGAGTGCCACCAACTTGTTGAGTACCCCTTTGGTGGCCATATAAGGCCACATAGTTATTGTGATGTGCTATTTCGCTACACGTATTTTATTCATAAATTGAA
The DNA here is from genome assembly GCA_018340775.1 of Taxus wallichiana var. yunnanensis. Taxonomy (NCBI): domain Eukaryota; kingdom Viridiplantae; phylum Streptophyta; class Pinopsida; order Cupressales; family Taxaceae; genus Taxus; species Taxus wallichiana. The sequence goes on along the minus strand of CM031237.1, from coordinate 208,242,770 downwards.
CACTTTCCCTTTTCTTGCTAGAACCAACAGTTTTCTTGATTGATATTTTCTTATATTTTGGGAATTTTATTAGGTTTTTACACTAACATGCAAATTTTTTTGCAGTAACGATGGTTATTTGGCCATTTTTTGCTTAGATTTAAATATTCGTTTCAAGTTTAAAATTTTATAGCCTAGCCCAAGGCTTGGGATTGTTGCCACTTGGCATTTGAAATGGATTGTTATGTTGGTTCTAATGTCGTAATGTGTTGGAATAGGGTCATGGGATTCACCATGGAGTGGTTGAACCTATGGACTTGCGTTGTTGTCTGAGGGTACCCCCAAGGAGTTTCGATAACTAGCGAGTTGTTGAATCACGAGTTATTATGCCACTTGGGTTAGAGGTGTTTAGACCTTATGTGTTCAGGGCCATAGGGTGACCGACCTCTTTTGTGGAGCTAAAAGGAAAATTTATCTTTATTTTATGACTTAAGGGAGGCATAAGAGATTTTTCGGGTGTGATTGATGCTTTGGGAGGTATATGGAGTTGTTCTGTGATTCTTGGGAGGTATATGTATTTGTTTTTTGATGCTTTGGGAGATATATGGAGATTGTTTTGTGATGTCTTGTGATGTGTGGAGTTGGTTTAGGGAGTCATGTGTACTCTTATGAGTCTGGGTTATGTCTAGTGATGTTGCTTCCATCTTGACACTATGTAGCTATAATTATTATTTCAATTTACATGAAACCTTTATATGTGTAGTTGTTGGGAATTCCATGTTGTCGTAGTCTACTTATGTTATGAGTATTGTTGTGTCAAGGGCATGTGTAATAAGTACTATGTCATGTGACTTATGGTTTGGTTGAGTTCTTTTGATGTGATACAATCATGGAAGTATGTAACAATATGTCTTGTGAACCATTAGTGTTGTGTTGTCCCTAATTTGGTAATGTGATTTTAGTTTTGTTGGCACCTACGAACATAAGAAAACTAAAATATTAAATAATGAAATATTGAGAGTTGAGATTAATAAATAATTTAAAGGAAAATACTAAGTAATAAAGAAAAATAGAACTAGCCAATCTTCACAGAAAATTAAAATTTAAGATATTGCCAAATTTAGTTGTTTCCTTGTGGTCACATTGTACCAATAAGTTGTTTTACCAAATGACATGTGTCCTTTTTGAACTTCTTCTATTTGTATCCCTTCAAGGTTTTTTGTTGTGTCGCATCGAGGACAATGCTCTTTAAAGAGGAGGGAAATGAAATGCCTCAAGTAAATATTAATAAAATGGAGGAAATTTATTACTTTTAGGTGAGATAGAGACAGGTGGAAGATGGGCCGACATGGCACATGGGTAGGTCACCGCAAACAAGTCAGATCTGTCATTTCTCTCGGCTTGAAAAACAATAGTTTGATTCTATTTGAGATACAAAGGCCAAATCCACGCTGGAACCCACCGCATGTGTTGCAAATTTAGCAAGATCAATTAAATGAAACAATTTCCTCTCTCGAGAACTTGGGCATTGTTTTAATGTTTGACTAGGTGAAAGAATGAGACAGGGTTTTCAAGGAATATGTTGTGGTGTTTCTCGAAGGCATGGTTTCCCTCGAAGGATAGTGACACTATCTCACATATGCAACAAACAGATCTCCATCCCGGTCGCTTTACCTATGTTGGCTTCCTCCCATCATGTGCCAAAATGAGGATTTTCTCATATGTTTTGTTGCAAGATCTCCAAAGAAATATGTATGTTATTGGGGAACCATGCATTTGGCGTGTGAAATGTTTGACTGAAATGCCTTAAAAGGATGATGTCTGCGTGGAATGTAACATGCCAAAAATTGTGAAAATTGAATTTTGTGGAAAAGGCTTTGAAATTTTCAAGCAAATGCATTGGACTTATTTCTGCTCACGTCATAAGTTTATCCACTCTCATTCGTAAAGAGTATTATTTGGTTTACTATTTTGAGTTTCTTACTCATGTAGATTTTACTCATAAGGAGTGCTCAAAAGATTAGGATACCATATTCTTGTGCCATAAATTGGTTCAATGATAACATGGTGGAAGCTACTGTTCATTAAATATGATGCAGTTTTGTTTGTGTTAGTGTTGTTTCTAGTTTTCCTCTCGGCTCAAAGCAATTTTCCTATGGTAAATCCATTCACAATAGCCTAAGTCTTAGGATTTCTAGTATTCATGCTCAAAATTATACTCGTGAGTAGATCCATCTAGCCTTGTCCTCGTACACCCATCCTATTTCAAATCAAGGAATCTTGGAGCCACACCTTATCATCTAGCATGCAAAATAAGGAAAATTTGTCATATTTTAAAGTTGCAGTGTCCTGGTAAATATGGATGCCTAGTTGGGTCTTTGGTCTTCCTAACAAGTGCCTCATGATATTTGGTTGCATGGAGTTTTCCGACCATGTAAGATTCTTATTTGTTTGTACTTGACGTGTTTATAGTTTCAATGAGGGATTTCTAGTATTGGTGTGAAAAATCTTGTTGCATTGCATCTACAATAATTATGTATGCGGGTATGTATGGATCTCTTAGTCATTTTGGCTATCCTGAGGGAGCTCCAAACATTATCATCAAACACCAATAAACATGTGCTAGCCATTGTGGGTTTATATTCTTGGTTATTGAAGATCACATAAGAATATGAGCACTACGCTAACTACTTTGAGGGGCTCTAAAATCTTATTTTGGCATACCATTTAAACTTGTGGTTTTATTATTGGTAATGTGCAAAATGGGTTTATTGGAAAATACTTTGAGGTTTTCAAGCAAAGGCGAAATGGTAAAATTGTGGATGCTCATGAATTGTTCGATAAAATGCTTAAGTGAGATGTTGAACCAAATCCCACGGGTTTGACCGGCTTCATTCCTCCAGGCATGGTTCATCTCTCCTTGTCTTTCATAATTCTCATACTTTAGTTTCTCTTTTGCGATGAAATATAATTTTAAAAGATTAGGATTATCATAAGATTTAATTTTTTATATTAACTTGTTGCAAAACAATAAAATGTCGTATCATAACTCACGCAATCAAAATAACCATTTTTGTAGCAAACCATGAACTTCAACCCTCATTTTGAGGTGATTTAGAGAACTTCCTGACCAAACTAGATCACTACAGTATTGTTTTATCAACAAGTTGAAGTTGACTTCCTAGTAAATATGTTGACCATCTCTTGGTTTAAATAGATAAATTGCAACTTCCGGAGACTCACAAAGTAACCTTCGTAACTCCGGAAAGGGGATATTAAGCTTCCTTCATGTACCTTGTTATGTGAGGTGTCATCTCAATCTTTGGATCGATCCTGAATGAACATTTGTGACCTTTTTGATGCCCTTATAGGAGCCCCGTTACACCATTTTGCAGTTGTAAGAAGCTACTAAAACTAAAAATTTGGCTTTCATTTTGAACCGCCATTTGAATCCTAGATAGTGAAATGCTTATCCGTCTTCACAAACCTCTAGTATTCTTATTAGACAATTGGTGAAATTTCAGCCTGAGGAAAATCACTTTTCTTGATAGTTTGGCAAAGCCATTTTATAGGCTCTCGATCGTAGTTTGACTAGGTCAAACTAACCAATTACACCAGAGGCTCCAGAAAGCATGTCGTCGTTTGTAAACCATTTTCTAGTTTTGAATTCTCACGCCTTCCTGTGACTTCTTGGTGTATAGGAGGACACGTAGAAACTTACCCGAGTGTGTTTGCTCTTTAGAGGACAACGTTTGAAGTTGGTTTCTTAGCCTCCGAGTATTAATTGAACATTTTACAACTAGTAGGGGAAACGTAAGAAGGAGGTTGTACGACCCATGTCAGGTTTCCTAACCACCATGAAAACTTGATGACACTTGTAAATAACTATTTAGAACTCTATCTTGTGGCTTCTTGTGTGAAATTTGACTTCTAGGAAAACAAGTGTTTCTCTCTCTTTCTATCTCTTCCTCTCTTCTTGGTTACGAAATGAGTGAAATGAAATGAAATGAATAAATGTTTCTAAACCTTTTCTTGCGAATGAAAATTATTATTATTATTATATGTAAATGGGAAATGAAATACATTAATTATGTTAGATTAGGGTGGATTCCATGTCAACGATTTATCGTTGATTTCATGCTCACATGGTTTTGCAGGATGCAAGAAAGATGGCAAAAAGGCAATGTGTAATTCATTATTTATTATTGTAATTTATATAGGTCATTGTAAAATGAATATATGTATAATGTAGTCTCATGTTACAGAAAATTTATATTTGAAATTTGCTAATATGTTTGAGATGCTAGTTTTAGGGATATCTTAGGAAATGTGCATTTAATCATAGGTTCAATTTGATTCATGGTCTTCATGGCCATTATGAAGCTTCTGGTTTCTCTCTATTTTTGGGGTCCCCGTGAGTTGTTGGTCGCTATTGTTGTTGTTGGAGCTCGTCCCTTCTATATACTTCGGCCTTCTAAGCTCTGTGATGTTTACATTATTTTGGTTCCTTTGTGGTGAGCCTCCAAGCTTTAGTCATGAATGCTGAGTCTTTCTTTTGATGGCTGCCACTCCGTGAGTTTGAGCTTGTTTATTTGGAGATTTTTTGGGTTGTTCGTTTTATTTCGAGCTTCCGTAACTCTGTTGGTTGCCGTAAATGCTGGAAAGGGTAATCCCTTTTCTCTTGAACATGAAAATGATTCCATTCTTAGTTGTTGATGTGACACTGATACTTAGTTCTGTGCTTGCATTTTCTGGATTTCCTTGGCTCAACTTGGTTGTTTTCGAGTTTGAAAAAAAAACATCCTGAACTTGATGATCCTCTCTAAACTAGATGATCTCGAATTTATTCAGCTTAAATACCAGTAAGTACTTTCTTTTGCTCTGAACTTTGATATTTTCTTACTTCAGTGATTTTGGAAATGCATTCACAAGACTAATACCAAAACGTTGTTTCATATTTAAATGCATGGAAACTGTATCTATTGCTTAGGAAGTTCTTCTTTCTTGGGGACTATATTTATTCTTGCTATGAAAATCCCGACTATAAGCCGTAAGTGATCTTAGTCCCATGTAAAGGTTAAACATTTGAATATGAATTCTGCTCACTGAGTTCTTGGTGTTACAGTTGTATGCTTCCTAAAAGACATTTTGTTTCCTTAAAAATAGTTAGCCTGACTTTAATAAAGTCTGTAACTAAAATGGCTTGCCTAAAACTCTACATTTATATATCCCTTTCTTCAGTTCACCTTTTGAATTGACCCTTTGTAACCTGCAAGTTTCACTTATACTCTTTGATATCTGCAGTAATTTTAAGCAATTCTTGATCTATTTTGATGTCATTATTAGGCATAAGCCTTGATTCAGATACTTTATTCTGTTACTTTCACTGCATTTCTTTGATTTTAGTTTGATATAGATGTTGGAAAAGTTGTAAATATCCATTTTACATGGTGAATCCTCACAATTTTTTCCAAAATTATCTCTCTTCCAAACCATCTTCAACCTGAACATTTTCCTTGCCTGCAAGTATCCCCTCTATTCTGAACCGTGTCTTCTTCATTCCAACATAGTAGTTTACTTTCTGATTCGGAACATAACCTTCATATTTGAAGCTGGATTGGTAAATAAAATGAGACATCATAGTTGTGTTATCTTGATCATAGCATGCTTTGTTGTTTTTTGTATTACTTACTTGATTTAAATCATTTCTTTAAGCATGTAGTAGTTAAAACAACATGATGGAAAGTTGTAAATGTCCATTTTACATGGTGAAGCCATGTCAAAAATTTTCCGAATCTTCTCTTCTATTTTGTTTCAGCAATAAACCTTTATTCCTTTACCAAACATTAGCTTTCAAATTCTGCTTCTTCCTTCTGTTGCAAAGTGAAACATGTGCTTTATTGCTAGTCTCTCTTCTACACTTTGTAACTCCTTCTATTTCAGAATAGTTATTGGAACTTTGAGTTACATTCTTCCTTTTATTGCATGCACTTATGACTTGTCTATTTTTCTCTTTGGCTGCAACCTGTACCTGCACACTTAGGAAAATAGTTAGAAAATAATTAGGCTTTTTGGCCTCTCTTATGTCCATGTTTTCTTCTTTCTTTTCACTTTCTTCCTTCTGAGTGAATAAAGCATGTATGCAGTTTTTCCTTCAAGTAGAATACATCTCCTGCTTAGGGAAAGATTCATATGCACGAAGTAGGATAGTGTAGGAATATGGTTTGATCCCTGAGCTCGTAACTGATGGTTAACTTTTCTTCTTTTCAGGTACAATGGCTTCTACAATGAAGATGAAAGAGAAACAAAAGATGGAGATGAAGATGCTTCAAACAAAGAACAGAAACCCCAAGGCAATGATGGGTTCACTCATACTCCTTTGCTTTCTCTTTCATGCATGTGTATCTTTCTTTTCAGTAGTTGTATTTTACTTTTCAGTTACATCCCACAGCTTGTGTGGGAAACATTTCAAAACTCCTTATGAATATAACATTGAATTATGTAAATGAGTTGTATATTTCTTTCTACATTTTTGCTTTCTGTATGGATTATATAATGAACTAAACAACTCAGTAACATAATTGAATGTCTTAAGTATAAAGGAAATAACATTTAATAGAACTTATAACATTCGAGTAACAAACTCGATTTTTGTGATCTCGCACTTATTTTTTTGTTCCAAAACTTTACACTTCACCTATTTTGCAATTGGATGTCCTCATCAAGACAACACAACTGTCCTTCGGGGCTTGTGTTCTTTTGTTGAGGATGGTCATGAAATTGTAAACTATGTGATCTGTTATGTTTTGTAACAGCACACATAGTTACAAATTTCATGTAATCTTTTAAATAAATCAGCAGTAATGACATAATCTAATATAATCTCCCCTAGCTTAGGTATACTTCACAAATTTTATCTGTAGTAACAAAGTTTCGAGTTTCCCATTTTTACACAAGTGCAAAATTGTCAACAAAATCATTTATTAGTTTTTAGAAGATAATAAGGTTGTATAAGTATGAGGGAAATTTATTAGGAAACCCTTCAATATATCTCAATCGTTTAAAATGTAAATTTTTTTCTTTGCCAAACTTAATCAAGCAAAGTCTAAATGAAACTTTTAACCAATCTTGATAAATTCTTAGCTTGAATAAAAGGCTAGTTAATAAGCAATGAGACCTTGAAGCTAAATTCTTTTTGACCTATTTCCCTTAACCCTTTCCTTGGTTCATTGTGATCTTTCTTAAATAATGTTAAAAATTTATCCTTAAACAAAGAAGATTATTGTTTAGAACCTAAAATAGTACTTTCCCTCAATCAGAGCTTGTGCTGTCACATATGTAATAGAGGTGTAGAACAAGTTTCATGGCTTGAGTAAGATTAATTAACCTTCGAGAAATGGAAAATATTCTTAAATCAATGAATTAAGAAAGTTATTTACATATTATAGAATTGTTATCCTTCAAAGAAACTTGGTCTTAAGCTAATTAGTCAATAGTATAAAAGAAATAAGTTCACCTTTGTAAAAGAATGGTGCAAATCAAAACATGAATCTTCTAGATTGTAAAGTCAAGTTTGAAAGACATTTTTGTAAATACATAACCTTACAAGATTTTACACTATGGGATGGCCTTAACTGTAACCGTGTAATGTGTTTGGAATTTTACGTTGTGCCTTATCGAAGAGAAAATTGAATTGTTCATGTTGGGTGTTGTATGTTTCCTTGTTGCCTATGTGGTCAATGTTGCGTCAAGCTTATTGAGAGTTGGTCATAGCCCCTTCTGGTCACCTGTGTTGACGTGTAAACTCCAAGTAAGTCAAAAAAATTATCCGAGTTTTTCATTGTTGTATTTTTGTGTGTTTTAAGCGGGCATTACGCTTATACAACCACGAGTCTATCAAATGTTAAGAAATGAGAAAGAGTTAGTTGTGTTGTCACCCTCAAAATCCCCCTCATTTTTTTAAGTCAAGCTTTCAAAAATTTTGAGTTGGTGCCTTTGAGAGATGTTTGAGTAGAGTGAGAAGTCTGGAGAGATAGAAAAAATTCATGCTTTGAAGAAATTGGTGCTCATTTGCAATCTCGCCCTATTAAAATCTTGCAGTCCGCATGGTTTGATAAAAAAATTTGTCTTCTGTCTGGGTGCTTGAAAATTGTTTCCTTCATTCGAATGAAATTGTAAAATCCTTTCTCTATGGCCGTGAATTGCATCGATTCGGGTATTGTTTGCATTCTTCTTTCCATGAGGAGCAATTTTTCATTTAGGCGTAAATGGTGGAGTTTTCCTTCTCTGTATTTTCCACATCGTGGATGATGGGCGTGTCTTCCCTATCAATTTAATTTTTGGCATCCATGAGTACGTTGACATATCTAATTAGACGTGACATAGTGTATTATTTTGTAAACTTATCATTTTTTTATTTTTCGCAAAAGTGTGAAACTGTTTGTGGCCCCGAAGGATCTTGATTGGCCCAAATTGGCTAAGTATAGAAGGACCGGAAAGGTGCCACATGTCTCTTGGCGTACTTTAGGTATGGTGCACAAAATTAGAGACCCCAAACATGCGCAAGCTCTCCACGTGGTCAAATTACTGAAAAGATAAAACCGAAAATTGAATTGGCTAAGTATAAAGAGCTAAGCGAAAGCCTCCATGCGTCCCGATGGCACACCTCGAAAGGAAAATATTAGAGCATGATCCTAAGTGACCACGGATGTGCCACATGCCTCATTGGAGTAAATTCAAAGGCACATCCTGAGGCACGAGACCTAAACGAGTGCCGCCCTCCACGTGGTCAAAGCCTCAAAAAGTTAAATTCAACATTGAAAATTCTAAGGCCAACGGAAAATGCCACATTTCTCATTGATGCACCTTCGAGGTTTGAAGCCAAATGTGGTTCACCAAACAATTGTCGATTCTCTACATGTCTAGGTCTGACAAAATTCAAAAGGGGCGAGAAACCGACCAGTTGGATCGACTAAGTATAGAAGGGTTTGCGAAGCCTCCACATGTCACTCAACATGACTTGAAGGGAAAAATTTGGAGGCGGGTCCTAAATGTGTGTTGAGCCTCCACGTGTCAGGGTCGAGACATATAGCCCCACCAAATAAAAGGGACTCACCAAAACATAAAGAAAAAAAAATAAATCCATGGAAGGAGCCACATGTCTCTTCGGTGCTCTTTCAAGAGGCGAATCAAAAAGTAGGTCCACCACGTGCGCCAGCTCTCCACGTGTCCCATTTGTGCACCTCTAAAGGTCAAGTCGAAGACAAAGTCTCTAAATGAGTGGGAAGCCTCCACGCATCCCGGTCAAACATAAAGCCTTCGCCAAACAGAGGACTTAGTCAAAACACAAAAATCCGTAGACATGCCCACAAAGGGACACGTGCCCATGTTTGGTCAAAGCGGAAGGCGAGATCACCGGAGTACTTTTGAGTTTTTGGATTTATTTCATAAAAGGAATAAAGTGTAAAAGTAAATCGTGACCCCGTCGTAGCATGGGAAAAAGTCAAATGTTGAGCCCGCATCAAATGTCAAAGCGGAGAGCGGGTTGTCAAGACACTTTGAGATTTTGAGCCTTATTTCCATAAAAGGATTAAAGTGATAAAGTGAACCACTTTGCTCCACTCATGCCACGGAAAAATTCAAATCTTGAGCCCACGTTGAAAATTCAAAACGGGGAAGTGGGTCGTGAAGAACTTTGAGATTTTCAGCCTTGTTTCCAAAAGTAATATTATCAAGTGAGTCACGACTCTGTTCAACTCAAGTAAATCCACGTATCGAGTCCTATATCAAAAGTGAAGTCGCAAGCTTGCGAGGGCTATGGGGAACTTTTATACTTTGCATCTTATGCGCTAAAGCCTCAATTTCAATTTTGGGCCCACAACACAAATTCAACGGGAGCTTAGAGGTAGATAGATCATAAATGTATGTCATTTTGTAGCCAGGGGAGAAATCTAGCTATCCCTTTATTACTTGGATTTGTGGAGAGATGGATAGCACCTCAAAGGATGTGATCTTATACTAACTATTTTAGGTTGTGCTTTTCAACCAAGGTAAGAGAAACTATTTTGTAACCTTTGTTATTTGAAAGGAGATACATGTACCTATCTTTTGCATAAAAGGAAAATTTATCTTTATTTTATGACTTGCGGGAGGCATAAGAGATTTGTGTGGGTGTGATTGATGCTTTGGGAGGTATATGGAGTTGTTACGTGATTCATGGGATGTATATCTATATATTTTTGATGCTTTGGGAGATATATGCGAGATTGTTTTGTGATGGCTTGTGATGTGTGGAGTTGTTTTAGGGAGTCATGTGTACTCTTATGAGTCAGGTTATGTCTAGTGATGTTGCTTCCATCTTGACACTATGTAGCTATAATTATTATTTCAATTTACATGAAACCTTTATATGTGTAGTTGTTGGGAATTCCATGTTGTCGTAGTCTACTTATGTTATGAGTATTGTTATGTCAAGAGCATGTGTAATAAGTACTATGTCATGTGATTTATGGTTTGGTTGAGTTCTTTTGATGTGATACAATCATGGAAGTATGTAACAATATGTCTTGTGAACCATTAGTGTTGTGTTGTCCCTAATGTGGTAATGTGATGTTAGTTTTGTTGGGCACCTACGAACATAAGAAAACTAAAATATTAAATAATGAAATACTGAGAGTTGAGATTAATAAATAATTTAAAGGAAAAGACTAAGTAATAAAGAAAAATAGAACTGCCAATCTTCACAAAAAATTAAAATTTAAGATATTGCCAAATTTAGTTGTTTCCTTGTGGTCACATTGTACCGATAAGTTGTTTTACCAAATGACATGTGTCCTTTTGAACTTCTTCTATTTGTATCCCTTCAAGGTTTTGTGTTGTGTCGCATCGAGGACGATGCTCTTTAAAGAGGAGGGAATGAAATGCCTCAAGTAAATATTAATAAAATGGAGAAATTTATTACTTTTAGGTGAGATAGAGACAGTGGAAGATGGGGTGACATGGCACATGGGTAGGCTGCCGACAAGTCGATCCCTGTCATTTCTCCTGCTTGAAATAACAATAGTTTGATTCTATTTGAGATACAAAGGCCAAATCCATGCTTTGGAACCCACTTTGCATGTTGCAAATTTAGCATAATCAATTAAATGAAACAATTTCCTCTCTCGAACTTGGGCATTGTTTTAATGTTTGACTAGGTGAAAGAATGAGACAGTTTTCAAGGAATATGTTGTGGTGTTTCTCGAAGGCATGGTTTCCCTCGAAGGATAGTGACACTATCTCACATATGCAACAAACAGATCTCCATCCAGTCGGTTTACCTATGTTGGCTTCCTCCCATCATGTGCCAAAATGAGGATTTTCTCATATGTTTTGTTGCAAGATCTCCAAAGAAATATGTATGTTATTGGGAACCATGCATTTTCCATGTGAAATGTTTGACCGAAATGCCCTAAAAGGATGATGTTCGCGTGGAATGTAACATGCCAAAAATTGTGAAAATTGAATTTTGTGGAAAAGGCTTTGAAATTTTCAAGCAAATGTGTTGGACTTATTTCGCTCATGTTATAAGTTTATCCTCTCTCATTCGCAAAGAGTATTATTTGATTTACTATTTTGAGTTTCTTACTCATGTAGATTTTACTCATAAGGAGTGCTCAAAAGTTTAGGATAATGTATTCTTGTATCATAAATTGGTTCAACGATAACATGGTGGAAGCTACTTGTTCATTAAATATGATGCGATTTTGTTTTTGTTAGTGTTGTTTCTAGTTTTCCTATCGGGCTTTGCAATTTTCCTATGGTAAATCCATTCACAATAGCTTAAGTCTTAGGATTTCTAGTATTCATGCTCAAAATTATACTCAAGAGTAGATCCATCTAGCCTTGTCCTGTACACCCATCCTATTTCAAATCAAGGAATCTTGGAGCCACACCTAGTTGTCCAAAGCATACAAAACAAGGGAAATTTATCATATTTTAATAGTTGCAGGTGTCCTGGTAAATATGGATGCCTAGTTGGGTCTTTGGTCTACCTAATAAGTGCCTCAAGATATTTGGTCACATGGAGTTTTCCTGACCATGTAAGATTCTTATTTGTTTGTACTTTATAGAAGGTAATAGTTTCAATTGAGGGATTTCTAGTATTGGTGTGAAAAAATCTTGTTGCATTGCATCTACAATAATTCTGTATGCACGGGTATGTATGGATCTCTTAGTCATGTTGGCTATCCTGAGGGAGCTCCAAACATTATCATCAAACACCATTAAACATGTGTTGGCCATTCTAGGTTTATATTCTTGGTTATTGAAGATCAAATAATAATATGAGGACTACGCTAACTACTTTGAGGGCTCTAAAATATTATTTTGGCATACCATTTAAACTTGTGGTTTTATTATTGGTTCTGTGCAAAATGGGTTCATTGGAAAATACTTTGAGGTTTTCAAGCAAAGGCAAAATGGTAAAATTATGGATGCTCATGAATTGTTCGATAAAATGCTTAAGTGAGATGTTGTGCGAATCCCGTGGGTTTGAATGGCTTCGTTCCTCCATGCATTTTCATCCCTCCTTGTCTTTCATAATTCTCATACTTTAGTTTCTCTTTTGTGATGAAATATAATTTTAAAATCTTAGGATTATCATAAGATTTAATTGTTTTATATTAACTTGTTGCAAAACAATAAAATATCGTATCGTAACTCACGCAATCAAAATAACCATTTTTGTAGCAAACCATGAACTTCAACCCTCATTTTGAGGTGATTTAGAGAACTTCCTGACCAAACTAGATTACTACAGTGTTGTTTTATCGACAAGTTGAAGTTGACTTCCTAGTAAATATGTTGACCATCTCTTGGTTTGAATAGATAAATTGCAACTTCTAAAGACTCGCAAAGTAACCTTTGTAACTCCGAAAGGGGAGATTAAGCTTCCTTCATGTACCTTGTTATGTGAGGTGTCATCTCAATCTTTAGATCGATCTGAATGAACATTTGTGACCTTTTTGACACCCTTATAGGAGCCCCGTTACACCATTTTGCGATTGCGAAGAAGCTACTAAACTAAAAATTTGGATTTCATTTTGAACCCCTATTTGAATCCTAGATAGTGAAATGTTTATCTCGTCTTCACAAACCTCTAGTATTCTTATTAGACAATTGCACTGGAAATTTCAGCCTAAGGAAAAATAATTGTCACGATAGTTTGGCAAAGCCATTTTATAGGCTCTCGATCGTAGTTTGACTAGATCAAACAACCAATTACAACCGGAGGCTCCGAGAAATCATGTCGTCATTTGTAAACCATTTTCTAGTTTAGAATTCTTTCAATTCCTATGAATTCTTGGAGTATAGGAGGACACGTAGAAACTTACTGCCGCATGTATTTTCTCTTTAGAGGACAACGTTTGAAGTTGGTTTCTTAGCCTCCGAGTATTAATTGAATGTTTTATAACTACCAGGGAAACGTAAGAAGGAGGTTTTACAACCCATGTCGGGTTTCCTAACCACTTTGTGCAAACTTGATGAAACTTGTAAATAACTGTTTAGACCTCTATCTTGTGGCTTCTTGTGTGAAATTTGACTTTTAGGAAAAAATTTTCTCTCTCTTTCCTATCTCTTCCTCTCTCCTTGGTTATAAAATGAAATGAAATAAATAAATTTTTCTAAACCTTTTCTTGCGAATGAAAATTGTTATTATTATTATATGTAAATGGGAAACGAAATACATTAATTATGTTAGATTAGGGTGGATTCCATGCCAATGATTTATCATTGATTTCATGCTCACATGGTTTTGCGAGATGCAAGAAATATGATGATAAGGCGATTTGTAATTCATTATTTATTATTGTAATTTATATAGGTCATTGTAAAATGAATATATGTATAATGTAGTCTCATGTTACAGAAAATTTATATTTGAAATTTGCTAATATGTATGAGATGCTAGTTTTAGGGATATATTAGGAAATGTGCATTTAATCATAGGTTCAATTTGATTCATAGTTACGTATGGTAAAAAGGGTTGATATTTATATGGTAAATGAATTTGAAGTTAATATCTTGTAATGCATTTTCAATGTTCAATAAATGATTAATTAATTAGTGTGTTGTATTCTTAGCTTGTAAATGTAATAAATAGATTTAATTGAAACACTCAACCCTAGTATAAGATTTGTGCATAACATGTCTTCTTGTGTGATCCCTTTAAAATAGAATAAATTGAAACCGTAGAATGAACTTAAACTTTGCACTTGATGGAACCTCCTAGTTTAGGTAGATAAAACCCCTAGTTTACGTTTACCGTCATAGTCGTTGTGTTTAGCGACATTGTCATGAACCCATATTTTAGGAACGACATGGTTCAAATTTATCCAGTATGTGATTTCCTTCTAGGTTTAGTGACCACGAGGAGAATGTCTTCTTTTTAGGTCCGACACTATGTTGAGTGGTGAAGACCACCTTGGAATTCACCTTAAGAGTCCTTATTGAAGCAATGACTTTGTGATGTGACCTTACCATTTATGGAGTAAGTAGAGCTGTTAATCCCTTAGTATCTAGTGGACTGATAAGGATTAAAAATTTAGATATATAACTTTTTCTTATCATCGAATGAATTCCTTGTGGGACCCCAAGATGACACAAATGGAGGGAGTGAAATACTTGTTCTATGACTTAAACTCCTTTTAATAAACTCTTTAGTTACTCTCATCTAGATGTGTTACCTTGGTTCTAACAACATAAAACCTTAGTCTTTCATGAAGTTGTTTAGCATAAATATTTCCTCTTACCTTAAAATCATATATAGTTGAGGTCTATATCCTTAGCTGCAATTGGAATCAAACTAAACCTCACTTTATTAGGAGGTTAACTTGGGGTTTGTGTGTATTTATAGTGCTTCTAATATTTTACTTATTCAAGATGTTAAACAATTACTTTCGTAACTCTTTATGTTAAAAGTAACACCGAAAAGAGACCTAAGAAACAATGTAAATGATATGAGAAACAAGAGTATATGTGGTAATGGTTTAGGAGCAAATTTTTCAGTTGAAGTCCTTATGTAAGCATTGACTTTTATTAATAATTGTTCAATTTGTTCTTGGTGGGACTAGGCATTTGAGATAATATAGTTATGCTTTGTAACACACACATAGTTACAAATTTCATGTAATCTTTTAAATAAATCAGTAGTAATGACATAATCTAATATAGTCTCCCTAGCTTAGCTATACTTCACAAATTTTATCCGTCGTAACAAAGTTTCGAGTTTCCCATTTTACACAAGTTCAAAATTGTCAACAGAAATCATTTATTAGTTTTTAGAAGATAATAAGGTTGTATAAATATGAGGGAAATTTATTAGGAAACCCTTCAATATATCTCAATCATTTAAAATGTAAATTTTTTTCTTTGCCAAACTTAATCAAGCAAAGTCTAAATGAAACTTTTAACCAATCTTGATAAATTCTTAGCTTGAATAAAAGGCTAGTTAATAAGCAATGAGACCTTGAAGCTCAATTCTTTTTGACATATTTCCCTTAACCCTTTCCTTGGTTCATTGTGATCTTTCTTAAATAATGTTAAAAAATTATCCTTAAACAAATAAGATTATTGTTTAGAACCTAAAATAGTACTTTCCCTCAATCAAAGCTTGTGCACATCACATATGCATAGAGGTGTGGAACAAGTTTCGGTGGCTTGAGTAAGATTAATTAACCTTATGAGAAATGGAAAATATTCTTAAATCAATGAATTAAGAAAGTTATTTACATATTATAGAATTGTTATCCTTCAACAAACTTGGTCTTAAGCTAATTAGTCAATAGTATAAAAGAAATAAGTCCACCTTTGTAAAAGAATGGTGCAAATTAAAACATGAATCTTCTAGATTGTAAAGTCAAGTTTTGAAAGAAATTTTTGTAAATACATAACCTTAAAAGATTTTACACTGTGGATGGCCTTAACTATAAGCTGTAATGTCTTTGGAATTTTACGTTGTGCCTTATCGAAGAGAAAATTGAATTGTTCATGTTGGGTGTTGTATGTTTCCTTGTTGCTGTGCGGTCAATGTTACCTCAAGCTTATTGAGAGTTGGTCATAGCCCCTTCTGGTCTCATGTGTTGGCGTGTAAAATCCAACTAAGTAAAAAAAATTATCGAGTTTTTCATTTTTGTATTTTTGTGTGTTTTAAGCGGGCATTACGGTTATCTGACCACGAGTCTATCAAATGTTAAGAAATGAGAAAAAGTTAGTTGTGTTATCACCCTCAAAATCCCCCTCATTTTTTTAAGTCAAGCTTTATAAAATTTTGAGTTGTTGCCTTTGAGAGATGTTTGAGTAGAGTGAGAAGTCTCGAAGAGATAGAAAAAATTCATGCTTTGAAGAAATTGGTACTCGTTTGCAATCTCGCCTATTAAAATCTTCGATCCCGCATGATTTAATAAAAAAATTTGTCTTCCGTCTGGATGCTTGAAAATTGTTTCCTTCATTCAAATGAAATTGTCAAATCATTTCTCTATGGCCGTGAATTGCATCGATTCGGGTATTGTTTGCGATTCTTCTTTCCATGAGGAGCAATTTTTCATTTATCCGTAGTAAATGGTGGAGTTTTACTTCTCTATATTTTTCCACAATCGTGGATGACGGGCGTGTCTTCCTATCAATTTATTTTTGGCATCCATGAGTATGTTGACATATCTAATTAGACGTGACATGGTGTATTATTTTGTAAACTTATCATTTTTTTATTTTCGCAAAAGTGTGAAACTGGTTATGGCCTCGAAGGATCTTGATTGGCCCAAATTGGCTAAGTATAGAAGGACCGGGAAAGGTGCCACATGTCTCTTCGGCATACTTTAGGTATGGTGCACAAAATCGAGACCCAAAACATGCGCAAGCTCTCCACGTGGTCAAATTCTGAAAAGATAAAACCGAAAATTGAATTGGCTAAGTATAAAGAGCTAGCGAAAGCCTCCATGCGTCCCAATGGCACACCTCCAAAGGAAAAGTTTAGAGCATGATCCTAAGTGACCACGGATGTGCCACATGCCTCATTGGAGTAAATTCAAAGGCACATCCTGAGGCACAGACCTAAATGAGCGCCAGCCCTCCAAGTGGTCAAAGCCTCAAAAAGTTAAATCGGACATTGAAAATTATAAGGCCAACGGAAAATGCCACATTTCTCATTGATGCACCTTCAAGGGTTAAAGCCAAATGTGGTTCCCCAAACAATTGCCGGCTCTACATGTCTAGGGCCCTGACAAAATTCAAAAGGGGTAGAACCAACCGTTGGATCGACTAAGTATAGAAGGGTTTGCGAAGCCTCCACATGTCACCAACATGACTTCAAAGGAAAATTCTTGGAGGTAGGTCCTAAATGTGTGTTGAGCCTCCACGTGTCTAGGGTCAGACATATGGCCCCACCAAATAAAAGGGACTTAGCCAAAACATAAAGAAAAAAGTAAATCCATGGAAGGAGCCACGTGTCTCTTCGGTGCTCTTTCAAGAGGCGAATCAAAAAGTAGGTCCACCATGTGCGCCGACTCTCCACGTGTCCCATTTCTACACCTCTAAAGGTCGGTCAAAAACAAAGTCTCTAAATGAGTGGGAAGCCTCCACGCATCCCGGGTCAAACATAAAGCCTTCGCCAAATAGAGGGACTTAGTCAAAACACAAAAATTCAAAACATGCCCACAAAGGGACACGTGGCCATGTTTCAGGTCAAAGCGGAAGGCAGATCACCGGAGTACTTTTGAGTTTTTGGATTTATTTCATAAAAGGAATAAAGTGTAAAAGTAAATCGTGACCCCGTCGGCGCATGGGAAAAAGTCAAATGTTGAGCCCGCATCAAATGTCAAAGCGGAGAGGCCAGGTTGTCGGGACACTTTGAGATTTTGAGCCTTGTTTCCATAAAAGGCGTAAAGTGATAAAGTGAACTACGGCCCCACTCATGCCACGGGAAAAATTCAAATCTTGAGCCCACATTGAAAATTCAAAACGGGGAAGTGGGTCGGTGAAGAACTTTGAGATTTTCAGCCTTGTTTCCAAAAGAAGTAATATTATCAAGTGAGTCACGACTCTTACTAACTCAAGTAAATCCACGTATCGTCCTATATCAAAAGTGAAGTCGCAAGCTTGCAGGGCTATGGGGAACTTTTATACTTTGCATCTTGTACGCTAAAGCCTCAATTTCAATTTTGGGCCCACAACACAAATTCAACAGGAGCTTAGAGGCAAATAGATCATAAATGTACGTCATTTTGTAGCCAGGGAGAAATCTAGCTATCCCTTTATTACTTGGATTTGTGGAGAGATGGATAGCACCTCAAAAGGATGTGATCTTATACTAACTATTTTAGGTTGTGCTTTTCAACCAAGGTAAGAGAAACTATTTTGTAACCTTTGTTATTTGAAAGGAGATACATGTACCTATCTTTTGCATAAAAGGAAAATTTATCTTTATTTTATTACTTGAGGGAGGCATAAGAGATTTGTGTGGGTGTGATTGATGCTTTGGGAGGTATATGGAGTTGTTCTGTGATTCTTGGGAGGTATATGTATATATTTTTGATGCTTTGGGAGATATATGGAGATTGTTTTGTGATGGCTTGTGATGTGTGGAGTTGTTTTAAGGAGTCATGTGTACTCTTATGAGTCCAGGTTATGTCTTGTGATGTTACTTCCATCTTGACACTATGTAGCTATAAAAATTATTTTGATTTACATGAAACCTTTATATGTGTAATTGTTGGGAATTCCATGTTGTCGTAGTCTATTTATGTTATGAGTATTGTTGTGTCAGGGGCATGTGTAATAAGTACTATGTTGTGTGAGTTATGGTTTGGTTGAGTTCTTGTGATGTGATATAATCATGGAAGTATGTAATAATATGTCTTGTGAACCATTAGTGTTGTGTTGTCCCTAATTTGGTAATGTAATTTTAGTTTTGTTGGGCACCTACGAACATAAGAAAACTAAAATATTAAATAATGAAATATTGAGAGTTGAGATTAATAAATAATTTAAAGGAAAAAACTAAGTAATAAATAAAAATAGAACTTCCAATCTTCACGAAAAATTAAAATTTAAGATATTGCCAAATTTAGTTGTTTCCTTGTGGTCACATTGTACCAATAAGTTGTTTTACCAAATGACATGTGTCCTTTTTGAACTTCTTCTATTTATATCCCTTCAAGGTTTGGTGTTGTGTCGCATCGAGGATGATGCTCTTTAAAGAGGAGGGAAATGAAATGCCTCAAGTAAATATTAATAAAATGGAGGAAATTTATTACTTTTAGGTGAGATAGAGATAGGTGGAAGATGGGCGACATGGCACATGGGTAGGTTGCCCGACAAGTGAGTCTGTCATTTCTCGGCTTGAAATAACAATAGTTTGATTCTATTTGAGATACAAAGGCCAAATCCACGCTTTGGAACCCACTTGCATGTTGCAAATTTAGCAAGATAATCAATTAAATGAAACAATTTTCTCTCTCAGAACTTGGGCATTGTTTTAATGTTTGACTAGGTAAAAGAATGAGACAGGTTTTCAAGGAATATGTTGTGGTGTTTCTCAGAAGGCATGGTTTCCCTCGAAAGATAGTGATCTTGTCTCACGTATGCAACAAATAGATCTCCATCCTGGTCAGTTTATCTTTGTTGGCTTCCTCCCATCATGTGCCAAAATGAACATTTTCTCATATGTTTCTTTGCAAGATCTCCATCGAGATATGTATGCTATTGGGAACCATGCATTTTCCATGTGAAATGTTTGACTAAAATGCCCTAAAAGGATGATGTTCGCGTGGAATGTAACATGCCAAAAATTGTGAAAATTGAATTTTGTGGAAAAGGCTTTGAAATTTTCAAGCAAATGTGTTGGACTTATTTCTGCTCATGTTATAAGTTTATCCTCTCTCATTCGCAAAGAGTATTATTTGATTTACTATTTTGAGTTTCTTACTCATGTAGATTTTACTCATAAGGAGTTCTCAAAAGATTAGGATACCGTATTCTTGTGCCATAATTTGGTTCAACGATAACATGGTGGAAGCTATTGTTCATTAAATATGATGCAATTTTGTTTTTGTTAGTGTTGTTTCTAGTTTTCCTATCGGGCTTTGCAATTTTCCTATGGTAAATCCATTCACAATAGCCTAAGTCTTAGGATTTCTAGTATTCATGCTCAAAATTATACTCAAGAGTAGATCCATCTAGCCTTGTCCTATACACCCATCCTATTTCAAATCAAGGAATCTTGGAGCCACACCTAGTCGTCTAGCATACAAAACAAGGGAAATTTATCATATCTTAAAAGTTACAGGTGTCCTAGTAAATATGGATGCCTAGTTGGGTCTTTAGTCCACCTAATAAGTGCCTCATGATATTTGGTCACATGGAGTTTTCCGACCATGTAAGATTCTTATTTGTTTGTACTTTATAGAAGGTAATAGTTTGATTGAGGGATTTCTAGTATTGGTGTGAACAAATATTGTTGCATTGCATCTACAATAATTCTATATGTGGGTATGTATGGATCTCTTAGTCATGTTGGCTATCCTGAGGGAGCTCCAAACATTATCATCAAACACCATTAAACATGTGTTGGCCATTATGGGTTTATATTCTTGGTTATTGAAGATCAAATAATAATATGAGAACTATGCTAACTACTTTGAGGGGCTCTAAAATATTATTTTGGCATACCATTTAAACATGTGGTTTTATTATTGGTTATGTGCAAAATGGGTTCATTGGAAAATACTTTGAGGTTTTCAAGAAAAGGAAAAATGGTAAAATTATGGATGCTCATGAATTGTTCGATAAAATGCTTAAGTGAGATGTTGTAAATCCATGGGTTTGGTACGGGCTTCGTTCCTCCATGCATTTTCATCTCTCCTTGTCTTTCGTAATTCTCATACTTTTGTTCCTCTTTTGTGATGAAATATAATTTTAAAATCTTAGGATTATCATAAGATTTAATTGTTTTATATTAACTTATTGCAAAACAATAAAATATCGTATCATAACTCACGCAATCAAAATAACCATTTTTGTAGCAAAACCATGAACTTCAACCCTCATTTTGAGGTGATTTAGAGAACTTCCGATCAAACTAGATTACTACGGTGTTGTTTTATCGACAAGTTGAAGTTGACTTCCTAGTAAATATGTTGACCATCTCTTCATTTAAATAGATAAATTGCAACTTCGGAGACTCACAAAGTAACCTTTGTAACTCCGAAAGGGGAGATTAAGCTTCCTTCATGTACCTTGTTATGTGAGGTGTCATCTCAATCTTTGGATCGATCCTGAATGAACATTTGTGACCTTTTTGACACCCTTATAGGAGCCCCGTTACACCATTTTGCGGTTACAAAGCTACTAAAACTAAAAATTTGGATTTCATTTTGAACCGCTATTTGAATCCTAGATAGTGAAATGTTTATCTGTCTTCACAAACCTCTAGTATTCTTATTAGACAATTGCCTGGAAATTTCAGCCTAAGGAAAAATAATTGTCCTGATAGTTTGGCAAAGCCATTTTATAGGCTCTCGATCATAGTTTGACTAGATCAAACTGAACCAATTACAACCGGAGGCTCCAGAAATCATGTCGTCATTTGTAAACCATTTTCTAGTTTAGAATTCTTTCAATTCCTGTGAATTCTTGGAGTATAGGAGGACACGTAGAAACTTACCTGGAGTGTGTTTTCTCTTTAGAGGACAACGTTTGAAGTTGGTTTCTTAGCCTCCGAGTATTAATTGAACGTTTTATAACTACCAGGGAAACGTAAGAAGGAGGTTTTACAACCCATGTCAGGTTTCCTAACCACTTTGTGCAAACTTGATGACACTTGTAAATAACTGTTTTTAGACCTCTATCTTGTGGCTTCTTGTGTGAAATTTGACTTTTAGGAAAAAAGTTTTCTCTCTCTTTCCTATCTCTTCCTCTCTCCTTGGTTATAAAATGAAATGAAATAAATAAATTTTTCTAAACCTTTTCTTGCGAATGAAAATTGTTATTATTATTATATGTAAATGGGAAACGAAATACATTAATTATATTAGATTAGGTGGATTCCATGCCAGCGATTTATCATTGATTTCATGCTCACATGGTTTTGCAAGATCAAGAAATATGATGAAAAGGTGATGTGTAATTCATTATTTATTATTGTAATTTATATAGGTCATTGTAAAATGAATATATGTATAATGTAGTCTTTTGTTACAGAAAATTTATATTTGAAATTTGCTAATATGTATGAGATGCTATTTTTAGGGATATCTTAGGAAATGTGCATTAATTACAGGTTCAATTTGATTTATAGTTGCGTATGGTAAAAGGGTTTGATATATATATAGTAAATGAATTTGAAGTTAATATATTGTAATGCATTTTCAATGTTCAATAAATGATTAATTAATTAGTGTGTTATATTCTTAGCTTATAAATGTAATAAAGAGATTTAATTGAAACACTTAACCCTAGTATAAGATTTGTGCATAACATGTCTTCTTGTGTGATCCCTTTAAAATAGAATAAATTGAAACCGTAGAATGAACTTAAACTTTGCACTTGATGGAACCTCCTAGTTTAGGTAGATAAAACCCCTAGTTTGCGTTTACCGTCATAGTCGTTGTGTTTAGCGACATTGTCATGAACCCATATTTTAGGAACGACATGGTTCAAATTTATCCAGAGTATGTGATTTCCTTCTAGGTTTAGTGACCACGAGGAGAATGTCTTCTTTTAGGTCCGACACTATGTTGAGTGGTGAAGACCACCTTGGAATTCACCTTAAGAGTCCTTATTCGAAGCAATGACTTTGTGATGTGACCTTACCATTTATGGAGTAAGTAGAATTGTTAATCCCTTAGTATCTTAGTGGACTGATAAGGATTAAAAATTTAGATATAGAACTTTTTCTCATCGTCGAATGAATTCCTTGTGGGACCCCAAGACGACACAAATGGAGGGAGTGAAATACTTGTTCTATGACTTAAACTCATGTTAATAAACTCTTTAGTTCCTCTCATCTAGATGTGTTACCTTGGTTACTAACATCATAAAACCTTAGTCTTTCATGAAGTTGTTTAGCATAAATATTTCATCTTACCTTAAAATCATATATAGTTGAGGTGTATATCCTTAGATGCAATTGGAATCAAACTAAACCTCACTTTATTAGGAGGTTAACTTGGGGTTCGTGTGTATTTATAGTGCTTCTAATATTTTACTTATTCAAGATGTTAAACAATTACTTTCGTAACTCTTTATGTTAAAAGTAACACCGAAAAGAGACCTAAGAAACAATGTAAATGATATGAGAAACAAGAGTATATGTGGTAATGGTTTAGGAGCAAATTTTTTAGTTGAAGTCCTTATGTAAGCATTGACTTTTATTAATAATTGTTACAATTTGTTCTTGGTGGGACTAGGCATCCGAGATAATATAGAGTTCACTAAAAATAAAATAAAATAAAATTATGTCATGTAAATGCTTAATTGAATCAAACTAAATTTAGAACTAAAATAACCATAGTACGAGAAAAATGTGCTTCTAATGGAAGGAATTTTATAGGAAAGGGAAACTTGAACCTTCACCTCCTTTGAATCGTATTATTTCTCCCTCAACAACTTATGGTTGGTCCCCTTGCATAATGAGGGTAAAATTAAATGTCAACTAAACATATTTTGAGAAACAAACCTTTAGCATAAGAGCGAGAGAATTAGTAACTTTATATGTAATTTAAAATATGGAAAATAATTATGTAAGTTAGGAGATTGTCATAAGTGATAAAAATCAAACTTAAATGGTCAAACTATAAGTTGAATGTGGAATGAACTTATGAATATATAGGTGGAAAAGGGAGAAAATTATTCTTACATAATAATGTTATTGGAATGTTAATCGTAACTCTTGTGTAATCATGGTAATGATGCGTTGCGGGTTTGCAAATCCTTGAGTCCCTTTTCTTGTGGTTGGGATTATTGCTTGCATTCATTCATTGGGGAAAGTGTGGCATCGATATTTATATGGTGTTGTCATATGTCTATGTGATTCGATGACTTGTGTAAGTTTTGTATGCATTACGAGTTCCTCTACTTGGAAACTTGTGGTGTTGCGTAGTGAGTAATGTAAGTCAAAAAAAAAAATTATCCTCGTATTATTACTGTTGTATTTGGGTGTGTAAAATGTGGGCATTACATTTGGTATCAGAGTGAAGGTTCATGCTCTTGAACCTCTGGGGAAGATTGGAGTTGTGATGATTTTGCATGGTGGTGGTAGAAATTGGAAGATCAATGTGATCTATGTCGTAATTGTGATATTGTGAACACACATGTTGTGTATGGCACTTAGTTCGTATTTTCTTTATCATGTTTATGTGCTTGTGATGAGAATATTCTCTCTCCTTTTCATGTATTTTATGAATATTTCACTTGTGATGTTCTGCCTTATTGTGTGTGAAAAATAATATTATTGTGGTTTGCGATGTGTTGGAGCATTTTGGCATTATGTGATATAAAGGCGTATTGATTTATTACATGAAAAAATTCGTGTAAAGCGAATTATATAGTATCATGATGACTTCATCATGTTGTGATAAATAGTGTGTGCCACCATGTTGTATTTAAATTGACTATATGTAGTAAGGTTAGACTTTGTGTTTCTCATACATATAATTCATGCCATATGTGATGGTTCATGTCGTGATTTAGGGGCATAGGGTGAGTGTATGATCCCTAATGTACAGTGATTGCACTTTGGGTGCAGAATATGGTAATGTGATGTATCATAACCCTAAAAGTAATGATTATATATACCATGCATAAGATGTTATGGTTAATTTATGTGAATCACCATTGTGTTAGTGATGTAGTTATGTGTTATGTTGTGGACCCTACACTAACCGACCCTAAGGGAAATCAGTAAAAGGGTGTATGTTTGGGGTGTGGAAATTTGTACCGTTGACCATTCACTCAAGCCAAGTACAAGATAGGAAGTGGAGTCTTACATAGGTTGAAAAACCCACTTTTGTTCATTTGGTATGTATGACACTTGCTCAACGGGTGTCATGCATATTGTGTTTCACGAGACACCTTAGGCTCAGTAGATGGCGACTTGTACTCCTTTCTCTCTCCCTATATGGTTATCGTATGGATTCAACCTAAGTGTAGTTATGACTATGTTGAGCCTTGTGGAAGCGGTGGAGGGATGATTCAGACAGACATGATGACAGTTGTATTATTTGATATGTTATTTTACGAGCTGAGGTTCAATGTTTGAGTTCCAGTAACTCGTTGAGTACCCCTTTGGTGGCCATATAAGGCCACATAGTTATTTTGATGTGCTATTTGGATAAATTTATTTTATTCATAAATTAAACTCTTTCCCTTTTCTTCCTAGAACTAGCAGTTTTCTTGATTGATATGTTCTTATATTTTGGGCATTTTATTAGGTTGTTGCACTAACATGTAGATTTTTGCACTAACATGTAGATTTTTTTGCACTAACTATGGTTATTTGGCCATTGGTTTTCTTAGCTTTAAATATTCATTTCAATTTTAAAATTTTTATAGCCTTGCCCAAGGCTTGGGATTGTTAACACGTGGCATTTGAAATGGATTTTTATGTTGGTTCTAATGTAGTAATGTGTTGGTATAGATTCGTGGATTCACCATGGAGTGGTGGAACCTATGGACTTGCTTCATTGTACAGGGGTACACCTTAAGGAGCTATATATAACTAGTGGGTTGTTGAACCATGAGTTATTATGTCACTTGGGTTAGAGGTGTTTGGACCTTATATGTCCCAGTAATACATAGGTGAACAACCTCTTTTGTGGAGCTAAAATGAAAATTTCTCTTTATTTTATGACTTAAGGGAGGCATAAGAGATTTTGCGGGTGTGATTGATGCTTTGGGAGGTATATGGAGTTGTTACTGTGATTCTTAGGAGGTATATGTATTTATTTTTAATGCTCGGGAGATATATGCAGATTGTTTTGTGATGTCTTTGGTTGTATGGAGTTGGTTTAGGGAGTCATGTGTAATCTTATGAGTCTAGCTTACGTCTATTGATGTTGCTTCCATCTTGACACTATGTAGCTATAATTATTATTTCAATTTACATGAAACCTTTATATGTGTAGCTGTTGGGAATTCTATGTTGTAATCTACTTATGTTATGAGTATTGTTGTGTCGGGAGCATGTGTAATAAGTACTATGTTGTGTGAGTTATGGCTTGGTTGAGTTCTTTTGACATCATACAATCATGGAAGTATGTAACAATATGTCTTGTGAACCATTAACGTTGTGTTCTCCCTAATGTAGTAATGTGATTTCGATTACATTGAGAACCTACGAACATAAGAAAACTAAACTATTAAATAATGAAATACTGAGAGTTGAGATTAATAAATAATTTAAAGGAAAAGACTAAGTAATAAAGAAAAATAGAATTGCCAATCTTCACAGAAAATTAAAATTTAAGATATTGCCAAATTTAGTTGCTTCCTTGTGGTCACATTGTACTAATAAGTTGTTTTGTCAAACGACATGTGTCATTTTTGAACTTCTTGTCTTCGTATCCCTTCAAGCTTTGGTGTTGTGTCGCATCGAGGATGATGCTCTTTAAAGGGGAGGGAAATGTAATGCCTCAATTAAATATTAATAAAATGGAAGAAATTTATTACTTTTAGGTGAGATGGAGATGGGTGGAAGATGGGATGACAGGGCACATGGGTAGGTTGCCGACAAGTCAGTCCTGTCATTTCTCTAGCTTAAAAAACAATAGTTTGATTTTATTTGAGATTCAAAAGCCAAATCCATGCTGAAACCCACTGCATGTTGCAAATTTAGTAGTAATCAATTAAATGCAACAAGGTCCTCTCTTAGAGAAGCTGGGGTGTTATTCTGATGTTTAACCGGGTGAAAGAATGAGACAGGTTTTCAGGCAATATGTTGTGGTGTTTCTCGAAGGCATGGATTCCCTCAAAGATGGTGACATTGTCTCATGTATGTAACAAACAGATCTCCATCCTGGTCAGTTTACCTTTGTTGGCTTCCTCCCATCATGTGCCAAAATGAGGATTTTATCATATGTTTTGTTGCAATTTCTCTAGAGATATGTATGCTATTGGGGAAGCATGCATTTGGCATGTGAAATGTTTGACTGAAACACCCAAAAAGGATGATGGTCTCATGGATGATGGGCATGTCTTCCTATCAATTTATTTTCTAGCATCCATGAGTATGTCAACATATCTAATTAGACACGACATGGTGTATTATTTTGTAAACTTATCATTTTTTTTATTTTTGTAAAAGTGTGAAATTGCCTCTGTGACCCCGAAGGATCTTGATTGGCCCGAATCGGATAAGTATAGAAGGACCGCGGAAGGTGCCACGTGTCTCTTCGGCACACTTTTGGTATGGTGCACAAAAGCGGAGACCCCAAACATGCACAATCTCTCCATGTGCTCAGTTTTTGAAAAGATAAAGCGGCCATTAAATCGGCTAAGTATAAAGAGTCACGAAATCCTCCATGCGTCCCAATGGTGCACCTCTAAAGAAAAATTTTAGAGCATGATATTAAGTGACCGCAGATGTGCCACGTGCCTCATTGGAGTAAATTCAAAGGCACAGGACCCTAAATGAGCACCACCCTTCACGTGGTCAAAGCCTCAAAAAGTTAAATCATCCATTGAAAATTCTAAGGCCAACGGACAATGCCACATTTCTCATTGATGCACCTTCAAGGGTTGAAGCCAAATGTGGTTCCCAAACAAGTTCCGGCTCTCTACGTGTCTAGGGCCTCACAAAATTCAAAAGGGGTAGAACCGGCCATTGGATCGACTAAGTATAGAGGGGTTTGCGGAAGCCTCCACGCGTCAGCTCGACGTGACTTCAAAGGAAAAATATAGAGGCAAGTCCCAAATGTGTACTAAGCCTCCACGTGTCTATGGTTAGACATATGGCCCCGCCAAACAAAAGGGACTTAGCCAAAACACAAAGAAACAGAGAAAATCCATAGAAGGAGCCACGTGTCTCTTCGGCGCTCTTTCAAGAGGCAAATCAAAAATTAGGTCCACCACGTGTGCCGGCTCTCCACATGTCCCGTCGGTGCACATCTAAAGGTCATGTCCAAAACAAAGTCTCCAAATGAGTGGGAAGGCTCCACGCATCCGAGTTCAAACATAAATCCTTCTCCAAACAAAGGGACTTATTTAAAAAACAAAAATCTAGAATAGGCCCACAAAGGAACACGAGGCCATGTTTGAGTCAAAGTCGGGAAGGCGAGATCACCAAAGTACTTTTGAGTTTTTGGATTTATTTCATAAAAGGAATAAATTGTAAAATTAAAGTGCAACCCAAGTCGGTGCACGGAAAAAGTCAAATGTTGAGCCCGCATCAAATGTCAAAGCGGAGAGGTCTGGTTGTCAGGACACTTTGAGATTTTGAGCCTTATTTCCATAAAAGGAGTAAAGTGAAAAAGTGAACCGTGGCCCCACTCATGCCACGAGGTAAAATTCAAATCTTGAGCTGCATTGAAAATTAAAAATGCAGGAAGCGGGTTGGCGAAGAACTTTGAGATTTTTAGCCTTGTTTCCAAAAGAAGTAAAATTATCAAGTGACTCGCAACTCTGTTACAACTCGAGTAAATCCACGTGTCGGACCTATATCAAAAGTGAAGTCACGGGCTTGTAGGCCTATGGAGAACTTTTGCACTTTGCATTTTTTACGCTAAAGCCTCAATTTTAATTATGGGCCCACAATACAGATTCAACAGGAGCTTAGAGGCGAGATAGATCATAAATGTATGTCGTTTTGTAGCCGGGAGAAATCTAGCTATCCCTTTGTTTCTTGGATTTGTGGAGAGATGGATAACACCTCAAAAGGATGTGATGTTAATCCTAACTATTTTAGGTTGTGCCTTTCAACCAAGGTAAGAGAACCTATTTTGTAACCTTTGTTATTTGAAAGGAGATACATGTACCTTTCTTTTGCATAAATTTTATAGAGAAAGTCTTGGGGAAAATATGATCAACACACCAAATCTAACTCTCATGATTTGTCACTTCCAAATTATGGAGATATTCTCACAAAGATGGCAAAGGTTACTAAAGACATTTGAGACCCTGATTTGTTCTACATATTTTAGTAAAAGGATTTTGGTCTTGTGTGGGTATACAGCAAAAACAGGGGTAGTATGGGTAGGATTAGTTGTTTTAAATAGATTTTTTGGTGGGAGGGGAGACAGGATGAACTTGACTCACCAGATCCTTGAGAGCTTATGCAAAATGGAAAGATTCAATCAACAAAATGCCACAAAAAGTTAAATTGTTTCCTCAACTAGAATATGTGCTTCAGTGGAGGCCCAAATTAGCACTCTTTCACACAACCTATGGGATTATTTCATGAATGCTTGAGTTAGAGGACCCAATAAAGCACCAAGATTTAAACCAAGTCATGCCTGAGGTACACCCAGAGGCTTACAGAGAATCTCTATCAACAAAATGAAAGAAAAGTGATTTTAAACCATTTATCCCATTCCTAGATGAAGGCTCTTCTGAGAAATGAAATTGCAGATGCCACTAAACTATCACAAGGCCACGAGACCTATGTGATTGGACTATATTTTGGTACAAGATTGCAATAGAAATAAGAAAAACTACCCGTATGCATTCAGAAATGAAATAAATACACTTTACTCAAGATTGACACAGAATAACTCAAAGTTTGATCAAATTTATCAGCAAGGGAAAGTTTCCAAAACAATCTCAAATCTTTTCAATGGTTGTACACTTGCAACCACCTTGACACAATCAAATTTGACATAAAGAGAGATATACATGCTTCTCTAGACGACTTCTCAAAATGGATGGGCTTTGTCAAGATTTTTCTACTAGAGAAAATCAGTCCTGATCTTTCCAAAAATTCCCAACCATTTACACACAAAAATTGTTCCATTTATAACATTTACAACAGAGCCCCTTCCTCCCAAAAGATAAAAATTTAAATGCACTAGTGCTTTCCATGATTCTTTTGTGATTCGCGGAATCAAATCAGTAAAATTGTCCAGTGCTCAAGGGTAAATATCTTTGATTTCTTCCCGCATTCAACTCCTTTCTTGGGTAAAACAAGCCTCCATCCATTTTCCAACCACTTTCACCCCATTTCAATCAAATATGGTCCCTTGCGTGCTTAGGAGAAGAAAAATAGAAAACCAAATTAGGCCCGAGAGTCAAACTACTTTAATGGCAAAAGACATCTCCAGATCTCTCCCACCAAACTCTAGATGTCAAAATTAACTCATGAAGACTTGCACTCCCATGATTTTTACAAAAAATCGAGGAATATAAGATTTAGACGCTCGCGATCGTTGATCTTTGATTTCGAATGTGGGTTGTCCACGTGGAAGATGCAAAAACAAGCTCGGGGGCTTCCTTTGAACTTTTCTGACCCTTTTGAAAAAATGGAAAAAAATCCTATTTTGCTCCGCACCTCCACTTCTGAAAAATGGGCCTAACACGTGTCCTGAGGTGGGCCCCAAAAGAAACAGCGAAGAAAATTTTCCAAGTTTTCCCCGTAGCTCCACCCATGAGAAATACTTTTGACACATGTCCCATGTGGGTCCCAAAGGAACTATGCTTCCCCTTTTACTTTTGACTCTTTTTTCTTAAAAGTAAAATTTTCCAATTTTTCTCTATGGGTCTGCACCTCTACCGTTGACAGGGCAAAACATTTACTATTTCCCATCGGGCTCGTGAGCCATTTTTGCTATTTTAAAATTTATGAAGCAAAGAGGTGAAAATTTTGAATTGCCTTTGATGGTCCGCCTCCCGCCCCTTATGACTTTTCAAATTGCCACATGTCACCATGGCACACCTTGAGGTGGTCCTAAAAATTTGATACCTTAAACGATCGCGGGCTCACCACGTGTCTTGTTCCGACAAAGTTTGTCTCGAATTTTTAAAGCTCGAGTGGAAGGCACCACGTGTCATGCTCGAGGCGATCCTTTTGGCCATTGAAAATTCCAAGTAAAATGCAAAGTGAATGGAGGCCTCCACGTTTCATCCTGGAGCTTCTTTAGAATGAAACTCAAAGGCCAATCCCCGAACATGCGTGGTTCCTCCACGTGTCTCCATGGTGTAACTTCAAGATGGTTCCTAAAGCAAGGACCCCGAATGAGCGTGACCTCACCACATGTCCTCCCATCACTACTCCACGGAAAAGCCCAAAAGCGAGATCTTCAAATGAGCATTGTTCCTCCACATGTCTTGGACTTCCCAAAACCTTTTGAAATTTTTCTACGTATGGGAAACCCAGTGGAAGCCTCCACGTGTCTATTTCCTACCAACCCTCCATGTGTCCTCCCTATTGCTACTTCAAATCCAAATTAAAAAGTTGATTCTCAAACGAGCGTCATTCCTCCACATGGAAACATTTTTAAAATGAGGAGGCTTTTATAGAATTTTTTTGAAGTATTAAGTTGATCCACGTCCAACCAAGAAGTGCCACATTTCCCATGTCGACTAAATGATGTAAATTTGACTGGGAGAAATGCCCATCAAACTCATAAAACACAAAAAAACATCCATTCGAGCCAAAAAATGAGGTTTTCATCAAGGACAAAGAATTTAGACTTTTGCAAGGCTCAAACATGATCCTTAGGGACACATCAACTCATTTCTCCTCAATTACCTAGGGAAAAAATGGTAAGAACAACAAATTCTGACTGTGGAGAATGGAGAAAATGGGAAAACGTGAGTTTTGAAGGGACAGAGCACGGGAGACCCAAAATACAGAGCTTTTTCATAGGAACAAAGGAACCATGAGACAAATATAGACCCACACATGATCCTCGACCTAGGAGTAGACTAAAATGGCAATAAGACTAACCAAGCACCATACGGGAAGGAGAAAATGACAGAGGCCATGAATGAATAAATCTTCAAGGGCAAAAATGGGGTGAGACAATTTTGAGCACCAACATCGGCTCCGACTCGGGGATGGGAACTCCCTACAAGTGCCACAAGAACAAAGCATACCAAGTTCCAAAATATCCATTGGGAAGCGGAGTCATCTTTGCATGGCATAGCAACAAATCCATCTTCAAAAACAAACAAAGAAACTAGCAAAAATAGGTCACCGAGGACCGAGAATGAGCAAGAACAAAAAAATGCTTCATATTCCTGCCATTAATAGGAAGTTCTAGCAATTCACCATCTAGATCCTTCAAGAAGAAGGTGTGTTCACCAATTTTGATGTCGATGGAGTAAGGCCCCATCCACAATGAATTAAACTTGCCATGCTTGCCCTTATCCTCATGCCTGCTATCCCATAATAGCACAAGATCTCCAATATTGAAGGCTCTAGGAGTGACCTTCTTATCAAACAGTTTCTTTAGCTTTTCTCTTAACTTTATATGCCTCTCGGTGAGATGCCCTCCTCTCTTCATCAAGCTCAACAATCCAGTTGATGCGGGCATCATGAGGACTCACTTCTTGATCTTCCGGTTGTTGGATGAAACGATATGAAGATAATTGCATATGCGCAGGCAGTAGGACCTAAGTCCCATATACCAACTCAAATGGACTCTTTCCAAAGTGGCTCTTTTGTGACAAAGATCCTATCAGCCCGCACAACAAACTTCAGTGTTTACCCCATTTTCTCTTATTCAACTCCAAGGTTCTTCGATAATCTTTACCAAATTCTTATTCTTTGGACTCAACTTGTCCATTTCCTTAGGGATTATAATTAGAGGCATATGTCAAATTGATCCCATATCCTTTACATGTTGCCACAAGAGGTCTAGGTCTCTGAAACTCATGGCATTATCAGCTATGATTTTGACTGGTACTCCAAACACAAAAATAATATTAGTTAGCGCAAAATCCATGACAACTTGGTGTGTAGCCTTCTTGGTGGGGATTGCTTCCACCCACTTGGTAAAGTAATCAGTGGCTACAAGAATCCATTTATGGCCAGCACTTGAAGGGTCTAAAATCTCACCAATGAAGTCCATTCCCCATTGCTTAAATGGGGCTTCAATTGATACATACTACAAAGGTAGAGAGCACGAAGCCTTGACCTTCCGTGAGAAATGCTTTGTAAACTCTCACATCTTCTCGACCAACATGGTTTCATCCTTGAAAAGAGTTGGCCACCAATAACCAACCCGTAGGATCTTATGTGCTATGACTCTTGTAGAAAAATTCCCTACACAAACTCCTCCATGGAGATCAGCAATTATTTTGGGGGCTTCATCTTTAGTGATGCATCTTAAGAGGACTCCCTCTCTGGGTTCTTCCATGCCAACCCAAAATCGGTGATGACATGTTTCTCGGAAGCCAACTTAAGAGCTCTTTTCTGGTTCTTATTCAAATGTTCAGGAGACAGTTTAAGTATCTAAGATAGAACATCACATCCTTGTACCACTCAAAAACTCATCAATATTTCAAAAGCAACTGAACTTTCTTCCTCGATCTCATTTACCTCAATGGTCCGCAAGTTGCTCTCGACCATGAGCCTAGCTAACCCTAAACATCTCACCAACTTCATGGTTTGGATGTCCATATCATACTCTTGCAATTTTTTCACCCATCTACATATTTTACTTGAGACTTCCATCTCGACAGGATGTCTTTTACCATGGTATGGGGAACATAAGCAACAATTTTTGAACTTAAAATATAAGGCTTGAAAACCTTTGTTGCTTTGACCAAGGAAAATTTTGCTTTTCCATGATGGTTTATTTCAGTTATGCTCCTTGCAAAAGCCTTACTAAAAAGGAAATGGGCCTATCACCCTTCATCATCCTTTTGTAGTAGGATATAAGCAATAGTTTTTTCTTAAGTGAAAGAAAACAACTTAGAAAGGTTTCTTAATCTGGGAATGCTAAAACATGGGCATGCTTCAATGCCTCTTTGATTCCATTAAAATCTTGGATGGTAGCCTTTTCCCATTTGATGATCTAATCCTTCTTTAACATGGAAGTGAATGGGATAGTCAACTCGTAAAAGTTTGATATAAACCTTCTAATGAAGTTTATCTCGCCCAAAGAAGGACTGAATTCCTTTTTGGTTCTTGGAATCGGGACTTTGTTGATGGCCTCCACTCTTTCTCGGATCAATCATCACTCCTTCCCCGTGACACAATGTGATTGAGCAATTTTGCCTTCTTCACTCCAAAATTACATTGCTTTGGATTAAGTGAGATGTCATATTCCCTACATCTAATCAAAGATCTTCTCTAAGTGTAGCAAATAGTCACTTCTCCTCCTTGAAAACATTGTCACATCATCTTGGTAAATAACAATAAAGTCATTAATGTAACCAAAGAAAAGCAACATCCATTGCTCTCTCGAAAATTGGCTCCATCATTCATCGGACCAAAGGGCATCATAACATATACATATTCCCCATGGAGTAGTGAAGGCTTTCTTGATCCTTTCGATTCTTTCACCATGACTTGATTATAACCGAGAGAAGCCATCTAAAGTAGAAAGCAACTCAAAACTAGTGACCAACTACAAGCATGTGCTCCATATTTGGTAAAGGATAGTTGTCTTTCATTGAGGCCTTATTTAGATTCCTGAAGTCCACACACAACCTAATGTCACCATTCTTCTTTCTTCCTGGCACTAGGTTGGCAACCCAAGAAGAATACCTTGTGGGCTGGATAATTCCTCCATCCCTTAGCTTCTTCAGCTCCTCTTGTATTTTGAGAGATAACAGAGGATTAATTGGCCTTTGATTCTACCTTAAGGGTTTTGTCTTTGGGCTCCAAGGGAATCTCATGCTGGAACATGTATTCTCTGTATGCATTGAGCTCAGAATAGGTCCAAGCCATGCAATCTTGGTATTTCTTTAACAACTGGATGTATGAATACTTTTCATCCTTTGCTTTGATCAGGCTTGCCCAACCAAATCTTCCTTGGTTTCTCCTTCATACCAAGGTCATGCCCCTCAACATCCCTCGAGGCTGCCATATGCCTATTAATAATGCATCGGCATTATCAAAATTTTATTCAAGAGCAACCAACCCTCTAAGAATGGTGTTGGTCTTTAGCTAGATGATGCCTTTGCTAAATAAGGTTTCCTTCCCCTCTGTTGTACAGACCATTGGCTCCCAATCAATGTTTTGATTAGAAAACTCTCCATCATTTTGCAGGAACCTTCTAACCTGAGCCTCATCATCAAAAACCTACCAATGTTTTATATTGTCAAGGATAGAGGGTCTTGTCACTACCTCCACCTCATATTCACAATAAGGGGATGTTGTAGAACTGTCAAACCGAGACCCCAACACTGCAAGCTTGTCTACCAATTCATTGAACCTCCTATCATGATGCACAATGTTGAAGGAGTCAAACATCTCAATGAAGTCCCAAACTACATGCTTGTACTATTTCAGTCACTGATTCTTTATGGCATACAGTTTTCTGACTTGCTTGACAACTAGCTCTGAGTCTCCTTTGATGATGATGTCCCTGACACCATACTTCCAAGAAATTCTTAAACCTAACAACAATGCCTCATACTTAGCAATGTTGTTAGTACACTCAAAGTTAAGCTTAAAGGATAAAACAAACCTTTCCTGGCTTGAGAAATTAGGACAAAGACGGCACCATTTCCAAATTTAAAGCAAGCTCCATCAAAAAATAAAGTCCAAGGAGATCCTGCCTACTCAAAACACTTAGACTCCTCAATCTTTTGTTCTTTTCCATCAAAAAATCCCACAAAGTTGTCAAGCATCAACATTTGTATACAATACTTCATAGGACGCATTGTTGGGATCCTCAATAAGGTGCAACATTTTCTTCTCCCCATATGACCCGACAAGGTTTCCCTCAACTCGGGATGGTGGCATAAGACATGTCCATTTGGACACTACCACCAAAACTTGCAGCCCATTTTCTTGACAATAACATACCCCACTTTGCTGGGCAATCAACTATGACAACATCAAGCTTTAAATTTTTACCTGGGTAGGCTACAAGCTACACCACTAAACCCTTCACACATCCCACTACTAGAACCTCTCTGGAGTCCATGGTAGTGCACTTCCCATATGTTATTATTACCTTAATATTCAGCTCATTCATGACCTCCAAAGGCATGACATTACATGATGCCCCTGAGTCAAACATGCAATTATGGAGCAGCCTATCCTTGATGATCAAAGTAGTGAAGAATGGATCCACATTCAGCTGAGATTCTACCAAAGATGTCCCCAAATAAACCTTAGGTGGTTCAGCTAGCTCTTCTAATGCTGATGGTGTCTCAGACTCTTCAATGGCTAGAGGATTCTCCAAAATGTTCACATTTCTCCCCAAGGTAGTCCTCTCTTCATTCAATCCCAAGTATTCAAATTCTCTCCTTTTGTGCTCAAGAATCCTAAGCAACTCAACAATTGGAACAGAGACTTTGATTTGACTCAAAACTTGGGCAATGTCATATGGGACATTCTTGGGCAAGGCAATATTGGAAGGAAAGTTGATACATTCATTGGGTGGCATAGGATTCTTGATAGCTTGAGCATAAGGAGGGGTATGATTTTTTCTTGGAATTGTAGGGCTTTTGGCAGATGGATCTTTCCTAGAGCCTCTTTAGGAATGTTAGAAAGTAAGGGAGATTTTAACTTGGCTGGAGGCCTTGCCCTTTGACAACCTTACTTATTGTGTTATATTCCTTCTCTTGAGCCACAACAACATTCATTAATAATTTATTGTCCTCCTCATATGGTATTCCTCCATCATACTTTTTATCATTAAAGCCCTTAAATATTCAAATTCATTATTGGGCAATTGAAAAGCTTGTACATTATCTACTTATAAAGTATGAGAGGGAGGGAGAATATGTACTCTATGAATGTTGTCCCAAAAAGTGGCAGCATTTCGCACTTATCACCTCGATTAAGGTTGCCTCTTTGTTGTGAGCTAGTGGAGCATCCCATCATGCAAACATCATCATCACTCTTATGATCAGCTATATTTTCTTCTTGTTGATCTTCTTCACAAGGGGCACGAGGTATGAAACATATGTCACACCAATCAATTTCTTATGTTTCTTCCACCACAAAGAACTATAAGAGCCAAAGGATCGAGGCACCATTCCATTTTCTCTCTTTGCAATTGCCTATTCCCAAATCCAATAGCTCCTTTGCCTCTGTCATCAATTATTTGATGATTTGTAAATATATCTTGGCCTTGTTGCTTATGTTGTCCTTGGGAACTCTTCCCAAATCCTTTCTCAGCTTGGGCTAATTTGTAGGAGATCTCCTTGATAGCCCCTACCAAAGTTTTCACAACCTCTTCCAAATCAGCACCCTTACTTGTCTGAGGATTTTCTAGGGTTAACCAGCTTTACACCTTCCCTCTTTGGAGGTTTCCCAATTGCCTTGATATTATTCTCTATTTTTAGGGCCATGGTGAATGCTTGCCTCAAATTTGTGGGGTTCTTGTCTCTCAAGTAGTAAGCAGCCTTTTTATCAAATGCATCAATATATTTGATTACGAATGATTCATCACATGGCCTTATCATGAAAGGAAATCTCCTCAAGGTCTTGTTGAACCTTGTGTTGAAATCATGTACTGACTCGTTGGGATTCTTCTTAATGTTTTCAAATTTTGATAGAAGAAACCTAGGGTCAGTCCTATCACCATATTGCAATCTAAATGCATTGTTCATCTCTCCTTAAGAATCAATAGAGTTATCTAGCAATGCTTTATACCAGTCCTCCCAAGATCCTCCTATAGAGTGTGAACAAACAATTTGATGTATACATCTTCATGTTCAATCTCAAAGTCTTCCATCATATTGAGGAAGAGCTTTAGATGTTGGTCACCGATTATAGCATTGTTTCCTGGAACTTATGAAGTTTGTTTCTTACATCTTGAGGTACTCGCATTTGGATAACCACCATTCCCACAAAATTTATAGGTCCAAAGGTGTTTACAACAAATTAAGGTACGGGTTGAGCCATATTGATTCGGGAGGTGATCTTGGAGGGTGACAAATTGATGAGGGTAGAGGGTCCTTGGAACACAGGGAGTGTAGTTTTCAAAATGGGGATCCCTCAAAAGCCTTGCTTCTTGGAAATCCCTATCTACTTTAGAAAAGACAGGTGCAGAATGTGAAGCAAATCTTTCAAAATCAAATGAAGGCCCTTCTCCAACTCGGAGAATTCAATTCCAAAAGAGGCTACCTGATCCAGAGTCACTTGAATGGTAGTCTTCAATGATAGGCCGTTCACTTTCATTAATGGAGATCCATCTTCTTGTCTATTGTTCTCCCACAACTCTCTAAGATTTCCTTCCTTCGACTTTACTTTTCCTAACTCGGAAAAAATGTCCTAAGTAGAATCCCTAACAAAGAAATATCTTCTTCCTTCCATCTTTGCAAATGTTAGTAACAAATTTGACAATAGAGCCCATTCCTCCCAAAAGACAAAATTTTTAAATGCACTAGTGCTTTCCATGATTCTTTCGTGATTCGCGAATCGATCTACAAAAGTCTCCAGTGCTTGAGGGAAAATATCTTCAATTTATTCCCGCATTCAACTCCTTTCTTGGGCAAACACACCTCCATCCATTCGCCAACCACTTTCCCCCATGTCAATCAAATCGGCCCCTTGCGTGCTCGGGAGAAGAAAAATGGAAAACCAAATCAGGCCCTAGAGTCAAACTGCTTTAATGGAAAAGACATCTCCAAATCTCTCCCACCAAACTCTAGATATCAAAATTAACTCGCTCCTCTATTTGGCATGTAAAAACAACAAGAAATCATGAAGACTCGCACTCCCGGAGTTTTACGAAAAATGGGGGAAAATCATATTTAGATGCTCGGCTGACCATTGATCTTTGATTTTGAATGTGGGCCTTTGTCCATGTGGAAGATGCAAAAACAGGCTCGGGGGATTCCTTTGACCTTTTCTAATCCTTTTGAAAAAAATGAAAAAAATCCCATTTTGCTCTGCACCTCCGCTTCTAAAAATGGGCCTGACACGTGTCCTGAGGTGGGCCCCAAAAGAAATGCAGAAATTCTACCATTTGACTCTCTTTTGGAAAAAGGAAAATTTTCCAAGTTTTCCCCGCAGCTCCGCCCTTGAGAAATACTTTTGACATGTGTCCCAATGTGGGTCCCAGCGGAACTACGCTTCCCCTTTTACTTTTAACTCTTTTTTCTCAAAAGGAAAATTTTCCAATTTTCCTCCATGGATCCGTACTTCCGCCATTGACCGGGAAAAACATTGACTATTTCCCATCGGGCTCGTGCCATTTTTGATATTTTAACCTTTATGAAGAAAAGAGGTGAAAAGTTTGAATCTCCTCCGATGGTCCGCCTTCCCCGCCCCTTATGACTTTTCAAATTGCCATGTGTCACCATGGCACACCTTGAGGCGGTCCCAAAATTTGATACCTTGAACGAGCGTAGGCTCACCATGTGTCTTATTCTCGACAAGGTCTATCTGAATGCTTGAAGCTCAGTGGAAGGCACCACGTTTCATGCTCTGAGGTAGTCTCCTTTTGGTGTTGAAAAGTCTAAGTAAAATGTAAAGTGAACAGAGGCCTCCACGTGTCATCCCGGCACTTTTTAGAATGAAACTCAAAGTCCGGGCCCCGAACATGTGTGGTTCCTCCACATGTCTCCATGGCACAACTTCAAGATGGTGCCCAAAGTAGAGACCCTAAATGAGCACGAGCTCACCATGTGTCCTCCAGTCTTTACTCAAGGCAAAGCCCAAAATTAGATCTTCAAATGAGCATCATTCCTCCACGTGTCCCGAACTTCTTGAAAACCTTTTAAAATTTGTCTAAGTATGGGAAACCCAGTAGAAGATTCCATGTGTCTCTTTCCTGCCAACCCTCCACGTGTCCTCCCGGCACTACTTCAAAGCCAACCCAAAATTTGATTCTCAAACGAGCGGCATTCTTCCACGTGGACACATTTTAAAAATGCGGCTTTTTATAGAATTTTTTTGAAGTATTAAGTTGATCTGCGTCCTACCAAGAAGTGTCACATTTCCCTGTCGACTGAATGATGCAAATTTGATCGGAGAAATGCCCGTCAAACCGTAAAACACAGAAAAACATCCATTCGAGCTAGAAAATGAGGTTTTCTTCAAGGACAGAGAATTTAGACTATTGCAAGGCTCAAACACAATCCTTAGGGACACATCAACTCATTTCTCCTCGAGTACCTAGGGAAAAAATTGTAAGAACAACAAATTCTGATTGTGAAGAATGGAGAAAACAGGAATACGCAAGTTTTGAGGGGACAAAGAATGGGAGACCCAAAATACAGAGCTTTTTTAGAGGAACAAAGGAACCATGAGACAAATACAGACCCACACATGATCCTCGACCCAGGAGTAGACTAAAATGGCAATAAGACCAACCAAGCACCATACGGGGAAGGATAAAATGACAGAGGCCGTGAATAAATAAATCTTCAAGGGCACAAATGGGGTGAGACAATTCCGAGCACCAACGGGTGGTTGAGCTTCAAAATCATATTTTCTTTCCTTCTCTTCTTCTCGTCTCTTCGCTTCATCTATAAATGTAAGATCTTGGCTCATTGCAAATGTTGGACTCTGATACTTTTGAAGTGTAATTATAATCGAAAGTAAATCAATACAGAAGGATTTTTCCCTTTTCTCTATCTTCCTCCATTGTCCCTTCTTTCTTACCTGAAATTCATGGATCATTTATCTTCTATGATAAGAAACTTTGTGTTCTTATTGATATGATTTCTAGAACTTTGTGTCTATGGAATGATATCTTATGTTGTGAATGTGAATGATTTTGTTATGTATCACTCTTTCTCAATACGTATAGGGTTATACTCTGCTATCTATATTTCCTAAAAGTACTTGTTATATTCTACTCTTTCCTTTCTTCAGTTCTTCCATTCGTTTGTATTGATAATCTATTTTGGTATAAAATCATTTCAAGATGTCAAGAGTCTAGCCTTAAGATGAAAGTTATACATTTGTATATAAGCTTTGTTGATTGCTTTCAATAAGGGAACCTCTCCCATAAAGAGGAGGGACTTGTTGTCCCCTGACTGTGGTTTTGATTAAAGTACCATTTTAAAACCCAACAAGTTGTTTACTCAAAAATTTAATTGTATACGAATAGTGTGACAATTTAGATAATGAAAAATTATGTAACACATACATGACAAATGTTATTGTATTATCATTTAATGATGTTCAAAAGCCTCAACTAACACATCCCCATGTAACTCATCATATTTTTCACCCACCATCTCTTTTACTTTATTAATTAGCCCTACCTAAGTCTTCCTTAAGGTTTAAACTAAGTTTATAGGGTATTATTGATTTTCACATGGTTTCGCATTTTATCTTCCTTAAACCACATATATCCACCTTGTACAAGTACTATCCAATGTGCAAACACCACATTTACTATCAATCATGCTATGTGCACTAGTTTGGTCTCTTAGGTTCTTATTTCTCTTTACACCATGTTACCTTCTATACCATGTTCTCACCTTTCTATAAGTTTAAAACCATATACAAATCTCCCGATCTTGATATGATACTCTCTCACATACCTCATACGTGTATTCACACCATTGTTTTCACTTTAACCTTTAGTAACATGTATTGTAAGAAGTTGACAAATTTTTTTCGACTAAAACAAGATTTTCCTTCTCTAGTTTCCACACTAACATAATAGTTTCCTATTTTTTATCACCTCCTTAGAGTTACTTCAACCTCTATTTATCTATTTATGCATGAACCAACCATTTTTCGTGATGTTTGCTTCTTAGTGATTCACCTTCATTGTAGCTATTGTGGTAAAGACGAAGGTGAGAAATCTAAAAATTTGTTTTTCATATCAAATAGCTTTGAAGCCGAAGATGATTTTTTTGGTATTTAGATAGTGGATGTTCAAATCACATGATTGGAAATAAAATTTTGTTTACAAAGTTAGATGAGAGTGTGAAGGGGAAAGTCAATTTTGGTAATGATAATCAAGCGAAGTAATGGGAAAAGGTGTTCTTGCTTTAAAATGAAGAATGCAAGTACTATGTACATGTACATGACACTTTGTTTTTTCCAAGCTTAAAGCATAACTTGATTAGCGTAGGGAAACTAAATACTAAAAATTACAAGACTATTTTTCAAGGAAAGTCTTGTAAGATTTTTAACAACAATGGACTAGTTGTTGAAGCTCCTATGACACATAATAGGATGTTTTTGCTAAGAATGGAATCTGGTGTAGCTTGTTTGAAGGTATTTGTTGATGATCATTGGCTTTGCACAAGAGGTTTGGGCATCTTAATTTTGGATCTCTCTCGTTCATACAAAAGAAGAACTTGGTGAGAGGTTTTCCATCTTTCATAAAGCGAGAAAAAAGGTATGTGAATGTTGTGTAATAGGAAGCAACATAGTGAAAGTTTTGAATCATCATTTTAGAACACATGAGCCTTTAGCTTTAGTACATGCGATATTTATGGTCCCATGCAAACTTCGTATCTTGGAAAGAACAAATATTTTCTTCTCTTTGTAGATGATTTTTCAAGGATGTCTTGGATCTATTTCTTAAGTGAGAAGTCTCAAGCTTTTAGTTGCTTTCAAAGATTTAAATCACTTTTTGAGAAGGAATTAGGTTTCTATTTGAAAGTTTTAAGAACTAACCGAAGTGGAGAATTCACCTCTAATGCATTCAAAAAAATTACATTTCCCATGGAATTAAAAAGGAGCTAACTACAGCTTATACTCCTCAATAAAATGGAGTAGTGGAGAGGAAAAATAGAACCATTGTAGAGATGACTAGATGTATGTTGAAATAAATGTGTTTGCCAAACATGTATTGGGCGAAGGAGTGCATTCATCTGTTTATATTCTCAATAGAAGTCCTACAAAGATGTTAAAAAATTCTACTCCTTATGAGACTTGGTTTTGTCGAAAGCCAAATGTTTATCATCTAAAAATATTTGGGTCTACATGTTTTTTTCATATTCCTCAACAACAAAGACAGTTAGATGAGAAATTTGTCAAATGCATTTTTATTGGATATTCAAAAGAAAGTAAAGCTTATCGATGTCATGATCCTCTTACTAATAAGTTTCATATTAGTAGAGATGTGATCTTTGATGAAGGGGGAGTTTATTTTAAAAATGAAGGAGAAGATAAGATAATTACTCCTCATATTGAAAATTTAATTCTTGATAATAGTATTCAATCAGTGCAGCCCTCTACAACAACAAATATGGGCTCACCTTCAAGGACTTCTCCATCAAAGGAATCCTCTTCTACTTCATCAACTAGTTCTCATGTTGACACCCAAGTAAGGACTCCATGTAGCCCTCATGGAAAAACAAGAAGTTTGAAGGAAATATATGAGATAGCCAGGTATGCTGATGATAATTTTGCTTTGCTTTCTTCTACACATGTTGAACCTTATAATTTTAAAGAAGCTTGTACTAATGAGCTATGGATGCAAGCCATGGATGCTGAAATGTCTCAAATTAATAAGAATGATACATGGGAGTTAGTTGATCTGCCTGATGGAAAATCAACGGTTGGAGTAAAGTGGATTTACAAGATAAAATTCAATATGGATGGAAGTATTTCAAAATATAAAGCACGGTTAGTTGCAAAAGGATATGTGCAACAAGAAGGCATTGACTATGAGGAAACATTTGCTTCGATGAGTTAAGAATGGAAACTCTAAGAAGCTTTCTTTCCATTATGTCTAAGTTATAGTTAACAGCTTTATCAAATGGAAGCTAAATCTGCATTCTTAAATGGATATTTGAAGGAAGAAGTTTATGTGGACCAGCCACAAGGTTGCATTGCTCGAGGAAATGAAGATAAGGTTTATATGCTTAAAAGGGCTCTTTATGGTCATAAACAAACCTCGAGAGCTTGGTACTCTAGAATAGATAATATTTTCTTGATCATGGATTTGTTAAATGTTCTTGAGAGTATTGTTTACAAAAAAATTGTAGGATCAGATTTCATCATTCTTTGCTTATATGTGGATGACTTAATATTTTTGGGCACCTCATTCTCACTTGTGGAGGAGTTTAAAGAGGCTATGAAATCTGAATTTGAGATGTCTCATTTGGGAAGAATGCAACATTTTCTAGGTTTGGAAATTACCCAAGAAGTTCTTTGGTATATCTATCTCACAATCCAAATATGTTGAAAATGTTTAATATGCAAGGTTGTAAATCGCTGGGCACTCCTCTTGTTGTTGGGAGTAAATTTATGAAGGAAGATGAAACTCCACCTTGTAATGCCACTCTTTATAGATCTCTAGTTGGCGAGTCTTATGTATCTAACATCTACTAGACCAAACATTTTGTTTTTTTGTAAGTCTAGTTCTAGATTCATGCAACAACATCGAGAGTATCATTGGCGTGAAGCTAAAATAATTCTCACTATGTAAGTGGAACTAAATTTTTGGAATTTTTATAAAGCTACTAATAATTTAAATGTTGTAGCCTACACATTTAGATTGGACAAGTATCTTGGATGATTGAAAGAGTACCTCTAGATATGTTTTCTTC
Source organism: Taxus wallichiana var. yunnanensis (assembly GCA_018340775.1). Lineage (NCBI taxonomy): Eukaryota > Viridiplantae > Streptophyta > Pinopsida > Cupressales > Taxaceae > Taxus > Taxus wallichiana. The sequence continues at coordinate 208,198,226 of CM031237.1, read as the reverse complement.
TATGGAGAAAATATCATTTCTTAGAGCAAGAGAAGCAACTCACTCGTAGCTTTATCTACACTAAAGCAAAATATATAGCGGCATCATCAACAAGCACACAAGCCATTTGGATGACAAGACTATTTGAAGATTTGGGAATGGAAGTATGTAAGCCCATTAAAATTTATTGTGACAATCAAAGCACAATATCCATGACAAAGAATCATGTTTTCCATAGCAGCAAAAAACACATTGATATCCGACATCATTTCATTTGGGATCTTATTGAACAACAATTCATTTACTTTGAATTTTGCCAATCAAGATCAACTTGCAAACATTTTTACTAACGCCCTTCCAAAGGATAGATTAGAGCATCTTAGATCACTATTAGGAATTCAAAACTTCACATCAAGGGGAGATTGAAAGCTATGATAACTAATTTTTGTCTATCAACACTTGTCAATTTTAACACATCAAACCGCAGATCAAAAATTGAATTTGCCAAGTTTCAATTGAATTTTGCCACAGAGAGACTTAACGAGTCTTTTATTTCCTTCAAATATATGTTTAGTTTGGGTGTAGAATGCAACAACACAAAGTAGAATAAAGAAGATAGTTGTTTGTACGCAGCAAAGCGGTGTATTTGTGTATTTTTAAAATATAAAAAAGAGTCTCTGTTACGAGTATATCTCAATATTTTTGTATAGAATGTTATTTTTCTCAGTAGCTATTCTACTCGAACATATAATATCAATTCTATTTTTTTATCATTCTCGAATCGCTCTTTTTGGGTTGTGAATTCATTTCATTTAAGTCCCCGTTCATTTTTTTTCAAAAACACTATAAAATTCACCTCTCGGAGTTGTCTCAAATGGGTCTACCCTATAACTAGCGTTTAGAAAAGGAAAATTTCATCCAATTCATGTTTTATCCAACGAAAATTCCTGAAAATTGGAAATAATCTTTGTCGAGGGTTGCCAATCGATTACAAAAGGAATCAAATCAAATCATTTCGAAATAGAAGAGAAATTCATGAAAAAAATTTGTCCTACTGTGTTTAACCCGTAACTCGGGTTTATCTAATAAAAATCCATCTAATTTGCATTTTAACCAATGACAAGGTCCGAGAACCGGTAGTAATCATCGTTGGGAGGTTATAAGGTTGTTGTAATAGAATTCGAGCCATCACTTCAAATCCCGAAGAAATCCATGACAGTCTTGTTTTGCATAGTTACACTAGGCGAGGAACCGAGGTCTAGTAATTTAACACCATTCCTAGCTATTGGAGTGGTCCACCATCATTCCTATAACTCTAAGAGTATGAGAGAGTTGGGAAGAAGCTCTAGTTTATTCGAAGGTGTATGTTTATGGAATAATTGAGACAATGTATGAGCATAGTTTCCCATTTGGCTAAGGGATACTTCTAGTAATACAATCTTGTAAAGGGAGATCAACAAATTAGCAATCTTCCCCACAGTTGATAATAGACCACTAGGAGATCACTAAGATGTAATCAAGGTAAATGAAGTGTTAAAAGATTCAAGAGTCATACTTGACCAGTGAAATTTACAAGTGAAAGACTTAAGAGCAAGAGTGAGTGCAACCATAAACCTAATAGTGAGCAAACCAGCGAAGTTTTGTGCTTCCAATCATATAGGTTGGGTGAAGGATAATAAACCTGTGTGAAACATTGATTGACCTATCTTTGGGCTTTTAAAGTAATTTGCCATATTGAATACTCCCCTATCATAGAAGGAAGGTTGTCAAGAGTTGCAAGTCAAGCAAGTGCAGAAGTTATGTTAAATTAACCTTGTATAGTGTGAAAGTTGTATATGCTCTGCATCAAAAACCATCCCATTAAAATAAGAAAGAAAGTAATTTTAATAATGAATAATTATTCTGGAACATTTGAATTGGTTTCGTTACCCTCTAGTCTTTTAAATTTGCCAGCCCCTACTCTCTCATCTTGTTCTGGAACAATTGAATAAGCTTGGTAAGACCGATCAAACCTCAAATTTATGATGCAAAACTTTTCTAAAAAGTCTCTGAAATGCATTATGAATTATTACCAGACATAAATCCCCGTAGCCTACTTTTCAACTTCCTAAATGATTATGGATTTCTTCTTGTTATACTGTTCGGGGCAGCGTCCGCAGTTACATGATGTCGCGTGGAATCTGAATCAAACAATAAAATGTTTCCTGTCTATAAATTTAAAAAATATCGCACGAAAATCAAAGGTGTTGTTACGTATATATCTAATTAAAAAATTATAACCTGGTACAAAGTTTCAACCACCAGCACTTCCGGCCGTGGAAGTTTGTTCTGAAACAATTGAATCGGTGTTCTCGTCGCTTGTTCCTTCGAACGCCACCCCGAGCTGCTGGTCCAGAAATAACTTTGTTTCAACATCGTCAGCATCTGGTAAGGCCAACGGCAGCTGAACTATTTTGCTTATATATTTATCTGCCAAGTCTACTGGATCTATGATTTGTGGATTATTACTGTCCTGAAATTTATTTGATATTGCCCGTGCGATCATTTTCTTGTCCATTCCAATTATGCACCTCAAGGAATTCAGCACCTCACGAAAAAAAAAAACAACCATTTTAGTCATGATTATATTTGTACATTCAGCACCTCAAGGAATTCAACTGATTCAAACAGGAGATACCTGTAAAATAACGATGTCTTGACACCTATCCAAATCGTCAACAAAGACAATTATGCGGACATCATCCTTGTGCCCTCGGAAGAGATACTTTCAACGTGAGCAAGTAATAAAGCCCATTGACCCACAGTGTATTGTTATAATTATAATTTGTATTCTAATATTTATTGATAACATATATTTTGAGCCTTTTCCACTGAGACATTACCTCTAAAATAACAACGGGAAAAAAAAAAAAACACTTCTGCATATAAATATAATTCAGTGTTCAATTGTATGACACCCCTGGAGCTGTTCGATCAAGAAGAACTTATTATTACCCAAGCTATCATCGACCAAGAAGAACTTACCCAAGCTATCATCGATGGTCGATTGATCTCGGCCTCGTTCCGGCATCTTGTCTACCCTTCCAAGAACTGTCATGTTTCAAAAGAAACTAGTGAGATAAACAAATAATAATTAAGATAGCAACTAATTTCATATTAGATCTCAAATATATAAACAAAACGGTCCATGAAAAAATATCCCGAGTAAAAATAAATAAATTACATATTTTAGAAACATTTTGAGCTATGGAAACTCAAAGCACATGATGTATTAGTGCAACAGGGGCTGCACAAATCCCTTGATGGAAAGGCAAAGAAACCTGTAGGGATGGATGATGATGATTGGGAAGAGCTGGATACAAAATCTCTTAGTGTAATATGATTGTGTTTATCATATGAGGTTCTCTTCAATATAGTTGGAGAAAATACAATTGTAGGCTTATGGACTAGATTAGAAAGTCTTTACATGACTAAATTTGTAGCAAATCATATTTACTTGAAGAGGCAGTTGTATACATTGCAGATGAAAGAAGGTATGAATTTTTTATCATTTAAATATTTTCAATACTCTGTTATGCCAGTTGACTAGTATTGGTGTGAAAGTGGAGGATGAAGACAAGGCAGTCACCTTGTTATGTACTTTACCAAATTCTTGGGATCATATAGTAACTTCTATCAGTTTTAGTATTGTTGATGACCTTGACTATGATTCTATTGTGGGAGCATTGTTGGTGAGGAGTTCATAAGAAAATCTAGTGGAGAGACCTCTACACCGAAGCCATGTTTGCTAGAGGCAGATCTAAAGAAAGAGGTCAAAGCTCTAGAGGCACATCTAGATCTAAGTCACAAGGTGGGAAGACTAAGGCAAGGTGTTTGCCTTTGAGAAAAACATGACATCTTAAGAAGGATTGCTAGAAGAGGAAAGAATCTGAAAGAATGAAGATATCACTAAGGAAACATATCAAGTAGAAACAAGTGAAGGTATTCCCGATGAAGTTAAATTATTTGTTTGTAATGTTTCCTCTTATCATCATGAATGGTTATTGGATTTTGGCGCTACACCTCACATGTGTCTCAGTATAGAGGTTGGTTTCTTCTTACCAAACCCTTGATAGTAGTTCTCTTCTTTTGGGAAATAATGTTTCTTGTATGATTGAACAATTTGTAACATCAAGATTAAAATGTTTTATAGTATAGTAAGGACTCTAACATAAGTAAGAAATCTACCAAAACTACAAATAAATTTGATTTCCTTGAGTGAATTAGACTCTAACAATTATAAGTTCTAAGTTCAAGGTGGAGCTCTAAAAGTGTCTAAGGAGCCTTAGTTGTAAGGAAGGATTTAAAGGTAAGGAACTTTTACATAATTTTGTAAGGGAGTACAAATATGATTCAAGTAGTCACCTTTTTATCTACTTTACCACATTCTTGGGATAATATAGTAACTTCTATGAGTTTTAGTATAGTTGATGACCTTGACTATGATTCTATTGTAGAACATTGTTGGATGAGGAATCGAGAATAAAATCTAGTGGATAGACCTCTACACTTGAAGCCATGTTTGCTAGAGGTAGATCTAAAGAAAGAAGTCGAAGATCTAGATGCACATATAGATCTAATTCACAAGGTGGGAATAGTAAGCCAAGATGTTGCCACCGAGAAAAGCATGACATATTAAGAAGGATTGGTGGAAGAGGAAAGAATCTAAAAAGAATGAAGATATCACTAAGGAAGCAAATCAAGTAGAAATAAGTGAAGGTATGACCAATCAAGTTAAATTACTTTTGTAATGTTTCCTCTTATCATCACGAATAGTTTTTGGATTTTGGTGCTACACCTCACATGTGTTCGATAGAGGTTGGTTTTATTCTTAGCAAACCCTCGATGGTAGTTATCTTATTTTGGGACATAATGTTTCTTGTATGACTGAAGGAATTGGTATCATGAAGATAAAAAAATTTATGGTATAATAAGGACTCTAACATAAGTAAGACATGTACCAAAACTATAAGGAAATTTGATTTCCTTGAGTGAATTAAACTCGACATAGTTTAAGGTTGAACTATAAAAGTGTCTAAGGTTGCCTTAGTTATAATGAAGTCTTATAAGGTAGGGAGCTTTTACATATTGTAAGGGAGTACATTTATGATTCAAGTAGTATTTTGTTACTTTTATAGATGATTCATATGGAGGAACATTGTACTTTTTTACTTTTATAGATGATCACTCTAGGAAAGTATGAGTCTACTTTTTCTAAGAAAATATGATGGTTTTAGTACATTTAAGCAATTTAGAGATTTGGTTGAAAAGTGTGCTGACAGGTTTATCAAATGTTTAAGAATAGATCATGAAGGTGAGTTCATGTTGCTGGAGTTTCAAAACTATCAGAGAAGTTGAGATGTAAAGGCATAAAAAAGCAAGCTCTATAGTAAAAAAATAAAACGGGGGTTGATAAACACATGAATAGAGTTGTTTTAGAGAGAGCAAGGAACATGCTCAATAATGTAAATGTGGATCAACATTTATGGGTAAAAGCAAAGTGTACTACTTTTAATCTAATAAATCACTCACCATTAGTTATAATAGATTGCAATATTTTTGAAGAGGTATGGAAAGGTTATCTCGTGTGACTATTCAAACTTGAAATCTTTTAGTTGTAATGCTTATGCTCTTACTTTTAAAAATAGTGTTCAAAGTTAGACCCAAGATCCAAGAATTACATCTTTGTTGGATATGGCGAAATAGATGGTGTTAAGGGATACAGTGTGGTATCATAATGCCCACAAAATCATCATTAGCAAAGATGTAGAGTTTGATGAATATCCTCTCCTAAAATCGATGCTGAAATAAAATAAGAACATAAACCTAAACATCAACATTTGAAGGTTGAAATATAGCCATCCTCGAGATACTTGAAAAGGAAGAAAACTCAACCCATATTTTGATGTTTAAGATATTTATGATTGACAACAACATGGGGAAACACATGAGAATTCGGTATGGATGTCCCAAAGACATATTGGAACAACTCCACTTGCTAATTTGGAGATCTACACGAGTTAGGCATCCTCCTAATAAGTATAGTCCCAATATTTCAATTGCTTTGATTTCTAATAATGGGAACCTAGTTGTTAATATGAAGCATTGGAAGATGTGGATAATTCTAAATGGAAAAGGGAAATGTGGGAGAAAATTGATGCCTTGGAAAAGAAACGGTAATGGGACCTAATAGAACTTCCAAAAGTTAGAAAACCTATTAGCTGCAAATGGGTTTACAAATGAAATATATTGATGAAAAATTTAAAAGGTTTAGGGCTAGCACAGTAGCAAAAGGATTTATAAAGAAATAAGATATTGTTTTTCATGAAATATTTTCACCAATTGTTAAACATGTTTCAATTTGAGTAGTATTAACACTAGTTTCTTTACTTGATTTGGAGTTGGAGTAGTTAGATGTTAAAAATGATTCTTGTGTGGATATCTAGAGTGTATATATGGAAAAACCTAAAGGATTTATATAAAATAGAAAAAAATATATATCTTTTCAAGATCGGAAAATCATTGCATGGCTCTCGAAATAGTCACATAGGAAATGGTACAAGAATTTTTACGCTTTCATGATGAGCCATAATTTCGTAAGGAGTGAGTATGACCATTGTGTTTGCTTCAAGTTTTTGGATGATGGCTTATTTATTATATTGGTATTGTATGTTGATGATAATCTTGTTACAAGTAAAAGCATGGTAGAAATCAACAATTTAAAGTCTCACTTAAAAGGAAATTTGATATGAAAGATCTAAGAGATGCAAAACAAATAATAAGCATGGAAATACATAGAGACGGGAAAAATGACATGCATTGCTTATCAAAACATAGGTTTTAGAAAATATACTAACCAAATTTGGTATGAAAGATGTGAAACCATTTATAATACCATTTTCTCCCCATTTTAAACTTTATTCAATTTTTTTCCTAAAGAATAAGAAGAAAAGGAGTATATGTCTCATGTAGTACCATATCCTAGTGTAGTAGGAATTTTAATGTATGTTATGGTATTTACAATGCATGAGATTTAACATGTAGTTTGAGGTATCGGTAGATACATGGAAAATATAGGTAGAGAACATTTTTCAACACCGAATTGGGTGTTTCGCTATTTGCGAGGCACAACAATTATCAGCATCACCTATAATAGTGGTGATTCTATTTATGGAAATGTTGATTCAAATTTTATAGGTGATTTGGACAAAAGAAGATCGACTTCTAGTTATGTTTTTATGCTTATAGGTGGACCTATCACCAATGTCAAAGTTTTGAAAGATTATTATTGTGTCAACTAATGATGCGAGAATATTTAGCTACCTATCATGCTTGTTAGGAGGCAATTTTGTTAAAGGGCCTATTTGATGAGTTTGGAAGAGATCAATAAAAATTAAGATATTATGTAACAATCAAAGTGATATTTATTTGGCCAAGAATCCAACAGATCAAAGTAAGATAAAACATATTACACTTAAATATCATTTTGTTTAACATGTTATTGATGAAGGAACAATAAAGCACTAGAATAGGTCCACACCACATAAAATTTTGTTGATATGTTCACAAAACTAGTATTCTTAGAGAATCTAAAACGGTGTTTGACTTCTCTTTGCTTGTAGAAAAGTTTCGTGATTTGGTCGTGCAAGATATCAAGTGGATTTATTGTCAAGGTGGAGATTGTTAGATATGTGACAACAAAGTGAAATGTTGGATCCTTTTGCGACACAAATTGTTGCTCACTTCACTGAAGTGGGGGTGTGGGGGCCTTGCCCTCGTGTGTAATCACAGGAGGATCTAAGTAGGGGCAACATATTTTGGAGTCTTCCCGACAAGGGTTTGGGGCACCAAGAAAAAATTGAGTGAATCCCTTATTTCTAGCGAAAATTTTAAGACCCCCAAAAGAAATCGTAAAAATTTGTAGGCAAATATGGGAAAATTCACTTTCATGCGGTAATAGTGAATCTCATAAAATTCACTTTCGCGTAATGGGACCATCAACCCATCCATCCAAAAGACATGTAATATCCCACGAGTCAAGTATTTTTTTCTTAAAGTTGTCAATTATTAAGTCGGGTTTTTAAAATAGGTATCCGAGAAGAATCTTGCCAATTGCAGTCACCCAAATGCAGGTCATCCTGCTTAAATAATGCAGAGATAGTGATGGATCGAGTTGACTTTTAGTATTGATTCATATAAGGTCATGATTTCTAGTTGTGGACGAAGTTAAATTTGTTGTTAAATTGAGAACACGTTGAATGATTCCTAGAGGTCAACTCTTACCATTGAGCTTTTGGTAGATAGGTTTTTTTTTTTTTTTAAGGTGGGTGGGGGATGAGTAGTACAATTATTGGGATTTAGCGAGAGGATCCTATAACCTTGTACCTAAATTTAGGGGCACGTAAATAGATGTAGGTATGCCAAGAACATTAAACAATTATATCAAATGTATGATTGTGCCATAGTAAAAAAAAATTGTGTTTATTTCGAGGGAAAAGTAGTATTTAAATCGATTTAATATGAAGAAAATTAATATAAAGCATTTGAAAAAGGGACCAATGACCGAGTGCCCTATGTGTCACATTCTCATTGACTCTTAAAAAGTGTCATTAACCAAAAAGTGAACAACTATTGGTACTTTTTTCAACAACCTATGGTGAAAAGAGATGTACATGTTTTGGTGCATGCTTAGTAATAGGGTCCTCCCCTAGCTTGCATAGATTAAGAAGCTACGAGTAAGGGGAATCCACGCCGTCAAAGTCACCCAGGGCACGATCTTAGTTTTAACCATTTTGACTCTCTGAGTCGAGTATCTCCGAGCCTTGCACTTAACAAGACTTAATCCCTGGTGGGCTTTATTAACGCCAAACAACTTCACCATTAAACCAAGGGCCCTTCGATAGGCAAATAGGCTTTAAAGCCAATACACAAAAATAATTTATTTGTGGGAGGAAGTAGTTTAGATGACATCGACATGTGTTTTTGTTATTAGAAAATCAAAGCTTAGATACTATAGATGAGAGGGAAATTGACAACTCCCATAACTTGTGTTATTTGTTGATCTCGGTCTATCACAGCTAGCAATCGTAGGTGAAATGTACTATGGAAACACCCAAGGGTCTTTTGAAGGAGTGAAATTGGGGAGATAAACATTAGGAGTGGAAGAGGGGTGAAGAATTTGGCATTAGAGGGTGGAAAAGTTGCATGACGGTGGGAAAATGGAAAGGGGAAAGAATGTGAAAATCAACCCTACGACAATCCGGTGTATGAGCTCCACTCTCTAGTTGTTTTATGATGATGTCAATTAATTTAGCTGCATCATATTTAATCTGGTAGATAAGGCGAAGACATGGACGAGAAGTGGGAAACAAAAATGTGTGAATTATTACCCATTTGAGTGGCGAAACATTCACAAAGGTGTCCAATATGGTGTTCTTCTTCCACTCGGCACCCAACATGGAAGTTCATGTGGGAAAGATTATTTCTTAGTCATATCAAAAAGTGTGAATTAAATACCTACATGTCCCACACCCATTCCATGGATCATATTGTTCTTACCCAAATAATATTTTTTGTTTGTGCTCTATTGAAGCATTTCAATGTCATAATGAGGGGGAAATGGGTAAATAATATTTTTTATTTGTCCTCTATTGAAGCATTTCACTTTATCTTAGCATAATTATCATTAATCTAAGAGAATTACCACTAATTAAATCGCTATAGAAGTAATGAGATTTTTTACAAGCAAAAATACTCTTTAGTCAATAGAGCCTGTGTTACAATTTACAAACTTGCAGAAATAAATTCTACTATTTCAGAATTTTGAGTAGTAGATAAGCTTGTGTGATATAAGTACGAAAGAGATTGCTTCATGTTATAACATCGTATATTACAAAATTATTGCTTCTCAGTTTGTATCACTTAGTGAAGTAATTGATTCAAGTTACAAGTTTAAAAGTGTACTGGCTTTATTTTATGATCCGTATCAATATTTTCTATAGAAATTACATTTTAATCTTTGAGTCCTTACGACATGTAATAATGCCACTTTGTAATTGATGCTGGTGTCTTCCCTTCATGAAAAAGTGGGTGATTGAATGCCACCATTCCCTTCTAAACTTTTTCTCAAGTTTAGTTCTGCATTTAATTTTTTGCATCAACGGAAGATAAGAGGTTGCTTTCAGTAACAATCCTTCAAAAATATGGCTTGGGTTTTCTTGATTTGTTACCTGTATTGTGGAATCCACTGTCAAGATATCCTCCCTTAATGGACTCCTTTGAAGGGATTCTAAAATGAAAAGGGTGTAGTTTGATCCACCCATTCTATGACAATTGCTTCCATTGATAGCCTTCTCTTTCTTCACTGCCACTTGTTTTGCATCTTTTCCCGATTTTGTTCAAACACTTTTGTTGTCAAATTGATGGTCTATATTTTTCCTTAAGGATTTCATCTTCTTGTTAGTAGGTTTCATAGGTGTTTCTATGTTATCATTTATTCCCCTGCCTTCCATCCTTGTAAGGTGTACACTTCTTGACAACTCAAACATGGTCTTTAATTTTGATTTTGTTTTTTCTATCATCTACCCAATCTAAGATGCAAACATCACCTTCCTCGAGTTTATTACCAAGTGTCAAAACCTTCACCCTACACACAAGCCGGGAGAATGGCGATCCCACAAATATTTTTACATATCATTCATTATTATTGGGATCCACAAGAGTCAACTTTATTCTCTTTCTTGGTAATCTTAGACGATCTCCAAAAATTTGAGGTATATTATATACACCAAAGTCACACACCTAGATTACATTAACCTATTTAATGGTTCTCAACCCCTATTATTCATAAAAGAACAAAAACTAAAACCATTTCACAATTTACCAGTTAAACCCCCTTAAACCAAACAAAATAGAAAACAAGGAAAAACTCGAAAGATCGAATAACATTGCATGAGACAATTAAACCTCTATTTAACCAATCCTAATGCAAAAAAATATAAAGACCTAAACATACACAGAGGGGGAGAGATTTCTTACAAGCCAAAATCCTTGGTACACATTAGATGGCTTCATTAGTAGTAAACAGAAGGGCTTATTTGATGTGAAGGATTTAGCATCCTCAAGAGCCTTCTTTCATTCTTCTTCGAGAACAAGATGCCCACAAGAAACAAAATAAGCTTCCTGATAGCTTTTTTCTTCACTCTTAGACTCTGCAGATTTTGGTGTCTAGTGCTTCTTTCCAGCAAGAGATGGCTGAAAATGTCCAAGTTTCTTCTTGGGTTTTCCTACATTGAAATTAAAATTTGTGGGTCTCAGATTTCTAACTAAAGTTCTATTCATATTGACTACAGTAAAGTTCAACAATCATAGATTTGTGGGTACTTACCATTGGAAGAAGATTTAGCTTTAGAGACCCCTACTTCTGCTCGGACATTTTTCCTTTTCTGGTCATAAACCAAATCAAGTGGACGCAAACTATTAATGGGTTGCTAAAAACTCCCAAAAAAATCTAATTTTCTTTCACAAGCACTTTTTCCAAATATCATAACTTGGAAATAGGACCTAGAAATGTACTTGAACACCAGAAATTCTCCCAACGCAATTTCGTGATCACGCACAAAACTCTCCCAACCCTATCTAAACTCCATTTCAGTGCCACCACGCCATAATTTTACAATCCACTTGTGGCCACTTGGGCCTTCCAAAGCCATATCTTCGTAAGTCTCCTTTATGATATTTTTAACAAATGCAGGAGGAATACGCTGCAGTGAAATGAACAGAACATTAAAATAGTTTTCACAATATACATATATATGTGCAAAAAATGATTAAGGGTGTATGGGAATTGTTGTTACTAGTTTGTGTGCAAAATCTCCGAGAATGAATTTCAAAAAGTACATGAAGACCTATCGAGCTCTCTTTTTTTCCGTTTGGCTTCACCTTAGAGATCTAAAAAAGGCGCATTGTACCTACACCGATGATGTCATGATTCTTTCTTTATGTTATTACACTTGTTAAAGGAAATCCTAAACCCCACAGTTTATGGCCATAGGTTTTTGTATTATTTGTTTCCATCATAACAGGCAACTCCTTCTCAATAAATTAAACCCAAAAATTTGTAGAAAAATCTACGGAATTGCCAGTAGTGTGTAACTATATTTTATCACCATTTTAGATAAAATATAGAAAATAAATACCTTAGAGGCCCACAAAAATATCTTTATTCGATAACATTTGCTTTCGATGGCTAGACTCAATCGTGTGACAACAAATTACGGCACGCGATGGTTTTGAACGGATTACGAGTGCTTGTCACCTATCAATAGAAGGAAGAAATGAATAAATGAACAAAATATCTACCTAAGGCATAACCGTAGGATTTCTACGCATTCCCGCATCCACCCTCAATGTAATGCCTCAATTAAATATTAATAAAATCGAATAAATTTATTACTTTTAGGTGAGATGGAGACGAGTGGAAGATGGGTCCGACAGGCACATGGGTAGAAGCCACGACCAATCACCTGTCATTTTTCTCGCTTAAAAATCAATAGTTTGATTTTATTTGAGATCCGGAGGCCAAATCCACGCTTTGAAACCCACTGCATGTTGCAAATTTAGTAGTAATCAATTAAATGCAACAAGGGCCTCTCTCAAAATTGGGGCATTGTTACAATGTTTGACCGGGTGAAAGAATGAGACAGATTTTCAAGGAATATGTTGTGGCATTTCTCAGAAGGCATGGTTTCCTTCACAAGATAGTGACACTGTCTCACGTATGCAACAAATAGATCTCCATCCTGATTAGTTTAACTTTACTGACTTCCTCCCATACTGCACCAAAATGAAGATTTTCTCATATGTTTTTTTGCAAGTTCTCCAAAGAAATATTTATGCTATTGCGGAAGCATGCATTTGGCATGTGAAATGTTTGACTGAAATGCCCAAAAAAGATGATGGCCGCGTGGACTGTAACATGCCAGAAATTGTGCAGATTGAATTCTGTGGAAAAGGCTTTGAAATTTTCAAGCAAATGCGTTGGACTTATTTCTACTCTCTTCATAAGTTTATCCGCTCTCATTTGGAAAGAGTATTATTTGGTTTACTATTTTGAGTTTCTTACTCATGTATATTTTACTCATAAGGAGTGCTCAAAAGATTAGGATACTATATTCTTGTGCCATAAATTGGTTCAACGATAACATGGTGGAAGCTACTGTTCATTAAATATGATGCAATTTTGTTTGTGTTAGTGTTGTTTCTAGTTCTCCTCTTAGGCTCAACAATTTTCTTGTGGTAAATCCATTCACAATAGCCCGAGTCTTAGGATTTCTAGTATACATGCTGAAAATTATACTCAGGTGTAGATCCATCCAGCCTTGCCGTGTACACCCATCCTGATTCAAATCAAGGAAGCCTGGAGCTGCACCTAGTCATCCAACATGTAAAATAAGGAGATTTGTTATATTTTAATAGTTGTAGGTGTCTTGGTAAATATGGATGCCTAGTTGGGTATTTGGTCTACCTAACAAGTGCCTCGAGAGATGTGGTCACATGGAGTTTTCCTGACCATGTAAGATTCTTATTTGTTTGTATTTGACAGAAGCTTATAGTTTCAATGGAGGGATTTCCAGTATTGGTGTGAAAAATCTTGTTTCATTTCATCTACAATAATTCTCAGTATGCAGGTATGTATGAATCTCTTAGTCGCTGGCTATACCGACGGAGATCCAAACATTATCATCAAACATCATTAAACATGTGCTAGCCATTCGGGTTTATATTCTTGGTTATTGAAGATCACATAAGAATGTGAGAACTACGCTAACTACTTTGAGGGCTCTAAAATATTATTTTGACATACCATTTAAACTTGTGGTTTTATTATTGGTTATGTGCAAAATGGGTTCATTACAAAAATACTTTGAGGTTTTCAAGCAAAGGCGAAATGGTAAAATGTGGATTCTCACATGAATTGTTTGAATAAATGCTTAAGTGATATGTTGTACAATCCCGTTGGTTTTCTCGGCTTCATTCCTCCAAGCATGGTTCATCTCTCCTTGTCTATCATAATTCCCAAACTTTAGTTTCTCTTTTGCGAAAAAATATAATTTTTAAAGCTTAGGATTATCATAAGATTTAATTGTTTTATATTAACTTATTGCAAAACAATAAAATGTCATATCGTAACTCACGCAATCAAAATAACCATTTTTGTAGCAAACCATGAACTTCAACCCTCATTTTGAGGTGATTTAGAAAACTTCCTGACCAAACTAGATCACTACAATATTGTTTTATCAACAAGTTGAAGTTGACTTCCCGGTAAATATGTTCACCATCTCCTAGTTTAAATAGATAAATTGTGACTTTTTGGAGACTCGCAAAGTAACCTTTGTAACTCCAAAAAGGGGAGATTAAGCTTCCTTTGTATACGTTGTTATGTGAGGTGTCATCTCAATCTTTGGATCGATCTCGAATGAAAATTTGTGACCTTTTTGACGCCCTTATAGGAGCCCTGTTACACCGTTTTGCAGTTGTAAGAAGCTACTAAAACTAAAAAGTTGTTTTTCATTTTGAAATGCCATTTGAGTCCTCTGACAAAGTGAAATGCTTATCCATATTCGCAAACCTCTAGTATTATTATAAGACAATTGCCTCAAACTTTCATCCCGAGGAAAAAAACTTTTCCTGATAGTTTGGCAAAGCCATTTTGTAGGCTCCCAGTCGTAGTTTGACTAGGTCAAAATCAACCAATTAGAATCGGGAGGCTCTAGAAAGAATTCCGCCATTTTAAACCATTTTCCAGTTCTGAATTATGTTAGTTCCTATGAATTCTTGGTGTATAGGAGGACACGTAGAAACTTACTCGAGTTTGTTTTCTCTTTAGAGGACAACGTTTGAAGTTGGTTTCTTAGCCTCCGAGCGTTAATTGAACGTTTTGCAGCTAGCAGGGAAACGTAAGAAGGAAGTTGTACGACCCATGTCAGGTTGCCTAACCACCATGGAAACTTGATGACACTTGTAAATAACTATTTAGAACTCTATCTTGTGGCTTTGTTGTGTGAAATTTGACTTTTAGTAAAATAGTGTTTCTCTCTCTTTCCTATCTCTTTCTCTCTCCTTGGTTATGAAATGAAGTGAAATGAAATGAATACATGTTTCTAAACCTTTTCTTTTGAATGAAAATTATTATTATTATTATATGTAAATGGGAAACTAAAGACATTAATTATGTTAGATTAGGGTGGATTCCATGCCGATTTATCGTTGATTTCATGCTCACATGGTTTTGTAGGATGCAAGAAAGATGGCGAAAAGGTGATGTGTAATTCATTATTTATTATTGTAATTTATATAGGTCATTGTAAAATGAATATATGTATAATGTAGTCTCATGTTACAAAAAGTTATATTTGAAATTTGCTAATATGTATGAGATGCTAGTTTTAGGGATATCTTAGGAAATGTGCATTTAATCATAGGTTCAATTTGATTCATAGTTACGTATGGTAAAAATATAGATTATATATATATATATATATATAGTATATATATATATATGAATATAATATATATAGAAGTGATATATCGTGTAGTGCATTTTCAATGTTCAATAAACGATTAATTAATTAGTGTGTTGTATTCTTACCTTGTAAATGTAATAAAGAGATTTAATCGAAACACTCAACCCTAGTATAAGATTTGTGCATAACATGTTTTCATGTGTGATCCTTCTTACCATAGAATAAATTGAAACCGTAGAATGAACTTAAACTTTGCACTCGATGGAACCTCCTAGTTTAGGTAAATAAAACCCTAGTTTGAGTTTACCATCATAGTCATTATGTTTAGCGACATTGTCATGAACCCATATTTTAGGAATGACATGGTCCAACTTTATCCGAGAGTATGTGGTTTCCTTCTAGGTTTGGTAACCACACGAGGAGAATGTCTTCTCTTCAGGTCACGACACCGTGTTGAGTGGTGAAGACCACCTTGGAAGTCACCTTAAGAGTCCTTGTTTGAAGCAACGACTATGCGGTGTAACCTTACCATTTATGGAGTAAGTAGAACTATTAATCCCTTAGTATCCTAGTGGACTAATAAGTCTTACAAAGTTAGATCTAGAATTTTTTCTTGTCATCAAATGAATTCCTTGTGGGACCCCAAACGACACAAATGGAGGGTGAAATAGTTGTTCTATGACTTAAACTCATGTTAATGAACTTTTTAGTTCCTCTCATCTAGATGTGTTACCTTGGTTACTAATAACATAACACCTTGGTATTTCATGAAGGTTGTTTAGCATAAATATGTCCTCTCACCTTAAACTCATATATAGTTGAGGCGTAGATCCTTAGGTGCAATTGGAATCAAACTAAACCTCAATTGATTAGGAGGTTAACTTGGGGTTCGTGTGTAGTTATAGTGCTTCCAATCTTTTACTTCTTCAAGATGTTAGACAAGTACTTTCGTAACTCTTTATGTTAAAAGTGACACCAAAAAGAGACCTAAGAAACAATGTAAATGAAATGAGAAACAAGAGTATATGTGATAATGGTTTAGGAACAAATTTTTCAAATTGAAGTCCTTATGGTTGATTTAAGCATTGACTTTTGTTAAGAATGGTTACAATTTGTTCTTGGTGGGACTAGGCATTTTGAGCCAATATAGAGTCCACTAAAAATAAAATAAAATAAAATTATGTCATGTAAATGCTTAATTGAATCAAACTAAATTTGGAACTAAAACAACCATAGTACGAGAACAAATGTGCTTCTAATGGAAGGAAGTTTATAGGAAAGGGAAACTTGAACCTTCACCTCCTTTGAATCGTATTATTTCTCCTCGACAACTTATGGTTGGTCCCCTTGCTATAATGAGGGTAAAATTAAATGTCAACTAAACATATTTTGAGAAACAAA
This sequence comes from Taxus wallichiana var. yunnanensis, assembly GCA_018340775.1. Lineage (NCBI taxonomy): Eukaryota > Viridiplantae > Streptophyta > Pinopsida > Cupressales > Taxaceae > Taxus > Taxus wallichiana. Next base: position 208,181,280 of record CM031237.1, on the reverse strand, counting down.
CCTTTAACATAAGAGCGAGAGAATTAGGAACTTTATATGCAATTTGAAATATGGAAATAATTATGTAAGTTATGGAGATTTCATAAGGGATAAAGATCAAACTTAAATGGTCGAATCTGTAAGTTGAATGTGGAATGAACTTATGAATTTGTAGGTGGAAAAAGGAGAAAATTATTCTTACATAATAATATTATTGGAATGTTAATCGTAATAATATGTAATCATGGTAATGATGTGTTGTGGGTTTTCCAATCCTTGAGTCCCTTTCTTGTGGTTGGGTTATTTCTAGCATTCATTCATTGGGGAAAGTGTGGCATCGACATGTATATGGTGTTGTCATGTGTCTATGTGATTTGATGACTTGTGTAAGTGTCATATGCATTATTGTTGAGTTTACTTATAAGCCTTGTGGTGTTGTGTAAGTGAGCAATGTAAGTCAAAAAAAAATTATCTTGGTATTTTATTATTGTTGTATTTGGGTGTGTAAAATGTGGGCATTACATTTGGTATTAGAGCGGAGGTTCATGCTCTTGAACCTCTAGGGCAGATTGGAGTTGTGATGTTTTGCATGGTGGTGGTAGAGATTGGAAGAGTAATGTGATATAAGTGTGATGTGAACTATGTCATAATTGTGATATTATGAACGCACATGTTGTGTATGTCACTTAGTGTATTTTTTATCATGTTGATGTGCTTGTGATGAGAGTATTCTCTCTCCTTTTCATGGATTCTATGAAGATTTCACGTGTGATGTACCACCTTATTGTGTGTGAAAAGAAATTTTATTGTGGATTGCAGAGTGTTGGAGCATTTTGGCATTATGTGATATGAAGGTATATTGATGTATTACATGACAAAATTGTGTAAAGTGAATTTGATTATATCATGATGAATTCATCACCATGTTGTGATGAATAGTGTGTGCACCATGTTGTATTTCAATTGACTATATGTTGTAATGTTAGACATTGTGTTCCTCATGCGTATAATTCATGTAATATGTGATGGTTCATGTCTTGATTTAGGGGCATATGGTGAGTGTATGATCCCTAGTGTACAGTGATTGCACTTTGTTTTTTACTTAATTTGGTAATGTGATGTATCATAACCCATGAAAGTGATTTTTTATTGTATTATACCATGCATAAGACGTTATGGTTAATTTGTGTGAATCACCATTGTGTTAGTGATGTAGTTATATGTTATGTTGTGGACCCTACACTAACCGAACCCTAAGGAAATTGGTAAAAGGTGTATGTTTGGAGTGAGGAAATGTGTACCATTGACCAGTCACTCGAGCTAAGTACGAGATAGGAAGTGGAGTCTTACATAGGCTGAAAACCCACTTTTGTTCATTTGGTATGTATGACACTTGCTCAATAGGTGTCATGCATATTGTGTTTCATGACACCTTAGGCTCAATAGATGGTGACTTGTACTCCTTTCTCTCTCCCGTATATGGTTATCGTATGGATTCAACCTATGTGATTTTGACTATGTTGAGCCTTGTCAAAGTGGTGGCGGGATGATTCAGACATAGAGATGATGACAGTTGTATTATTTGATATGATATTTTATGAGTTGAGGCTCAATGTTCGAGTGCCAGCAACTCATTGAGTACCCCTTTAGTGGCCGTATAAGGCCACATAGTTATTGTAATGTGTTATTTCCTATACACGTATTTTATTCATAAATTAAAAATTTCCTTTTCTTGCTAGAACCAACAGTTTTCTTGATTGATATGTTCTTATATTTTGGGCATTTTATTTGGTTGTTGCACTAACATGCAGATTTTTTTGCACTAACTATGGCTAATTATGGCCATTTGTTTTTCTTAGTTTAAATTTAGTATTTCAAGTTTAAAATTTTATAGCCTAGCCCAAGGCTTGGGATTTTTCCACTTGGCATTTGAAATGGATTGTTATGTTGGTTCTAATGTCGTAATGTGTTGGAATATGGTCATGGGATTCACCATGGAGTGGTGGAACCTATGGACCTGCTTCGTTGTATGGGGGTATGCCCAAGGAGTTACAGATAACTAGCGAGTTGTTGAACCATGAGTTATTATGTCACTTGGGTTAGAAGTGTTTGACCTTATGTGTCACCTAGGGCCATAGGGTGACTAACCTCTTTTGTGGAGCTAAAAGGAAAATTTAGGCATAAGAGACTTGATTTTATGACATAAGAGACTTGGGGAGGCATAAGAGATTTGTGTGGGTGTGATTGATGCTTTGGGAGGTATATGGAGTTGTTCTGTGATTCTTGGGAGGTATATGTATTTGTTTTTGATGCTTGGGAGATATATGGAGTTGTTTTTGATGTCTTGTGATGTGTATGAGTTGGTTTAGGAGTTATGTGTACTTTTGTGAGTTTGGTTTATGTCTTATGATATTGTTCCCATCTTGACACTATGTGTAGCTATAATTATTATTTCATTTGTGTGAAACAATTATATGTGTAGTTGCTTGGGAATTCCATGTTCTTGTAGTCTACTTATGTTGTGAGTATTTTGTGTCAAAGGCATGTGTGTAAGTACTATGTCATGTGACTTATGGTTTGGTTAAGTTCTTTTTGTGATGTGATATACAATCATGGAAGTATGTAACAATATGTCTTGTGAACCATTAGTGTTGTGTTGTCCCTGGTGTTTGTTTGTGATTTCAGATTTTGGGTACACCCATGAACATAAGAAAACTAAAATCTTAAATAATGAAATATTAAGAGTTGAGATTAATAAATAATTTGAAATAGACTAAGTAAGTAAAAGAAAAAAAGACTACCAATCTTCACGAAAATTAAAACTTAAGATATTTCCAAATTTAGTTGTTTCCTTTAAATCGCATTATCCAAAAAGTTGTTTTACCAAATGACATGTGTCATTCTTGAACTTCTTCTCTTCGTATCCCTTCAAGGTTTGGTGTTGTGTCGCATCGACAACGATGATATTTAAAGAGGAGGGAAATGTAAAAACTCAAAAAATCAATTAAATATTAATAAAATGGAAGAAATTTATTACTTTTAGGTGAGAAGGAGACAGTGGAAGATGGGCTCGAATGGCACATGGGTAGGCCGCCAAAATTTCTCTGTTTTTCTTTTGCTTAAAAACTTCAATAGTTTGATTTTATTTGAGATCGAAGGCCAAATCCACGCCGAAACCCACCGCATGTTTCAAATTTAGCAAGAATCAATTAAATGAAACAAGGTCCTCTCTCGAACTCAGCATTGTTACAAAGTTTGGAACACCATTGAAAGAATGAGATATATTTTCAATGAATATGTTGTGGCATTTCTCGATGGCATGGTTTTCCTCAAAATATAGTGACATTGTCTCACATATTCAACAAATATCTCCATCTTGATCCATTACCTTTGCTAGATTTTCCCATCATGTGCCAAAATAGGATTTCTTAATATGGAAGAATTTGTTGCAAGATCTCCAACATGATATGTATGCTTTTAGTATTGGGGAACCATGCATTTGGAAACTCTTTGTGTGAAATGTTTGATCTGAAATTCCCTAAAAGGATGATGTCCGCATGGAATGTAACATGCCAAAATTTGTAAAGGCTAAATTTGTAAAATTCCTGATGCTTAAACCAATTGTTCGATAAAGCTCTTAAGTGAGATGTTGATCAATCCCACATAGTTTGGTACCAAATTCATTCCTGTGCATGGTTCATCTCTCCTTGTCTTTCATAATTCTCTTACTTTTGTTTCTCATTTGTGATAAAATATAATTTTAAAAGCTTAGGATTATCATAAGATTTAATTGTTTTATATTAACTTGTTGTAAAAAATAAAAAATGTCATATCGTAACTCACACAATCAAAATAACCATTTTTGTAAAAACCATGAACTTCAACCCTCATTTTGAGGTGATTTAGAAAACTTCCTGACCAAACTAGATCACTACAATATTGTTTTATCGACAAGTTGAAGTTGACTTCCTAGTAAATATGTTGACCATCTCCTTGTTTAAATAGATAAATCACACTTTTGGAGACTTGAAAGTAACCTTCAGAACTCTGAAAAGGGGAGATTAAGCTTCCTTCATGTACCTTGTTATGTGAGGTCACTCATCTCAATCTTTTATCGATCCCCAATGAACATTTGTGACCTTTTTCGACACCCTTATAGGAGCCCCGTTACACCATTTTTACAAAATTGTAGAAGCTACTAAAACTAAAAGTTGGCTTTCATTTTGAACCCCCATTTGAATCCTAGATAAGCGAAATGTTTATCTAGTTTCAAAACCTCTAGTATTTTTACTAGACAATTGCCTGAACCTTTCAGCCTTTGGAAAAACACTAATTTTTCTGATAGTTTGGAAAGCCATTTTATAGTAGGCTTCGATCGTAGTTTGACTAGGTCAAATCGAACCAATTACAACCGAGGCTCCAAAATCATGTCGTCATTTTTGTAAACCATTTTCTAGTTCAAATTCTTTCAAATTCCTATGAATTCTTGGTGTATAGGAGGACATGTAGAAACTTACCCCGTTGTGTTTGCTCTTTAGAAGACAACATTTGAAAGTGGTTTCTTAGCCTCCGAGTAGTTAATTGAACGTTTTTACAACTAGTAGGAGGAAACATAAAAAAGGAAGGTTGTAGGACCCATGTCGGTTTCCAACCACCGTGGAAACTTGATGACACTTGTAAATAACTGTTTAGAAACTCTATCTTGTGGCTTGTTGTGTGAAATTTGAATTTTTAGGAAAAATGGTGTTTCTCTCTCTTCCTTCTCTTTCTCTCTCTCTGGTTATAAAATGAAGTGAAATGAAATGAAATGAATACATGTTTCTAAACCTTTTCTTTCAATGAAAATTATAATTATTATTATATGTAAATGGGAAACTAAAGACATTAATTATGTTAGATTAGGTGGATTCCATGCCAGCGATTTATCGTTGATTTCATGCTCACATGGTTTTGCAAGATGCAAGAAAGATGGTGAAAAGGCGATGTGTAATTCATTATTTATTATTGTAATTTATATAGGTCATTATAAAATGAATATATGTATAATGTAGTCTCATGTTACGAAAAATTATATATTTGAAATTTGCTAATATGTATGAGATGCTAGTTTTAGGGATATCTTAGGAAATGTGCATTTAATCATAGGTTCAATTTGATTCATAGTTACGTATGGTAAAAAGGTTTGATATATATATGGTAAATGAATTTGAAGTTAATATCTTGTAGTGCATTTTCAGTGTTCAATAAATGATTAATTAATTAGTGTGTTGTATTCTTACCTTGTAAATGTAATAAAGATATTTAATCAAACACTCAACCCTAGTATAAGATTCATGCATAACATGTCTTCATGTGTGATCCTTCTTACCATAGAATAAATTGAAACTATAAAATGAACTTAAACTTTGCACTTGATGGAACCTCCTAGTTTAGGTAAATAAAACCCTAGTTTGAGTTTACCATCATAGTCATTATGTTTAGCGACATTGTTGTCATGAACCCATCTTTTAGGAACGACATGGTCCAATTTATCCAGAGTATGTGGTTTCCTTCTAGGTTTGTGTAACCATGAGGAGAATGTCTTCTCTTCAGGTCCAACACTATGTTGAGTGGTGAAGACCACCTTGGAAGTCACCTTAAGAGTCCTTGTTCAAGCAATGACTTTGGATGTGTAACCTTACCATTTATGGAGTAAGTAGAACTATTAATCCCTTAGTATCCTAGTGGACTAATAAGTCTTACAAAGTTAGATCTAGAATTTTTCTTGTCATCGAATGAATTCCTTGTGGGACCCCCCAGATGACACAAATGGAGAGAGTGAAATAGTTTTCTATGACTTAAACTCTTGTTAATAAACTCTTTAGTTCCTCTCATCTAGATGTGTTACCTTGGTTACTAAAACATAACACCTTGGTCTTTCATGAAGGTTGTTTAGCATAAATATGTCCTCTCACCTTAAACTCATATATAGTTGAGGCATAGATCCTTAGGTGTAATTGGAATCAAACTAAACCTCAGTTGATTAGGAGGTTAACTTGGGGTTCGTGTGTAGTTATAATGCTTCCAATCATTTACTTCTTCAAGATGTTAGACAAGTACTTTCATAACTCTTTATGTTAAAAAGTGATGCCAAAAAGAGACCTAAGAAACAATGTAAATGAATGAGAAACAAGAGTATATGTGATAATGGTTTAGGAACAAATTTTTCACTTGAAGTCCTTATGGTTGATTTAAGCATTGAATTTTGTTAAGAATGGTTACAATTTGTTCTTGGTGGGACTAGGCATTTGAGCCAATATAGAGTCCACTAAAAATAAAATAAAATAAAATTATGTCATGTAAATGCTTAATTGAATCAAACTAAATTTGGAACTAAAACAACCATAGTACGAGAACAATGTGCTTCTAATGGAAGGAATTTTATAGGAAAGGGAAACTTGAACCTTCACCTCCTTTGAATCGTATTATTTCTCCTCACAACTTATGGTTGGTCCCCTTGCATAATGAGGGTAAAATTAAATGTCAACTAAACATATTTTGAGAAACAAACCTTTAGCATAAGAATGAGAGAATTAGGAACTTTATATGTAATTTGAAATATGGAAAATAATTATGTAAGTTATGGAGATTGTCATAAGTGATAAAGAGAAAACTTAAATGGTCGAACTGTAAGTTGAATGTGGAATGAACTTATGAATCATAGGTGGAAAAGGAGAAAATTATTCTTACATAATAATGTTATTGGAATGTTAATCGTAATGAAGATGTAATCATGGTAATGATGTGTTGTGGGTTTGCCAATCCTTGAGTCCCTTTTCTTGTGGTTGGATTATTGCTTTGCATTCATTCATTGGGAAAGTGTGGCATCGACATGTATATGGTGTTGTCATGTGTCTATGTGATTCGATGACTTATGTAAGTGTCATATGCATTGTTGAGTTCCTCTACTTGGAGCCTTGTGGTGTTGTGTAGTGAGCAATGTAAGTCAAAAAAATTTATCCTTGTATTTTATTTTGTATTTGTGTGTGTAAAATGTGGGCATTACATTTGGTATCAGAGTGAGGTTCATGCTCTTGAACCTCTAGGAAGATTGGAGTTGTGATGTTTTTGCATGGTGGTGGTAGATATTGGAAGAGTAATGTGATATAATGTGATGTGAACTATGTCATAATTGTGATATTGTGAACGCACATGTTGTGTATGTCACTTAGTGCGTATTTTTTATCATGTTGATGTGCTTGTGATGAGAGTATTCTCTCTCCTTTTCATGGATTCTATGAAGAGTTCACGTGTGATGTACCACCTTATTGTGTGTGAAAAAGATGTTATTGTGGATTGCAGTGTTTGGAGCATTTTGGCATTATGTGATATGAAGGTGTATTGATGTATTGCATGAAAAAATTGGTGTAAAGTGAATTGATTGTATCATGATGATGTCATCACCATGTTGTGATGAATCATGTGTGTCACCATGTTGTATTGCAATTGACTATATGTTGTAAGTTAGACATTGTGTTCCTCATACATATAATTCATGTAATATGTGATGGTTCATGTCGTGATTTAGGGGCATATGGTGAGTGTATGATCCCTAGTGTACAATGATTGCACTTTGGGTGCAGAATGTGGTAATGTGATGTATCATAACCCATGAAAGTAATGATTTTGTTATACCCTGTATATATACCATGCATAAGACGTTATGGTTAATTTGTGTGAATCACCATTGTGTTAGTGATGTAGTTATGTGTTATGTTGTGGACCCTACACTAACCGACCCTAAGGGAAATCAGTAAAATGTGTATGTTTGGAGTGAGGAAATGTGTACCATTGACCAGTCACTCAATCGCCAGTACGAGATAGGAAGTGGAGCCTTACATAGGCTGAAAACCCACTTTTGTTCATTTGGTATGTGTGGACACTTGCTCAATGGGTGTCATGCATATTGTGTTTCACGGACACCTTAGGCTCAATAGATGGTGACTTGTACTCCTTTCTCTCTCCCATATATGGTTATCGTATGGATTCAACCTATGTGATTTTGACTATGTTGAGCCTTGTCAAGTGGTGGCAGGGATGATTCAGATAGAGATGATGACAATTGTATTATTTGATATGTTATTTTACGAGCTGAGGCTTCGATGTTTCCAAGTGCCAACAACTCATGAGTACCCCTTTGGTGGCCATATAAGGCCACATAGTTATTGTAATGTGTTATTCCTATACATGTATTTTATTCATAAATTGAACACTTTCCTTTTCTTGCTAGAACCAATAGTTTTCTTGATTGATATGTTCTTATATTTTGGGCATTTATTTGGTTGTTGCACTAACATGCAGATTTTTGCACTAACTATGGCTATTTGGCCATTTTTTTTTCTTAGATTTAAATTTCTTTTCAAGTTTAAAAATTTATAGCCTAGCCCAAGGCTTGGGATTGTTGCCACTTGGCATTTGAAATGGATTTTTATGTTGGTTCTAATGTCATAATGTGTTGGAATAGGGTCATGGGATTCACCATGGAGTGGTGGAACCTATGGACCCACTTCATTGTATGGGGTACGCCCCAAGGAGTTATAGATAACTAGTGGGTTGTTGAACCATGAGTTATTATGTCACTTGGGTTAGAGGTATTTGACTCTATGTGCCTAGGGCCATAGGGTGACCGACCTCTTTTGGGGAGCTGAAAAGAAAATTTATCTTTATTTTATTTCTTGAGGGAGGCATAAGAGACTTGAGGGCATAAGAGAGGGAGGCATAGAGATTTGAGGAGGCATAAGAGATTTGTGAAGGATGAGAGACTTGATGCTTTGGGAGGTATATGGAGGCATAATTGATTTTGGGAGGTATATGATTTTTTTTGTGATGTTCAGGGAGGTATATGTATTTGTTTTGTGATGCTTTTGAGGTATATGGATTGTTTTGGGAGGTGATGTCTTGTGATGTTTTGGAGGTATATGTGTTTGGTTTATGATGGAGTATGTGTACTCTTGTGAGTCTGTTGTAGTTTTGTGATGTTTGAGGTTATGTCTTGTGATGTTGTTCCATCTTGACACTATGTAGCTATAATTATTGTTTTGATTTTTACATGAAACCTTTATATGTGTACCTGTTGGGAATTCCATGTTGTTGTAGTCTACTTATGTTATGAGTATTGTTGTGTAAAGCATGGGCATGTGTAATAAGTACTATGTTTTATGTGGACTATGTATGTTCCTTTCATGGTTTGGTTGAGTTCTTTTGATGTGATACAATCTGGAAGTATGTAGAATATGTCTCTGAACCATTAGTGTTGTGTTTGTCCCTATGTGGTATTGTGATGTTAGTTTTGTTGGGCACCCACGAACATAAGACAACTAAAATCTTAAATAATGAAATATTAAGAGTTTGAGATTAATAAATACTTTAAAGGAAAATACTAAGTAATAAAGTAAAAATAGAACTGCCAATCTTCACATAACATTAAAATTTAAGATATTGCCAAAATTTAGTTTTCTTCCTCAGTGGTCATTGTACCAATAAGTTGTTTTGTCAAACGACATGTGTCATTATTTGAATTTCTTTCTTTTATCCCTTTTAAGCTTTGATGTTGTGTCACATCGAGGATGATGCTCTTTATAAGGGGGGAAATGTAATGCCTCAATTAAAATTAATAAAATGGAAAATAAATTTAAAAAATAACTTTTGAAAAAAAGGTGAGATGGAGTATGATGGGTGGAAGTGGGATGGGGTGAGATATTATGGGCATGTAGTTGGATGCACGATCAAAAGCTCAAACTGTCATTTTCGAGCTTATGATAAATAGTTTGATTTTATTTGAGATCCAAAAGCCAAATCCATGTCAAACCCACTTTGTTGCAAATTTAGAAGTAATCAATTAAATGCAACAATGTGTGATCTCTCAATGTCAAGGTATTATATATGTTTCCTCATGTGAGTGAAAAAAAAACATAGATTTTCAAGGAATATGTTGTGGTGTTTCTCAAAAGGCATGGTTTCCCTCAAAAGATAAAGTGACATTGTCTCACGTGTGATGTTCAAAAAATGATAATCCATCCCTAGTGCCTATTAATTACCTTTTTGGCTTCCTCCATCATGTGCCAAAAATGAGGATTTTCTCAATGTTTTGTTGCAAGTTAAGTTCTCGTAATGTATATGTATATTAGGGAAAACATGCATTTGGCATGTGAAATGTTTCACTAAAACACCAAATAAAAGGATGATGGTCGCATCATGGACTACATAATGATGCCAAAATTATTTCTAGATTGAATTCGTGGAAAAGGATTTGAAATTTTAAGAAAATGTGTTGGACTTATTTAATGCACTCAATTGGATAAGTTTATCTTATCATCTTCATATCACAAAATGTGGGTTTGAGTTATTAAATGGTTTACTAATTTGAGTTTCTTACTCATGTAATTTTTACTCATAAGGAGTGCATCCTTGCAAAAGATTAGGATACCATATTATTTTTTTGATCCTAAATTGGTTCAACGATAACATGGTGGAAAGCTATCTTTCATTAAATATGATGTAGTTTTGTTTGTGTTAGTGTTGTTTCTAGTTCTCCTCTTCCGTGGGCTCAAAGAATTTTTTTCCTCAGAATAAATCCATTCACAATATCCTAAGTCTTAGGATAGTTAAGTATACATGCTGAAAATTATACTCACTTGTAAAATCCATCCATCCAAGATTGCCTTGAAGGAAAATACACCCATCCTAATTCAAATCAAGGAATCCTCGAGCTGCAATTTAATTGTTCAACATGCAAAAAAGGGAGATATGTCATATTTTAATAGTCATGCAGTGTCCTGGTAAATGGATGCCTAAATTGGTTATGATGGTGGGTCTACCTAAAAGTTCCTCAAGATATTTGGTCGCATGGAGTTTTCCTAACCATGTATATTCAAGATTTGTTTGTATTTTATAAAGCTTATAAATTTCAATGGAGGGATTTCTAGAATTGGTGTGAAATTGAAATATTTGTTGTATGCATCTACAATTAGTCTATATGTGGGTATATATGGATCTCTTAGTCATGTTGGTTATCCTAAGGGATCTCCAAACATTATCATCAAACACCATTAAACATGTGTGTTTTCCATTCTCGGGTTTATATTCTTGGTTATCAAGAAAAAAATTAATAATGCGAGACTATGCTAACTACTTTAAGGGGCTTTAAAATCTTATTTCTTCAAGATACCATTTAAACTTGTTTGGGTTTTATTATTGGTTCTATGTAAAATGGGTTTTTAAAAATATTGAGGTTTTCAAGAAAGGCGAAATGGTAAAATTGTGGATGCTCATGAATTGTTTGATAAAATGCTTAAGTGAGATGTTAACTCAATCCCACAATTTTTAAAGGCTTTTTCTCTTGAATGGTTCATCTCTCCTTATCTTTCATAATTTTCGTACTTTAGTTTTTCTTTTGTGATGAAATATAATTTTAAAATCTTAGGATTATCATAAGATTTAATTGTTTTATATTAACTTGTTTTAAAAACAATAAAATGTTGTATCAAACTCACACAATCAAAATAACCATTTTTGTAGTTAACCATGAACTTCAACCCTCATTTTGAGGTGATTTAGAGAACTTCCCAACCAAACTAGATCACTACATTGTTTTTTTTATCGACAAGATGAAGTTGACTTCCCAAAATAAATTGACCATCTCCCTAGTTTAAATAGATAAAAATTGTGAAATTTCAGAGACTCGCAAAAGTAACCTTCGTAACTCTCTAAAGGGAGATTAAGCTTCCTTCATGTGTACCTTTTTTATGTGAGGTGTCACTCAATCTTTGATCGACCCGAATGAACATTTGTGACCTTTTTACGCCTTTATAGAGCACTGTTACACCATTTTAGGGAAGTTAAAGTTAAAACTAAAACTAAAAAATTGGCTTTCGTTTTGAACTGCCATTTGAATCCTGGACAACGAAATGCTTATCCATCTTCACAAACCTCTAGTGTTCTTATTAGAAAATTTCCTGGAACTTTCAGCTTAGAGGAAAAACACTTTTCCTATAGTTTGGCAAAGTTTGAAAATCCATTTTATAGGGTCCAATCGACCGGTGGCTTCAAATCATGTCGTTTTGAAAACTTTTCTAGTTCAAACTCTATGAATTCCATATATGGTGGAACTTGTAGAAATTTTTATCGCAGGCTCCATCAAATTAAACTGGATGTGGTTTTCCATTTGTAAACCATTTTTCATTTTGGGTCAATTACTGACTTCAGGCTTCCTGTCGAATTCTTTTTTTATAGGAGGACACATACGTAAAACTTACCTATGTGTGTTTTCTCTTTAGAGGACAACATTTGAAAGTGGTTTCTTAGCCTCCGAGCTTAATTGAACATTTTTTTAACTAGTAGGAAAACGTAAAAAAAAGTTATAGGACCCATGTCAAGTTTTCAAACCACCATGGAAACTTGATTGACACTGTAAATAACTGTTTAAAACTCTATCTTGTGGCTTGTTGTGTGAAATTTGAACTTTTGAAAATGGTGTTTCTCTCTCTTTCCTTTCTCTTTCTCTCTCCTTGGTTACAAATGAAGTGAAATGAAATGAAATGAATACATGTTTCTAAACCTTTTCTTTGAATGAAAATTATAATTATTATTATATGTAAATGGGAAACTAAAGACATTAATTATGTTAGATTAGGGTGGATTCCATGCCAGTGATTTATCATTGATTTCATGCTCACATGGTTTTGCAGGATGCAAGAAAGATGGCGAAAAGGTGATGTGTAATTCATTATTTATTATTGTAATTTATATAGTCATTGTAAAATGAATATATGTATAATGTAGTCTCATGTTACAGAAAAATTTATATTTGAAATTTGCTAATATGTATGAGATGCTAGTTTTAGGGATATCTTAGGAAATGTGCATTTAATCATAGGTTCAATTTGATTCATAGTTACGTATGGTAAAAATTTGATTATATATATATATGGTAAATGAATTTGAAGTTAATATCTTGTAGTGCATTTTCAGTGTTCAATAAATGATTAATTAATTAGTGTGTTGTATTCTTACCTTGTAAATGTAATAAAGAGATTTAATCGAAACACTCAACCCTAGTATAAGATTCATGCATAACATGTCTTCATGTGTGATCCTTCTTACCATAGAATAAATTGAAACCATAGAATGAACTTAAACTTTGCACTCGATGGAACCTCCTAGTTTAGGTAAATAAAACCCCTAGTTTGAGTTTACATCATAGTCGTTATGTTTAGTGACATTGTCGTGAACCCATCTTTTAGGAACAACATGGTCCAACTTTATCTGAGTATGTGGTTTCCTTCTAGGTTTGGTAACCGTGAGGAGAATGTCTTCTCTTCAGGTCCGACACCATGTTGAGTGGTGAAGACCACCTTGAAGTCACCTTAAGAGTCCTTGTTCAAAGCAACGACTATGTGGTGTAACCTTACCATTTATGGAGTAAGTAGAACTATTAATCCCTTAGTATCCTAGTGGACTAATAAGTCTTACAAAGTTAGATCTAGAATTTTTTTTTCATCGAATGAATTCCTTGTGGAACCCTAGATGACACAAATGGAGAGAGTGAAATAGTTTTCTATGACTTAAACTCTTGTTAATAAACTCTTTAGTTCCTCTCATCTAAATGTGTTACCTTGGTTACTAACAACATAACACCTTGGTCTTTCATGAAGGTTGTTTAGCATAAATATGTCCTCTCACCTTAAACTCATATATAGTTGAGGCATAGATCCTTAGGTGCAATTGGAATTAAACTAAACCTCAGTTGATTAGGAGGTTAACTTGGGGTTCATGTGTAGTTATAGTGCTTCCAATCATATACTTCTTCAAGATGTTAGACAAGTACTTTCGTAACTCTTTATGTTAAAAAGTGACGCCAAAAAAGACCTAAGAAACAATGTAAATGAAATGAGAAACAAGAGTATATGTGATAATGGTTTAGGAACAAATTTTTCACTTGAAGTCCTTATGGTTGATTTAAGCATTGAATTTTTGTTAATAATGGTTACAATTTGTTCTTGGTGGGACTAGGCATTTGAGCCAATATAGAGTCCACTAAAAATAAAATAAAATAAAATTATGTCATGTAAATGCTTAATTGAATCAAACTAAATTTGGAACTAAAACAACCATAGTACGAGAACAAATGTGCTTCTAATGGAAGGAAGTTTATAGGAAAGGGAAACTTGAACCTTCACCTCCTTTAAATCGTATTATTTCTCCTCGACAACTTATGGTTGGTCCCCTTGCATAATGAGGGTAAAATTAAATGTCAACTAAACATATTTTGAGAAAACAAACCTTTAGCATAAGAAGCGAGAGAATTAGGAAATTTATATGCAATTTGAAATATGGAAAATAATTATGTAAGTTATGGAGATTGTCATAAGTGATAAAGAGAAAACTTAAATGGTCAAACTATAAGTTGAATGTGGAATGAACTTATGAATCTGTAGGTGGAAAAAGGGAGAAAATTATTCTTACATAATAATGTTATTGGAATGTTAATCATAACGAAGATGTAATCATGGTAATGATGTGTTGTGGGTTTGCAAATCCTTGAGTCCCTTTTCTTGTGGTTGGGATTATTGATTGCATTTGTTCATTGGGGAAAGTGTGGCATTGATATGTATATGGTGTTGTCATGTGTCTATGTGATTCGATGACTTGTGTAGTGTAAAATGTGGGCATTACATTTGGTATCGAGAGCGGAGGTTCACGCTCTTAAACCTCTAGGGTAGATTGGATTTGTGATGTTTTTTCATGGTGGTGGTAGAAATTGGAAGAGTAATGTGATATAAGCGTGATGTGAACTATGTCGTAATTGTGATATTGTGAATGCACATGTTGTGTATGGCACTTAGTGTGTATTTTCTTTATCATGTTGATGTGCTTGTGATGAGAGTATTCTCTCTCCTTTTCATGGATTCTATGAAGAGTTCACATGTGATTTACCACCTTATTGTGTGTGAAAAATAATGTTATTGAGGATAGCGGAGTGTTGGAGCATTTTGGCATTATGTGATATGAAGGTGTATTTATGTATTACATGAAAAAATTGGTGTAAAGTGAATTGGAGTTTATTGTTATGACATCATCATGTTGTGATGAATAGTGTGTGCCACCATGTTGTATTGTAATTGTCTATATGTTTTAAGGTTGGACTTTGTGTTCCTCATACATATAATTCATGTAATATGTGATGGTTCATGTTGTGATTTAGGGGCATATGGTGAGTGTATGATCCCTATTATATAGTGATTGCACTTTGGGTGCAGAATGTGGTAATGTGATGTATCATAACCCGTGAAAGTAATGATTGTGTTATACCCTATATATATACCATGTGTAAGACGCTATGGTTAATTTGTGTGAATCACCATTTTGTTAGTGATGTAGTTATGTGTTATGTTGTGGACCCTACACTAACCGACCCTAAGGGAAATCGGTAAAAGGGTGTATGTTTGGAGTGAGGAAATGTGTACCATTGACCAATCACTTGAGTCAAGTACGAGATAGGAAGTGGAGTCTTACATAGGCTGAAAACCCACTTTTGTTTGTTTGGTATGTATGACACTTGCTCAACGGGTGTCATGCATATTGTGTTTCATGGACACCTTAGGCTCAATAGATGGTGACTTGTACTCCTTTCTCTATCCCTATATGGTTATCATATGGATTCAACCAAAGTGTATTTATGACTATGTTGTTAATACGGTGAAAGGCCAAAGAGGTGTTTTGTTGTGTATAGGACTTTTTATCACATACATCGAAGGGGATAGGGGACCAACCATGGAAGGATGTCGATGTTGAGCAACAAGGCCAAATTTGACAACTTGTGTAATGTTGTTTAGTGTGGTGTTTTGCATGTTTAGTTGGAGGTCTCCCATGGGGGTGAATTCACATGTGTGGCCATGGGGTGAATTTTGTTCCCTTTATTTAATTTTGTATGTGCTTTATTTATGTTTTATGTATTTAAAATTTAAAATTCTTGTCACTTTATTAGCATGTGTAAATATGTCTTAATTAAGCTAAACTTCTTCTTATTGGGTTAACTAAATTAGGGATGTGACAAATAGTTATGATGAGATTTGGTGGTCCTTGTTGTAAGTAAAATTTATGTTTATTTGTGAGTGTTTTACTCCACCCCAACTTCAAAATTCGGATTTTGACTTTGAGGGCATTTTTGAGGCTTGTGGGACAAGCAAGGCTTGTCTCATGCCTCTTAAATTGACCCAACAACCCTACCTATGGGTTGGAAAGATTATTTTTGACTTCTTTGTCCATTTTTGAGTGTAAAATAAGGAAAATTATTACACTTTATTTCTACCCCAATTTATTATGTCCCTTAAAATCATGGTGTGCAAGTTTTGAGCCATGTGGGTTGTCATTGTTCTTGCATGTGCATTGATTTTCTTGGTCTTAGTGTGTTTACTTGAGTGTGGGGATGGTGGAATGAGGAAGTGGCATCCTACATTGAGCCACCTCATCATCCTCACATTTAATTTCTATTTATTGGTGATTTTTGGTTAGAATGGGGTTACTTGCTCCTTTTGCTTCTTATGAACTTTTTGGATTTCTTGGCTTGGAATTGAAAGAGAAATGTGAATTTTCTTGGAGCTTGATGGAGAGGTAGGCTCTCCACCCTTGTTATTATGTTATTTTTCTTGTTTGTATGCAATGTTTTGCTTGTTAAAATTGTTTTTTTGTCTTGTGAATGTGTTTTGTATGTTGGTTGGGTAGTAGACCTTAGTTGGGTGTGGGAGAAGGGCTTATGGGACCATTGGGAAGGGAAAAGGGATTTTTTTGAGGCATGCATTTGGTGGGAGTGTGAATGGGATTCTTACCTATGGGGAGTGAAAAGGAAATCATGGTTTTGTTGCATGCTTGCAAGGGAGAGATAAGGATTTTATGTGCTCTTTTGTGCACTTGGAGGCTTAGGGTAAGACTCCCACTTCACTTGGGAGGCATAAAGAGGTGGTATTCCATAACCCTTGCTCTATTTGGTTTGATCCTCAAACCTTTGTATTATTTGTATGTGTAAACTTGTTGGATATGTGATCTTGGTTGTGTTGAATGTCTTATATGTATGTTTGTTGTGAAGCCACTTTATTTAAAGTTGTCATTGTTTCTCAATACTCCTCATGGTTCCTTGGTTGGGGCTCAGGGGCCATTAAGGGGATGGATTCTCCTCTTAATGGATTTAAGGTTGGGTGGAGAGCGTTTCTACTCCCCCTTCCTTGTTTTGTGATCCCATTGTGAAGTTGGAAGAAAGCCAAAGTTGGAGCTACCATTATGGAGAGGACATGCATTTTGAAGACTTGAATTTGGCTTGTTGATAGCCTTGTTGTAATTTGTTTATTTTGTTATTTCCATTGGTGTGGATGATTGTAACAATTCCAAGTTTTTTTTTAAAAAAAAATGTATCTTCATTTGGAATCCTTCATAGATTGTAAAATCTTTCTAGAGTATTGTATGAGAAATGTGCCTTTTAAAATGTATTAGCTTGTGGAAGGAACCTACCAACTTGTCACATTGTTGTGAAGAAGTAGATGTTTTTGAAACAAGTTGAAATGGAACTTCTCTCCTCTTGTGTTCTTTTTTTTCAAAATTGCAAGTTTGATACATGGTTGTAATAGAAGGGTGTGATTGAAAGAAAGTTTTACATGCTTAGTTGTTCTAAATCATTGTTCAAATTTGTTGAATTGAGAATGAACCTTGTTGCATGTTTGTGAAAGAAATTACTTACAAAAATTATAGTTACCTTCTTTTATTGTATGGGAGACAAAATGAAGCATTCAAATTGTAATTGCATTCTACTTATATTGGAAGAAGAAAGTAGTGTATTGGCCTTTCTTTTGAATGAGCAATCATCTTCCTCTTTATTTAGTGTATCTAGTTGTGTAGGAAATTTTATCGATCTCCCAACTTAAATTTTAGATGGTATTTACAAAAGTAATCCATACACATCCCTATTTAGATGTAATTAAAATTAAGTTCATTATGTAGGACTCGCTTTACAAAACTTCCTTCAAATGATAAATCCACTATAATGTCCTTTTATCAAATTTTCTTTAATCTATTTAAGTTTGAATATCTTATTATTACCAATACATTAAAATTATTATATTAATTATATCAATGGTGTGTATATATATATATATATATATATATATATATATATATATATATATATTAACCTCATATTATAAAGTCGATTTTTATAAACTAAAATTTAAACTAAATAAATAAATAAAACTATTGTAAGCAGATTAGCAACATGGAAGTTTAAATAGGGACTGGGGAGGGTAGGGGTCGCTGACGCCACCCCCCACCCCATTTAATTAAATGGGATGGGGGTGGGATCGGCGACCCCTCCTCACCCCCTTAAATGTTTTTAAATATAGATATGGGTGGGGTCTAGCCCCCACCAAATGTTCTTCTAATTAAAACCCTGCAGTCGACCTTAATACGATCTCTGTATTTTCTAAAACCGTGACCCCTAATTCATTTTTTGGTGTCAATATATGTGTATATATATATATATATATATATATATATATTATTTTGATCTTAAATCAATAAAATTTGGATTTTAATATCATAATGGAACTTTATATATGTATATATATACACTAGTGTGTGTGTGTGTGTGTGTGTGTGTGTGTAAGAAATTGTATTTGTGTATATCTATTAAAATGAGAAAAGAAAAGGATTTTTGTATTGAGAAAATTTGATTTTATAATCAAATGAAAATACCCAAGTATCGAAGAAGGAAAATGCATGGAAGCAACTTGATATCAAAATAGAAATTTATAAACAAACCCTTGAATAGGGTAGATTGGAAATAGAAAAATAAATAAAATAGGATGGAGTTGGGTTGTGAATATCCATCCCAAGCTTTCTCCTTCTCATCCATGGCTTCCTCCTCTTCCATCTTCCCTTAACCTACAAAACCAAAAATGAGTGAAATGAGCAAAAGAAATGAATAAAAGCCTTCCTTAGAGATTTTAGGGTTGATTTGAAATTCCTTCATCCAATGGCCTAGATTGGATTCATCCAATGGCCCAAATTGTCTCCTACAAATGTTAGGTGAAAGTAGGTGAGATCATCATTTGATCACATGGGTCCTTTTGAATGGGGCCACTTGTGTGGTTTGAAAGTTAATTAAAATTTGGTATTTCCTTTTTATTATTTTCTTTTGCAACTTTCAATGTTATTAGGCCATGACCTAGGGGAATTTAATTAAACCCTCTCCCTTAATAGTTTAGACCCCTTTATTTTGGAAAATTAAATTAATAGCATTGTGTAAATAAAAGGGTTATTTTAGACTTGGACTTTAATTATTAAATTATTGCATGACCTTAGAAACCCTCTGTATTAAATTAATTTAGGATTAATTGAATAAAATATTTTAATCCTAACCATAGATTAAATTTCATTCTTTTATTTAATAATATTATTTAAGTAATTTTGTGACAACCGTTTGAAACCAAAGGTTAACCTTACAAAATCGCTTGTCTCCTTTAACAATTTTTCTATTATAACCTTTGTTTGGTTTTGGGTTTCGTGTGTAAAATTTTGTGGGCGTTACAAATAGAGTAGAAAATAAATTAAAATTGTTAATTATAAAGTTATGAATCATTAAAAATATTTTACAAGAGAAAACATTTGTAGAGGAAAACAAAATAAAGGTCAACCATTTCAAAAGAGGCCTTAATTTGCAGAGAAAAACAAAATAGACCTCAACCATCTCAAACTATCAAGTCAAGCAATATTTGTTCACTAAAGTATCTATCTTTTTATTAAATTCATATTTATATTTATTTGCAAAATAGAGGTGGTTAATTGCAAAAGTGTACGAGGGCAAGCAAAAGTGTTAGGTATGTTAATATGTGTAGGTGGAGCAATGATGATGGCTCTATACAAAGGGCCAATCATTGAAAAATTTTGGCCAAAAATCTTGGGAACTCATCATTTTGTTGGAGATAATGATGTTCTTGAAGATTTGTTGATGGGTTCTCTTTACCTTTTTGGAGGTTGTTTGTGTGGGTCCATATGGAATATTCTACATATGATCAAATAGAACTCAAATATTATAGGTTTTGGAAATAATTGTGTAAAAAGTTTTTATATGGGTAATTTATCTTAATTATTTTGACAATGAATTAATGAATGTGATCCAAAAAATTAATATAAATACTTTCTACATATTATTAGTCCCCATGTCATAAGGCAAGGTAAACTATAGGAATCATTTTCCTAGTACCAAGATTTCATTCAACCAATCACAATCAACTTATTTTTTCATATGGTCTTCATGAATAGTTTTAATCAATATGTGATTGGTTGATATATTTTTTCTACTTATTCTCCTTATTCCCGCAATAAATTGATGTCATAATTATTTCTATATTCATGGAACACATGGACCACATGTCAATTTTTTATTCCATCCTAAATGACAAGTCCTAAATTTAAGAAAAAAAAATTGATAGCTTTTCTCCAATAAGCATTAATTTATTTGGTCGTGAACATTGATACATCTATATTCCAGAAATGCCTTATTAATTAATACTATATTTACAAATAGTAAATTTGAGGGCCATGACCACATTTGTTGTGTGTATTACATGTTTTGCTACAAACCATGAACTGAAACTATTTGTTTGAGTCAAATACGGAGACCGGAACCTTTCAATGTTGACATAGCAAAAGATCATATATGTTCTCGATGAGGAGGAAAGAGAGACTTGCACGGGTGTGTCAACCTCTAGGTATAGCAAGTTACGTAATGCCAATAACGATGTCGGGTGGGATGCCATCCAAAGCCTAAAATCGCCTACTATGAAAACTTTGTTGATCCCTTAGAGAAATGGATCCTCCAATAATGTAGCTCAAATAGATTTGGGTCTCCTCTCTCTATCATCGTTGATTTCTTCTTGGGTTGGACTCAAGACGTGGTGGCCAAGTTTGGGAATATGTAAAGTCATATTATATTCATCCGGCACATTTTCCATGTCTTTTGTTTCTTCTTTGTGGAAACAAATGCCACAACAAGGCGTGGAATCGATGACAGGAAGTCTTTATTCAAGAGCTTCCTCATACGGATTCGTTTATCCTAGTGACAGGATCATATGACCCCCATAAAAATTTCCATAAGATGCCAAACATAATGGCATACATGAATCTTTCTCCATGGGACCTACATCCTCCTCCATGGCACCTAGTCAAAGACAATGCAATCAACATCCTCTCCATGACTCATGTGAATTCTTGATACCGGTATCCCGTGGTTGATACAAAAGTAGAGAAATCAGATGAGGAATGGATGTGAGAAGGTGGTGACATTTAATGCATCTCTTTTGAAAACCTTCCCCATTCCGTCAATTAAACAAGTAACAAAAAACTTCAAACACAAAAACTGGGAACTATACAACTGTATTCGCAGAAGCTCGAGGGGAGAAGTGACGAAACTGGGAACTCTGCAATTGTATTTGCAGAAGGTCAATGGGAGAAGAGATGAGTATTGCGAAGGTGCATTGTGTATAATTGGTAAGAAGAATTGTGTATGTAAAAATATTTAGGTGAATGAAACTTACTGAGGCTATGCAATTTTTATATTTTAAAATTGTTCACGAGATAAAAAAAAAACAATTTTCTATTTTATAGAGCAATCGTGTGTGACGTATATTTAATTTTTTTCAAAATTTCCTTTAAAAAAACATGGTTGCAATGACTGAAAAATAGAAAAAGATATGTTTAAAAATAGTCTAGGTAATAAGTAGATGAAGTGACATGTTACCGATGTTAAACTCCCAAGAACAAATAAGCATTAAAATGCTACCTTCTTCACTATTTATTGATGCAAAATCATAGCCCCCGAATGGTCGGGTTTAGAGATGGGGCATTTGGTGTGATTGCACAACATGGAGCTATCCTAAGTGTGGGACCTTGTGAAATAGGATAGATCTCTGGAGAAGGTTGGTTCCTACTCCTAATCCTACCTGCCACTAACTACTCCTAATGCAAGCAAAAAAACTAGCTACACCTAATCTAACCTTCCAAGGAGACAAGGGGAGAGAAACTTGTATGAAATAAAATCTACACTAAGAGTGGTGATACACCAAGAAAAGGATATTTTAGAAATATCCCAACCCCGTAAAATGGAGGAGAATGCACTTGGATAGGGTGGTTGGTGATGAACAAGCATGCTAAGGAGGAGGATGTCACTCTCGCTATTTGTCTCATGAATATGAATGTGGGCAAGGGTATCGATGTGGAAAAGGATTGGGAAAATTCAATAGAGATGGTGACCCTAGGGAGACCAGTGCTTCCAGGAATATGGCTTGTGTGGGTGATCCTAATGTCTTTGATGAATGGAGTAGGAAAATGTTGTACCTGGAGGGTGTCCTGAAGGCCATGGAGGTCTTCAAGTGTTGGCCAAAGAGATTCTATGGTGGACATTATCAATATTTCCAAGAAAATGGTCACAGATCAAGTTCAAACTAAACATAGAGTTAACGAGCTGGAAAATCAAGTGAAGGTTTTGTTGGACAGGGTGGATATGATGGAATCAGAAACAAAAGAAGGAAATTCAACCTCAGGATCAGTAGCTCTGAGGAGGAGATGGATAATGGTGGACATGGTGGGTCCTGATCCCCAGTTTACTTGTGTTTTGGTTGGTGCTCCTTGGTCGTGTGTTGCAGGTTGTTGGTGCCCTCTCTGAAATTTGGGCGAAACAAAGGCAAACTTTTGGTTCTTAGTTGTTTTTTTCTTTCCGTCTCTAGGGGTTTCCTCTCTGGGTCCATTTTACATCAGTAAGAGTTAAGATGTCTTAACTCATTTTCTGGGACTCTTTTGGTTTGGTAACTCCTGTTGGTTATCTCTTTTTGCTCCACTCTCTTATATGGCCCCTAGGAGCCGATCCCTATTTTTTTCCTTATCTAATAAAAAACTTGCACCATTTCCAAATAGACACAACACACATAAACCCTACAATGAAACAAAGAATATGCACGTATATTTCAAACACAATGAGAGGCAAGAAAGTGACAAAATAATGCAAGGATTGACAAATGAATCAAAAACACTATTTTTATTACTCTAGAATATGCGTTATACATTTCTTTAGCAAAAGGAGGTAATAAATTCCATTACAAATATTAGAAAGAAGACCTTAAGCCCCATGAAATTCACAATAGCTTAGCTAGAGAAATAGGGGTACAAAGGAGAAATGACCAACTTTTTGTTTTTGTAATCCCTTTACATTTAATAGGAAGAAAACTTAGAGAAGAGAGAGAGAGGAAACCCAAAATCCCTTCCAACCACCTACAAAATCCATCATTATACCTACAAGAGTGATGGGCAAGTTTGCAAAGCCCATACCCTTTTATACTTTGCCTTATGGTATAAGGAAACACACCCATACCTTCATTAATCGCACCTCACCTACCCCTAGCACAATACAAATTTCATCATTTTCAAAAGTCTAGAACATTTGAAAATGCACCTTTGATGATTCCATGTTGTATGGTTTCTCCTTAGCTTTCTCGATGACATTTATTTTGCGAGAAATGGATAAATCTAGCTCAAGATATGACATTTTGGGTTTTCGGGGCCTCTCGTAGTTTTGGGGTTTGAAACCCTACGAAAATAATTTTTAAGCCTTTATCTGCAAAGGTCTCATTTTCATCTTTTCGTTGACTAATATTTGGTGAGAAACCAACACCCAAAGGCCAAGTTATGGCTCTTTGATTGAAGGGGTGTTTTGTGTTTTTGGGCATGTATTGTTGTATTAGCGAGTAGCTCACCGAGCAGCTCATTGAGCTACTTGATGAGTTAGGGTCGGGCTTCCCCATTTTCATCTCCTTCAAGCACTACAATCACCTGCATGCTTAATGGGCCCCTCTAACTTCATTAATTGTTCGGCATTGTCTATTCAAGCTTTTAGGTTGGCCGACAAAGTACTAGGCTTTCTCATCCATCTATGTCCTTGGCGAGACCCTTCATTCTCCTTATCGAGTTCCCACTATACCATGGCAAGCCGGGATTACACCTCCCATGTTGGGTGAACCATTCCTTGATCATAAAACCCCTTATTCCTTTGTATTGGCTTCTTGAAGGCCCCATGCCCTTTTGGATTTGGTTGACTAGTCGTTTCCCACTTTCGGGTTTTACTACTTTGTGGAAAAAACCTCGATCTCCCCTTCCATATGTTGGTGAGATCATTTTGGGATTTTCTCCTTTTTTAGTACCGAGCTCCAGCTCCTATCGATCTTGCCTTGTGCTTTTTAATTTCTTCCTCCTTGCTTCATTCCATAGTTGGATTATGTAGCATCGTGACACGGCATTGGTTTAGTCCGCAATTTTTTCCATGCGGCGACCCAACCTACCATTCTACCTTGATGACCAACTCCCATTGATCGGGTCAACTAGTCCACTTCAAACTCCCATGCATCATATTTTTCGAGCTTTTTCCTCATGGAGTTGGTTACTATTCATATGGCTCTCCCGAAATCTCCAAAGTGTCGAATTCTCGATGTTTGAAATTCAAACTTTGGGGTTCGACTTTCTCTTGCCTTGCCACGACACTCTTCATTCACCCATCGGGTTTCTCTCGAATTCTCGAAATCTCAAACTCTAAAATTTGGAGTTTGGGTTTCAGGTTTCTTGTTCATTTTTCCCACCAATGTCAGTCTCTATCCCGAGTTCCAAACTGCTTTTTTTCCTAAAATTCGAGGCTACTTTTCTTTGAAAACCTTTCCCGGCTATTCATCGGGCTCTCTAATGTGTGCCATCTAGCTCGGTTCAAACGTTAAGCCCCTGCAATGCACTTAGCTTGAGTGAGTCCATATTTTCATGGGCCCACCTCATGATCTATTCTTTTATGGCCCATTCACTTATTGTGTTGACGTGGCCAATCAAAAATATGGAGTTGAGAGTATTGCTCCCATGGCGAGTTATTTTCCCCGTGATCCATTCATTTTCTCGAATCACCTTCACAGCCTCTTCACCGAGTTATCTCTAACATCGGCCATGGATCTAATGCTCAAGGCACCTTCTAGATTCTCCCTCACGCTTTAACTCTTGATTCAACACTTATGAGCTCGAACACAAGCTCCTACAACTAGCTCAAGCATCCATTTCTCTCGCCTATTGTGTCTTCATGAGCCGGTTCTCAATTCGGTGAATGTCGACCTCTTGCTAGCTCCAAATCAAAGTTTTGGTTGACCTCATGAGATCGGGACGATGGAGGAAATTGAGTTTTGAGCCTTTTTTCCAAAAAGGGTTAAAATGTTTAGAAAAGTCGCGGCCCGTCTTCAATCATAATGTGCCACGTGTCCTAGTTAAATCGAGTAGTGGGTCGATGGAGAAATTTGTGTTTTTGAGCCCCTTTACAAAAAGGGAAAAAGTCAAAGTTGAAGCCCACAGGGAAAAAGTCAAAGGTGAAGCCTGTCGTTGAAAAGTCAAAGTGGGAGAGAAGAATGGCGGAGAACTTTAAGTTTTTTTATCCTTTTTCCCGGAAAAGGTTAAAATGTTTAGAAAAGTGCCACGACCCATCTCCAATCGAAAGGTGCCACGTGTCTAAGTTGAAAATTCAAAGCAGAGGTGCGGGCCAATTTTTTCCAAATTGCCAAATCTCTAAA
Source organism: Taxus wallichiana var. yunnanensis (assembly GCA_018340775.1). NCBI lineage: Eukaryota > Viridiplantae > Streptophyta > Pinopsida > Cupressales > Taxaceae > Taxus > Taxus wallichiana. The sequence goes on along the minus strand of CM031237.1, from coordinate 208,155,634 downwards.
AATCTTAAAATGCAAATGGATTTCCCCATGATAGCTCCAATCCCTTCTTGCCACATGGATGTCCCAATTTCAAAGCTATAGGAGCAAATTAAACGGCCTATATTTAAACTGGAAAATCAAATCTAACATTCGCTTTGCAAGATCTGGTTTTAACCCGTCATGAGCATTTTCTTCACAACAAAGGAATTTGAAAAGGCGTCAAACATTTGTAAATATTGTAACCATTTTGGAAGAGGATATAATGGCTTATTGACGTCATTCCAGTGCAGTGATTGATTTTGAAAAGATGAGAGTGCTCAGCACTGAAAAGATAGAAAACACCATTCTTCTTCTATTTTCTCTTCTTCCTCAAATTTTTCCATCCTCACGCTATGTACAAACTCCGATCGAGCTTAAATAATAAAAATAAAGAATTCTTACCTCTTTGATTGAGGAATTGATTGGTACTTTGTGACCAATGGGTTTCATTCGGTCTTGTAGCTTCTCCTACGGATTTGTTTTTCTTCTAATTATAAATGCATGTAAATGAAATTTCTAATTAATGTGTGTGGGCATCTGATATTCTACTCACAACATTAGTTTCTCCTATCTCCATTCTCACTCCCTTTCCCCTTCTCAGACAAATTTCTTCTCTAGTGAGAAATTGCTAGCTTTTCCACAGGGTCAGTGGAGTGCCCCTGTTAGATCTCTAGTCGAAAGGCCACCATTGAAATCCACTTTTTCACGCATACACATACGGAAGCTGCACCATTCAAGTAGAGGGACTTAGACTCCCATAGCATTAGATTGAAAACCACAAATTTTCCCATAAGACAAATTTTCTTGCCAATAGTTTTTTGCGCCATCAGTGGGGCATATTTTTGTAACATCTACACCTAAAAACGACCTCGGGGTCATAAAATGCAAAAAATATTCTAGAAGAAAATTTTCTGAGATTGAATAATCACGCAAGCTTCATACATGTAAATCATGGCTATTCGGGAAATCCTCCCGTGAGAGACCTTATTTACTCTTTCATATCCAAGAAGACATTGCTTCTTATCTGAGAGAAGCTATTTGGCATAAGAGACAAAGTGTTGATCAATACTTCATTGCCATAAGGATTCTGGACTTGGAAGAGGAATGTATTGTCGAACTGGAAAGGTAGAGACAAATTCTAGTACCCAGAGAAGAGCATAAAGTTTCAAGTGGTGATAGAAGGTACACTGAAACTAAGGCTTGGAGGACAAATTGATCCCACATTTGAAGATCTTGAAAGAGAGGCGATTTTGAAGTGGAGATAAGGGCTCAACTTGAAGAAATATAAAGACTCCAAATTGAAGCGAAAGAAAGAGCAACATCAGAAGTAGCCTTACCAGGACTAGAGGATAGAAATAGGAATAAAATGGGTGATCACGAGCATGAGGAACGTAGGCTTAACGTACCATGGGGAAGAAATATTTTCCACTCGCTCTTCCACAACCACTTCATGTCCTCCCAAGAGGCTCAAGAAATAACTTCCCAAAATTCAAAGGGGATGGTTCTCGGCTCCAGAAGAACATGTAGCAGCATTCATCATTGTTTTTGGAGTGTTAGGAGTTGAAGATGAAGATGTTTCGAGTTAGGCTCTTTGCGTAGTCACTCCAAGAAAAATGTTACTTGAATGGTTCTACATATTGCCCCCAAGATCTATTACATGCTTTGGAAGATATAAGAAGTGCATTTGAACATAGGTTCAAGAGCATAGAAGATTGTCGGATCTACCGGTCTAATTGGTTCATATGAAGAAGGAGACCTCTAAATCAATGAGAGATTTTGTAGCAAGTTATAATTAGTTGACAAGAAGGATCCCAAATATGTGGTACCCCACGAAAACAACTTGAAAAGGTTCTTCATCGTTCTTTGCCACGGAAGTTGGTTTCTTCCTCGAAAATCCCAACCAAGAACATTGAGGAGGTTCAAGACTTTGCAGTTGAGACGATGATGATCTAATTCTTTACGGCAAAGTGAAAGGACCAAATGGGAAGCAAAAAGGTCAGAGTTTGAATTCAATCACCACTGATCCGATGTTCCAAAAAATGGAAAATGACCTAGTTGCTTTGAAGAAGTAGTTGTCACAAATCACAATGAGGAATGCTCCAAGGAGACCAAATCCTCCTGATAGACCAAGAATTGCTACACCTCCTCGTAGGATTTCTCTTGAATCACCACAAGTCAATGACATCGTGACACTAAGGAATCAAAAGAAATAGCATACATTGAGGAAACTGAAGAAGAAAGCATGGATGACTACGAAAACTATCTTGAAATTAAAGAGGTTGGCATGCACAATGGCTGGATTGAATACATTGATGATGAGGAGGAAGGTGATGAAGAAGATCCAAGTTTTTCATGTACCATTTTCACTCGTGCACAATCCAAGAATGGTGTTTCAGCCTCAACAGTTGCAACTGAGAGTAGGAAGAACAAATAAGATAGCTCTTTAAATCCTCCACTAAACAAGATCATCAGCAGGGGATCACCATTACCACCTTCCATGGAATCATCTAGAGAGAAATCAGATTCACCAGTTGTCAAGGATCACACTACTATGCCAAGTAAGTTATTTGATTCTTCTCCCAACTCAAAATTTGTTAAGAGCAATTCTCTTCTAAATACTAGTTTTGCAAGAACATCTAAATTTCAATCAAGGGCTACACTCTCACCTCCTTCCAAGCCAATTGCTACATTTGAAAAGGAGAAACCAGCACCAAAAGTAACAAAACCTATGCCATTTAAGTCCTCATCCACTATTGGAAACTCTTCCTCATCTACCATAACTCCATTTGACTTTGTGGAGCATGCAAGTAAAACCAAAGTTCAGCTCTCTGAGATTGAATACCTACAAACACATCCTACCCAATTTGACAGATTCATCAAGGCAATTTGGGGTGGTAACTCTACATCCCAAATATCTAATTCTAAAGGCTTACTTCCCACACCATCCATACCACCTTCTCAAAACATGTTAGCCCTCAGTTCCTCCAACATCAACAAAGTTGAGCCTTTCTACCTGTCACTTCTCATCAAAGGTTTCCAACTGAACAATTGCATTATAGATTTTGGAGCCTTAGATAATGTGATGCCAGCAAAAGTTACAAATGATCTTGGCCTCACTTTGACCCGGGTAAATGGCACATATTATTTAATGGAATCCAAACAAGTTCCATTAGTAGGAAGAATCAAGGATGCTCATGTTACATTAGTGATTACCACGACAAGAAGATACTCTTGACCATTTTGGTGGCGAGATATCCCAAGATCTTTTGGTATGCTTTTGAGTAGAAGTTTTTGTAGAGATCTAGGTGGAGAAATAAAAATGGATTGTCATCTTCAACTATCCCAATGAAAGGAGAAATGAAGAAGTTGTTGCCAGTCAGGAAAATGAAATTCACAATAAGGAAATCTGATGATCCAAGAGCTAACATCCTCTTTCAAGATTGTGGGCTAGGAAACTACTTCCTTACATCACAAAAGGAAGATAACTTGCCACTCCTCATGGAGGAAGAAGAAGATCAGATTTGGACAATGGAGTTTGATGGTAGTCATGCTAGAGCAGGTTCAGCAACTGTTGTAGTATTATACTCTCCCTCCAATGAGATATATCCTTTTGTTTACAAGTCTGTAATTTGATAATATAAAAAATACGGTAGAATATGAAGCATTGCACTTAGACATGAATGCAGCAGAGGACATGGGAATCAAGAAACTGAGATGCAAAGGTGATGCTGAGATTATGGTGAAGCAGGTCCACCAACAATATCAGGTGAAAAATCCAAGGCTCGAGACACTATAGAAACAGAGTGTGGGACTGCATTGAATTCTTTGATGCATTCTCCATTGAAGTTATCCCTAGGGAGTAGAATGAAAAGGTTGATTCTCTAGCAGTGTCAGCTTCCTTAGTAACACCTCATCCTTCTTTTGGAAAGGATAAAGTGACCATTGAGATGGTGTTCAGACCCAACATACCGATAATGCAAATCACTACTGTCTTCAATGATGATAAGCAGATCCTATCCTTCTTAGAAAAAGGGATAACTTCAATAATCTATTATTTGAAGGAAGTGAAAACCCACACTGTGAATCAGCCCCCAAAGAAGAGAAGGAAGGAATTGAGGGAATTGATGAAGAGGGAGTAATCAAACTGAAAGGAAACAAAATCCCCAAAGGCCTAGTTTCTTTAGAATACCTCTTTGACAAGCATGATAGGTTCATCCAAGAGAAAGAAAAACAATCTTCTCGGTGTCCATCTGATTTTGATCAAGAAAACATTGGCACTTCAGAGAATCCAAGGATGGTTAACATTGGTAAATGTTGCTCACCATAAGAGAAGAGAAAGTTTGTTTCTCTACTAAAAAGTACTCACATGTCTTGGCCTACTCCTATGATGAACTCAAATCTTTTCAGCCAAAGGAAATGCATCACTCCATTCCTTTGAAATGGGGAGCCAAGCCCTTAGGTAAAAACAAAGGCCCTATAATCCAAAGATTATCGATGTTATCAAAGAAGAGGTGACAAAGATGCTCAATGCTAGAATCATCTTTCCCATCCACCATTCAACATGGGTGGCTAACATTGTGCCAGTAAGGAAGAAGAATGGGGAAATAAGGATTTGTGTAGAATTACGAAATCAAATCAAGCATCTCTCAAAGACAACTACCATCTTCCAATCATGGATCATATTTTACAAGCATTCACTGGATCTCGAGATGCTCTCTTTGCTTGATGGATTTTCGTAGAATACAACCAAATCAAGGTAGCAAAAGAGGATTATAAAAAATAGCCTTCACAACACCTTGGGGCACTTTTCCTATAGCGAGAATGCCTTTTGGCTTGATTTATGTTGGAGCCACTTTCCGAGAGCAATGGACTTGGCCTTGAAAGATTTGAAATATTACATTTTCATTTACCTTAATAACCTCACAGATTTTCTCAAAGAGGAGGAGATCATATCGCCATTTGTAGCATGTCCTTACAAGGTGTAGGAAACATGGCATTTCTCTAAACCCAAATAAGTGCATCTTTGGAGTCACAGAAGGTAAGTTGTTGGGACACATTGTGAACAAACATGGAGCACACATTGATCCTGAGAGGGTCAAAGCTATCCAAGCACTAGCCTTACCAACCAGCAAGAAGGGAGTTCATTCATTCTTTAGAAAGGTAAACTTCCTTCATCGTTTTGTGCCTGAGTTTTCTAAACTGACTAAGCATATAACTTCCATGATGAAGCCTCAAGCAAGTTTCAAGTGGAATAAGGAAGGAAAAATAACATTTGAGGAGATCAAGAAAGCCATTGCCAAAGCTCCAACTCTTGTATCTCTATATTTCAACAAGGATTTCATCATGTATTGTTATGCATCAGAACATACACTCTTTGTTGTCCTTGTTCAAAAAAATGATGAAGGTTTGGAAGCACCCATTGCTTTCATGAGCTTTCCTTTGAAAAATCATGAGCTAAAGTACAACCAATTAGGAGAAACATGCCTACGCAGTGGTCAAAGCTGTTAAAAGTTTCATATTTTATATTCTCAATTCCCACACAATGTGGTGATGGTCCTGAAGTGTAATCAATTCCATTTTGACTCAACAAGATCATGGGGCAAAGAGAGGAAGTTGGATTATAAAGACCCAAGAGTATGACTTGAGATTAGACCCTCTAATTTGGTAAGAGGAAATGGTTTGTGTCAAGCCGATTGTTGAAGATAAAGCTCTCAAAGTTCAATAGGGAGAAAAGGATTGTGTTTGCTTAACCTATTGAGGAGATAGTCCACATGCACTCTTTGTCACCACTACTTGATGAGTGGTATGCTGACATTGCTTACTATCTCACTTATGGAGAATGCCCTCCTCATCTTGATTACAAACAAAGAAGGACACTCAAGCTAAAGGCAGCCAAGTTTGTGATCTAGAATCATGCACTTTATAAGAGAGGCCTAGATGGTTGTTTCCTCAGGTGTGTAGATAAGGAGCAACAAGGAAAGTTTCTCAAAGCACATCATGATCAAGCTTGTGGTGGACATTTCTTAGTAATGGTCACCACACATAAGATCCTTAGAAGGAGATATTATTGGCCCTCCATCTTTGTAGACACTTAGGATTGGGTTTCCAAATGCAAAGCATGTCAACAATTTGTTTGAAATCCACAGCTAGCTTGCGCCACTCGGGCCTGTGGTGATTGAAGAACCATTTCAGCAATGGGGGCTAGATTTTATTAGTGTTCTGAATCCTCATTCTAGTGCAGGACATACTTATTTACTCACTACAACTAATTACTTCACTAAATGGGTGGAAGCCATCCCAACCAAGTAAGCCAACTCTGAAACAGTCTGCAACTTCATCAAGGAGAATATCATTGTTCATTTTGTAATACCACAAAAAAATTTGTAGACAACGCCACCTATTTCTCTTCCAAAGAGCTCATAGATTTTTGTTATGGCTTTGGATTCTCCCTATCTCACTCTTCTGACTACTACCCATAGGGAAATGGGCAAGCTGAGTCAAGTAATAAGAACATTATGACCATTTTTCGCAAGCTGGTAGATGAGAATCAAAGGAACTAGCACAAGAAGCTATATGATGCATTGTGGGCTGATAGGATCACTCCTAAGAAGGCAATAGGTATGTCACCTTTCCAAATTTTGTATGGAGTTGAGGCAGAGATTCCCCTCACAATTGAGATGCCAACTCTCAAGTTGCTACAAGAAATAGAAGATGGTCAATACAAAGACTCCATTGACAAGAGGATCCTCTTCCTGGAAAAGCTGGAAGAAAGCAGATGCCAAGTGGTGGATAGAATTAAAGAACACTAATTGAAAGTGAAGAAGATATTTGACAAGAAGGCAAAGGCAAAGAGAATTCAAGGTTGGAGATTTTGTTCTGCTATGGGACAAGAGAAGAGAACCAAAGGGCAGCCATGGAAAGTTTGATTCATTATGGCTCGACCCATTCCAAATTCATGGAACTTGTGGTGAGAATGTTTTTCTCCTCTCATACTTGGATGGAATGCCATTGGAATTTCCTCAAAGTGGGAAATACTTGAAACAAGTATCATCAATGAAAGTGGGTTGTCCCCGTCTTGTACCATAGGTGATTTTCGTAGGTGTGTTTTTCCTTTTTTTTTTGTGTGGTTCTAGTTTAGTTTTGTTTGGTTTGTTGTGTGTTTTCTCCTTCTTCCATTCTTTCTCAGAATTGTACATGACTCTGCAAGGCCCAATGGATAAGGCACTGGTCAACGTAATATGTTTTGAAACTTGAGATTCTAGATCCTCATGTCATGCCCTAGCCATGCCCAGTTCACGCCATGTCCCCAAGCTAGAGCCAGTTGTTGTCTCCCGAAAACTGCTCTGCGTTTTCATAGCCAAATTCAAAATTTTTGAGCTCATGCCCTTCGTTGGTGTTTAAGCCAAGTTAGAGATTTAAGAATTTCGCAAAAGTCGTGCCCTAGTGTTGTTTAAATCTCTATTTTTCTCATTTTGAGAATTTCTCCATCTCTTCTCAAATTTTCACCTAAAATGCTGAAATTGTCGATTTTGGTTCATTTCGTAAAAGTAGAAGTTTTGGTCCTAGGTTACACAAGTTCATGAAGGACACTTAGGACCCAAAAGCCGAAATTGTCGATTTTGGTTCATCATGGAAAAAGCGAAGATTTTTTTAACACTTTTGGTCACTTTTGGCAAGTTCATGAGGACACTTGGGACCTGAAAAGCCAAAATTACGATTTTGGTTCATTGCGGAAAAAGTGGAAGTTTTTTTCCCAGGTTGCACAAGTTCATGAGGGACACTTGGGACCCAAAAAGCTGAAATTTCCGATTTTGGTTCATTGCGAGAAAAAGTGGAAGTTTTTTTCCCAGGCTGCACAAGTTCACGAGGGACACTTGGGACCCAAAAATCTGAATCGGCTAAAAAATTCAAAAGCGTGAGAGCGGGCCAACGGAGGAAATTGAGTTTTTGAGCCTTTTTCCAAAAAAGGTTAAAATGTTTAGAAAAGAGCCGCGACCGCATCTCCAATCAGAATGTGCCACGTGTCCTAGTTAAATCGAAGCAATGGGTTGGTGGAGAAATTTGTGTTTTTGAGCCCTTTGCAAAAAGGGAAAAAGTCAAAGTTGAATCCCATAGGGAAAAAGTCAAAGGTGAAGCCCACCATTGAAAAGTCAAAGTGGGAGAGCAAATTGAGTAGTGGCAGAGAACTTTGAGTTTTTAGCCTTTTTCCTGAAAAAGGTTAAAATGTTTAGAAAAAGCCGCGACCTCGTCTCCAATCGAAGGTGCCATGTGTCTAAGTTGAAAATTCAAAGCGAGGTGTGCGGGTCAATTTTTTCAAATTGCCAAATCTCTAAAAATTCTCAAAATTCAAAGGGCTTTCCCCATGACCACTTCAATCCCTTCCCCTATGTGGAAGGCCCGATTTCAAAGCTATAGGAGCAAATTAAACGGTCTATATTTAAACTGGAAAATCGAATGTAACGCTTTTCTTTGCAAGATCTGGTTTTAACCCGCCATGAGCATTTTCTTCACAACAAAGGAATTTGAAAAGGCGTCGAGCATTTGTAAAGATTGTAACCATTTTGGAAAAGGATATAATGGCTTCTCGACGTCATTCCAAGGGTTGGTGATTGATTTTTGAAAAGACCAGAGTGCTTTGTACCTGGAAAAGATAGAAAATGCCATTCTTCTTCTATTTTCTCTTCTTCCTCGAATTTATTCCATTCTCAAGCTATGTACAAACTCTGCTCAAGCTTCAATAATAAAAAGAAGGAATTATTTCCTCTTTTATTGAGGAATTGATTGGTACTTTGTGACCAATGGGTTTCATTCGGTCTTGTAGCTTCTCCTACGGATTTGTTTTTCTTCTAATTATAAATGCATGTAAATGAAATTTCTAATTAATGTGTGTGGGCATCTGATATTCTACTCACAACATTAGTTTCTCCTATCCCCATTCTCACTCCCTTTCCCCTTCTCAAACAAAGTTCTTCTCTAGTGATAAATTGCTAGCTTTGCCACGAGGTCGGTGGAGTGCCTGCTGATCTGAACGGTGAAAGGCCACCATTGAAATACACTTTTTCACGCATGTATATACGGAAGATGCACTGTTTCAAGTAAAGGGACTTAGATTCCCAGGCGTTGACTTGAAAACCACCAATTTTCCCACAAGACAAATTTTCTTCGCCAACACATCTTCCATCAGCGTTCATATGTGTCGAGTTCGAGCTCATTTCCTTTGTTATCTAAGTGTCTCGACCTAGCTTTACTGTTCGAGCTCACCATCTAAGCCTGGTCCCTTTACTCATTGGGTTCACCAAAAGTTCCTCGAATCACTTTGTTAGCTTTTGAACTGACATTATTTTCCCCTTTACTAAATTTCACAACTATGAGTCATGCTTCCTTAGTGAGCTTCAAACTTGACTCATAACTGGCTCCGTCAAGCCATATCATATTTTTTTGCATGGATCATGATCCCCCTGGATTCATGGTGTATACACAAGTTTGTGATGTATGTAAGTAGAATTGAAACTAACACCTAGTAGCTTCAATAAAATGCTAAACTAAACCTATGCATCATCATGCTAAGAGCTTAAGAAAATCTAACCTATCAACATTTCTACATTAAACATGAAATGAACATTTCAAGCTAATATGCTAAACAAATTAACTTTTATCTCTTATTGAATGCTAAATGAGATGAGATTGAACCTATGTAGATCTCTAACAATCAAAGAGTTGATTATGTTCTTGAAATCTCAAGGTTTCTAAGAATGGAGTATTATCGAATGTATGGCTATAAGACCATTTTGATTATCTTCATATGACCCAAAATCTTGGATGGATGAAATGCAAAAAAGAGGCTATTAGCTCAAATGAAATATGATCTAAGATAAAAATGCATATAGATTAGCTATAAGCATGAAAGGTGTGTAAAGGGTAAGAAGAAAGGTAGGAGGAGGGATCCTTATATAGCTCAATGGATAAAATAATCTCTACATCCCTTTACATGTGGGATAATAGAGAGGTTGGGTTAGTTGTGGATAAGGATGGTTGAAAGGGGTTGAGTCAACCTTAGGAGAGTTTATTTTTCCTTTAGTGACTCATGGGGTTTGAGGGGATTTATTAATTAACCCAAGTGATTAATTAATAGGTGAGCAAGCTTATAGAAGCTTTTTAGAGGAATAATTAGCATGATTTAGACTATGGGAGGAATTTAATCTAATAAATGATGATTTATTGATTTAATGGAAGAGGAAGCTAATTAATTAATAATAATTAATTAGTCTAGATAGAAATGGGGATTAATTAATGGAAGGTCATTAATTGGTGTATTTGTTAGATAGAAGAGTTAATTAATTAATGTAATATAACTAATTAATGGTGATAGAAGAGAACCATCGAGGAGCTCGATAAGACGGATCGCCCACATGACCGCTTGGGTATGTTTCATGCTTGGAAAAAAGTCAAGATCAAGTGTTGATCAAGCAGCCAAAAAGTAGTCCCGCATGCTTCTACCGCTCTCTTTTGTTATACTTAATCATCAAGCTTGTTGAGTATCGTTACATTTTTTCTTTGCATTGTTTTTCTTGTTAAGCCTCGCTTGTGTAAATTTTCCTCGGCTATGTTGATTTTCATTGTTCCTCTTGGACTTGGTTAGTCTCTGCTTATGTTTCTCACTCTTATTCCGGCTTAAAGGCCTTTTTTGTATTCAAGGGTATAGTCCCTTTCAAAAACTATTTGCCATTATTAAAAAAATGGTGATAGAAGAGAAAATGAGAATTTATTGACGATATGTCATTAATTTTGGGAAAGGATATAATTAGCACAATTTAAGTATTTAAATTGCTCGAGCTAAATTGTAGGTGTCTACATTTGTCCCTCTTTGGGGTGGCGTAAGTGATGTCACTTCAAAGATAGTAGACAGATAAAATTTTGAAGGCGTAGAAGAAAAATCCGAGCAGTGAGTAGAAGTGGGAGAAGCCCCCTCGAGTGTCGATGGGGTGATGAAATAAGGTGATCGACAATCAAAAAAGGTTAGAAAAATGGATAGAAGAATGGGTAGGGGCAGGATGCCCCAGGTGAATCATAAGAATAGTGTTGATAGGAGGGTGATGTAGAAGAAAGATGGAGAAGTAGAGAGAAGAACTAGCTTTCATCCCTTGCATTGGCAACAACCTTAGTTTCATCATATTTCCAAAGATCTACGTCATGAGTCCTTATTAAAAATGTAAGCATACGACAAAATTAGGATGACATGAAAAGCCATACTATGAATAGTTGTCCATTGCTTGAAAATACCAACTCCATGCAAAATACAAAATGCAATGCAATACGAAAAAGTAAAAGATGACTAACTCCTTAGCAACATACATAATGCAATGCAATATGATAAAGTAAACAAGCTAACCTAAAAAACATAATGCAATGTTTTTGTTATCAAGCTTTGATTATAAAATGTGTGAATTGGCGACAAGGGTTAAAAGATGGTGCCCCAAGCAAGGATACATTCAAGTGGAATAACGAAGGACACTTGGGTCCTATGAAAAGCAATCATGCACCGTGCTTTGTGAAATAGTACCAAGCAACTCATTATGCCCCAAATAACATAGTAAGTAAACAGGATTTGTTGATGGAGGTAGATCAAAATGATCCACAAGTCATGCGAAGAACAAGCTAGAACCAAAGAGAGATGTTGTGTTGGATGATTTTTTTATTGTTTAGAAACATATTTGAAATTTTTGTAATTTTTAACATATTTGAATGTTTTTTTATTTTGTGATTTTACGAGACTATGTGCGGGAAGAAAAAAAGAAGCATGGATGCCCCAATGATAGATGGGATGTACAAAATTAGTTGAATTCCATGTGTATGCGCAAGAAAGTGAAGATGTAAAAATGCCCCAGCGATTAGGTGGGAGTATTCAAAGGAAAACTCTTCACACGTAGAAGGGGATCAAGGCCAATATATAAAATACGTTCAATCATGAGGGACGAAGGATGCCTCCAGTGTAAGTTGGCCAAGAAACAAATTATAGAAAGGAAGTGGGTGATTGATTTATTAAAGGGGATAAAGGTGTCCACAAACATAACAAAAAGGAAAGCTTATACACATGGATAATCTAAATGAAGCTAAAGAACAAAGGATGATCTGAAAATATTTAGAAGGTGGTCAATGAAAAAGTGATTAGCCTAAGGCACAAATCATGAGACAAGACATGCACTAAAGCAAGAGTTTGAACAAGGTCTAAAAAGTAACACTTGGTAACATACTAATCTGTTTTCTCATAGAGATCCAGTGTGTGCATGTGGAAATGAATTACCTCTTGAAGGAAAGAGTTGATAGATAAAAAGTGAAGACACTAGCCAATGTGTAGGAATGATTTAGTTTGAAAGGTGATTTTGAATGGATTGTGGAAGGAGAGTCGTACATTACTCTCATTTGTCATCCGGGCATCCATAGCCCCGATGGAGATGCATTTGATATTAATCACAATATTTCTCTACTGCCATTCAGAGTCTATAGCCCCAGTAGAGATTATTGGAAATACCCCAAGAGAGAGTTATATATCAATTTGCTTTTTTTTTTAGCTTTTACTTTTTGATTGATTGATTTTGATTTTTTTTTTCTAAAAAATTATTTCAGCTCTCTTGTTTTACAAGGGGTTAAGAACCACTGATGGCTTGATGGAAGGATGTGGAAGTGATTGTGATGATGACATTGGCTAGTGTCAAAAAATATGCCCAAAATTCTTCCCAACAAGTTTATTATATGTAGATAGTGATAGGATCTCTAAGAGGTCATTCGTTCTTTAATTTACCAAGGTTATGAAAGACCAAGGTCAAATAGATACCATAGAGATAAATGTCACAAAATGTGTACAAAATAAGCTAACCAAAATATCATCGAAGGGATGAAAATGGTGGATGACTTGTAGAGGAATATGAAAGAAAGGGAAGAAAGAACATCCATGTGTACGTAATACCTGATTGCAATGTTTGATCTTTGTACCTTTGATTTTGTTTTTGTAATGTTTTAATGTTTTCTCTTTTTATTATTTTTGAACTGTTTTATGATTATTATTTTTAGATTTTTTGGAAGTTGGGACCAACAATTTCACTCTGTGTGATAGGATCCAACAACGATGTGTGTGACTTCCTTAATAAGGGAGACTAAGCGTGTTTGTTTATCAAGAGTGATATTATCCCCGATCTCGATGATTGTGGTGAGTTCACACTCAAAAATTATCATGATTTGTTTTGAAACATGGGTTTCGTATGTGGGAGCTTGAGTTCCTATCCATAGGTTTCAACACTTTGTGTCATACTTGATGGGTGCGTTGGTGTGCATTCGGAATTGCATTTGATTTTGAATTTTATAATTGTTTGGATATTTGGAACTCTTTGGTGTTTTGGTCTTAGCTTGGTAAAAAACTTTCTGGGTTTCTTATAAGCTAATGCATGACTTGTCTAATCCTAAGAAGTGGGAGAAGAACGTGGATGTTTAGAATTGATGGGAGGAATGTGAGTGGGATTGCCACAATCATTGATAGAAGAATAATGTGATGGATGAAAAGGACATGGTCTGAGAATTAAAGAAGAGGGACTACCAAAAGGTGAGCCATGAATAAAAGATGAAGGGCTACTAGGATGAGGCCCAAGAATATAAAAAAGAAGGGTTACTATGATGTGACCCATAGATGTAAGATGATGGGATACTAGGATGTGACCCAAGAATAGAAGATGATGGACTACCCAGGGGTGACCCATACATAGAAGACAAGGGGCTAGTTGGATGTTCCCCAAGAATAGAAGATAGTGGACTACTTGAAAATGTCCCACAAATAGTAGAGGGAGGGATACTAGAAGGTGACCCACACCTAGACAAAGATGAAGGGCTACTTGGCATTAACCCCTAAGAGATTGTGATTGAGGAATTGTGATAGAAAAGAGTGATTGGGTGATGAGAAGATAGGCCATGGATTAATGCAATACCTAGGAGTTTCATCACATAATGAAGAATGTGAAGATGGAAGAATAAGAGGAGAATCAAGTTGTATGATCTTGAGGCTCTTCCTCCCTTTCTTGATAAAAGGATTTAACCTTTTCCTCACAATATGTGGATGTATCAAGTCTAAAGAGAATCCTTTCTCGTAATCTACTAGAGGAATATCTCATCGTGCCCCTATAAATGTCCTAATTTTTTCTTCATTCTAAAAGAGATCAATTGGTGTGAGTTGTTGATCGACCACCGAGGGGTTGATTGGAATAAAGAGGTTCAATTGGTATGGAAGGCTTAGAAGATGTTTGATGATTGATTGATAGAAGAAGATGACGTGGGGGATGGGGGAGCTAGAAGTCTCGAAGTAGAAGATGTGGACCTACCTATATGATGTCTATCATCTATAAACTAGTAGGATAAGTCCAAGAAGGCATCGATTCATTCGAGAGTTTGACTAGATGGAATTTGAGTCACACAAATCTTCAAATAAGAAGGAAGATTTTGTGGGGGTGATTGATGAAGAATGTTTTTTTGAAGAAGGGGAGGACCATGATTCAAGAATCACATTGGATGAATAATAACAAGGGTCTGTGAAGAAAGAGATGGACCAGATTCAATCATTACATTAGATGTTTTATTGGAGGGATTTGGAGTCACGTGTATTTTCAAAGGAAGAAGACATCATTGGTGGTGGTAAAAAGGGTTCCTACGAAGAAAGGGAGGACCGCGACATAGGAGTCATATTAAATGTATGATGAAGAGGGTCTTGCGAAGATAGGGAGGACCATGATGTAGGATTCGCATTAGATGAATGATGAAGATAATTTTTGGTGACACAAATATTTAGAGGAGGAGAACGTTGTTTAGGTGATTGATAATAGAGGTCCTATGAAGAAGGGGAGGACCGTGACTTAGGATTCAAATTAGATGAATCAATAGTAGTTTGGATCCGAATCATCAGAAGAATCAAGGAAATATTTGGATTGGAATCCTCAGAAGAAGAGGAAATGTTTGGATTAGAATCATAAGAAGAGTGGGGGAACTCAAATAATAATTTGGATTAGAAGTGTCCAAACCATACCACCGACTATGAGATGAAGGTGGGGAATGGGTTACCCGGATGGGTTCTCTAGTGTGAAAAGAACCAAACGAGGTTTGGTCATGATGGGCATCTTTTGATGTGAATGTCAAAAAATTTATTCCTTATTGTCATATGTATAAGGGACCTTACGATAATCATTCATTTTTAGCATGTGTTGGGTTCAAAGGTCTAGACCTAGATTATATGATCAAACTTCTTCAAAGTGAAGAAGGTTTCATGTTGATTTGGGCAACATAATGACAACCAACTAGACATTTCATAAAGATGGGGATGCTTGTGTGATTTTTCAAAGGGAAGCTAAGGAAAACATACATCGTGATGACTCAAGATTGATAATCCAACAAGGTTTGGAGGCGTAAATGTCAAAGGATTGATCAAAATTTTAGCAACATAAAGGATACAAAGGAAATATTTCCTATGTTTGATTGATGCAAAATTTTCTTGATAGGAAAAAAATTCCAAGGTTTGAAAGATGTGTTCAAAAATGATCATGAACTTAGGCAAAAACAAGAAGATCAAGAGGATCAAAGACCCAAAGGATTGTCCTATAAATGAGTTTATAAGGTGGATAAACACAAGGAACAATCACGCAAGTTCAAACACAAACCAAATTAATGACCAAAAATAATGAATGATAAAGAATCAATGGATCAAGTGATTGTTCAAAATGGATAAATCAAAATGACAAATAAGACACAATCACACAAATTTTGTTTTAAACCAATCAATCATCAAATTACTTCCTAATTTTGTTTCCAAATGATAGTTGGTGTTTCAAGATGATTAACAAAATGTCACCACTTATGTCAAGTTTAAATAAATGAACAAGGCGTAAGTAATAAAAAGAATTTAATGTGATCCCCAAAAAAGTATACTAAAAGCGAGTTTGAACCCAATCAAGACCTATATCCCAAAAAGTGGCAGTTATGATTGTGAACGACACAACAATACCACCAAGATATGTTAACCAAACTTTGTGAAAAAGTAAGGTATTGATATCAAGATGATATTGATATAACACGCACAAGTGGTAACACTCAACACTTTTCAAAATCAAGGTAATAATTGAAATCAAACTAAATCTAGAGTATACCTAGGAATTATTAAATTTTATATAGCATAACCTCACAATATAGATATTTAGGTCAAGTTTACAAGAAACAAGACGTAAATACCAAAATTGTAGTGATACGATATAAACAAGATAATCATTCAAAGGAGATTCAAGGTGATGAACCAAGCCTAACTATGATGACAATCTTGACTTGGGTATCAAGATCAAAAAGGCTACTAATGATATGAAAACATCTCTCACACACTTTAGATGTTTAACAACTCAACCGCAAACATGGATGAGTGTAAATAGACACAAAAGTGGTGAATACAATCAATTAGCAACACAAGGGTAGTCACTTCTCTCTTTATCAACAAAGTGTCAAAAGAAAGTGAAGGAAGTAGATAAATTGGGGATGAAAAATGTTGGCCTCACTTCGCAGAGTTTCACCTCACCTTAGGGCAAGTGAAAAACTAAGCAAAAGTAACGCTTCACACATTTTGTGATGAACAATGGCTCTCAACTTAAATTGGTTTTGATATGGTCCAAGTTGGCTCCTGGTCAAAGATAGCTTCCTAGGTGGTTCACTCAACTAGGTGTCACAATTTATCTAAGAGTGAGCTTGATTTACCAAGAAAATTCACATTGACTAATTCTTGGAGTATCTCAAATTTACTTTACCCCCTTCAAGCACAGTGGGCAATAAATGCATCCATCGTGTACTCTCACTGGGGTCATGCGATATAGATAAATTTGACGCTAAATCTCACAAATGGTAAAAACTATTCAAGTAGGTTGTGCGGAGCACTTCCCATTTCATCCACAAGGTTCCCTCTTGCGTGGACTACTTTGGGGTTCTTAGGACCACCCCCATTGTTGTAGCTTAAGGCTTATGCCAAAGGGTTATGTCCTAGTTTTAAGCGAATGGGGTGTACCCTTATCCAAACCTACAAATCAATTGATTAAATGTGGTGTGTTTTTTATATTTTTAGACTTAATGTGGTTTAGTTGTTCATCATTTGGCAATCTGCAACACACGTTTAGTTAGAAAAGTTTGTTTCGAACTCCTTTCTTTGACAAGTGTTTTTAGGTCCTACACTCAAGCGTTAGTAGTTCTCCAAACAAATCACATTTTTTAAAAAAGAGGATTAAGAGTTTCTTTTTATTCTCAAGATCATCCAAGGATGCAAGAGAAGAGCATACACAACAAATAATCCGAATAAAAAGTAAAGGAAAACTTTGCAATTAATGAACCATACAAAAAGCTTGATAAATGTTCATTCCCTTAAACCAAAAATGAAATATGAAGTTTCCAATTTACCAAATGTTATAAAATGAAGACTAAATTTGTTTTTGATTCTCAAGATCACCCTAAGGTGCAAGATAAGAGCATACACAAACTTTATCCCAACTATATAGAAATGGAAAACTTCAAATCAAAAGACCATTGAAAAATGTTTTGTAAAAGGTTCATTCCCTTAAGCAAAATTAATAATAAAATTTCCAAGTTTAATCTCAATGTTAAAAACATAGAGATAAAATTTGTTTTTGATTCTCAATATCACCAAAAGGTTAAAGAGAAGAGCATACACATGCTTTGGTATAAATCAAGTAAACAATGGAAATACAACTTCATCAAAACATTAGACATGTTAGAAAATTACCAGTTTTAAAATAAAAGAAAACCTACAATTTTGTAATTATAAATTCCAAATTTATGTTTTCATTTCATATTTAACTTCAATACCTTTCAACGCAAAAAAATGGAGTCATTTCAAGTTCGGGAACAAAATTTGTGGCCTTTGAAGATGGGTTACGCATATGCTCTTTATGTTCACGGGTATGCACTTGACATGCACTCAAAAATGTCAAAAACAACGTCCCTTAATCTGCAAAATGGTCAAATTTTTCAACCAAGATTTAATTTTGACAACAACCCATCATATTAATATATGAATATGAGACTCAACGCTATCAAACATTAACATACATGCACAAGAATTTAAGATTTTCAAGAAATTGGCAAAACTAGCATGTAGAATGGTGAAAGAGTAAGCTCTAAAGATGAAAACATGATGAAATCTTGAAATTTTCTCACCAAGATTCAATTTTGAAAAAACCCACCACATGAATATTTAAATAGAATACTCAACACTATCATACACTAGCCTACATGCTCAAGAATTTAAGATTTTCAAGAAATTAACAAAACTAGCATGTAGAATGTTGAAAAAGCAAGATTTAAAAATGAAAACATGGAGAAATCTTAAAAATTTCCCATCAATTCCAATTTTGACAATGTTTCACATATTTTATACCTACAAGGAAGACTCAACACATTCAAACTCAACAAAACAAGTTATGTCAATATATGCAAAAAGAGGGTTAGTAACCAAAATTGAAACTTAACTATAAAAACTTGAAATTAAGTGCAAAGGACAATGGATTAAGTCACATAAGCGTGCCAAATGTATGCACGAGTTAGTTATCTATGTAAGTAGAATTGAAACTAACACCTAGTAGCTTCAATACAATGTTAAACTAAACATATGCATCATCATGCTAAGAGTTTAAGCAAAGCTAACATATCAACATTTCTACATTAAACATGAAATGAACATTTCAAGCTAATATGCTAAACAAATTAACTTCTATCTCTTATTGAATGCTAAATGAGATGAGATTGAACCTATGTAGATCTCTAGCAATCAAAGAGTTGATTATGTGCTTGAAATCCCAAGGTTTCTAAGAATGGAGTCTTGTCAAATTATGGCTACAAGACCACTTGACATATCTCCATATGACTTCAAAACTTGGGTGGATGAATGCAAGAAATGGAGAAGGCTAGCTCTTCTAATGGAAGAATGCTTCAAAGATGATAAAATGGCTATAGTGTATGCTCTATGCTCATTTAGGAGTGTAGGTGTAAATAGAAAGGTAGGAGGAGGGCTCCTTATATAGCCCAATGGATAAAAGAATCTCTACATCCCTCTTCATGTGGGATAAATGGAGAGGTTGGGTTAGTTGTGGATAAGGGAGATTTAGAAAGGGTTAACTCAACCTTAGGAGAGTTTATTTTGTCCTTTAGTGACTCATGGGGTTTGAGGGGATTTATTAATTAACCAAAGTGATTAATTAATAGGTGTGCAAGCTTATATAAGCTTTTTAGAGGAATAATTAGTATGATTTATGTTATGAGAGGATTTTAATCAAATAAATGACGATTTATTGATTAAATAGAAGAGAGAATTAATTAATTAAGAATAATTAATTAATCTAGATAGAAAGGGGTATTAATTAATTAGAAATAATTAATTAATGTAGATAGAAAGGGAGCTTAATTAATTAGAAATAATTAATTAATCTAGATAGAAAGGGGAGCTTAATTAATTAGAAATAATTAATTAATCTAGATAGAAAGGGGAGTTGATTAACGGAATGTCATTAATTGGCGTCATTTTTGGATAGAAGAGTTAATTAACTAACGTAATGTAATTAATTAACGATGATAGCAGAGAAAATGTGTGATATTGACGATATGTCGTCAATTTGTGGAAAGGGTATAATTAGCGCAATTTAAGTATTTAAATTACTCGAGATAAATTATAGGTGTCTACACATGGCTCGATCTCCTCACCACACCCGTGCCTAGCTCAAGTATGTCGGGTTGTGTCTTGAGTCCCCTCATCTCGTGAACCAAGCCACTTGGTTTCTCTATCACCTTGTCTCGAGCTAGATGTAACTCGACTTTTCGAGTAGCTCGTCGAGCTACTCGGTAAGCCACTGCGTTACACCCCTAACAAGTTACTTCGGCTACTGTGATCGAGTCTTCAATGGCATGCCATCTTTAACCCTTATGAGCTTAACTTTCATTCCCAACCCAAGACATATCTTTTCTTGTGTTACTCGACTTGTCTCTTAACCAATGCACCACATTAGCTCTTGCCAACTCGGCGAGCTCCCTTTGGCCTCGGCCACCTCTTAAGCCTTTCGAGGTGAATTTTATCAATTTTTGCAATTTTTTGATTTTTTCTGAATTTTTTAAGTGTTTGAGACTAAGAAGAGACTAATAAGAGCTTAGGGGCTTGCTTTTTTACTTTTCCCATTTTGACCGAGTGTGGGCCCACACTTCTTCATTTTTTCGAGTTGATCCTTAAGGGTCAAAACCCAGAAGAGGAAAAAATTCCTCAATATGATTTTCACTCCTAAACTCACCGAATGTGCCCCTCAAACCTCAATTTTTCTTTTTAACCTCAAGTTTCATTGTGAGGTCATGTTCCAATGCCTAGGTCATGTTAGGTTCTTGTTGTCCAATTTTTCTTGGGGAGGCAAAATTGATAACAATTTGGTGACTCACGGGGATATCTTCATGTTAGATGTTCTATACCAGTAGCCTCAATATGTCCATTGGGCACAGAGTCACAACACATACCCCACAACTAATCGACCCTCTAAATTCACCTCGAAACCACTTCCAATGTTGATGAACCTAGACCTGCTTCATCCTTGTTTGCATTTTCCAATTTTAATAAGAAAATATTAAAGTTCTCATGAGTGGAAAATTGTTTTAATTTGAAAATTTATCTTTCCCTCTCTCGCATTCTTGACTTTTCTTGAATTATGATACTACCAAGTAGATAGACACTGAAACCCATGATTTCTTGGCATACATGACACCAAGGAGTTTTTAAGTAAGAGATTTGTTGGTTTTGTACATCATGGAACTCTATTAAGTTTTGATTTTTCGCTTTCTTCTAAAATTTCCATTTGCGACGTCTTATCAAGACTACTTTCATATTTGCGGAGGTGTTAGAAGCTCAACCCGTGATCGATCCTTAGAGACTAGAAATGACACTTATAGAACTTGTCCCTAATTTGATTTTAGTTGCTCTACGTATGTGAAATTCCTTAAAGTCTGCAATTGTTTATCGTGACTATGATCTTCTTCCTTGTATCATTACATGTGGGAGGTATGCTTAAACATGATGTATTGTGTTGAGAAAAATGAACCAAAATTATGTACAAAAGACAAAACATACATGCTCAAGTGAGACATATAGTATGTGTAAAAGCACTCGTTATGCAGAAATCAAACCTACTCCTATCCTATACTAACTAGAGAAAGAGAAGGCTTCAAACAAATCCCGACACATGTAGTGCAAAGTAGCTCCTTTCCTTACAACTTACAGTCATGTAGATGATTCGACACTAAACATGGTTGTGCGCATGAGTGAAAAATTGACATGGACCCAATTTCCCACCCATACCATCAAGGTATCAATGAAAACGAAACAAATACCTCATCAAAATTATCTTTATGAGGCTCTTGAAGGTGCTACATCTAATCCTTGGTATTATGAGACTTATCCTCATGTTCGGAGATGAACATAACTGGTTGTGGCAACTTTGATTCTAGCTCCAATGAAGCTAGATATTTAATATGGCATAGCCTAGTTCACGAATTTTCCAGCTACTTTGAGCTCCAATTTGAATAAGAAAGTATTCTTGCAGAATTTCTTGGAAAAGTTAACTATTTGTAACTTGATTGTGTTATCTTCTCACATCTACAGACAACTAATGTGCCACCTTAGTGAATGGTATAGAAATGGTGATGTCCTCATTCCCTTTCTCTTCTTTTCCTATCGTGAAACTCGAAAGATTCAATTCCTCCAATCCTGGCTTAGTAGGAATCTCATGAGATACAAGCTACTCTTGTATGTGCTCCACCTCAGAAATAGGATCTTGTGCTTAGAAGATGGATGATGGAGGAGAAAATGTGGTGATTTCCAAGCTCTTCTTCATTGAAGCAATCCTCCAAATCTAATAGATAATCTACCTCTTTGTCGTCTTGTTGTGCCAAGGGCTCAACCCCCTCTATGGTGTTCTTTGGATCTGCACTTTTCTTTCCATGGTCTTCATCATCCTCTAGCAAGAAGTTTGAGAGTTCAAACTTTTCCTCATAATCAAAATACAGGGTCAATGAAGTGGGGAAAGAACTTGGAGTTTCTTGTGTAACATGCCTTGTATTTAAAACCTTTGGGTCTGCTTTCATTTTCTTCCTTCATGTGAATCTCCTCTTCTTTCGGATATGGATTTGTTCTTTCCTCCTCTTCTACTAATTTTGTAGTTGATGGTTGACCAACAATTTATAAAAACAAATTGCCCTCGTAGACACTACATTCGAGAATTTTGATTGTTGATCCCCTTCTTCTTGTCCTTGCTTCATTCCACTACTGAGTCGGTTTGCCACCACGTGTGTAACACCCTGATTTTTGTAAGTTATCTTGGTGATTATTTTTCATACTGTTGTAACTGCTGAAATGAAGGCAAACATGTTAAGATATATTTTTGATCTTAAGGGAATGTGTTGCTAATCTGGATTCTTGCATACTGTAATTTGTTTACATGGGACAACAGTTATTATTGCTTGTATGTTTGCTGATGTGACGACAAATTTGTCGTATGCTTGCTGAACTCTATTTGCTGTGGCCTTCTTGTAATCGCTTTGTCGATTTACTCTTAAACCGGACTGAAGGTTGATATAAATGTGTAGCGCCGATTTCGTGTATGAACAATAAAGACGTAGATGCCAACGACAAAGGTTTGATTCTCGAACCATGCACTGTCGTAACGTGAGACCTCGTAAGGTGGGAAATGCCTGGATACGGGTGGCTCAGGTATGTATAACGTGGGACGAAACGTCCTGCACAACATTGAATTGGAAGTCAGTCGGGAAGACTTGACTGGAAGTTGATTGATTAAGTGTTAGGTGCTAAGGGGAAATTAGATCCTAATCTAATCCTAAGTTCTACCTTACATCCTAAACTACTATCCTAAGTGGATTTTTAAATTCTAAAATGGTAAACATAGACCTAAGTTCTATTAACCTAAAGACTAGGCGGTGACCTAGGTTTGAACACTATTGCTAATCCTAAACTAATCCTAACCTAGAAGGGGACGCATAGACCCATGGGAAAGGATAAGGATGGAAGGAAATTTAATGGAAATAAATGTGAGTCCTTGCGTGGACAGCGCCAAGTTTGGCGAGAACAGAAAAAAAGCTAGAGGTATCTAGTTAGTTATGGAACTAAACTTGGTTTGCATGCAAAAATTGAATTTGGTGGTTCAAATCCAAAGTCGGCGGTGGCATGAGGAAATAGAAAAAAGGCAAATCCTTTAATGCATTTAATTTCTTGGTCTTCGCGACCAACCCGCCTGGAAAGAGTATGGAGGAATTTTGTTGGTCATTTGTGTTTGTTCGATTTTTGGAAGTTGCTCGCATTTGGTTTTTCTTAGTTAGGTCGAACCAGAGTTGTGTGGTTATTATCATCACTGTTTCTTTGGAAATTAAAGGCTAGTTTCGAGCACAGAGAGGAAGGGATTGTTTGGAAAGCTTGTTGCTGTCGCCGTGGAAGGAAATACCACCTGTAGACACGGTTTTCTTCGAGCTTCGAGGAAAAATTTCAGGCATGTTAAGCCCTTCTCTTTAAAACACTTTCTTTGTTTAAGCGTCTCATTAAAACAACCCTGCTCTTCTTCTGAATGGGTTTTGGGTTTATTCGATTTTGCTGTCATTTTGGAAATGATTTGGGTAGAATCGTTTTCTTGTTGTTGTGATTTGAACTGTCTTTGCATATTATTATGTTGGAAATACAGTCCATGCTGTGTGATTTATTCGATCATAATGGGGAATTCGTTCTGTATGTTATGGAACTGTACAGGCTGTATGAGTTGTTTTTCATTGATTGAGCAATTGTTCTTTTGCTATATGAACTTGAGTGATGAAACGTATTAGCTGTGCGAGTTGTTTGAAGTTGTTTCTTTATTGAAATTTTTGAGGAAATGAGTTCCTCTTCCTTCTGTTGTTTTGGGTTTTGAAGGAAATAGCATTTTTGGATTTTGAAGGAAATAACATTTGAGTTTTATTTGAGCATTATGAGCTCGGTTTGAAGGAAGTGATAGTAATATTATTATTGTTGTGCTTTTTCTTTTGTATAAATGGATGAATACGACTTGGGTATTCGTGGGAGTTGGAAAAAGAAATTGTTTTTCTTCTGAACTTATAAATGAACTGTGCTTTCTCCTTGTTGTGATGGGAAGATGATTTTGTTGTGTTTTATTGATGCGGTTCGATCTTCCAGTTCGGACTGTTTTCGTGAATACGAACTTGGCTTGGGATTTCTGTGCAAATAAATGGAAAAACATGGGAATTTGTCTTGCTTTGTTTGAGTCTGTCTTGACTGTACCTTGTTTGTGCATTTGATATCCTATGCGGATTTTCATTAATAAGGATATTGTTA
The DNA here is from genome assembly GCA_018340775.1 of Taxus wallichiana var. yunnanensis. NCBI lineage: Eukaryota > Viridiplantae > Streptophyta > Pinopsida > Cupressales > Taxaceae > Taxus > Taxus wallichiana. The sequence continues at coordinate 208,131,180 of CM031237.1, read as the reverse complement.
TATGAGAAGTGCATTGCTGGGTTCTGCACATTATTGAGAAATAGAAGAATGGGATTTCGGGTAGAAATGGTTGCCGATAAAGAACTCGAACTGGGTATTCTTTGAAAAAGGCATATAGAATGAAACTGTACAGGCTGTGTAAGTTTGTTTACATTGATGAACAATTGTTCTACTGTCGATATGGGTTTGAGCTGTCATTATGAAGTAAACACGACTAGGGTGTTCTTATCACATTTTGAAGAAAATGATCGTTTCTTTTCTGGAATTATTAAAGAAATGAGTTCTTCCTTCTGCTGCTTTTTTAATTCTGAAGAAATGATAATTGGGTTTCTTTGATCATTTGGATTCGGCTTGACGGAAGTGACAGTGATATTTTGATTACTTTTCTCAGAGTCATATCTTTCTCGTACAAACGGAAATTTTGAATGTTTCGTGTGGTCTTCTAAATTTTTTTGCACCGTCATTAAAAAAATGATGAATTCGACTTGACTGATTCTTGTTGTATTTGAAGGAAATGGATGTTTTCTTATTGAAATAATTAAGGGAATGAATTTTTCTCTTTTGCTGATTGAGTTCTGGAAATAGCAATAATAGAGCCTTATTGTGCAATATGAATTGGTCTTCCTGTAGGTAATAGCAATGTGCAAATTTTTATTATGAACTGTATGCGTTCATGAAGGTCATGTGAATAAGTGATTACGTGGTTGTATAACTGTTTATTTGGTTAAAATACAGTGAAAGAAGTATGGAATCTTCTAGTACAGTAAGTACATAGTATGCATCTTTATACTGCTTGTCCTATGATGAATACGATGTTTTACTAACCTGTTTATGGTATTCATATGAGCCTGATTTAAATGAAGTATTGATAAGGATGATAAATTCATCCTTGTTTTCATTTAAAGCTGAATATGAACGGAACTATTTCTTGCTGTTGGAAAGTGAATTCCGAATGGATTTTGTAAGTTTCACTCTGAACTGTTATCTTGATTTGTGTCTCGTTTGGATTCAATTTTTAGGACAGTCATGAGGAAAGAAATAGGAATGTGGATGGATAACTTGGAAAAATGATCTTTTCTTCTCTCATACAGTTGGAAATCTGTAATCGTTTAGGAACGAATTTTGTATTGCCTGGTTTAAGCATCTATATGTATTGTTGTTTGCTTTTCTCATCTGCACTTGATTGCTAGAAATCAAATGAGTTGCATGAACTGAAAGGAAAGTAATTGGTTTACATTTCAGTTAGATTTTATCCTTTGCATTTATTACTAATGAAAGGAAATGGAATTGATAGCAATTATGTTATAACAACAAAGATGATTACTTGTATTCCTAATTTTTACAAATGTTGTAATCTGAACTGTTGAGGAAATTACTTTTTAATGATTATATGGGAAAAAGGACGGTAGTTCTTTGACCGATTGGGATGGCAATTAGATGGTTCAGCTTGTCATGTTGTTCTTTCTTTTGATACTTAACTCTTGATTGATGTTCATATTAACGCTTCATAAAAGCAGGGTTCTTTTATCGAGACAAGCTTAATTAAAGCACCTCATTTTAATGACAAGTGCTTAATATGCTCAGTTCAATGAACTGACCCGTGCAAGTAATTTTGCAGATGGAATTTGAGTAAAACGAAGACATGGCTGTTTTCTGATGCTTCTTTTGATTGTCTGAAGATGAATTGTATTTGTTAGTTATTATTCCTCTACGAGGAATTGTGAAAAGAAGAAAGTACATTCTTCTATCTATGAGTTGTAACGTTGTTTAATATAAACAAAGTCCAGTCATTTGGACTGGAAAATGTATGGATTATGAAATGGATTGATGAATACAAATACAAGTGTGATATTTTAATAACTATATCAGTTTGATATTGTTGATTAAATTGGAAATATAATGTTATTTCTTGATTTGGAATTATTCAATTGTCCTTGGATGGATTTAAAAGGAACTGATATCTATTCTTACCTAAATGCAACTTTTAAGTTGAAATGTGCAATTAGTTCATACTTGGGGTTAAGATGAATTTTTAATTGACATTAAAAGGATTAGGAAGAACATGATTTCATAACTGATAGGTATTCAGGATTAGCTTGGAAGCTAAGGAATATCAATTAACTTAGGAGCAACCGAACTTCGTTTTCGGACTCCGTTAATAGCCTCGAATGTTAAATTCAGAAAGTAAGGATATGGGAAAAATATATCCAGGGCTAATAGACCTTAACTATGTAAGGTTAAGGAGAATAAATGAATACATTTATTGAGAATTAGACCTCGTTTAAATGATGTCTAATAAGTTGGAATTCTGAATTGGGTTACAGTTGTGAAAAACTTGGTTAAGTTTAATAGGTTAAACTTATCACGTCCGTCGGTAATGGGTTGCTTAATCCAATGATTAAGAAAAGAACCAAGTAGAGAAAATGCAACCCTTCTGGTACGAAGGAGAAGATGCATAGCAAGCTAGAAGACGATTTAGTCTCTCTTAGATCCATACAACTGTAATAGGAATGAGGATAAAGGATCAACGATGGTTGTTGAAAGTTGATCTTAAATATTAAGATCATATCCAAATCACTTGAAAGCAGGATGTGTACTCTCGAATGGAGAATTCCGTAGGACATTGACATACGCCAGCTACAGCACGGTGTCTTCATGAAGGTGGGGTCTTCATGATGACACAATGTTATAGCTGACATATTACAATGCCCTCCCGAATTAAATCATCAAGAATACATAGGCTGAATATTAAGTTCTTGGCTGGGGATAGGAGTATGATCACGTATACGAAGTGATCTGAGGACTAAAGATAACTAGACACATGGAGTCGTTGGGAACGACACCGTATGTCTGCGTATCTTTAGTTACCATGAGTGCCTTCCTATATTCGCTCATATTGCTAGTTGGAAATTGGAAGTTAGAATTTGACCTTAAATTGGAAGGACTGGTAAGAACCAAGAAAGACCATTCTAGATAATAGGTGAAGTGAGGTGAAGGACGTATTCCATTGGTGTATATCATCCAGAATATGATCATGCAAAGCATGTGAAAATCTAGGGCCAAAGTATCGCAAGTGCTGGTTACGTTGTCCTAATCACTTAATTTAAGATGCAGGATGTTAGATGAATATCAGTAACAGATATTCAGATAGGCTTCTTAAATGGATCACTTCAATGACCGAAACTTTAAGAGAACTTTTATATATAATATACTATGCATGAATGAACATGAAGGATCGGTAGTTGCGAGTCATGAAATGAGAGGTCGTTGAAACTCGAGCCATGAAAATGGGAGATCGGGCTTCTTCGAGTCATTTACAAAGCAAAGATATAGAATCTGCATATAAGATCAATGGCATCAATGTGTGTTCCATATCGAAATATGTGAACAGGAACATTAGTTTTAAAAGGAAATTGTGTGTTCCAAACTGCATTGTTTGGGCAGAGAACAATTATTAAAACTTGAACATGTGTTTGAATTATATAATTCATAACAGAGAACGTTTTATTAAAAAAAAAAATTCCCTTGTTCTAGTATCTTAAAATGGGGATGTTACATCTTGGTATCAGAGCTGAAGGTTGCAGCTCTTGGACCTAATGAGTCCACGATATTAATAAGGTTTACATTTTCTTATTGAACAGAAAATGGTCAGAACAAGAGGGAATGCTGCGAATAACCCGTTACAGGGTGGAGAAGCAGCTACTGCTCAAAAGCTGGATGAAATCCTTGCTGCCCTACTAGATACGAGAGATCGTTTGACTGTTCTAGAATAGCAGTCAATGGGAAATGAAGAGGAGGAAGATGAAGCTGATATAAATGATCAGCCGCCTCCTGTGGACAACATCAACGGAGGGAATCTGGGTGTTGATAATAATAATGTAATTGCTCCTAATCACCCTGAAAATAAAAGGGCAAGATTAGCAGCTGAACTTACAAATGATATAAAGAGAATAAGTCCTCCAAAGTTTGATGGAACAACCCTTGGGGATGGAGCTGAGAATTGGCTCAGTGAAATGGAGAAATACTTTGCAATAAGAAACTTCTCTGAAGAGACCAAAGCGATATGGGGAGCATATCAGCTTTCTCATGAAGCATCATCATGGTGGGACAACCGTAAGGTTGAGTTGAATATTGTCGAATCAGACATAACTTGGGATCAATTTAAGGGTTATTTTAGGCAACGATCGATGCCTCAACTCTATTTTGATAGGAAAATGACTTAATTTCAGAACTGGTCGCAAGGAAGGCTGTCGGTGATAGAATACTGGGAAGGGTTTACTAAAATCCTTAAGTATGTGCCACAGTACCAAGCTGACGAGAAGTTCAGAATACGGAAATTCATAATGGGACTGAATCCCATCATTGGTGGTGAAGTGGATGTCCATGGCCCAACCACCATGGAAGGAGTTGTCGAAAAGGCAATTAGATAGGAATAGAAATTGAGAGCAATTTCTGCTCATAGGGAAGAGATAAGGAAGAAGATTCCCATTTCTTCTTCATCTCTCGCACCTAAAAGGGGACCTTGGAAAAGGTTTGGTGTGAAAAACAAAATTGTTGTGGATAACAACAAGAAATCTGTGATGAACAGACCTATAAATAGCATGTGGAACAGCTTCACAAAAGTTAGTGGCAATGGACAGAAGTCCTATGGGAGCCAGAATGATAACTTCAAAGCTGGTAACAAATTTGAGCCTAGAAAAGGGCCAGTTGGAGGATGCTTCAACTATGGAAAGGACCACTATGCGAATCACTATCCTTTGAAGAAGGATGATCGCGGTCAACAGCATAGGATACATGTTGCAGTGGCTACAGACAAGCAAGTGAAAAGCAAGTTACGCCTATAGAAGTTCCGGGTAAGTTATTCGGTACCCCTGTAGTCATAATTTTTGATCTGGAGCTATCAATGCTTTATTTTTGCTAAACTTGCAATGAAATTAAAAAGAAAGGTGAACGAATGGATAAAACATGGACAGTGCATTATGGGAATAATGTTGTCCATACAGTCGAAATGTGCCTTTTTGGGGCAATTCTTGACTTGCCTAGTTTCTCCACCGAAGTTGACCTATATGTCACTCCTCTAGGATCATATGATATCATTATTAGAGTTAATCGGTCAAATGAACATAAGGCAAAGGTCGACTGTTATGAAAAAGAAATTTATTGTTTTGATGACCTGCAGCAAAGAGTCATTCAAGGTGTAAAACATGAAGTCAGTAATTAGGAAACTAACAGCTATGCAACTAAAAAGGGCTAAAAACAGAGGCTGCACTTTGTATGCAGTAAAAATGACAGAAAATGCAGAGGAAGATAATGATTTCATGGAAAGATATCCATTGTTAAGGGGTTTCAGTGATGTGTTTCGGAAGAATTGCCAGGTCTTCCACCCAAACGAGAGTTTGACTTTGCAATAGAAATAAAACCGGGAACTGAACCCATATCTAAGGCACCTTATAGAATGACCACCATCGAGTTGGTAGAGCTAAAGGCTCAGTTACAAGAACTTTTGACTAAGGGGCTGATAAGACCGAGCGTCTCACCTTGGGGAGTGCCGGTAATTTTTGTAAAGAAAAAGGATGGCACATTGAGGCTGTGCATTGATTACAGAATGTTGAACAAGGCAACTATTAAAAATCGATACCCACTTCCTAGGATTGATGATCTGTTCGATCAGATGCGAGGAGCATCAGTCTATTCAAAAATAGATCTTCGATCTGGGTATCATCAGCTGAGAATAAAGGAAGAAGATATTCATAAAACAACTTTTAGAACAAGGTACGGGCATTATGAGTTCACGGTGTTACCTTTTGGGTTGACCAATGCACTGCCTTCATGAATCTGATGAACAATATTTTTCAAGAATACTTAGACAAGTTTGTGCTTGTATTCTTAGACGACATTCTTATATACTCTAAAAATGTCGAAGAGCACCAAGAACATCTAAGGATAGTGCTGGAAATTTTAAGAAAGAGGAAGTTGTATGGTAAACTGTCTAAATGTTCCTTTTATGATGCAGAGGTGCATTATTTGGGACACGTTATAAGCAAGAATGGAATAGTTGTTGACCCTTCAAAGATCACAGCTATAACTGAGTGGCCTGTGCCTAAGAACGTGCATGAAGTGAGAAGCTTCATGGGCTTGGCTGGATATTATCGAAAGTTCGTTAAGGACTTTTCAAAAATTGCTGCCCCAATCACTTCACTGCAAAAGAAGGATAAGAAATTTTTCCGACGGACAAATTTGAATCGCTTTTAAAATTTAAAGGAACAGTTAACTACAACACCTATTTTGACTGTACCTGATCCAAATGGAAATTTTATGGTTGTAACGGATGCCTCAGGAGAAGGCCTTGGAGGTATTCTGTTACAGAATAACCATGTCATAGCTTATGAAAGCAGAAAGCTTAAGTTACATGAACAGAATTATGCTCCACACGACCTAGAACTCGCTGCCATTGTTCATGCACTTCAAATGTGGAGGCATTACCTTTTAGGCAAGCCTTTTGAGTTAAAAACAGACCATCTAGGGTTGAAGTATATTTTTACTTAGCCAAATTTGAATGCAAGGCAGTGAAGATGGTTATAATTTCTGTCTCAGTATGATTTTGATATAAGCTATATCAAAGGCAAGGAAAATAGAGTGGCAGATGCTCTGAGTCGACGGAAGCATATCTCTGCTCTTATAACATTAAGAACTTAGTTTAAGGATGAGGTGAAAGATGCCTTGGAATCAGATCCTTATTTCCAAAAAGTCAAAACAGCACTTGCTGCAGACCCGAAGGATGTCAGGTATAAAGGATTTCGTTTTGACAATGAAGGAATTCTGAGGTTCGAAAACAGGGTATATATACCTTTGCAGATGACTTAAGAGGGAAATTGTTAACTAAATTTCATAATTCACCTTTTCCTGACACCTGGCATTACGAAAATGCTTGCTGATCTTAAGCAATGATACTTCGGAAGGGAATGAAAAAGGATGTGGTGGAATTTGTAACACACCGCTTGGAATGTCAGCGTGTTAAGGCGAACATATGCATCCCGCAGATTATCAGATCCCCACAAAGATTCCGCAAGATAAATGGCAAGTGATAATGATGGATTTCGCTCAAAGATTGCCTATGTCAAGAAATAAGCATGACATTATTCTTGTCAGTAATCGACAAATTGACCAAAGTGGCACACTTCATCCGCTAGTAATTTGAAGGATGATGCACTGTGTTAAAGCAAGAAGATTTGTACATGAAATCTTCAGATTGCATGGAATACCGGAATTAATCATATCGGACAGAGATCCGAGGATGACATCAAGGTTTTGGCAAACGCTTAATGCGGCCTTGGGAACTAAATTAAACTTCAGTTCTGCATATCATCCGGAGATGGATGGACAGACTGAGAGAGTTAATTAGGTTTTAGAGGACATGTTAAGGATGTATTGCATGGACCAGCAGTATAAATGGGAGGAATACCTTCCACTGGTAGAATTTGCTTATAATAATACATATCATGCCTCTTTAAAAATGGCGCCCTTTGAAGCATTGTATGGAAGAAAATGCAGAACCCCTGTCAGCTGGGATAGCGTTGAGGACAGAGAGGTAATTGGGCCAGAAATCCTTACGGAAATGGAACAACGCAAATCAAAATGATTCTGAACATCTAAAGGAGGCTGCCAATAGGCAAAAGAGTTATGCAGACTTAAAGCGGGTTGATAGGAATTATAAATTGGGAGAGAAGGTCTTTCTTTGGGTGAAGCCGAAAAAGAGCTCAATAACTTTTGCAAGGCTTAAAGTTGTCCGCTACGATACGTGGGACCTTTTGAAATTATTGAAATAATCAACCCTGTAGCTTATCGTCTAGCATTACCTCCTGCTTTGTCTCAAATGCATGATGTTTTTCATATTTCTTTGCTTAAGAAATACGTGATAGATTTATCACATGTGCTGAATTGGAATTCCTTGCAGGTCCAAGACCCGGGAATAATCATGGTTAAGCCCATTCGAGTCTTTGGGAACTCGCTTGACTTAAGAAATCGTGAAGTGAATCAATGTAAGGTCCAGTGGGACCAGTTCAGCGAAGAAAGTGCAACTTGGGAAAATCTCGAAGAAATGAGATCTGCTTTTCCACATTTGTTTGATCGAATTTGAAATTCAAAAAACTGATAATTCTACCAAATTTAGACAATTATTAGTCTATTGTACAGTTGTCTTAAAACACTGTTTTTAAGAGTGAATCTGTTTTTGGTATGAACTTATGAATGGAAGGACAATAACTGAACTTTGTCCTAGGAACTCCTTGATTTGGTTAATTTGATCATCGGGACGATGATTCTTTAAGGAGGGAGGAATGTAACACCATGACTTTTGTAAGTTATCTTGGTGATTATTTTTCATACTGTTGTAACTGCTGAAATGAAGGCAAACATGTTAAGATATATTTTTGATCTTAAGGGAATGTGTTGCTAATCTGGATTCTTGCATACTGTAATTTGTTTACATGGGACAGCAGTTATTATTGCTTGTATGTTTCTTGATGTGATGACAAATTTGTCGTATGCTTGTTGAACTCTATTTGTTGTGGCCTTCTTGTAATCGCTTTGTCGATTTACTCTTAAACCGGACTGAAGGTTGATATAAATGTGCAACACCTGATTTCAGGTATGAACAGCTGGCACGTAGATGCCAACGACAAAGGTTCGATTCTCGAACCATGCACTGTCGTAACGTGAGACCTCGTAAGGTGGGAAATGCCTGGATACGGGTGGCTCAGGTATGTATAACGTGGGACGAAACGTCCTGCACACTGTTGAAATTGGAAGTCAGTCGGGAAGACTTGACTGGAAGTTGATTGATTAAGTGTTAGGTGCTAAGGGGAAATTAGATCCTAATCTAATCCTAAGTTCTACCTTACATCCTAAACTACTATCCTAAGTGGATTTTTAAATTCTAAAATGGTAAACATAGACCTAAGTTCTATTAACCTAAAGACTAGGCGATGACCTAGGTTTGAACACTATTGCTAATCCTAAACTAATCCTAACCTAGAAGGGGACGCACAGACCCATGGGAAAGGATAAGGATGGAAGGAAATTTAATGGCAATAAATGTGAGTCCTTGCGTGGACAGCGCCAAGTTTGGCGGGAACAGGGAAAAGCTAGAGGTATCTAGTTAGTTATGGAACTAAACTTGGTTTGCATGCAAAATTTGAATTTGGTGGTTCGCCAACCCAAGTCGGCGGTGGCGTGAGGAAATAGAAAAAAGGCGAGCCTTTAATGCATTTAATTTCTTGGTCTTCGCGACCAGCCCGCCTTGGAAAGAGTATGGAGGAATTTTGTTGGTCATTTGTGTTTGTTTGGATTTTTGGAAAGTTGCTCTGCATTTGGTTTTTCTTGGTCTGGTCAACCGGTTGTGTGGTGTTATCATCAACTGCTTTCTTTGGAAATTGAAGGCTATTTTCTGAGCCTGTAGAGGAAGGGATTGTTTGGAAAGCTTGTTGTTGTCGCCGTGGAAGGAAATACCACCTGTAGACGCGGTTTTCTTCGAGCTTCGAGGAAAAATTTGCAGGCATGTTAAGCCCTTCTCTTTAAAACACTTGCTTTGTTTAAGCGTCTCATTAAAACAACCCTGCTCTTCTTCTGAATGGGTTTTGGGTTTATTCGATTTTGCTGTCATTTTGGAAATGATTTGGGTAGAATCGTTTTTGCTGTTGTGATTTGAACTGTCTTTGCATATTATTATGTTGGAAATATAGACCATGCCTTGTGTGATTTATTCGATCATAATGGGGAATCCGTTCTATATGTTATGGAATTGTACAGGCTGTATGAGTTGTTTTTCATTGTTGAGCAATTGTTCTTTTGCTATATGAACTTGAGTGATGAAACGTATTAGCTGTGCGAGTTGTTTGAAGTTGTTTCTTTATTGAAATTTTTGAGGAAATGAGTTCCTCTTCCTTCTGCTGATTTGGATTTTGAAGGAAATAGCATTTGAGTTTTATTTGAGCATTATGAGCTCGGTTTGAAGGAAGTGATAGTAATATTTTTATTGTTGTGCTTTTTTTTTGTATAAATGGACGAATACGACTTGGGTATTCGTGGGAGTTGGAAAAAGAAACTGTTTTTCTTCTGAACTTATAAATGAACTATGCTTTCTCCTTGTTGTGATGGGAAGATGATTTTTTGTGTTTTATCGATGCGGTTCGATCTTCCAGGTTCGGACTATTTTCATGATCTACGAACTTGGCTTGGGATTTCTGCAGCAAATAAATGGAAAAAACATGGGAAATTGTCTTGTTTGCTTTGAGTCTATCTTGATCAGTACTTGTTTTTGCATTTGATATCCTATGCGGATTTTCTTTAATAAGGATATTGTTATATGAGAAGTGCATTCTTGGGTTCTCGTACATTATTGAGAAATAGAAGAATGGGATTTCGGGTAGAAATGGTTGCTGATAACGAACTCGAATCGGGTATTCTTTGAAAAGGCATATAGAATGAAATTATGCAGTAAATGTGTAAGTTTGTTTACATTGATGAACAATTGTTCTACTGTCGATATGGGTTTGAGCTGTCACATGTATGAAGTAAACACGACTAGGGTGTTCTTATCACATTTTGAAGAAAATGATCGTTTCTTTTCTGGAATTATTAAAGAAATGAGTTCTTCCTTCTGCTGTTTTTAATTCTGAAGAAATGATAATTGGGTTTCTTTGATCATTTGGATTCGGCTTGACGGAAGTGACAGTGATATTTTGATTAATTTTCTGAGTGCTGTTATCTTTCTGTACAAACGGAAATTTTGAATGTTTCGTGTGGTCTTCTAATTTTTGCACTGTCATTCAAAAAAAATGATGAATTCGACTTGACTGATTCTTGTTGTATTTGAAGGAAATGGATGTTTTCTTATTGAAATAGTTAAGGGAATGAATTTTTCTCTTTTGTTGATTGAGTTCTGGAAATAGCAATAATAGAGCTTTACTGTGCAATATGAATTGGTCTTGCTGTAGGTAACAACAATGTGCAAATTGTTATTATGAACTGTATGCGTTCATGGATATAGAAGGTCATGTGAATAAGTGATTACGTGGCTGTATAACTGTTTATTTGGTTAAAATACAGTGAAAGAAGTATGGAATCTTCTAGTACAGTAAGTACATAGTATGCATCTTTATACTGCTTGTCCTATGATGAATACAATGTTTTACTAACCTGTTATGGTATTCGTATGAGCCTGATTTAAATGAAGTATTGATAAGGACGATAAATTCATCCTTGTTTTCATTTAAAGCTGAATATGAACGGAACTATTTCTTGCTGTTGGAAAGTGAATTCCGAATGGATTTTGTAAGTTTCACTCTGAACTGTTATCTTGATTTGTGTCTCGTTTGGATTCAATTTTTAGGACAGTCATGAGGAAAGAAATAGGAATGTGGATGGATAACTTGGAAAAATGATCTTTTCTTCTCTCATACAGTTGGAAATCTGTAATCGTTTAGGAACAAATTTTGTATTTCCAGGTTTAAGCATCTATATGTATTGTTGTTTGCTTTTCTCATCTGCACTTGATTGCTTGAAATCAAATGAGTTGCATGAACTGAAAGGAAAGTAATTGGTTTACATTTCAGTTAGATTTTATCCTTTGCATTTATTAATAATGAAAGGAAAGGGAATCGATAACAGATTATGTTATAACAAAAGTATGATTACTTATATTCCTAATTTTTACAAATGTTGTAATCTGAACCGTCATTGAAGGAAATTACTTTTTTAATGATTATATGGGAAAAAGGACAAATTAGTTCTTTGGTGATTGGGATGGCAATTAGATGGTTCATTGTCATGTTGTTCTTTCTTTTGATACTTAACTCTTGATTGATGTTCATATTAACGTTTCATAAAAGCAGGTTCTTTTATTGAGACAGCTTAATTAGAAGCACCTCATTTTAATGACAAGTGCTTAATATGCCGATTCGATAATGAACCGACCCGCAAGTAATTTTACAGATGGAATTTGACTAAAACGAAGACATGGTTGTTTTCTCATGCTTCTTTTGATTGTCTCAAGATGAATTGTATTTGTTAGTTATTATTCCTCTACGAGGAATTTGCGGAAAAAGAAGAAAGTACATTCTTCTATCTATGAGTTGTAACGTTGTTTAATACAAACAAAGTCCAGTCATTCGGACTGGCAAATGTATGGATTATGAAATGGATTGATGAATACAAATACAAGTGTGATATTTTAATAACTATATCAGTTTGATATTGTTGATTAAATTGGAAATATAATGTTATTTCTTGATTTGGAATTATTCAATTGTCCTTGGATGGATTTAAAAGGAACTGATATCTATTCTTACCTAAATGCAACTTTTAAGTTGAAATGTGCAATTAGTTCATACTTGGGGTTAAGATGAATTTTTAATTGACATTAAAAGGATTAGGAAGAACATGATTCCATAACTGATAGGTATTCAGGATTAGCTTGGAAGCTAAGGAATATCAATTAACTTAGGAGCAACCGAACTTCGTTTTCGGACTCCGTTAATAGCCTCGAATGTTAAATTCAGAAAGTAAGGATATGGGAAAAATATATCCAGGGCTAATAGACCTTAACTATGAAAGGTTAAGGAGAATAAATGAATACATTTATTGAGAATTAGACCTCGTTTAAATGACGTCTAATAAGCTGGAATTCTGAATTGGGTTACAGTTGTGAAAAACTTGGTTAAGTTTAATAGGTTAAACTTATCACGTCCGTCGGTAATGGGCTGCTTAATCCAATGATTAAGAAAAGAACCAAGTAGAGAAAATGCAACCCTTCGGTACGAAGGAGAAGATGCATAGCAAGCTAGAAGACGGATTTAGACCTGTCTTAGCTCCATACAACCGTAACAGAACGAGGATAAAGGATCAAAGATGGTTGCTTTGAAAGTTGATCTTAAATATTAAGATCATATCCAAATCACTTGAGCGGATGTGTACTCTCGATGGGAGAATTCCGTAGGACATTGACATATGCCATTTCAAAGACGGTGTCTTCATGAAGGCGGGGTCTTCATGACGACACAATGTTATAGCTGACATATTACAATGCCCTCCCGAATTAAATCATCAAGAATACATAGGCTGAATATTAAGTTCTTGGCTGGGGATAGGAGTATGATCACGTATACGGAGTGACTCCGGAGGACTAAAGATAACTAGACACACGGAGTCGTTGGGAACGACACCGTATGTCTGCGTATCTTTAGTTACCATGAGTGCCTTCCTATATTCGTTCATATTGCTAGTTGGAAATTGGAAGTTAGAATTTGACCTTAAATTGGAAGGACTGGTAGGAACCAGAAAGACCATTCTAGATAACAGGTGAAGTGAGGTGAAGGACGTATTCCATTGGTGTGTATCACATCCAGGAATATGATCATGCAAAGCATGTGAAAATATTTGGCCAATTATCACAAGTGCTAGTTGCGTTGTCCTAATCACTTAATTTAAGATGCAGATGTCGATGAATATCGAATGATATTCGTATAGGATTCTTAAATGGATCACTTCAATAACCGGAAACGCAGTCAAGAGAACTTGTATATATAATATACTATGCATGAATGAACATGAAGGATTGGTAGTTGCCGAGTCATGAAATGAGAGATCGTTGAAACTCCGAGCCATGAAAATGGGAGATCGGCAGTTCTTCGAGTCATTTACAGCAGCATATAGAATCTATTATAAGATTGAATGGCACTGAATGTGTGTTCCATATTGCAAATATGTGAACAGGGAACATTAGTTTTAAAAGGAAATTGTGTGTTCCAAACTGCATTGTTTGGGTAGAGAACAATTATTAAAACTTGAACGTGTGTTTGAATTATATAATTCATAACAGAGAACGTTTTATAAAAAAAAATTCCCTTGTTCTTGTATCTTAAAATGGGGATGTTACACTTTGTGACTAGACCTTGACCTCTTCTACAGGATTAACCATTAAGGGTATTTTATTAATCCCAAATATTAGGCCAATCTCACCAAGTTTTTCATCATTTCTTCTTTGTTTGGCTTCTTTTCTTTTTGCCTCCCTTGACTGGTTCCTTGATTTTCTTCCCGACATGGGTCTAAGATTATGAGAGGAGTGGTGGGTGGGGTCTCCACTAATTTTTCTTTGTTGGTGGTGGGAGAGGAGGTTCATTTCCTTGCTCTCGTGGAGGGGAATCAAAGCGTGCGAGGAAAGAGGGTAGAGAAACCGAGATGGGGTGGAAGACTAGGAGATGAAGGAGTGAGTTCCATAATGGGCGCAATAGATCCGAAACTTGGGAGCTGATTTTGGGGTTGAAATGGCACTAGATGGGGACTAGGGAGGAGGGTATGAGATGGTAATGCAGAATTTTCCCATTGACAGGAATGATTAACATCATACTCATAGGCCTCTATGTCCTAGATCTATGCTTCAAGGTGGGGTACCATTTCATCCATGAGATCAAGTTTCTCTTGTGGGATATAATGACTTGGAATAGGTTTGAACCATGGGCAAGGTATCTTGAATCTAACCTTAGATTACCTTAACCGATATGTATCCCTTAATTGTTCCAACTTAGCCTCTATGCCTTGAAATTTCTCCTGCAAACCAATATCTTCGAGCGTAGGATACCTTCCAAAATCCACATACCCCTGATCTTGAAAATATGCATAGTTTGGTGGATAACCAAATTAGTCTCGCTTCTTGTCCATAGGAATATGCATATTGATTCTCATCATAGAATGGTTCTAGAGGTTGTTGATAGTGACCCGAAAATGAAATCTGCAAGCTTGGAGGTAGGTGGAAATTGCGGGGTTGTTGTCTTAGATGTAAATCCCATGACACAAATTAATCCATGATTTCATGAATTCATGGAATGGAAGAAAATGAAAGAGATGGAAAGGGAAAAATGGATGGAAATGGGTGGAGAAGAGATGATCTGCAACTTAGAGAAGATGGTTTTTTAACCAAATGGAGTCGTCAGGTGTGCTTTACATGTGCCTCCAAAGGTAGTGATTCCACCAAGATCATAACAACTTGATGGAATGAAATGGAACCTGGATGTACACCTTGAAGGGCTCAAAAAAGGATGCAGGGTTGATCTGGTCTGCAGTTGCAAATGATCTCCAAATTTTGAAATTTCGAACTTGCTCTGCTTGAAAACCTCCAAAATATCGAAATGCCACAAACCCTGAAATCAAGTAGGAAAACTCTAAAACCTAAAATTGCAAATAGCTTTTTTAGAGTGCGAAATATAAAGTGCCATAAGTCCAAGTCCAAAACCCCAAAACTCCAAAAATTATGAAACACGAAATCTCAAATGTTTGAAATCCCAAAACACGAAATTCCAAAAAGTCTCAAATTCAAAAATTCAAAATTCCAAAAACATGAAATTTAAAAATTCTGAAATCTCAAAAGTTCTAAAATTCTGAAATTTGAAATTCAAATGCAGAAAGTTTTGAAACTCCAAAGTTCTAAAGCCCTAAAAAGTCATAAATTTAGAAACCCAAATTCCATAATGCAAAAAAATTCTGAAATTCTAAAATTCAGAATTTTGGATTTTTGAGAATACCCTTTTGATATTCAACCCCCAATCTATCATCTATGAAACTTTAAGCCCATTTTGCACATAAAAAACCTCTCGAAAATTGATTTCGCAACTTTTATCCTACAACAAAACTCTAAATTCAAAATTTACAACTTCCGAACTCTAAAGTGCAAGTGAAACTCTGAAATTGACTTGTCTTTGAGCTTGGATTCAATGTGACTTAGATATGCAATGGAACAACTAGTTAAAAATGAAAACCTTGACTTCTATTTTGTCCCACCGAGTGTTCCAAAACTATTGATGAAAAATCACAGCAACCTCGAATGGTTGGGTTTAGAGATGGAGCATTCGGTGTGATTGCACAACATGGAGCTATCCTAAGTGTGGGACCTTATGAAATGGGATAGCTCTCGAAGAAGGTCGGTTCTGCTCCTAATCATACATGTCACTAACTACTCCTAATGCAAGAAAATAAATTAGCTACACCTAATTTAACCTTCCAAGAGAGACAATGGGAGAGAAACTTGCATGAAATAAAACTTATACTAGAGCGATGATACACCAAGAAAAGGAGATGTTAGACAAATCCCAACCCTACAAAATGGAGGAGAATGCACTTGGAGAGGTGGTCAAGCACCATAGACTAACTTGCACCATTGCACCATTTCCAAACAAACATAACACACCTAAACCCTCTGATAAACAAAGAATATGCACAAATCCTTGCAGCCTGATGAGAGGCAAGAAAGTGACAAAATAATGCAAGGATTGACAAATGAATCAAAAAACACTATTTTTATTACTCTAGAATATACACAAGTACATTTCTTTAGCGAAAGGAGGTAATAAATTCCATTACAAATCTTAGGAAGAAGACCTTAAGCCCCATGAAATTCACAACAATTAGGTGGAGAAATAGGGGTACAGAGGAGAAATGACCAACTTTTTGTTTTTGTAACCCCTTTACATTTAATAGGAAGAAAACTTAGAGGAGAGAGAAAGAGAAACCCAAAATCCCTTCCAACCACCTACAAAAATCCATCATGGCGCTTGAAAGAGTAATGGGCAAGTTTGCAAAGCATATACCCTTCGTATTTTGCCTTGTGGGAGAAAGAAGCACACCTATACCTTCATTAATTGTACCTTGCCTACCTTAGTACCTACCCCTAACTCAATATATGTCATTTCGTGTTTTGGGACCTCTACAATTTTTTTGGGTTTTAAAACCTCCAAAAATTCATTTTGTATGCCTCCATTGTGAAGGTCTCATTTTATACTTTTCGTTTCGGTATTTCGCGAGAAACGACACTTGGTGCTCAAGTTATGGCTCTTTGATTGAAGGGGTGTTTTGTGTTTTCGAGGCCTATATTGTTATATTGGCGAGTAGCTCATTGAGAAGCTCATCGAGATAGGGTCGATCTTCCCCATTTTCATATCCTTAAGTACGACAATCACCCACTGCATGTTCAATGCCTCCCCAACTTCATCATTTGTTTGGCATTGTCGGGTCAAGCTTCTACGTTGGCCGTCAAGGTACTTGGCTTTCTCGTCCATATGTGTACTCGGAGAGACCCTTCATTCAACTTATTGAGCTCCCACAATACCACGGTGAGTCAAGCTCACACCTCCCACATTGGGCAAACCATTCCTTATTGCTTTTGCATTGGCTTCTCGAAGGCCTCGTGCCCTTTTGGATTTTGTTGACTGGTCATTTCCCACTTTCCGGGTTTTACTGCTTCTTGGTAAAAACCTCGACCTTCCCTTCCATATGTTAGCGAGCTCATTTAAAGATTTTCTCCTTTTGTTGAGAGTCGAGCTCCACTTCCTATTGGATCTTTCCCCATGCTTTTTCATTGATTCCACCTTGCTTCATTTCATAGTTGGCTGACGTAGCATCGTGACACGGCATTGGCTTGGTCCGCAAGTTTTTCCATGCGGTGACCCAACCTACCATTTTGCCTTGCTGACCAACTCACATTGACCGGGTTGACTAGTCCACTTCAGATGCCCATGCATCAAATTTTCAGATCTATTGCCTCATGGAGCTGGTTACTGTTGATCCAACTCTCCCTCAAAATCTCCAAAGTGTCGAATTCCCGGGTTTTGGGTTTCTTATTCATTTTTGCTACTTTTCTCTGAAAACATTTCTCGGGATATTCACCGAGCTCTCCAACGCGTCCTAACTAGCTCGGTTCAAACGCCGAGCCCCCGCGATGCATTTAGCCTGAGAGAGTCCGTATTTTCCTCGGCCTACCTCGCGATCTATTTGTTCATGGCCCATTTGCTTTCTGTGTTGACGCGACTAATCAAAACCGGGAGTGGATATTATTACTCCCACGGCGAGCTATTTTCCTTGTGACCCATTTGTTTTCCAAATCACTCCGCAGGCCTCTTCTTCGAGTTATCTCCAACATTTGTCTAGTGAGCGAACGCTTGAGGCACCTTCCAGGTTCTCCCTCATGCTTGGGCTCTTGATTACATGCTTATGAGCTCAAACACGAGCTCCTATAACCATCTCGGCATCCTTCTCTCTCGCCTGTTGTGCCTTCACGAGCCATTTCTCAATTCGTCCAATGCCGATCTCTTGCTAGCTCCAAACCCGAGCTATGGTCGAGATAGCTCACTGTGTGGGCTTGCCTCGCCACCTACTATTTTGACTTAACGCTCCGAGCTTCACTCTTGTGGCTCACCAAATCGGGCCCATCTCTATACGTCATAGCCCTCCACGCCCACGAGCATTATCTACTCGGTATCTGACCGAATTGATTTGCAGGCTCCATGATTCCCTATCGGCTCGACCCATCGAGTGAGCTCTCGAGTGATTTGGCCCTCTGCACACACTTTTAACTTGTCTTCTCTGAGTTGTTCTTTCCCGTAGTCGGTGTTAAGCCCTACCTCCGAGATCCATTTTCTCCTAAATTCATCACTGCTTCATCATCCTGTACCTTTCGTGAATCCACCGCCTAATGCTATTCTTACTTCTATGTGTATAGGTCCGAAGTCCCTTAGTCGGGCAAGCTCGACTTTACTCCAGAGCCATTTCATTCATTATCTCTTCGTGCCATCCACGAGCTTGAACCTCCTTCGCTCAAGCTTCTAACCATCTGTCGTGGTGTTCATATGTGTCGAGTTCGAGCTCATTGCCTTTGTTTTCTGCATCCCGACCTAGCTTTACCTGCTCCAGCTCGGCCATCCGATCCTAGTCCCTTTACTCTTGGGTTCACCAAAATTCCTTAGTCGCTTTGTCAACATTTTGAACCGACATTAGTTGCCCCTTCGCCGAATTCTATGATTGTGAGTCAACTGTCATGCTTCCTTCCATGAGCTTCAAACTTGACTCATATCCGGGCTCCATCGACCCATCTCATGTTTTGATGCGGATCACGAGCCCCATGTATTCATGACTCGATCTCTTCGCCAAACCCAATCCTATCTCGGTGTGTTGGGATGTGTGTTGAGTCCTCCCATATATGAACCAAGACGCTCGGGATATCTACCGCCTTGTCCCGAGCTCGATGTAACTCGGCTCGTCAAGTAGCTCACTGCTACTCGGCAAGCTGCCTGTGTTGCACCCCCGACGAGTTACTTTGCATCGTGGTCGAGTCTTGATGGCCTACCATCTTTGACCCTTATGAGCTTAACTTGCCTTCCCACCCGGTACATATCTTTTCCCACGTTACTCGACTCGTCTCTTAACGAATGCACCACATTAGCTTGCCAATTCACCAAGCTCCCTTTGGGCTTGGTCACCTTTAAGCCTTTCGGGGTGAATTTTATCAATTTTTTGAAATTTTTCTGATTTTTTTGAATTTTTTAAGTGCTAGAGACTAAGAAGAGAATATTGAAAGCTTAGGGTCTTGATTTTGTGCTTTACCCATTTTAATCGGTATGGGCCCACAAGGCCCCACACTTAACTCATTTTTTCAGTTGATCCTTAAGGTTCAAAACCCGGAAGAGGAAAAATTCCTCAATATGGTTTTCACTCTTGAACTCACCAAATGTGCCCCACTGAAACATCAATTTTTCTTTGTAACCTCAGGTTTCACGATGAGGTCCTGTATCGATGCCTAGGTCATGTTAGGTCCCTGGTGTCCAATTTTTTCCCGATGAGGCAAAATGGATAACACTATTCATTGTCAAATGTGGCCCAAGAATGTGGCTGGAAATGACCCTGCAATAATCCTCCCATCATTTTCACTATATATTAAAAAATTGAAACATATATGGATTCTGTGAAGAGACCAAATGCTTTGGGACCAAATGTAACCTCGTTTTTCGGACACACACAAAGTGACACCTGTGTATACCACATATTTTGACTACTAGTTTCTTATAACGGTGTTTCCATTATTTGTTGCATACACACAAATGTGACACACTATGTATACCGTAGTTTTGGAATACCAATATTCTATAATGTTGTTTCCACCATTTATCACATACATGAAAACATGACACCTGTGTATACCACAGATTTCAACTATTAGTTTCCTATAATGTCATTTCCATCATTTATTGATACGCACAAACATGACACCATGTGTATACCACATTTTGAATACCAATTTCTTATAAAAAAATTTTTCGCAACGTTTGTCACATACGCACAAACTTAACACCCTGTGTATACCACAAATTTGGACTACCAGTTTCCTATAACTTCATTTTCGTGCGTTTGCCGGATATGCGTAAATGTGACACCTTGTGTATACCACAAATTTCAAATACTAGTTTCTTATAATGGTGTTTATGTCATTTTTCACATACGCGTAAACATGACACCCTGTGTATACCATAGATTTGGACTACCAGTTTCCTATAATGTTGTTTCCGTCATTTGTCACATATGCGCAAATGTGACACCCTGTGTATGCCACAAATTTGGAATACCAGTATCCTATAACATTGTTTGCAATGTTTTTCACATACATGCAAACATAAAACCTTATGTATACCACATATTTTGAATACGGTTTCCTATAACGTTGTTTGCGTCATTTTTTGCATAAGTGTAAATGTGAGAACATGTGTATACCACATATTTTGACTATCAGTTTCCTATAATGTTGTTTACATCGTTTTTTTATATACGCAAACGTGATGTACCTATGTATACCACATATTTGGAATACTAGTTTACTATAACGGTGTTTCATCATTTTCATAAACACACAAATGTGACACCTGTGTATACCATAAATTTTGAATACCGAGTTTCTATAACATTATTTATGTCATTTGTCACATACACACAAACGTGACACCTTGTGTATACCAAAGATTTCATATACTAGTTTCTATAACACCATTTGTGTCATTTTCACATACGCACAAACATGACACCCTTGATACCACATATATGGAATACCAGATTATCATATAGCATTGTTTGCAACATTTTTCACATACACACAAATGTGAAACCTCGTGTATACCAAAAAAATTGACTACCAGAGTTTTCTATAATGTCATTTTCGTCATTTGTCTAATACGCACAAATGTGACAGTGTATACCATGATTTCAAATACTAGTTTTCTATAACATTTTTTGTGTCATTTATCGCATACGCACAAATGTAATACCCTATGTATACCAAATATTTGGACTACCAGCTTTCTATATCAAAGCACAATGTTGTGTCCCACTTCATGTCCCAAAAACGCGAGTAAGAAGTTGGGCGGGATCGGAAATCGAGGGTGTTCGCGCGAACATCCCTTTCGCGTGAACCCCCTTCGCCTGAACTGCCACGTAGGATGCAGAAACTAGTTCGCGCGAACACCCCTTCGCGCGAACCCCTCGAATTCAAATAATTTTGGCGGCAAAGAGTTATATATAGATATTTATATAGTTTTGGGCGGCGGATTTAAGGTTTAGGGGGTTCGGGCGAAGGGGGGGTTCACGCGAACCCCCTTCACGCGAACCCCCTTCGCGCGAACCCCCCTATGTGGCACCTATGTGGCACCTATGTGGCACATTTTGGCGCCAAATCCATTTGGAGGATAATTTTATGCCAAAATGTGCCACTTAGGTGCCACGTAATTAGGGTTAACGAATGAATAAAATTACAAAATTTTAACACAAAATACAAAATTTTATTAGCTTTCTAAAAATATAATTTTTATTTTTTAAAAATATGTTTTACTATTTATTTTTATATTTTTCTAACATATGGTATTTTAGGACAATTGATTGTACACAATCAACCCAATTTGAAAAATAGCAAAAAATATCAAAAAAATTTGAAAAAATTAAAATTATTATTTATTGAAGTCTTCTTCTTACCTGTGAAAAAAAAATTCATTTTTGATATAAATCTTAAAAGTTATTGGCATAAACATTTGTACGCCATTTATTTGAAAATATTTTTATTAAATAATTAATTAAAAAAATATATAAGTCTAAAAAATATGAAAATTTGACAGCACTTCAAAATTCAAATCTTGAACATATATCTAAAATTTCATGGTGAAAAAATAAATTTTCATTCAAAAGAACCACCCGGGGACAGTCATTCCTCTTTTATAACATAAGAAACAACGTATGAGTAAAATTAAGAAAAAGACTGTTTTTTTTGTAATTTTTTTTTTAAAAAAATTTACATGTATTCTACACTCTAAATACAACATTTCGTTAGTTTGTGGAATTTCATGAATGTGTATGGTTTTATGGCTATTACCTTTAGAAAATCAATGAAACTGAAAATTCATGTTTATAATGGTACAAAACATACCAAAAAGTGGGACATTTTATTGTGCTTTTACCAATGCACCATTTCTGCGTTTGTCACATACGCACAAACGTGACACCCTGTGTATACCACATATTTCAAATACTAGTATCCTATAACAATATTTGTGATGTTTGTCACATATGTACAAATGTGACACCCTATGTATACCATATATTTCAAATACCGATTTCTATAATGTTGTTTGCATCGTTTGTCGCATTCGCGCAAAACATGACACCCTAAGTATACCAAAACATTTGACTTCCATTTTCCTGTAATGTCATTTTCATCATTTGTCTAATACGTGCAAACGTGACACCCTATGTATACCACAATTTTTAATACCGAGTTCCTATAATGTTGTGTCATTTTTCGCATGCGCACAAATGTGACACCCTGTGTAAACCACAAATTTGGACTACTAGTTTCCTATAACGTCATTTCCATCATTTGTCACATACACGCAAATATGACACCTGTGTATACCATAGAATTTCATTACTTGTCAAATATGCACAAAAATGGCATCCTATGTAGTCCATAATTTAATGGTTATAATATCTAACCATGCGAGATATCATTCCATTCTCTTTCCATCACTTCTTTCAATTCAATAAATGGATCAATGGGCTAGGAGATATGACCCCGACAAGGGGGACTAATGAAATAATTATAATAGTTAGATAGATTGTGGATTTTTCCACTTTTATTTGTTTGAATCCATACATAAGGTGGATATGAATGGTCTCCATGTAGGATGACCTTTTGGTTCCCATCCGGAACCATTCATATTCTATTTTAGCAAATTCTTTCATATTCTCCTTGTATAACTATAAAGCAATTGGTTTTGAATAAAGAGATAGATCTCCTAGCATACATCTCTCTTATGGAGTTTTCCAATTTGTGATTGCAATAATATTTATTTATGTTTATATCTTATTCATTATGAATTTCATTGTCATAGCACATTAAATCTCATTATTAGTGTGTTATCCATCAAAGTTGCACTTTAATCCGGATCAATCCATCTCTGATTATGACATGAAGTTCTATGAATTTGAACTTGATGTTGCATCATTTAAAATCTAAAGCAAGGAAAAGAAAAAATACAATGTTCATAATGTGGATCACT
The DNA here is from genome assembly GCA_018340775.1 of Taxus wallichiana var. yunnanensis. Lineage (NCBI taxonomy): Eukaryota > Viridiplantae > Streptophyta > Pinopsida > Cupressales > Taxaceae > Taxus > Taxus wallichiana. The sequence continues at coordinate 208,107,766 of CM031237.1, read as the reverse complement.
CTTTTGCAATGTGTGAATGCATGTAGGCATCCCAAGGCCATGTGTGCAAGCATATATTGAAAGTTGTTGATTTGGGAAAGAAAATGGGAATGGAACTTTCTTCCAAAAGAAATGTTTCATTTTCTTCAACAAATCATGCTTCTACTCGTGTACGTATTATTTGTGTATTTTTTTTTACTATCCCTTATTTTGTTGAACCTATTAATGGTTTTCATAGGGTTATTGACAAGAATCCTTTTATGGATTATTTAGGGTGAAGCCAATAACAATTTTGCTGACCTCATCAATGAAAATGTTGGGTATGATTATGCCAATGAAAATGTTGGTAATCCTAGTGTAAACCAAAATGTTGTTGGTGATGTGAATGATCCCAATGATCCCTAAATTGTCAATTCAACATTAGAACCTTCATTGTCAATTTTCATGAGATCAAATGTTGATGCCTACTTCTCATCCATGGGAAAGGTAACTACAATCATATTTGTATTCATTTCCCTATGAATGAATTTATGGTAATCCATTATATATAGATGATATCCTACCCAAATAAGAAATTCCATTACATTGTTTTTCTTAAATAGCTACAAGAATTGTCTAATTGGAAGAGTTATTTGTTGAAACTAATTTGGATTTTTCTAATCTTATTATATGCAACCTTCAAGCTCTATGATTTCAAGATCTTGTGCATGCTAGAAGGAAAACACTTGTGTTTAGTAAAATATGTTCATTCAAATGTAACTTAATCATATTCCCCCATCCCATGTCAATTCAAGTACTTTTACTAGATAGCTAGGGATTGTTGTTATAGGAAAATTTACACATATCCCTGGAGTGATCACAAGAAAAAAATGGTTTCAAATCTCCTAATAACATCTAATAAAATTCCCTTCTCCATTATGTGTTGGTTAATTTTTATAGCATGTTTCAACCCTCTTGTTTCGACATAGACAATGAGTATGCTAGCAAAGGTGAACCAATCATGTTATACACTTGTTGGTTGTATTTAGAAAAAATAGTATCAATGCTTTGTGAGGATGCCCATTTTCTCTGTAAATAATGGCAGGAAATTCATAAACATATGCCCTATTCTAAATCTCCCATTTTTGTAGAAGTTGGGAGGATGATGGAAAAGGTTGAGAAGTCTATCTTTATACCTACCAATTGCATTTCTTGGCCTTCCTAATCCATAGTTTCCAAAGGTCACTCATGACACTTGAGAACCCATGACACCCAAGGGAAATATCCACATGTATGCAAGAAAGATGATCACTATTTTTTTATTTCCTCATGATGTAGAGATAAAAATGGGGTAATACAGTTTATCTAGAGAGAACCTATCATCTCCATGGCTACCTGGTTATATACTTATTGGTTGTATTTGGTGAAATAACCAGGATGTTTCAGTGTCAAAACATGGACACTTTTTCTAAAGAAAGGATCCTCATAGTTGGATGTCACCAACATAACAAGTAAATGGCTTATCACTTCAAAGCTATACTAACATGGTGTTATATACGTTGTAAAATCATATGGTTAGTGTTAGTCTACACTCTAATGTATGGGTTGCATGGTTAGTGTTATAATACAAGAGGATTTTTTATGAATCCTACTAAATTTAGTGACCTAACAACACAGTAAGATAAAAGAAAAAAAAAAGAGAGGGTGCGGTGTGGTGTGAGAAAAATCGCGAGCTCTATATTTTGTGAAATATGGGCTTTAGGTTTTTAAGTTTGATTAAAACTTATTCATTTCTTTGCATATCCAATAATAAGTTAGAAAGAAACTCAAGGATCACAAATGGAATGTTGGGGAATTAAATCACTACAAATGTTTTTGTCTCCAACCCATCAATCTTCACACTAGTAATGCCCCTTTGAAATTTCTCTAATAGGTTATTCCTATGAAGAAAAAAGGGAGAATTTTTGTTAGGAGTTGTTAGAATTGTTTATGTTACTTTCAATTGTTGTAAAAAAACATAATAACAAGATTAGTATTACATGATTTTATGTTTCCAATTTACTACATTGTTTCGACTAGCTTCTACATTCATAACATCATGTGGATCTATCTCGAGGTCTTCTAAATGTCTTCCAATATGGTTTATTTGATTCATGTTGTTCCCCTAATAAGGGCACATCTCAAATATATCCCTCGTTTTGCATTTGTATTAGTATTGGGAAGAAGATAAGATAAAAACACTATTGTATCTAACTTCTCTACAAAATATTTCTAAACAAAGAGGGATTGTTATGCTTCAAAAATGATTTGGAGCCATTATCACAAATTTTGTGTATTCTTGCAAGAGGTTTGTGTGTGTGTGTGTTGCTTTGTCCTATAATTAAAATTATGTAAGTTATCGGGGCATTGAATATGTGTACATATGTTTTTCCATTTGAATCTTTGTGTACATATCCCTACATATATTTTTAATAATATTTAAAGTTTTCAAATTCACTAAAACCCTAGTATTATGTATCAAAATTTACTCATAATATATCATGTTTTATTTTTAGTGGGATATTTTTACTCTCATCATGCTTACAAATTTTGTTGTTGCATAGTTATTAAAACACATAATAATTGAAGTGCAGTAGTCCCAAAAGTTAAAAATCCATTAAAAGGTTAGGATTTATATGTTTGTGGATATTAACACAAATTTAATTGTTTTTTGCATTATATAGTACAATCATTTGTATTGATTGATAATAAGTAAGTTTTGTAACAATGCAATTACAAATTAAATCTAAATTAAATAGTAGTATGCACATGAGGCCAGGAATGGCCAACTAGAATAGAAATCAATTGGATTAGAAATGTTAAAATCGAAATAAAGACATGAGGTTTTAGAGTTCACTACAATCTAGATGTGTTTTTTTACCTTTTGGATTGTTTTAATACTTTTCGAGAAATAAAGAAGTTTTTTATTATTAAAAATCATGCATATAATTGAGTGGATATTAAAATTAAATTTATATTTAATTTTATTATAAGACAATTACATAAATGCAACAATGGTACCGATTAAGTCATTTTTTGGTCAACTTACAATTTGATTGATTTTTTGTTATTCATTTTTAACACTTACATTAAATTATTATCAATATACCTCTTTTGATTTGATGTGGTTGTGTCTTCATATTTGTGCTTTCAAATTTTCTAGTTTTCCTATAAAGTTTGAAAGATTTTAAATTAAATTGAATTATAATTGTTTTGTTAATGAACTTTGAAGATTGCTTTTAATTTTGTAATTATACATGTGTCTAGATAACCTTTCGCCAATGAATGTGTTATCACTTGATCTCAAATTTCGTAATAAGTTTTTTCCAATTTATTTTCTACATTTGGAAAAAATTGTGTGACAATCAAGATGTGTCGAAATCCCATTGTGTTCTCATGTTACAAACCAAAGAAACTAAATAAAAATGTTTGTTTTTTAAATTTTAGGTAATGGATTTTAGACTGCAGAGTCATGTCGATGATTCTTAATGGCAACTTATTTGCCCAACCGCTTTGTCATATATATCTAATGTATGTTAAAAATCTTATGGTTTAACCTAGTGTTTCTCATTTCGAGCACCTTGTTTACAATCATTTTACAACAAGGAAGTAACCCAATATAGGTCTTTTTCCTATAACTTTTACTCAATTTTATATGAAATGCAGAGGCTCATTTAAATTACATGGAGACCCTCATGTCCCAAATATATTATTTTCTTTTGGAAGATGAAATAATGCATTTTTTACTTCTCCCCACGAGTGTTTGTAACAAACTGATTTGCGGTCCACCTAAAGAAGTAAATGTTAAAGTAATGTAATGTTCAAGTAGCGAGAGTCCAATGTAGAAAATACAACTCGTATATCTTCAACATAGCTTGATGGTGATTGAATTCAACCAATAATTCTTCTTTTCCAATGTAAATAGGTTATGTGTATTGCTAACATGTAAGTAGATTTATGTTAAGTCAAAGGTGGATTAAGGAAATCATCTCTATCATCTATAAAATATGATGTAAAACCTCTTGAACTACCTTATTTTTGTTATCAAGTTTAAAAACTATGTCAAACACAATAGACTATCCAATCACCCCTTGATGTGTAAGCCTTCCCAATTAGTAGAGAATGAAATTGTCAAATTACCCCAAAATGACTTGGGCTCTCTCAATCTAGACAAATTACAAGAGTTAACAAGAGATATAGATATTAGGTTTACTAAACATCAAGGAATTAATTCCATAATTTTAATATTTATTTTTGGATATTACAGTGTATATAATGTGAATTTTTATTGATTTGGTTGGAAATTAAATATAATATAAATTTCCATAAAATTCATGTTCATGATGGGTTAGATTGCTTGAAAAATAGATATCATACTCAATTCTTGAGAATCGTATTGACTATGGAAACAACACAATGGTGACAACGATTGAATGGGGTGATGCTTTTATATAGGTTTTTGAACATTAGAATTTTATTGGCCCTCCATTTCAATGGATGGACCGATCCAACCATTTTCTTTTAATTTGATGTTTCTAGATTTATAAAAATCTCTCTAAAGTTTGAATCAAAATCACATGTACATAAACAAGAGACTAGGTTCATTTCATCAAGAGTAGTTAAGCTCAATTGAGAACTCACCATTTACGTAGAAGTTATTACTTTTATTTAATGTATGTTCAAATTTTTATAATAATTGTTTTGTCCTAGTTTGTGGGGTTTAATAAATTAGTGAAGTTCTATAGAATAAACCCACTAACAAACTCTTAACATCAAAAATTTAGAAATTTCGGTTATAGTAGAAATATAGTAATCAATATGTGTATCTAAAAAACATGAAACAAAATAATGAACAAAAGTAAAGATTGAACTAATTGTTAGCATCAATCCCAAGCAAGATGTTGCATAGCTAACATTCTAAAAATGCACAATCCATGATAATTGGCTTTACGAATAAAGCAATCACATTTGCACAATGCAATGTGAATGCCGAACGGTATATGTTATTTGATTTAGAGGGATAGTTATTACTTTTGTAGTTGATGTTGATAAGGGTTGTGATTGATTTTATAAGTGTAGGAATATAGATGAAGCATTACATTTAAAGGTTCTATCTCTACATTTCAAATTTGTTACAATTTCGTACATATACATTTGCAAATCTTATATCATGAGTGGTAGCATTTTGCGGACTATTTTATTTGAACTAAAATTGAATATATTTTATACATTTGATACCACTTTGGATAGTTAATTACTTTTGCAGTTGACGTGGATTGTAATTTTTTGAGGAAATTGAGTTAGTGTTGCATCGGTTGTTTGGTTGGTATATTTTTTGAACAATACTTTTTTGTATTGTTGATAACATGTTTATAAGGAGTGTGATTGATAGTGGAAGTTTAGTAATATAGATGAAACATTACATTGAAAGTTTCTATGTGAACATTTCAAAAAAATTCAAATTCGTACATATACATTTACAAATCTTATATCATGAGATCTGAACTAAACATGAATACATGAAGACCTCCATACATTTGCAGATTTTATATCATGAGCGGTAGCCTTTTGTGGCCAATTTTATTTGCACTAAACATGAATACATTTGATACCCTTGAATGGCATTGCACGCTTTGGATATAAGAAGTGTTAAGTAAAGTAGTAGTGGAGGTGGTATCAAAGTAAAATACGATATTTACGAGGGTTGAGTGATAGTATTCTTGACTCCTCCTTTATTATTTCTCCAAGTGTTGGTCCATGCACCATTCTTGAGTACCTTTAGAATAAAAAAGGATGGGAAATACGTTGATTGGAAAGTGAGGGAACTCGGAGAAAGCTTTGAATTTTAAACCTTTCCTTTCATTGGTTCTAATCTCAACAGTTGTTCTATGCAAATTAAGTCCTCGGAACTTGTACATAGTTAATCCCCATGCCATTTTAATTCACATATTTATTTGATTCCCTCTCAAAATAGGGGTATCGGAATATATAACGGGTTGGAGGATCCCAATATGGATCGTTGTATCTATTAAATTTGACAACAAATAAAGGTAATGTTAGTGGTGGGATTGATTTTTCATAGATAATGTCAATGATTGTTCTTGTAGCACCATTTACGAGGCCTGTCAACCCATAAATTAGTAATAAGCATGATTTTTGTTGTTTACATAGCATAACTTTGTGTTTCAACTGATCATCATTAGGATCTCTTGTTATAACTCACATGTTACTTTCAACAATGGATTGGGTGATTGGAACATTCAATGCTTTCAACATCTAAAGGTTGTGGGAGTTCACGAGATCATTTTTGCAAACAAATGTGGTGCGTCCTTAAAAATGTTGAGCTCTTGCTGAGTTAGGTGTGAGTCGGTGTGAGACATTAGGAGTTCCCAGTCCTCAATAAGAGGAGTTGAATCTCGCATGTGGAGCAGTAAATTCTAGAATGAAACTTGTGCATTGGTTGTTCCTTGTTGCCGAAATATTGTTTATAATGTAATGGAAGAATGGAATCCCTTCCAAAGGATAGCTCCATATGAATTACTTGCATAAAGAGGACTGTCCAAAACTCGATTGTAATTGGCGAGGTCACTAGGAGGATGAAAGATCTATTACCAAATTTAGATGTTTTGAATGTGGGAAAGCCTCGCGTAGACTATTGTCGAATTTTGCTTAGCAACTTTAGGTGATGAAACTCATTTCATTAATAAGAATATTTTCTATATGTTTTAGTGACTCTTGAAAAGATGGTAATGCATGGCCTTCAGGGATTTTAGTTCTTTGATTGGAATACGAAGAGTTCGTGGATTGATGGGATGCAAAGATGTTGAATGTTGAAACACTGGTAGGGGCGAGCAAAAGGAGAAGTGAGGGAGATGTGGTTGATGCTATTGTGAATGAATTCTAAATTTATTTATCAAAAATGATTTTCATGTGCCGCTTTTCCTTGAATTATCAATCTTAGTGGAGGTATTAGGGATTTATTTGTTGAATGGTTTAGTATGGTATCAAGAGCTAGTTGTTGTTTTGAAGACAAAGGAAGTGTGGAAGATCATCTTGTGGTCTGCATGCCGGTGTTAATTGTGTCTACCTTTTCTCTCTTGATGAATGACTAACTTGAGCTTATCTGCAAATCAAAGCGGAACATCATGTATGATCCAATTATTATGTATGTCTAAATCTTTTTTCCCCAACATTTCGAGATTGTCAAGACACACGTTTGTTTCTTGACAAATTTGTTTGAGTACCTACCATTCATGCATAAATTAATATTTTTATTCAAATAAATTTTATATGCATTTGTATGATCTAGGATTATGAATACTTGGAATTGGGCATTCTTCATAACATATTGAGGGATTAAAGAACTTTTTAATCGTAGTGAAGGGGAGGCTAGTACGTTTTGAGACTTTTGACTAGAGGAAAATGAATATTTAAGAGATTCATGTCACTCAAAACACTTCCAATATTTGGGCATTCTTCAGGACATGTTGAGGGATCATAGAAATGTCTGATGGCAATGGAGTGTTAAATATTTTGAATGTTGGTGGTGGGGATGATATGAATGTTAAATATTTGTTTCTTTATCTCAATATTTTCAACTCGAACACCAATTTTTTCTAGTTCCAGAGCAATCTTTTCCAACTCTTGACATTTTCTTACAAACTTGTAACCTCCTTACTTAATTTTACAAGTCGAAAGGCCTTGTGCATGTAACCACTTAGTAATTTACCAAATATTTGTATCACTTATTTCAACTCGAATAACAATTCATGAATTTATTCAAAAAAACAATTGATTATAAAGGTAATCCAAAACAAATAGGATCACTTCGTCGAGCAAAATTGCATCTTCGCCTCGTCGCTTCGTCTGCGTTCTCTGGTCCCCTTTCTAATGCCGGACCCTCCTGGTCCGGATCGGGGGGCCCCCCTGTCAGGGCCTCTCTCTCCCTCACAGCCTCTCGCTTGGTCTAAAGTCGTGGATGCTTCCACATCAGCACACGGCGCGGAAAAGCTTTCCCCTTCACTGTCAGAAGGGTCCTTTTCCCTGCGCATACCCACTCATATCACGGAGGCTGCTGCTGCTTCTCGTGACCTGTCCTTGGTGGGTACGCTGATGGGCCCTAGGCCCCCACTGGAGGATATAAAAAAATGGGCTCGTTTAAAATGGCAACCATGTGGAGCACTTGAAATAGCGGCTATGCCTAATGGATTCATCTTATTCTCTTTCAGCTTGAAAGAAGATTTCGCTAGAGCGCTGCTGGGAGGTCCGTGGTTCTTTGGCAGGCGGGGTTTTTATCTCAGGAAATGGTCTCCTGGTTTCAACCCACACACGGAATCCATGACCCAAGCCCCAATCTGGGTCCGCCTTCCGGGGCTTCCTTTGGAGTTCTGGCATCCGGCGGTCATTGAAGGTATTGCTCTTTCTATAGGTTCTTTGATTGCTATAGATCAAGCCACGAAAGCAAAAACTAGATTTATTCATGCTCGTTTCTGTGTTAATGCTGATATTAGTTGCCCCTTGCCAAAAGACATTGAGCTTATCTCGGACTTTGGGAACTGGAGACAGCCTATTGACTATGAATACATTCCTCAAGCTTGTTCTTTCTGCAAAAAACTTGGCCATAGGGCCTCCAGCTGCCCCTCTAAACCCCAACCGAAACCATTGTCCCAAACCCTATCCCCAAAATTCAAGAAAAAATTTGTACCTAAATCGTCCTCCATTGAGATCCCGATCATCCCCACTTCTAATTCCTTTGCTCTCCTGGAGGATGGAGAAATCGACCAGCCCTCTGATCCTGCTGCTGAGACCCTTCCCCCCTCCTCTGTCCTCCTTCCTCTCTCCCCACCCCTGGCTCCTTCGATTCCAGGCTTTTTGCTGCCTCTTCCCCCCCCCCTTCGCCGCTTCCTGCTCCCTTTTCCATCCCCCCCCTTCCCTCGATCCCCTCCTCCCTCGATCCTCCCTCCCTTCCTCCCCTTGCCCGCCTGTTTTTGATTCTGCCCCCTCTCCCTCGGAGCTATCCACAGATGATTGTTTTAATCACCGTTTCACTAGAAGCAGCAACAAGAAACCAGATATAGGCTTGGAAAAAGTTAGAGGCAGAACTCCAAGCAGTGTTAAGCTTCAGATTGAAGCAGCTACAAATGTGGCGCAAGGAACCCAAAGTACTATCCCCATGGTGGTGGGGAGTAAATCCAAACAAAAGAAATGAAGATCATTTCTTGGAATATAAGAGGGCTCAACTCTCTGCAAAAGCAAAGAATCATCAAAGACATCAAGTTCCAGAACTCACCTGATATCATCATGTTACAGGAAACCAAGCTAAAAACTGAGGTTCGGCTTCATAAAATCTGGCCTGCGGCTGCATTTGAATCTCAACCTTCAACTGGGAACTCCGGGGGGCTTTGCACCTTGTGGAATCCCAGAATTCTTAAAGGGGATTGCCTGTTCAAACACCCCAATTTTCTATGTATCCTCTTTCAAGAAATTGGTACTGACACCTCCTGGATTGCTATCAATGTCTATGCCCCAAACTTGGAGAATCATCGTGGAAAACTTTGGAAGGATATCACCAACTTCATCGTTACTTGTGGTAAAATTCCAATTATCATAATGGGTGATCTAAATTGTCCTCTTTATCCCTCAGATAAACAGGGGGGCATGCCTGCTATGCCGGCTAGCATGGAAGCTTTGGCTGACTTCATTAGAGAAAATTCACTTCTGGATATGGATCTCCACGGTTCTTCTTACACATGGTCAAATCGTAGATTGGGCAGGAATCACATTCAATGCAGATTAGATAGAGCCCTTGGATCGATGGATTGGATTTCTCTCTTTCCGGACTTTTATCTCAGCTCCCTCCCAAGGGTTGGCTCTGATCACAGCCCCCTCCTGTTGAGCGCCAACCATATGGTGAATGTCAAGAATCCTCCCTTCAGATTCGAGCTGGCTTGGCTTGAGAATAATCATCTGACCCCCCTGGTTGCAAGCTGGTGGAATATTGAGATTGAAGGAACCAATATGTTCAGATTTTCCAGCAAACTCAAAGAAGTCAAAAAACAGCTCAAAATATGGAAGTCTAAGGTCTTCGGTAACATCAAGGTACGCAAGAAGGAGCTTTCTCAGAGCTTGATCAAAATTGCTGAGCAAATTGAGAATGTGGGAAGGTTGGACCATCTTCACCAACAGGAAATCTCCCTCCTCAGTGATTATCACAACACTCTTAAAGAAGAAGAAACCTACTGGAGGCAGCGTTCTCGGGCCCTCTGGCTTGACCAAGGTGATCGTAATACCAAATTCTTTCATATTACTGCTTGTAAACATAAAGCTAGGGACAAGATTCGTGAGTTGGTGTCGTCTTCAGGTACTCTTCTTACTGCTGACTCTGATATATCCAATGAGCTTATATCCTTCTACTCAAATCTTCTCCATGCTGATCTGGCTCCTTCGGAACAATCTATGAATGAAATGCTTCAGCACATTCCTCATCTGGTCTCTCCTGAGATGAACAACAATCTTACCAAGCCTTTTGCTATGGAGGAAATTCATAAAGCTGTCTTTGCTATGAAGCGAGATAAAGCCCCGGGTCCGGATGGCTTTCCGGCTGCTTTCTTCCAAGTTTTTTGGGAAATCATCAAGCAGGACCTTTTCCTCGCAGTCAATGAATTTCAGATGAATGATAATCTGCTAAAGGAATGGAACACCACTTTTGTGGCCTTGGCTCCAAAAGTGCATATCTCCAAGGACGTGTCCAATTTTCGGCCCATAAGTTTATGCAACACGTCTTACAAGATTATCACTAAGATGCTGGCTTCCAGGCTAAAACCTCTTATGCCGAACCTCATCTCCCTCAATCAGAATGGATTCATAAAAGGTAGGCTTATTCAAGGCGGTATAATTACTGTCCATGAGGCCATCCACTCGGCCCTCCTTGCGAAGTCTCCTGGTATGATCTTAAAATTGGATATGCAAAAAGCCTTTGACAGAGTCAGCTGGCCTTTCCTAATCAAGACCCTGGAAAAATTTGGGTTCGACAAAAAATGGTGTAGCTGGATTTACTCATGTGTTTCGACCCCTTGTTTCTCTATTCTGATCAATGGCATTCCTGCGGGTTTTTTCAAAAGTAGCAGAGGTATCAGGCAAGGTGACCCTCTGTCACCTTTTCTCTTTGTTCTTATGGCGGATTCCCTCAGCAGAGCGCTGGATGCGGCAAAAAATCAATCCATCATCTCTGGTTTGAAAATCACCTCTAACTGTCCCTCGGCCACCCATAGCCAGTTCGCTGATGACACCTTATTGCTGAGTCTGGCTTCTGTTATCGAAGCTAGGGCTATTATGGATATCCTTTCTTTATATCAATCAGCCTCGCAGCAAACGGTTAACTTCATCAAGAGCAGCATCTCCTTTTTCAACACGCCCCCCAGAGTTCAGAGGAAGATTGCTGATATTTTTGGTTGCTCGATTGTGGATCTCCCAACCTCTTATCTGGGCATCCCCCTCTTCCATGGTAGGCAATCAAAAATTATGTGGAATCCGATTATTGAAAGATATCAAAAAAAACTTGCTGCTTGGAAAGGTGCTCTCCTCAGCCAGGCTGGCAAGCTCCAGCTGGTGAAAGCCACTCTTCAGAATCTTCCTTCTTACTTTCTGTCCATGCTCAAAATTCCCAGCTCTGTTAGAGAGGCTGTGGAAAAAATTCAAAGGAACTTTCTGTGGTCTGGAACTGAAGAAAAGAAAAGGATCCACCTTGTGGCCTGGAAAGAGGTTTGTAAACCTACTGCTCACGGTGGTCTTGGTCTTCGGAAAATAAAGGAGATGAACGGGGCCCTCCTGGCAAAACTTGCTTGGGAGGTGGCTAAAGGCAATTCTTGTTGGGCCCGCTTGCTCCGTGCTAAGTATTTAACAAACAATGAAGACTTTCTCACATCCATCCCCACTAGAGGCTCTACCATATGGAACTCCATTTGTAGTTCGCTCCCCATCATTCGTGCTGGCACTAAATGGAGGTTCGGGAATGGGCGTCTCATTGATTTCTGGAGGGATACTTGGATTGGTGATGATCCCCTTGATCTCAACCCCTCTTGGGACCCTATCAAGAGAAGTATCATCAATATTCATGGTAGATTAGCTTCTGGTTATTGGCAGAGGATAAATTCCATCCCCTCTTGGGATATCAAGGATTGGGAGGATATCAGCGACCTTCAAAGAGACCTGCTGTCCTCCCTTAGAGTGCAGCTCTCCACCATTTACATCCCGTATTCCCATAATGAAGATGAGATTATCTGGACTCTATCCACTTCGGGCTCCTTTTCAGTTAGGGCTGCTTATCTCTCGATGCATTGTGCTGACGTGGGCCCCCCTCTTATAAAATTCTGGCCTAAGGAGATCACTCCAAAATAGGTTTTTCTCTTGGCTCTCCTCTAAAAATGCCTTCCTTTCTGGGGAGAACCTGAAGAGAAGGGGTTTTTCCCTTCCTACCAAATGTGTTCTATGTGCAAATGAAGAGGAATCCTCATCTCACCTCCTGGTCCATTGCTCTTTCTCGCATGATATTTGGCAGTGGCTCCTATCGAGATTAGGAGTTTTTTGGATCTTTCCGGATTCCATTCAGGATACCCTTTCTCAATGGTACTCCCCCTTCACTCATCCGATTCTAAAGTTGGCTTGGAAACTCCTCCTCCCGCATGGTTTATGGGGCATATGGAAAGAAAGAAACAGAAGAATCTTCAAAGACAAGAGTCTCAATCCTGATCAGGTGGCTACTCTGATTGGCCTGGCTCTCCAAGAAAATATCAACCTGACCACTTGGTCTAAATATCAGCAAAAACTGCAGTTCTGTCACACCCTGGAGTGGCAGCAGTATTTATCCATTCCGTGCAAAAAAACCCATTCTGACAGGAATTCGATTTGCTGGCTTCCCCCTCCTAGGGGATGGAGAAAACTCAACACGGATGGCGCTTCGAAAGGGAACCCAGGTATGTCCGGAGGAGGGGCCATTCTTCGTTGCTATTCGGGTTTAATTGTTGCTGCCTCTGCCCATAATTTCAACTTTGGTTCCAACCATCGTGCGGAGGCCTTAGCCATCCTCAAGGGTCTTGAGATGGCTATCAAGGTGGGCAATGATCCCCTCCAAGTGGAAAGTGACTCCCTCAACATCATAAACCTCCTTTGTTCCAATGACCCTGGTCACTGGTCGATTAAAAACATCATTGCTGATATTAGAAGCATTCAAAGATCCTTTCTTCAAGTCCAATTCCAGCACGTCCTCCGGGAAGGTAATAGAGCGGCGGATCTTCTGGCTAACATGGGTGTCCTCATCGAAAATCAGCAAATTTGGACTGAGAACTTCCCGAATGAACTCTGTCAGATTGCCCAAATTGACGCACTCTAATGCTGACGGGTGGTCTCTGAAGCTGACTGGGGTTTCGGCCTGGGCGCTTTGGTCCATTCAAATGGCGGCGATGAATACGGCAAATTTATTTGACATGACTCTTGACACGAGGTTCCTGATCAAGGCGCCTAGTTATGATGCAGCGAATCCCCGCACGAACGAGCTCTATGCACCCATTAATCATCCGAGGTGGTGGCGTCAGGGCTTTAATATATTTGCCGGTATCTTGTTCAGACTGGCTCTCGTCCGTTCCTATCTCCGACTCTGTAACTGCTCTAATATTCTTCTCATGGGGGGGCAATTGAAGCGCCTTGAGCCCGACAATTGCGAGACGCTTAGGAATGATGGCGAGGTCTGGAATATCTTAGTGGAAAATGGGATCTCTACTTTTCTGGAAAGAATGTCTGGTTACTCGGCCTTAGTGTCTTATGCTGTTACGGCTTCGTGGTCGAGAGGGCGTGTTCAAATTGGCAGCACTAAGTTTACCATCTCAACGAACGCCATCGCTGATGCCACCGGGCTCCCTGCTGCGGGCGATATTTACTACAGGCGTTCCCTTCACGCCGAGATACAAGAATTCAACGCCCGGGGGATGACAGGCCAAGGAAATATATGTCGGGATATACCCGCGACTCTCTGCCCTCGCCCTGGGACAGAGTGGCGGAAGCCATTATGAGGTACTTCACCATAGACGGTAGGTACCGTCTGGTTTTTGGCCCCCATCTGTTTATTCTCTCCCACCTCCGTTGGGGGAGAAAGATTAATTTAGCTGCCTTTCTTTTTCAATCGCTGGAGCACTCTGTTATGCTGGCTCGGGAGGGCGAGGGAGTCATCCTCCACCAGGGTCTTCTTTACCTTCTTTTCTCCGTCGCCGCTTCCCACACTGACCTGCTCCGCTTTCCTCCCAAATTGGGTCGCCGCCGCCGCTCCCCCTCCCCTCCTTCTCGCCCCTCTTCCTCTTCCCACCGCTCCTCTCGGCGCCGCCGCCGCCTGCTCCTTTCCTCTGGCTCGGACTCCGACGTTGCCATCGTGAGCCCCCCCCGCGAAGCCCCCATCTCCGCTGCTGTTCCCCCCTTTCCCACCCCCATCTCGTGCCTCTTCCTGGAAGACTCCAATGCCAGTGGACGCGCTCCTTCTCCTGTTTCTAGCCCGGGTCTCTCTGGTGCGGCTGATCTGTTGGGGCTTGCTCAACTGTACCCTGACTCCTCGGAAGAGGAGCAGGGTGATATCAATCAATTTGTTGCGGATCCCCCCTCTCATTCTGCTGGCTCTAAGGATCCCTCGAATGTTAAAGATTCCACTGCTGACACTCCTCTCTCCACTCCTGCTATGGACTTTAGCACTGCTGATATTGATGCTGATGGAAAAAAGGACCAGAACAGAGCTGATATCATCTCCTCCATTCTGAGTAAGCTTCAGCGTGCATTCAAAGCTCTCAAAGATTGGGAGGACTTCACGAATTCTACCAGAATGGCCTTAGCAAACGACTGTTCGGAGCTTCTCAAGTTGGCGGATCTCCTTGCAAATGAATCGGGCTCCCCTAGAGCTAAAGATGCTTGTTTCTGAGCTGAAGAAGCTTATTTAGTTGCTCCTCTTCTTGGCTTGTCTCTTCTTCGTTCTCCTTTTTGGAATCCTCGTGGGTATTTTTGTTTTGGTAATACTATTGTTAGATCTGGCCTGATGGGCTTTTTGTATCAAGGTTGTGGGACCTTCTAAAACCCTCTCTTTACCCAATATATTCCAAAAAAAAAAGGTAATCCAAAACAAAATAACAATTGATGAATTTATCCAAAAAAATTGCTCTGCAATGCACGTTTTCTATGAATAGAGATTGAATAATAATAGCAAAAATTTCATCACTCTTTTTCTTTTATTAAATGGTAAATTATTTTATCTCTCATAAAACATTACTTGGCATGCAAGCAAATAAAAACTGCATGAAGACAACAAGACAACTTATTTCACATTTTGTTTTTATTTACCTCTATTAGATATGTAATTAAACACTTATAATTCGTTTGACAACTTCCTTGCAAGATGTGTCACTCACATTATTTATGTAAATAAAGCAAATCATAGGCATTTAATGTGTAAAAGGAATAGTATTAAAGGGTAGGAATAGGCTTCTAACTAAAGGAAAATGAAGATTTAAGAGATCCAAGTCACTCAGAGCATCAACCTACTTTAACTCATTGACCCAATCACCAGTTTGGTGTGAATTCAAACAAAGAGATTGAAAATCCACCAACATGCAATGGCAACCCAACCTCCAACAAAAGACATGAAATAAATGCATTGCTTGATGCTCCTGAATGCCATAGTTTGGTATGAATATCGACACCCAAATTCAACCCCAAGTTACTGAGATATTAGTTTCTTTCTTCTCGACCAAAATGAATTTAAGATGTGAGGGATTATGGATCATTAACAATATGCAAGGAGATGTTGAATAAATACTCTAGCTGATCTTTTCCCCTTTAAAGCCATACATAGGTCTCAGGTAATGGAATAATCATTGCTTAGTAGAGGCCAATGCTTTTCATTCCATGCATTTTGTTTTGCTCAATTCAAATGAATATGGTAACATGAACAAACTAATTATTCTTCTAAATTCACCAATAAAAACAAACAAATCCAATCTCTTTTTTATCAATTCAAAAGCATATGAAAACATGAACAAAATTATTACTTGAACACAAGCTTGTCGAAAATTTACATTCTCTTTTGACATTTGATTGAATTGAACATTTACACAATCCCCGAGAAGAATCACAACATATGAGTATGATGGAATTTCTTATATCATTATTGCAAAGGAATTTTTCCTTTCAAATTTCAATGAAACAACTAAATATTGTTCACCTTCTCCCTCGTGATTAGGATTGAAGCAATTATTGGTTGAAAAATGCAATTAATATGCAGATTCACATAAGGAAAAGGGTATTACAAAGCATTCGGTCCATTCCATGTCCAAGAATGTAATTCAACTACATTAGTTAACACCCTTTGAATTAGAAAGCGGTAGGAAACATGTGTGTTGGAAATAAGGTGTCTCAACCTTATTTGGTTTATTCATTTAAGATTTTCCTATAGCCGTTTCACATTGCCAATGCTCTAAAAATAGAAATATGAGTTGTCAAAATATTCCCATATGATAGTATATCATGGAAGGGCTATTTTTAGAGATATTATGATAGATTTTATGACATCTTTAAGGGTCAAAATAGGGGAGAATATTGTAGACGTGGGAGCCTAATTTTAGACTCGAAATATTTCTCTTTAATGTAATCCACCTCATGAGAGGTTTTGCACATGGTTTTGTAAACCATAGATGGTTTCTTGTATAACCAAAGGTCTATAAATTGAAGGCTTGGAGAAGCAATTTGTGTGGTGAGTTTTGCAAGTATTGTAATGTTGGAATCCTCCTAGAATTTTTTCTGGTGATACTCCTATAAGAAACTTGCTCTGCAAGTGTATGTAATCTTGTTATTAGATTTGAAATACATTGAGTGGGCTTTTGGAGTGTGGGATTTTTTATCCGAAAGGATTTTCCCACATATATCTGATGTTTGTTTTAATTGTTTATTTTCTTGTTATGAATGTGTTGCTAGAATTTATGTATGTATTATTAAGTTTAAAGTTTTGCATAATATCTCTCATCAAGATTAGTATAGGAAGTTGTTTCGCTACTCTAATTTCCTAAAAAGTGGTATCAGAGCCTGATCACCTTTGGTTTTAGTTGTGTGTTGTTGGGTTTTTGTGCTAATGGGTTATAGTGGGAGCTTGCTTTGTTATCTAGTTGCGAGATATTTTTCAAATGGCAAGCACGTCCTGGGAGGATTGAGGTAGAGAAGTTTTACGCACAAAAATTGAAATGTGGAAGTCAAGATAGAAGATTTTTGGTTGATCGAGATCTATGGGATGTGGTGCATGAGAAGTTTCATAGGCCTACGGATCCATTTTTGGCTGCAACATATGATGTAATGGATAGAAAATCTAAAGGCCTTATTAGACTATGTCTTGCAGATTTGATCCTGATAAATGTCCATGAAGAATCCACTTTGAGAATATTTGGAAAAAATTGGGTGAGATATACCAAGCTAAGTCTCTAGTAAATAAGATTTTCTTGAGGAATAAGTTGTATTCCTTGAGAATGGAAGAAGGTGGACAAATATATGAGCATCTGGAAACATTCAATACATTGGTGACTCAGTTTACCTCGGTTGGGGTTAAGATGGATGAAGAAGAAAGGTGTCAAACTATGTTGGTTTCATTTCTAGACTCATGGGACAACCTAGTCATGGCCATTGGGAGCACTTCAGTCACTCTAAAGATGGAGGATGTTGTTGGTTCTCTACTCTCTAAAGAGATGAGAAGGAAGGTCTCTCTAAACACCAAAGAGGCTTTGAGTGTTCGAGGAAGAATAAAAGAATGAGGCAAAGATGAGAAGAAGTGTGGTCATTCCAAGAATAAGGGGAGATTAAAATCCTCTGGTAATTCCAAGGTGATATGCTAGAACTATGGCAAATTTGGACACTTCCAAAGGGAATGCAAAGAAGAAAAGAAAAAGAAAAAGAAGAATCATGGTTCTAATTATGAGTCTAAAAGAAGATGGAGATGCCTTTATTGCAGCTTTGACCACTCGTGCAGGTGATAATGCATGGTTGATAGAATCAGGTGCATCTTTCCACATGGCTCCTAACAAAAAGTTTAATAAGTATGAAAACTATGATGATGGTAAGGTGTATTTGGGTGATATTTCTTTCTTTGAAATTGTTGGTCGTGGTAGTATTCAAGCAAAATTTTCGATGGTAGAATTATAAGATTTGATGGTGTCTTGCATATCCAGACTAGTAAGAAATTTATTATCTTGTTAGCAAGCTAATAGATGTAGGTGTGCATGTACAGCTTTTTACGAAGCGAGTGTGAAAATGGTGAGAGGTGTTATGGTGATAGAAAGAGGAAGTAGATTGGGTACATTGTACCAACTTGATGCATGCATAGTTGAGTGCAATAGCACTTTAAATAAAACTAAGCCAAAAATTATTTCACTGAAAAAGGAGAGGATTTCCTCCTCTGCGGATGGTCGTGGCTTTTGGGTACCCAAGGGTGCTCTATCTACTGAATCAAAATTACCTACAGAGAAGACCATGTTATGGCACCAAAGGCTTGGCCACATTGGAGAGAAGGGTTTAAAATCCCTAAAAAATAAGAACCTCATTGAGGGGTTGAATGATTGTAATATGGAGTTTGATTTATGTGAGCATTGTATTTATGGCAAACAAAACCGCATTCAGTTTTACTCATCTACTCATAAGTCTTCATGTATCTTGGATCTAATCCATTCGGATGTATTTGGTCCTATTAAGGTTGCTTCTATTGCTAAATCAATTTATTATGTTACTTTCATTGATGATTTTAGTAGGAGAACATGGGTATATTTTTTAAAGAGTAAATCTGAAGTTTTTAGTCATTTCAAGGAATTTAAGGCTATGGTTGAAACTCAAACTAGGAAGAAAATTAAGTGTTTGAGATCTAATAATGGTGGTGAGTACTATTCTACAGACTTTGATAAATTTTGTACAAATTGTGGGATTAAAAGACAAAAGACAACTTCGTATTCTCTAGAGCCGAATGGAGTTGCAAAAAGAATGAAACAGAATATTGAAGGAGAAAGCTAGAGCATGTTGATTGGAGTTGGTCTAGAAAAGAGGTTTTGGGCTGAAGCTATTACCACTACTTGTTATTTGATAAATAGATCTCCTACATTAGCACTTGTTGATAAAACACCAATGGAGGCGTGGTCGGGAAAAAGCCTTCAATTAGACATCTGAGAGTTTTTGGCTATGAGGCATATGCACATGTGCCTAAGGAGAAGAGAACAAAGTTGGATTCTAAGGTTGTCAAATGTATCTTCATCGGCTATGGCTATGGTGTGAAAGGATACAAGCTTTGGGACCTGTTGCACAAAAGGTAATACACTCCAGAAGTGTTATTTTTAGAGAGATTAAATCTTTCCCTATTAATTTTCAGCCAGAACAACATAAAGAAAATGAACAAAAAAAGGATGTGGTTCAACTTCCTTCTACACTTGAGAAATTTGAATCGAGACCCCAAAATAGACAAGAAGTTGAGGAGAGCTCACCAAGCTCTAAATCTTCAAAAGAGGAAGAAGAGGAGGAAGAAGTGGAAGAATCTCCACCTCATCTTGTTCGAAGGTCTACAAGGTAAAGGAAACCACTTGAAAGGTATGGGTATTCTCCTGATGATTGGAAGTGTATATTTTCTTTGAGTACTAACATTGATGAATTGATATTTGTACAAGAGGCTTTGGGTATGAATGATGCAAAGTCCTGGAAAATAGCCATGGATGAAGAGATGACAACCCTTAAAAAGAATAATACATGGGACCTTGTACCATTTCCTGAAGGTCGGAAACATGTTGGATGTAAATGGGTGTTTAAGAAAAAGATTGGTTTAGATGGAAATGTTGAAAAGTATAAGGCACGGTTGGTTGCGAAGGGTTACTCTCAAGTTGAGGGTATTGATTATGGTGAGATATTCTCTCCTGTTGCTAAAATGACATCCATTCAATTTTTATTATCTATTGCAGTAGCTTATGACCTAGAGGTTGAACAAATGGATATAAAAATGATTTCCTTCATGGTGATTTGGAGGAAGAAATCTATATGACACAACCAAAGCACTACATGGTGAAAGGTAAAATCAAGATGGTTTGTAAGTTAAAGAAATCCTTGTATGGCCTTAAAAAAATTCCTAGGATGTGGTACCAAAGTTTGATTCATATGTGTTGAGTTTGGGGTTTGTGCGGTCTAAATCTAATCATTGTGTATATTTTAAATCTAATGGTGATTATTTCTTGGTAATTACTTTATATGTTGATGACATGTTGTTTATTGGGAAAGGCAAAGGTTTGATTGTAGAATTGAAATCTCATCTCTTTGTAAAATTTGAAATGAAATATCTTGGTGCAGAAAAACACATATTTGGGATGGATATTAGAAGAGATTGTGAGAACAGAAATCTATGGCTTGGCCAAAGTAAATGTGTTTGTTCTATTTTGCAAAGGTTCAACATGCATGATTGTAAACCACTTTGTGTTCCTATTACTTTGGGAACGAAGCTCTCCATTTCACAATGTCCTTCATCCCCATTGATATGGA
Organism: Taxus wallichiana var. yunnanensis; assembly: GCA_018340775.1. NCBI lineage: Eukaryota > Viridiplantae > Streptophyta > Pinopsida > Cupressales > Taxaceae > Taxus > Taxus wallichiana. The sequence continues at coordinate 208,087,198 of CM031237.1, read as the reverse complement.
AGACATGAGCAGAGTGCCTTACCAGAGTGTAGTTGGAAGCTTAATGTATGCTATGGTCTATACAAGACCAAACATTGCCCAAGCAGTGGGAGTTCTTTCTCATTTTATGTCTAATCTTGGAAGAGTGCATTGGGATGCAGTTAAGAGGGCATTCAATTATTACAGGTACATCGTAGTACTCAGATATTTTCATGGTAGAGGAGATTAGCAATCCCTAGGTATTCATGGTTTTGTGGATTTAGATTGGGTCGATGATGTCGATAGCAGATAAGATCCACCAGTGCATATGTGTTTACTCTTAATCATGGTGTAATCAGTTGGATGAGAAAACAACAAGTTGTGGTTGCTTTTATCCACTACTCGAGGTAGAGTACATGGTAGCTACTTATGCATGTAAATAATCCATTTGGATGAAGTGTTTGTGTTCGAGATATTGGATTGAAATAGTGTGCGTTACATGTAATCGTGATGTATCAGCGTGAAATCTTCCTTACGAATAACCTAACTTTTCATGTCAGACCAAAGACATTGATGTTTAATATCACTTCATCAGAGATATGGTCGAGGATGGCAGGTGAAGCTGGAAAAGGTAGAGACAGTTGTGAATGTTGCAGATGCATTAACTAAGCCCATGAACACAGTGAAATTTAGGTGGTGTTCCAAGTCTATGGGCCTCTCGGCCCTATAAGTTGATCCATGATGGTATCTTTCCCTTGCCCTTGCAAGGTATTCGACAAGTGAGAGATTGTTGGAAATAAGGTGTCTCAACCTTGTTTGGTTTATTCATTTAAGATTTTCCTACAACCATTTCACATTGTTGGTGCTCTAAAAATAGAAATATGAGTTGTCAAAAGATTCTCATATGATAGTATATCATGGAAGGGCTATTTTTCAACACGGTGTGTTTTTCAACACGCAGAAAACACACTTCTATTTTCTAAACTTCAGAAATGCAATTCTTTGCCACGTGATACATACTCAATGTGGATTACATCATTACATTAAGGTGGAAAAACATCATGGTTTGCACCTTGTGGAAAACCGCATTGCATTTTTCAAAGTGCTGAAAAACACAGTGTGTTTTTCAACGCACTTCTTTAATTTTTGCACTTTGGGAAATGTAATTATTCTCCACGTTATATGTACTCAAAATACATCATTACATTAAGGTATAAAAACATTGGTTTTTGGAAAACCGCACTTTGTTTTTCAAAGGGCTAAAAACACGCCTAAAAACACGCCTAAAAACAAAATTTAGTTTTTCACACTTTGGGTAACACAATGCTTCTCCATGTGATACATATTCAATTTGTATTACATTGTTACATTAAGGTGGAAAAACATTGTGGTCTCCACCTTGTGGAAAACCACATTGCATTTTTCAACGCACCAAAAACACAATTTATTTTTCCACACTTTGGGAAATGCAATGCTTCTCCACATGATACATACTCAATTTGGATTACATCATTACATTAAGGTGTGAAAACATTGTGGTTTCCACCTTGTGGAAAACCACACTATGTTTTTTTAAGTGCTGAAAAACACAATGTGTTTTTCAACGTATTGAAAAAAAGACTTTATTTTTCAGCACTTTGAAAAAAGAAACTCTTCTCCACCTAATAATTACTTTATATGGATCACATCATTACAAAAAGGAGGAAAATCATCATGGTTTGCACCTTGGCAAAATCGACATGGCATTTTTCATATTCTTGAAAAACATAGTGTGTTTTTCAACGTGTTAAAAAACACAGTCTATTTTTTAGCACTTTGAAAGGAAAACAACTCTTCTCCACCTGATAATTACTTGATGTGGATCACATCATTACAAAAAGAGAAAAATCATCGTGGTTTGTACCTTTATAAAAATCGCATTGCATTTTTCAAAGTGTTGAAAAACACAACAACATGTTGAAAAACATACTCTATTTTTTAGCACTTTGAAAAAAAACAACTTTTTTCCACCTGATAATTACTTTATGTGGATTGCATCATTACAACAAGGAAGAAATGCATCGTGGTTTCCACCTTGTTATAAACAACATTGTGTTTTTCATATTGCTTTGAAAAATATAGTGTTTTTTTCAACGTGTCGAAAAACACTCTATTTTTCAGCACTTTGAAAAAACAACTCTTTTCCACCTGATAATTACTTATGTGGATTGCATCATTACAATAGGAAGAAATGCATCATGATTTGCACCTTGTTATAAACAACATTGTATTTTTCATATTGTTGAAAAAATAGTGTATTTTTCAACGTGTTGAAAAACACACTCTATTTTTTAGCTCTTTGAAAAAGGCAACTCTTCTCCACATGATAATTACTTGATGTGAATTACATCATTACAACAAGGACAAACTACATCGTGGTTTGCACCTTGTTATAAATAGCATTGCATTTTTCATATTGCTGAAAAACACAAAATATTTTTCAACGTGTCGAAAAACACAGTGTATTTTTCAACACTTTGAAAAAAAGAAACTCTTTTCCACCTGATAATTTCTTGATTTGCATTGTATCGTGGTTTGCAATTTTAAATAGCATTATGTTTTTTCATATTGCTAAAAACACAAGTGTATTTTTCAAAAACACACTTTGAACTTTGAAAAATGCAACTCTTTTCCACCCGATAATTACTTGATTTACATTACATCATGGGAAGAAATGCATCGTGGTTTGCACCTTGTTATAAATAGCATTATGTTTTTCATATTGCTGAAAAACATAGTGTGTTTTTCAACGTGTCAAAAACACACTCTATTTTTCAGCACTTTGAAAAAAAGCAACTCTTCTCCACTTGATAATTACTTGATGTAGATTACATCGTTACAACAAGGAAAAAATGCATCATGGTTTGCACCTTGTTATAAATAGCATTGTGTTTTGTAACATGTCAAAAACACAGTCTATTTTTCATCACTTTGAAAAAAGAAACTCTTTTCCACTTATAATTACTTGACGTGGATTACATCGCTACAACAAGGAAAAATGCATCATGGTTTGCACTTGTTATAAACAACATTGTGTTTTTCATATTGTCGAAAAACACACTTTATTTTTCAACACTTTGAAAAAATGCAACTCTTCTCCACCTAATAATTACTTGATTTACATTACATCGTTACAACATGGAAGAAATGCATCGTGGTTTGAACCTTGTTATAAACAACATTATGTATTTCATATTGCTGAAAAACACAAGTGTGTTTTTCAACGTGTTGAAAAACATAATTTATTTTTTAGCACTTCAAAAAAAAACAAATATTTTCCACTGATAATTATTTGATGTGGATCACATCGTTATAACAAGGAAGAAATGCATCAGTGGTTTAGACCTTGTTATAAACAACTTTTCACTTTTCATATTGCTTAAAAATACAATGTGTTTTTCAACGTGTCAAAAAACACACTCTATTTTTCAACACTTAAAAAAACTCTTTTCCACTGATAATTACTTGATGTGGATTGCATCGTTACAACAAGGAAGAAATGCATCGTGGTTTGCACCTTGTTATAAACAACATTACATTTTTCATATTGCTGAAAAACATAGTGTGTTTTTCAAAGATATCAAAAACACACATCTATTTTTCAAGCACTTTGAAAAAAGCAATACTTTTCCCCGATAATTACTTGATGTGGATTGCATCATTACAAAAAGAAGAAATGCATTGTGGTTTTCACCTTGTTATAAACAAAGATTGCATTTTTCATATTACTAAAAACACAGTGTGTTTTTCAACGTGTCAAAAAACACACTCTATTTTTAGCACTTAAAAAAAAATAACTTTCTCCACCTAATAATTACTCTACGCGGATTACATCATTATAAAAAGAAAGAAATGGATAGTGGTTTGCACCTTTTATAAACAACATTGTGTTTTTCATATTCTTTGAAAAAAAGTGTTTTTCAACGTGTCGAAAAACACATTCTATTTTTATTTTTCGGCACTTTGAAAAAAATAAACTCTTTTCCCCCTGATAATTACTTGATGTAGATTGCATCATTACAATAAGGAAGAAATACATCGTGTTTTGCACCTTGTTATAAATAGTATTATGTTTTTCATATTACTAAAAACACAAAGGTGTTTTTCAAAAAAAACACAAGGTGTGCTTTTTAACGTGTCGAAAAACACAAGTGTGTTTTTGAACGTGTCAAAAATACACTCTATTTTTAGCACTTTGAAAAAATACAACTCTTCTCCACCTAATAATTACTTGATTTGCATTACATCATTACAACAAGGAAGAAATGCATCGTGGTTTGAACCTTATTATAAACAACATTGTGTTTTTCATATTGTTGAAAAACACATTTTATTTTTCAGCACTATGAAAAAAATCTTTTCCACCTGATAATTACTTGATGTGGATTACATCATTTAAACAAGAAAAATAAATGTATCGTGGTTTCAGTACCTTGTTATAAATAGCATTGCACTTTTCAAAGTGGTAAAAACATCATGTGTTTTTCAACGTGTCGAAAAACACATTTTATTTTTTAGCACTTTGAAAAAAAGTAAATCTTTTCCACCTAATAATTACTTGATGTGAATTACATCATTATAACAAGGATGAGAAAATGCATCATGGAATACCATCATGGTTTGCACTTTGTTGAAAACTGCATTTTGTTTTTCAACATGTTGAGAAACACAATGTGTTTTTCAACGTGCTGAAAAACACATTGTGTTTTCAAAAATATGAAAATCACAAATTTTTAGCACATTCTAATTATTAAATATTAATTACATTAGTACAAAAAGGTGGAAAAGCATTGTGATTTGCACATTGTAGAAAACCGCATTGCATTTTTCAACGTGCTGAAAAACATAGTGTGTTTTTCAACGTGTTGAAAAACACACTATGTTTTTAAATGAGATGAAAAGCACCCAAGTTATCCACATGTTAATTACTTAATATTGAGTACATAAATCCAAAAATGTGGAAAACCATCATGGTTTGCACTTTTTTGAAAACCACATTGTGTTTTTCAAAGTGTTGGAAAAACACAGTGTGGTTTTCAACGTCTTTAAAAAAACAAAGGTGTGTTTTTTCAACAAGATAAAAAACAAAAAGGTTTATCACATTATAATTACTAAATATTAATTACATAAGTAAAAAAAGGTGAAAACCATCGTTGTTTACACTTTGTTGAAAACTGCATTGCGTTTTTCAAAGTGCATTTGATTGTGGATCTGATTTTCATACCTTCACTCATTTTGCACCTAGGCATGTGGGTAAAAAGATCATGTGTCATTTGTTTCTATAGCACATCACACCCATTGGAAATGATGGCTCTCACTAGAAACCATGATGTGACGCACAAATATTTTTTGACGTGGGAGACATGACATTTGGGCTTGACGTGGTGAGACATATACATAATTGAAATATTGTTTTATGTGGTTTACGGTCAACTATATTGAATAATTTTTTATGTGTGCAGATGAAATTAGTCTCAAAACTTTATACGTAACCTTCTCCCTTTACAAATGCCTCTAGTCTTGGAAGCACAAATGTCTCAAAACACCTGTATAAAAGAGGGTATTCAAATGCAAGGAAAACAACAATTTACAATAGTGGTTTATCAAGAAGTGTCGTTAATTTACAGGAAAGAGGATTGTTAGTGTAATTTAGATATTAAAATATTTTGACTAAATTCTAGGTGTCTATAATCATACTAGTGTTAATTCCCAAATTTTAATTACATATGTCAAAACATGTGGAAAAATCCATTATGTTTTTCATCTTGTTGAAAAACGTTGTAGTGCCCACTTCCCTTCAACACTTTTGATATTGATCATGATCTGCTGACTTATTATGGACATTATTATAGTTTTGATTTAGTATGGTGTTAGATGTCGATCATGGATTATTGTTGACTGATGCATGATGGTTAGAGACATTTTATATAGATGTTGACATGTTGTTGGACATGGTTATATATATATATATATATATATATATATATATATGGATGTTGGTAGGACATGTTATATTTGGATATATTGAGTAGACCGAGAAAATTGAATTTAAAATTGATGATTATATAGTCACTTGATGAAATTGTAAGTGATATTGTTGATTGTTTGATGTTGTTGTGATACATATATATATATATACATATATATATATATATATATATATATTGATGATTTTGAAATTATATTATATTCATTTGGATGTTCTGATATGGCCACAAGGCCGAAGGGGTATTTGTATTGCATGTGATTAAAAATATCACAACAAACATTGTGGGATTGAGACCACCCATGTTGAAATTCTAGATGAATTCAACAAGGTCACCATGGCAACTTGTATTGTTCATGTGTGTGTGTGTGTGTGTTTGATTGCTAGGGATTCCCATGGGGGATCACCTTTAAATGTGACCAAGGGTTATGTGTATTTATTTATTTGGTTCCTTTTTATTGATGTTTGTATGTGTTTATTAAGTGATGTGTTTACCCCTTTCATTATTTATTAATTGTGGTAAATTAATGTGAGTAAACATATTGTTAAAATTAATTAATCAAATTGGGACATAAGAAAGTAATTATTAGAGTTGTTGGCCTAAAATTAAAGTGTTGTAAGAAATGTGTAAGTGATGCATAAGAGATGTGTAAATTAATTTTGGAGTATGAAACACTCCACCTCCTTTTGAAATTCGAATTTATCCTTGAAGGCTGGTTTTGGAAGCTTATGGGACAAGTTAAACTTGTCCCATACCTCTTAAATTTGCATGCCAACCTTACCTATGGTTGGAGGGTTTAAATCTAGCCTTCATTATGTATTTTTGTAAGTCAAGTTGTATGTTTTAATTGCACTTTCTTACATGCTTTCAATTTCAGTCCTTATGAGGTGTGGGTTTGATTTGAGTGTGTAAGTAAAACTATCATTTATTCACTTGCTTATTTATTGTGCATTGAGATTGAAGTTGACTTATGAGTTGGAGTTGAGGATGTGTGATGTGGCATCCCACATGGATCCACCTCATCCTCTTCTCTTTCCTCTTTTATATATTCGAATTCTTTGGCTTGTTTTTGGGGTTTTTTTTTTTGCTTCACTTTTATCACTTCATTTTTGGTGACTTGCTTTGGGTTTTTGGAGCTCTTGCAAATTGGGAGAAATTTGGAGATTGTTGCATACTTGTTTATTGTTGATCTCTTGGTTTGTGTTGCATTGGAGAGCTTGTTGTTTTGAACTTGGAACAAACTCCATCATGGAGAGATAAGAGCTTAGCTCTTGGAAATACTCTCCTTTTATTTGTATGCATATGTGAATGGTTGAATGTTTGAATGTGTTGTTTTATTTATTGGCTGGTTGGGTAGATGGCCTAGGAATGGTGTAGGAGAAGACTATGGGGTATTCTTGTGGGAGGCATAAGTGTTTTTCTGGAGGTATAAGTGTGGAGGGAGTTGGGATTTGGGTTCCACCTTACAAAGAAATAGCTTGCATTTCTTTACTCATTATGGGGTGCCATAAGAGGTTGGGGAGGCATAAGGAAATGTGAGGAATAAGGGGTACTTGGGGAGGCATAAGGGCATGTCAGGGGATTTGAAATGATATATATTTTGGTGGTTTTTTCTCAGGTGGTGATACCCATTTCCCTTTGGGAGGCATAAGCATCATCCCCATAGTTTCTTGCTCCTTTGGCTTGCATGATGAAGCCTAAGTGTTGTTTGTTGTTTTGTTCTATGGTGGCAAACTGTAGTTTTATTTTGGATTGTGTTTTGAATGAGAAATTTGTCTTTGTGTTGTGGAAGCTTATTGTTGCCATGAGTTGAAAAAAACATTTCTTATTGCAATGTGGTTGGGGCTCGAGGCCAATGAAGAAGGATGGATTCTCCCTTTTCATTGGATGTCTTGGTTGGGTGGAGAGCGTTGTCTTTCCCTATTCTATTATGACTAAAATTGGAGAATGATGGAAATTCATACTACTTTTCTGGAACTAAGAAAGAAGATAGTTTAACAGTCCTTGTTGAGATCATTTCTTAATGTAACATTTTCCCACTTAAATGGATGATCTTGTATATTATTTGTGATGGAAAGATGGTCTGTATGGGCTATGAAAGTTGTAAATTGAATTGTGAAAGAGATATACTCTTTTTCTACTTTTGAAAGAATGTGAAAGAAATCATATTCTGTATATTATAATTGAGGAATGAAAGAAGAAATTGTAAAGGTATCTCTTTGAATCAATAAAGGATTGTATTACTTTACTCAAATGGCATTATTGGGTATTGAAATCTGATTTTTAAATGTATTTTGAAATTCTATTGGAAGGATGAAAAAGTGAATACGTATGGAGAAATGTCATAATACTCTTTTTTTTTTTAAATAAATGTTTTAGAAATTAGAATTGTAATTTGGAATTTGAATACTTTTCTTGAGTCAACTTAGTATGTTAGATTGGGTTGGAATGAATTCATAGTTTAAAGTTGGCAAATGAAAATAAATCTATTCGAATTTGAGCTCTGTTAGATAACTTTCATACTAGCAATTATTAATCAGAAATTGAACAGAATGACCCTGCAACATCAAAAAGACAAAATGAAATATCAAATTTTATTTGTAAGGTCAAAACGACCCCAAACATACCAAAATACTTATGAAAATTTTATAGAACCTTTCAAATCGGCAAAGGCAAAATTATAGACTTCTTGCATATAAAATTGATAAATTTCAAATGCAAATCAATCAAGTAAACTTAACCTTACAATCTATCCTAAAATCTTCCAAGTAAAATCCTCCATTCCTATTTGGAAAGTGGAAAAATAATTAACGACAAATTTGAAAAAAATTGATAAGTTAAAAATACTAGTTCACTTTCTAAGTGACAGAAAGACATTTTCTCAAAATTTACCCTTTAAACTTTATCAAAATAAAATTCCTAAGGTTGTGTGAAAATAGGACGTCGAGAGATTTCAAGAAAGTCCTCGTTTTCCAAAACCGAGTTCCCAATCAAAATTTATGGCCTTCTGAAGTTTTTACTTCATTTTGGGCTCAAAATAATCTAATTGTCAAATTTTAAATGAATAAAATATTCTTGGGCGGACCCACAGGCTAAAACTTTCTTTTTTTGTTTTTTTCCCAAAAGGTGCAAAGTCATGAAGTTTCTCGCCACTCCGCTAATCCGCAAGCCTTCATTTTGTCTAAAAACAATCTAAGTCCAAAAGTTAATTTGGCAATTTTTCCTCCATGGCCAATCATTGATCGACATGTGGCTTCGTTGGGCATCGGCGGAGGCTCGGATCGATTTTAACCTTTAGCACTTTCAAAAATAAATTTGAAAAATTTTTAAGTTTTCCCCGCAACCACATCGGACCGCAGCTAATCAGATGTTGCCACGTGGCTTCATGAGGCGTCGGCGGAGGAGCAGATCTTTTTAAGCCTTAACGCTTCATAAAAACTTTTGGGCAAAATTTCCAAATTATCCCCACCGCCCACCAAACCAGCTAACAATTGGCTAACACGTGGCATCTTCTCACATCGACAAATGTGACGAGTTCCTTTCGACCTTTTTGCCCTTCCTTTTGAATAGTCAAATTTTCCAAATGTTCCCCGCCGACCTGCTAACCCACAACCAATAAGGAGCTGCCACGTGGCCTCCCTAGGCGTCGACGAGGTGCGGGTGTAAAATTCACTTTGTCCCAAAAGGGAAAAAGTGCTAAATGCCTTCCCCGGTCTCACACCCGCATTTGGGAAAATTTTCTTCCCACTCCGCTAGTCCGTTTTCTCCTCCGGTGAATTTTCTCTCCGAAGTCTATAAGGCCCGAGTCCCTGCACCCCACAAGCCCACTCTTGGGAAAATTTCACCCCAAGTTCCGTCAGTCCATAACTTGAGAAATATGAGGAGTTAGGAGGACTTATTTATATCAATGGAAAGGTGAGGAAATTACCTATCTAATGGGAATGTTTTCAAGAAGTTTTAATTGCATTAATCATGAGAAAAATCAAATTGAACCTTTAATGAAGTTCTAGGAGTGGGTAAGTAAGAATTTACTCTGATGATTTTAAATATGTATTCTTTTCCCCACTGTAATTAAACCTTGCTCTTGTCTTAGATCTTGTGGAATTAAATACCTTGGGTATTTAATTGTTTTGGTCCCTTAACCCTAAAATTTTAATCAAGGAATATTTAGCTAAAATGTCAATGTAATCAGTTATTAAATTAATCCCTAAGGAGATTTGAGCTAGGTGTGGACTTATTACACTTGTTGCTTTATAATGTGGAATTAGTAATTATTATAAAGGGAAAAGTTATTAGTTGAATTTAATTGTCCTTGAGACTTTGGTTGTTAACACTTTAAAAAAATTATTCCATATTTTGTGACTAAACCTAGGTTGTTCATGGGTCTCAAGTGGGAGATTTTAGCGGGCGTTACAAACACACCGTGTTTTTAAATAAGATGAAAAACATAATGGTTGTCCACATGTTTTGTGAGATGTTTTGACTTATGTAATTAATAATTATTTTATTAAATAAATAATTATACATAATAAATCAATATTTAAATTGTTAGAAAAATTGATAGCGATCTTTTATCGTCACAAAAATTAAAAAACAATTTATCATAATTTTTCGCCACACTACGTAAAAATTATTATCTAAATAAGTCTAGATTATATAACTATACTTCACTTATAAATTAAATTTCACTAATACTTCACTTATAATGTCCTTCCTCCTTTAAAGTGTGATCACACTACAAGATTCAAATGAGTGTTTAAGAACACTAGTGAGTGACATCAAGTTGATTTCTCATTCTTAATGTCCTTCCTCTTACCTCCTAAAGTGTTCTCCTCGATCACAGATAGATGATGCTACAAGGTTTGTTCCTTGAAGAGGTTTTAACATGATGGCGAGTGAGTCCTTAACTCACTCCATGAGCTTCCCATTTCACCTTTGAACATGATGGCATCACATCGCCAAGTATTGATTAAGCTGTTTAGAAATAATCTAAAGAGATATGCACCATTTTTAAGCTCAAGATGAATACCATCTGTTATCATCGAATCAAACACCCTTCAAATTGGATAACATGGGTACTATCTCCAAGTTGTGGGACACTCGCTACTTGAGATAGACCTTAAACTCAAATGATTTCTCATTCTTACATACATGGTGCTTCTCTATGAAGATCATCCTCTTGCACCCTCCTAGCTCTAGAATAATCTCTTGTAATCTTGGGGGCATGGAATTAACTTGCATCCACAAAGTTATATTTTATTGCTTCTGATATGCACAATTCAATCGGTTACAAGAAAAGGGCCTGGATACCTGCAAGGATTACACAACAAGGGCATAAAATCATCTTCACACTTTGCTACTATTTTCTCCCAACACTCCAATTTATAGAAAAAAAGAGAAGAAAGAGAGAAGGGAAAAATGGAAATCCTGAAATCTCAACCACTTGGAGGCATTAAATGAGTGATTGTATATTACTTAAAAAAGGCTCCCATACTATCCCGGTGATCCTTGCCTACACTCTCATAAAATGGTCTCCAAATCTCATTAAATCTAGCCTTGCGTCGGTCTCAGAGCCACGATTCCAAAGGTACCAATGTTGTGCGATTTCACTAGCTTATGGCATCTTGGTTTGTTTTTCTTGAAGAGGTTTTAAATGGGGCAATATGATTAAATATATCTACCCTCATTAAAAAATTTGGCATAAGTCAAGAATATGATGATCCTTAACTCACTCAATGAGCTTCCCATTTCACCTTTGAACATGATTTTGGCACTTCCTTTTAACTGTCGCGTGAAACCCACTCCTTGAATTTCAAGATGTGATCACATCGCCAAGTATTGATTAAGTGTTTAGAAATAATCTAAAGAGATATGCACCATTTTTAAGCTCGAGATGAATACCATCACCACTCATGGTGATCCTTTCTCATCGAATTGCTTTGGCGAAAGCGTCGGCACAGTCAAGTTATGGCCAGTTTGAAGGATTTTCTTCTTTAAAATTTTTTGTGTCCCACGCGTACTGAGGGGATGAATCATGATGATCATTCACTTAATGATCCTTTCTCATGATGCTCATGATGATCATTCCCTTAATGACTTATACTTGCATATTGTGATCATTTATCTACATTTTGGTGTTCTTGGTGTTCTATTGTTGTTGATATTCAAATCTATTAAGTAATTTCATTACAAATATACAGTGGTAGTTCATGAAATCTAGCATTTAATTCCAACCTTGAATGTGTTTTATTAACTCTCATGGTTTTTCTCACCTAAAGCTTAATGTTGGGAGCATATCAAGCATCCACAGATCTAGGTTATAAAAGAAGAAACTTGAATTTAATCCTCCTAAAGCTTATTCAATGGGTAAATGAGTAAAGAAGGGTGTGTATGATAAGAAATATAAATTTTCTCCCTATCAAGTTATCTAAAACCCTATTTTTGGGTTTCAACAAGAAAATATTGATATCTTAGTTGATAAGGATTCTTAGAAGATAAATCTACCTAGAATTGGATTATAAAACTTAGGAGTCTTCTTGAGTCACACCATTGTAGAGAAGAATCTAATACCATTTTGGAGAACACCATTTTGATCAATTTTATCCATGTGGAATTAGAAATTGAAGGTGAATCACATGTTCCTAGCCTCTACAATGTATTGAGCTCATTACCAAACACTAATTAAGTGTTTAGAAACACTCTTGGGAGGTATGTATTGCTTGAGAGTATGATATGATTATTAGTATCATCTTTGGTGGCCTTAGATAAAAATGTATGTTACCAAAATGTAAAGGATTATTCAATATTTCCGGTGTTGTAGAGGAGAGAGATATGAGGAGCAAGAATCAGTTAGAAGATTCATTCCTCAAGGAGGAGGAACTGAGGGGAGAGGCAAAGAGAGAATTTTGTATGTAAATCTATAGACTATTAAATAAACTCTATTCTAAATTGCATATGGATCTCCTTCTTGTACATTGTTGAGATTTCCCTTGATGTTGTGGTTGAGGCCTATGATTCTATTGATGGGTATATATAATTATTTGTTTCTTCATAGACATTTCATGGAAGTTAAATAGTGGGCACTCTGTTTCAACATGTAAATTCCTAAATAGAAATTGTAAATGTGTATTGTTGTATGTTTGGGGTATATTGGAATGTGAATATGGAAGAGTCTTTTCTTTTACAAAAACCATGTGATGAGGGGTGTGGAGCTCTCATTACTTGATTTTAGAATTGAACAAGTTGTTATTATGTGTTCCATGCATGAATCTCTAAGAGATGTGGGACTGATACAATGAGAAATTGATTGAAGGAGTTACTTTGCATGTGTGTGGGAACCATTAGACTTGAAAAAGGGGTAAGAAGACTATTCTCATAAGTATTTTCCTTTGATTGAAGAATAAAATCACATGTAAGCCATTATGTTGACTGTGACTGTGTATTGGTGTACAAAATTTAGTATCTTGGGCAGAGGTAGGAAGAAGTATTGAATTTAGTAAGAAGAGTAGAGGAATATTGTTTTACAAGGTTACTTTTGATGCTTTTAAGGTCAAACAATGCACATAATGTTTGTGTTATTATCTATCCTGAATATAACTAGAGGTTAAATAGACAAACCCTACTAAGACATTCCTGTAGCTACAAGTCAAACGTGATCTAGAAGATTAACTAGTGCAAGAACCTTCACTGCTAAGATAGAAACAAGGGAATAGTTGGGACCATTCGTGTGTCCAAAATTCCAGGTTTAAAAATGATTATAACTCTTTTTACAAGCTTATTTGCTTTCTCAGGTTGAAGGCAGGTACAACTAGTGCTTAGGTTTTTAAAACCCAAATCAGGGAATTTAGACCCCAAATTTTCAAGAATAAACAAAGACAAGGTCCTTGAAAGGAATATGAAGGAATTTTAAGTTTTCTTTGGTCAAAATCAATGATATCATTGACAATTAGCATGCACACATTGATCACAATTTGAAGACCTAAAGGGAGACTGAGACATAGGGTTTTGAGGGATGTTTTGCAAAGAAGCACATATTGAAATCTTGCATAGAGGGAGAAGGTATAACTTTGTATCGAGGAAACCCATCAATATGGTTTGAAACCCCCTAGATTGAAAGGTACACTATAAAATGCACAAGACCAAGGCTAGAAGAGAGTTAACAGTTAAAAATGAGACAAGATAATAACAAGAGAAGTTTAAAGGGTTGAACTTTGAAAATTTTCATGTATTACACTGAGCCCAAAGGGTATCTGAGGATGTATTTTTTAGTTGTGGATATTATTAGATGTGTATAATCATGGATATTGCATGGGAATGGCTCTTGAGAGCTAAAACAAGGCAGATTTGATTAAACTTGAGAGGATTAATGATTTCTTTGATTAATTGTCACTTTTTTGAATGGTTTCATGTTATTATGAGCATGGTGAAACAATATAAATAGTTGGAAGAATAAAATGGAAGAAAAAAATTCAAATTTGTGCTTGATTTGGAATTAGGACACTTAAAGCTAGTGAAAGGAATAGAGTGGAAGTCTGAGCAAATGAGGTTTTACAAGAAAATGAGTCATTTTAATAGTTGATTGGGCTTGTGTACAAAATGTGAGAGCATGATATGGGGGTTGGAAGGGTAATTTTTAGGTTTATTATGTCATTTTTGCATATTTGAGCCTATAGAGCTTGTTGGAAAGACTTCTAAAACAAGATACTAATGAGAATGATTGAAATTGGTTGTTATGAGTTGATGAATGCATGCAAATGTGTTGGAGCTTTGCATCACCTCATGATGACCATTCCCTTGATTCTTTGAATCGATAAAAACTTACATATGTGTTTTGATTTATTATGTGTTATAAGGAATTGCATGAGTCCATAAATTCAAGAAATTGTTGCTACCTTTAGTTATGAGGTTTAAAAATATAGTTTTGACACATCTAAAACTCCTACAAATGTCAATAACCAATCAAGAAGACCCCAAAACCTAAACAATGACTATATTCTTTCACAAAACAGATATCGATTGTAGAATTTAAACTCTAAAAGCTTTAAGTTGAATGTTGAAATCCTAAAAATACATATGTACTGACCAGATTAAAATATGAAAAACTATCTTCTAAATTGTGAAAGATGGAGTTATGAGACTAGTTCCATAAGGTGCAGAGTGACCCTAATTTATTATATTTACTAAAATAAATTTAAAGTATAATTTTTTCTTTTATTATTATTTCAAAGAAAAACTTAAACCATTTATTTTAGTAAATATATCCCTCCCATAAACACATATACCACATAGCAAACATGAACGTGAGCGTGTTATAGCGTGAGCACATTATAACACGCTCGTGTTATATCGTGAGCACGTTATAACACGCTCACATTATAGCATGGGCACATTATAACATGCTCGTGTTTTAAGATTTGTAATTATCAATCCTAGAAATTCATAATGCGCTTGCGCTTTCTCAAAACGTGCTCACATTTCACTTAAAATCAAAAATTTGCCCATTTTTTGGTCCCCCATCTCCATGCACTTGCCCAAATATTTGCTAGATGAATTATTTGTTGTTGTGTATTTCATGAAACTTTACCTACTCTATAGTTATCATAAAATTAGAATCAAATATGAGGATATATAAGATATATTTTGGAACCCGTAAGGGCCATATGAAATTAGATAGTGATGTCTTTTGGCCTTACAAATACACAATCTACATTTTAGAGTTTAATGAACTCCATCTTTCAACCATTTCTACAAAAACAATCATCATATTCAAAGTTCTTATTCCTCTCTACTAGTGATGGTGCATATGAAGGATGAGACTTGGGGCATGTGTCTAGACTAAAAATAACTCAACAAGTACTCCATCAAAGATAAGATCCTAGTGCTTCTAGTTGATGATTTTCTCTGATAATTTACATGGTGTTGTTTATTTCATGAATAATGACCTATTCTTTGATATCATCAAATTAGAATTGAAGGAAAGGATAGACATAAGATATCTTTTAATACATATGAGTTCCACTATCAATTTATGCCTAAAAAATTCATCATCTACATTTTTTTCTTTCAACCATTTATTAAAAATTCCTATTAATGTTTTTTTATGAAATTTTAATACAACAAAACATGGAGGAATACTTAGATCATGTGAATCAAGTATTTAATAATCTTAAACAACATCATCTTTAAGCCAACCTTCTAAACTTGATTTTGGAGTCAAGGATGTCGATTATTTAGGTCACATTGTTTGTCATAAAGGAATGAAGGTGTAACCTCACAAGATCAAGACCATGGTAAAATAGTTATTTCCTAGACCATTCAAATACCTATGGGGATTATTAGGGCTCACAAGTGATTATCATTGTTTTGTACAGAATTGTGGTAGTATAAAAACACCACTGATATATTTATTGAAGAAGAACTCCTTCTATGGGAATGAAGAATCCATTGGGGTATTTGAGAAGTTGAAGGAGGCCATGTGCACCACCCTTGCTCTAGCTACCCTATACTTTTCCAAAACCTTCATTATTTAATGTAATGTTTCAAGTATGGAATGTAGACAATGTTGATGCAAGAGGGATGACTGTTGCATTTAAAAGCATCTAAATCAAAAGTAAGAGTTTTTCGGATCTAGTTTATGAGAAGGATGTGATGGTTCTCCTTCATATAATAAAAAAATGGTGACCATATTTTATGGAAAGCACTTTAAAGGGAAGATAGATTTGAATAGTCTAAAATACTTCTTGGAGCATATATTTTCATCATAAGAAAAATAAAAATGGATCATGTAGATATTGTTGTAGAAATTACTCCATATCGAAGAATTTATTTCTTGTGAAAGAGCCTAAGGCTCAGATGTGCACAACACAAAATGGGTGTCAATCAACTTCATTATTTTACTTGAATGTAAGCATTACATATATAGTGTGAATATCTTCGATAAGAAAGGAATCAACACTTATTCTTTTATCCCTTACATTTCTCATTCTATTCCATACATCTCTCTCTTATTCTCTCCTAAATATTTTCACTCAACCTATCTTCTACGTGAGTTGCATTTTCAACTCATTATTATTCACACACAAATATTAAACTATCTCTTACAATAGTATTGGTCACCATGTGAGCACTAATACATTTATTTCCTAACATTCCCCCTTAGTGTGAACATGTGGAGGGGAATCGAACATCTATATCGCCCCCAAAAAAAAGTTTAATGTCATATTTGGTCGAGAATGCACCCAGTACAAAATATGTGATTAGTACATTGAATCGAGAGATTTATTACATTGAAGATCATTCAAGATCTTGTTTTATTGAAAATTTTACCTTTAAGGACTTATTTTACACTTTCAACAAAAATTGATTGATGCTCAAAATGACAAAGGACACAAATAACGACTCAAGTCACAAAACTATCAACTATAGACACAAAAAAATGACTATGATCGACAAACAACAAATATTAAAAAGAAAATACAAAAATCAATTTTTTTATTTAAATAAAACTAAACTTATACGAAACAAACAATATAATAACATATTTAAAATTATAATATATAATAATAATAAAACTCTTGTAAATATCCATGATTTAATCAAATAAAAAACAAAACATTGCACAATAAAATAATAAAGTAGAGATATTGTGATTCATTCTGGGAAAAATTCCCAATGGAGAGATTACATATAAATAGCTCAATGAACTCCTATAAGTAAGGAGTCAAGGCTAATCTCTAAGTCCTCTCAATATCCCAAATATCTCTCAACTATGAGTTGTGCATTACAATTGTTTTGCACACTCATATATTATTTTATAAATATTAAAAACTATTACTACCAAATAACCCAAACCACTCCTAAGTGTTCACACTATGAACAATATTTCTGTAACAGTCACCCCCTTAGTGTGAACATGGGGACAAATATCTCATGTACTGCTCATGATCTATGAAGAAATGAATGTTTTCAATGAGTACCAACAACTCAAACAATATGAGGTTTTAAGAGAACCTCCAACTCAACAAATGGTTTTCTAGTGGAACCAACCACTACATAGCAGCGTACTTTATTTTGTTCACATCATTATTTCTAACTTAGAGGGATTACAAAACAAAATTATGCTCATGCAAGAGCTTTAAATAGGAATGTTACTTCTGTTCATTATTACAACATAAAGTAAACACACCACACAACAAAAATAAAAGGTCACCAATACCATGAAGCAATCTCTTTGTTAGTGACTAACAAGAGATGCCAATTTTCCTCCATCCTCCTATGCCTCCATCCTCCATTAGGACTACTTAGTATAGGTAGTCATCTTCATCCTCCTTCTGTGTTCATTTTCTTCTTCATTCTCTGACTCTTCTTTAACAACTACATTAGCTTCATCCATTTTCATCTTTCCTTTTATGATGTCCTTGGCACGAGTAATACGAAAGAATATTTATGTCCTTTTTTCTTACAATAAAAGCATTCTAATTCCTCTTTGTTTTTGAAAAAATTAGTATGCTTCCTTTTAATATAAAGAGCATTTTCTTCCTCAATATCTTCTTTTGTTCTTTTTTCTTCAACTAGTAATGCAGAAATCATACCTTTAAGTGAATGAGAAGGCATTTGACCAAGAGTAAAAACTACATTATTGTATTTTGGAGGTAAACTATTTAATAAAATAGCTTTTGCATCTTCATCATCTACTTGAGCACTTACTTTCGTCAGTTGTCTTAGAAGAGATCTAAGATCATTAATATGACTTGACATAGTTGCACCCTCATTCATTTTCAACTTGAATAACTGCAACTTAAGTGAGAATTTAGCATTCACAGCCTTTGCACCAAATGTCTTACTTAGCAAATCCCATATATCTTTAGACTTTTTTTCTAAGTCTATATAATGCAACTCAATATCTGATAAAGCAAGCCCAATAATGGATTTTGCTTTGTCATCCCTAGTTTGCCATTCAAGCAATTTTCAGATCTCTCTTCTGGTTCTTTTCCACTCACAATTCCCCAAAGGTTTTTGTTCATTAATTACATTTGTATTTTCACCTTCCATGTGTGCAAATTTAATTCATTAATTTATCTAATGGAATTTCCATAATAGGTGTCGAACTCAGTCAAAAATGCACCCTTACAATAAACTTTAAACACTTGAAGTAAAAAAAAATTGATATATTTTCCAAAAATGGAAAAAATAATTTTTTTAGCAACAGAAAAACATAGGATCAATGTGTAGAGATAGAAAAATACACATTTTAAAAAAATGGCACATTAATCTGAGTTACCAGCTGAAAGTTATGGCAATTTTAAGTTATAACTCCAACATCTTCCCGGACCCTTTCCAAATTTGGCAAAAAAAAATTATTCTTCTATTTTTTTCATCTACGTCCAAAAAAGGAAAGAAACGCAATACCTCTATCACTACGGATCTAGATATTACAAGAATTCATGTCATAGCCAAGTATGGATTCACCTGAGTGAAGCATCACCGTTGTTGGTAGATAAACACGCAGGTCACAGATTTGATTCCAATGAAACACGCAGGTCACAAATTTGATTCCAATGAAACACACAAGTTACATATTTTATTCTAATGAAATAAATTCATTCCGATCTAAATTCGCTCATAAACTCCTACAGGCTATCATTGCAGTCTAACCCACTCTGATACCAAATCTTGTAAATATCCATGATTTAATCAAATAAAAAACAAAACATTAGCACAATAAAATAATAAAACCAGAGATATTATAATTCATTCGGGACAAATTCCCAATGGAGAGATTACATATAAATAGCTCAATGAACTCCTATAAGTAAGGAGACAGGGCTAATCTCTAAGTCCTCTCAATATCCCAAATATCTCTCAACTATGAGTTATGCATTACAATTGTTTTTGCACACTCATATATTATTTTATAAATATTAAAAACTATTACTACCAAATAACCCAAACCACTCCTAAGTGTTCACACTATGAACAATATTTTTGTAACAAAAATTAAAACCTAAAGTCTATAAATCTAAATACCATGAACCATTACCTAACAAAACCACTTAATCCTAAAAACTATTATAAATTCCTAAAAAGTAAAAAGTAAACCAAAACTACTTTAAAATTATGTAAATCCCGTAATCATAGTTTTTGACTTTTTAATGAGGTGGACATCTCGTAGTTTATCATTTTGATCACTTGTTATGATAATAACTATGAAAAACATTAATGAAACACCTATGGAGGAGTGTGTGAAATCGCCTTTGGCAGCAGTAAGATGAAAATTTGCGGCAGGCTACATACACTTACCTACACGTACATGTTAGTTAGCCTCTGCATTAATAGCTTGAAATGATGCCTTCGACACTAAAAATGGGATACATCATGTTGATATGGACCATCTATTATGTGGCATGTTATGTTGACATGGTGCTTTCGTATGGGTTAAAGTATGTATGTGGTGCAAAATGAGTGAAGGGTAGCTCTCGCCATCATTAGATTCTTGTTAGTGCAAATTCACAACACCCCCAAAATGACCTTCGATCTACTTTTCTATAGACCATGTTGATATGGGATACAATGTCATATGGACCATCTATTATGTGGCATGTTATGCATACGGTGCATTCGTGGGTTAAAGTATGTATGTGGTGCAAAATGAGTGAAGGGTAGCTCTCCCCATCATTAGATTCCCGTTAGTGCAAATTCACAAAGACCCCCAAAATGACCTTCGATCATTTGAATGGTGTGAATTTGGGTGAATGCACAACATTGAGCTTTCCCAAAGTGTGGACCTTTGCAAATGGGGAAAGCTCTCCAGAGAAGGCTAGTTCCTCTTCCTAAACTACCTACCACAAGCTATTCCAGTGCAGGCAAGCTAATCTAATCCTAATCTAACTATGCCAAGGAGACAGAGAGAGAGAAAAGAGGGAAAAATAGAGCCTACACTAAAATAGTGATACACCAAAGAAGGAAAATGTTGAACATCTATCAAAACTGCCATGGAACAAGAAGAGGTGAGCAATGGGAAGGATGGACAAATGCATCACAGGCCCAAGGATAGATTTCACACATAAAATGTTCCAAAACTCCATGAACATAGCTCCAAACCTGAAATGAACATTCAAACATGCACAAATACCTGCAATGAAGAGAGGCAAGAAGAAAACAAGAAAAAACGAGCAAGGATGTATAGATGCATCACAAAACATGTTTTTGTTGCTCCAGAAGTTTGCACAGAACATCATTTTAATGGTAAAAGGCAAAAACACCATTACAAAGCATGGGAGGAGGTTCTAACTCCATTTTCAACCCTAGGGAAGAAAAGAAGGGAGAGGCAGAGAAAAAATGAACAACCTTTTACAAATGAGCCAAAACGGCTTTTATCACGAAGCAGAATGAAGAAAAGTGTAAAAACATGGGCAAATTTGATTTGCAACTCCAACCACCAAAAAATCCTTCTAATTAGCCTACAAAATGATGGGTTCCCATGGAAAATCCCATACTTCAAAGTACATTGCTCTGCAGATCCAAAAATGACCCATACTTCATTTAATTTGGTGGTTGGGAACCATTTCTACGTTTTTTGCATGCCAGGGACGTTTCTCCATTTTTCTCCAAAATCTCCATCAAAATACAAAATTGAACCCTCCATCATGTAGAGAATTTTACCAGCTTTCCAATGACACCAAGAATGTAAAAATCCAAGCTTTGGATCAAAAGATATGGCCCTCTGAAGATTTAGGGCAAAATTAGGGCAAAAATGGATTGGTGGGCCGAAACTTTAAAATTTTCCCTTTTTGAATTTGGGAAAATTTCCCAAAAATCCCCGTGCCCCTCCGCTCTGCTGCCACATGGTACCTCCTCATTGGTCGATGGGATCGTGGGCCCAAACCTACCTTTCGCCCCTTTCATTTTCCATTGGGAAAATTTCCCAACTTTGCCCTATGCTCTCGCCACTCCGGTGACACGTGTCACTTCCTCATTGGTTGGTGGGGATACGCTTCCAATTTTCCTTTTCCACCTTGGTGGGCTTTCAGGCCAATTTTTTCCTTTGTGCCTTCTACTACTTTGGCAAAAATCCAAAATTTACTCCACCCTCTTCACTCCCGCCGCCCTCATGGACACATGGCACATTCTCATTCAACGTGGGGCTTATGGGCCAATATTTTCTTTGCGCCATTTTTGAAAAAAATTCAACCTACCTCCACCAGCCCGACCTCCGCCGCCACGTGGTGCTTCCTCATTCGATGTGGGCCTCAAGCCATTTCTTCTCCTCCGCGGGCCCACGGAAAAAAATTTTCCTTTGCGCCCTCTTCAACTTTGGCAAAAAGCCAAAATTTACTCCGCCCCTCCAACTCCCACCGCCCTTTTGGACACGTGGCGGCCTCCTATTAGTCCGCGGGCCTTCGGGAAAAAAATTTCTCCTTCCGCCCCGCCAAGCCCTTTGGAAAATTTTTCAACTTACCCCCACTAATCTGCCATTCCGCCCGCCACATGGGCGCATTCCTATTGGTTGTGGGCCTTCCCAGGGAAAATTTCCCTCAAAAACTCCGCCGAGCCATAACTTGAGAAATATAAGGAGTTAGGAGGAAAATTTTACCTTTCTGGAAAGGTGAGGAAAAATCCTATCTGATGGGATCATTTCCATAATCTTTTGAGTACTTGAAGCATACCAAAAATTCATTTAAGTTCCAGCAAAGGAGAAGAAGGAGGAGTTAGCCAAAACTAAGCATGGGGCTTATTTTGGATAACAATTCCTTCATCCAAACTTTTCAAACAATTAGTAAATGCATAATAAAAATACAATAATTTGTTTATTGGGAGCACAATCGAGAAGGACAATAGACACATAGGGGCACGCACATCCATCAAATCACAATATGAAACATTTATTTTGTAGTTGTACGTACCCTAGATGACAAGTATGTAAAATTTTATTGAATTCTTGTATGGGTTTTAGGATATGTAGTAACTACCCTAAGACAAACACTCACATATATGTAATAGATAAATTTGATAAAATCTTAAAATACAATACACATTATTTATCACAAAGAGTATTTATACTTCTTTATTCTAAAAATATTTAATAGGATATTAGCTTTATATGAGTCAATCTCATTTACAAGGTACCTTACCTAATAGCTCTATATACTCTTCTATAGAGAAGGAGGGGCTAGAGTTAGGGTTTGAGAGTAGATTACTTATGTTTGAGAACAAGTATTTTAAAACTTAAAAGTACCCTATAAATAGTGAAATTTGAATAATTAATATATATTTCCTCTAATAATAGGACATGTATAAGTGAACACCAATTAGTTCCTATCCACATTTACACTTAATATTACAAGTGCATTTTAAAGGAGCATTTCCAAAACCTAGACAAATATTTTATTTCAAATAAAGGGAACTCAATTATAAATAATTTATTTATTTTGGTTTAAAACATGTAGGAAAATTTACAAACTATCATAAATTGAAAATTAATGGGTCCAACTTCAAAATGAAATATTCTTAGATATTGGAAATTTAATTAAAGATTCACCTCTTTAAGATAATTAGAATTGGAATTTCTATTATACCACTTCAACCTTAATAAGTTCAAGTTTTTTTAAATTCACATTTTAAACCATAAAAAAATGCATAAACATTAAAATACACTAAGTTCGTCATTTAATATGTACTTGGTAAAGGAAAATACGAAGGAATCACATAAATTATAACCCTCGATTTACACCTTCTTTCACATCCAAGAGTATCGAGAGATAAATAAACATTTTTTTAGGGATATTCCATATTACCCACAAGGCCTCTCGATAGCAATTCCTATAAGCTTAAACAACCCTAAAACATGAGCTCTCATAATTTTATTATTTCAATATCATAAATAACTTCTTTGACACTTAAACTCGAAAGACAAACTTTAGAACCAAGAAATACCATAAATTATTGTCTTTTAAGACAAACTATAGTTCACAATACCCAAGTAAACCCTAAAAATACTCATTTCCCCATCTACACAAGCACATCCTCAAATCAACGTTAAAGAAAATAAAATCACAAATACACCATTACATAATCTCAAATGAAGCACATGTTGAACATTCGTACAAGCCTTAAAAATAGAAACATTTATAAAAATTCTTTAAAAACTACTTAGACAGAGAAACAAACTATTATGTGCCTTTGATGGATGTTCAAAATTGGTTTGCTCATGACTAACAAGTGGAGAATGTGAAGTGTTAAATCCTTATCAATAATTTCATATGAAATGTTTAATAAGGTGATAAAACAATAATTGGTAATGACCTTTGGTTCCACCAACGTTAGGTATAAACTTGATATTTCCTTTGTTAATAATTTTACCAAAGGATTGAGTGGTTAATGCTTCCTTAAATAAGGGCCACCAAAGCTCCAGTGGCCTTAAAAATTTTGGGAAAACCATCAACTACAAATACTTTGTCGTTAGATATGAATCGCAAAGCCACAAAAAGCTCGCCTAACATGGGGGATCACATTGAATTTGAGTCATAAGTGGAAGCTTACAAGGAACAATATTCAAGAATTTCTAAAGATTTTCTTTCCTTTTCTCCTCGTCTCTTGAGATTGGAACAACATTTTTAGTGTTCCAAAAAGGTAGAGGATATATCTAGTGAGTTGGTAATCTAGTCATGTGAGTTGTCTAAATAAACTTAATTTTCTCTTTTGATTATTTTTCATGGAGGGTTTGAAGAACTCTTTGAGGCATGATCATTGACCTTAAGCCTATGTAGATGACACAAAAATTAAGCTCCTCTTTCAGTAACATGTGATTTTTTTAGTTTGAGTTTATGTTTAAGCCCAACCACCATGGATTATAGTTGAGGATGAAAGGAATTACATTCTAAGAGTGCAGAATTTTTGAAATTCTTGTGAAAGAGCACAGTTGGATTACTTTCTCACCCATGCCACCTATTTTCCAAAGTGGTAGAGGAAGGTAGTGGCATCATCGATAGCATCATTCCACCACTCAATCCAATTGGATGGATAAGGAGGACATAGAACCAAGTTCTACACCCTCACAATGAATTGAATGTTTCCCACATGTATCAAAGGCAAATTTTTAAGGTAGAACTTGTGGTGGGACTTTGAATTGAGCACCTCCTCAAGTGATCCAAAAGGTGGTAGTTTTGATCAAAGCATTATATCTTGATGGAATATGACCAATGACCTGCTAGAAATATGAAAAATGAAAGCCTATTGTTTAGAAATAATAACACGACAAAGCCTTTTGCAAACCCTCTCAATTCTAGTCCAAAACTAGATCAAATAAACAAAGGATGGGTAGTAAATGCATGTCACTAATGGAAATGATATGGCAATCCCCAATTGCATGTGAAATAGAACCACACTTCACACCGACAAACACACCATCACATAGAAGCATGTGGTCTTCTTTGTCCTCTGGGACACTCAATCATATTAATGATGTCACACATAAGTTAGAAATCTAGTGGTAAGTTGTCATCTAGTACCTCCATAATCTCATTCTTTTCAAGCTATAATAAAGCATCTAGACATTAATTATGCCATAAAAGAGGCATATTAATGCCCAAGATGTCCTAGATATCTTGATGTGACGAATGTTCACCAAACGAAACAATTAAAGATGCAAATCTCAAAGATATGGAAATATTAGGACCACCATGTCCATCATCATGTAAGGTATGCTAATGAATTAAGTTTGATGATGATGATGTGTGTGTGTGTGTGTGTCTGTGTGTGTCTGTGTGTGTGTGTGTGTGTGTGTGTGTGTGTGTGTGTGTGTGTGTGTGTGTGTGTGTGTGAAGATTATTTCAGCCTAAATTGAAAATAAGTTTGGCATTCCCTGCATACGTGAGCTAAGATTTGATGCTCGTTCTAAATGTTTTTACCTATTTTAAATGTATTTTACATTTTGTTAAATTGTCACCCATCATTATTTAACGTTAAAGAATTTAAGAAAACCTCATTATCACTACAAACACATTCAATATATATAAGTGGAGCATTACATATTTATTTAAATAACATATTTTTTTGATAATGTGTTTATATCAAACATATAATCCCCGAAACTTACCTAACACTTGTAAATATAGCTAAAAATATTAAATGAAGATCGACATGCTATTTAAAACCTCTTAAAGTCATATTTTTGGTTTGACGGTGGAGTCAACCATCAAATCTCATCCCTTTTGGACACTTGCTCGGGAAGTCTTGAAACTAGTCTTAACAACCAATCACATCACATTCACTGCATAGTGCATGCACTACTTGGAAAACCTCACACATGGAGCAAAATGCATGCCCAAGTGCACTTGGGGTGACTTGTGCGCTATCGTGCGCACTATTTAGTAGCTAGTACTTGCTTTCGAGGTCCACTCGGGGAGGACCCAATGCTCCAAAGTGAATTTTCTAACAAAAATATCACATCAATATATATTTGTTCAATCATGTATCGACACGTCAAAAAATTGTTTAGATCGAACTATAGTTTTGAACTATTTTACTAGGTTGGGCTCTTCTTCGCCATGTGCGTAATCCTAGGCTAAATACCCATTGATGTCATCAATGAGTGCACTTCAAGCTCGGATTTATTTATCCATGTGTGGGGTTCATGGGATCAGTCATACACGTACATTAATTAGATAAAACATGCAATCATGTGTCCCTGTTTGTTTGAAATTTGAAGTCACCTAGCAATTTAATACAACTATTACATATTTCTTACCATCATGTGTGTAAACCTCGGGCTAAATTACCATTGATGTCATCGCGAGCGGGCTTCAAGCTCATATTTCATTATGCATGTGTAGGGTTCTTCAAAATTCAGTTGGTTGCTAGCTATCATGTTGATTTGATTGATGAGATTTAGGTGTGAGAAAGGAACTAAGCACTTGACCGGTTAGTGCTTACCTCTAAATCCATTGGCATAATTTTTAATTTGATTGGAAGAGACTACCTAGAGTTGTGTAAAATAAGCAAAATGAATTTATTTTACAAAATCTTGCCTTTATGCAGTTGATGATTTCCTCAAGTGTGTTGAGGTGGGACTAAAAACATTGAGCAAAGCTTCTTTTTCCAAAGTGAGATGAACCATTTTGTGTTTGTGGTCTACAACAATGCCTTAGCTGCAATATTATTATGCCCTCTTGCATTTTTCATGACATGTATTTAGAATTAGCCTCTACTTATTTACATTAACTAAGGTAGAATTGACAACGTTTCCATATGTGTTTGTGTCTATCTCAGTAGCTTGTCTTATGTTGAAAGGAAAGTTATTCAAGCCCATCTGTGAATTGCATTAATTTTTTGCATAGAGAAGATTGTTATTGTTTTAATTTTGACTTGGGGTGCTTTGGGTTGTCAGTTTGTGACTTTTTGGAGACCTATGGATTCAAAGTTTTATTTCTTGTAAAGTTATATGCAAGTATGATTTGAGCATGAGTAAAAATCACATGAATAAATTAATATCATTTTTTTTGTTTAAATTCAGCTTATTTGGGTTCTTTGTACTATTTGATATGTCTATGTTTCATAATGTCTTCTTCTTCTCTAGGTGATAATTTCTTTGCTTCATTTATATAACAGAAAAGAAAAATCTTTCTCGTGAGAAGCTAGAAAACTCATTTTTCATTATGATGTGTTTGAGTTTTTATA
The DNA here is from genome assembly GCA_018340775.1 of Taxus wallichiana var. yunnanensis. Classification (NCBI taxonomy): domain Eukaryota; kingdom Viridiplantae; phylum Streptophyta; class Pinopsida; order Cupressales; family Taxaceae; genus Taxus; species Taxus wallichiana. Next base: position 208,059,542 of record CM031237.1, on the reverse strand, counting down.
CACATCTCGACAACTTAGTTTCTTTTGTATTTGAGAAATATGATAGTTTCGTAATACCCACAACTTATTTTGCAATATTTTTTCGTTGCAAATTTTAAGAATGGGTTGTGTACTAATTTCATATCATGGGTCAGGATTGCAAGGGAAAACGACCACCTCTCACATGGTCTATGTTGGGTACTATATTTTTTTCCATGTGGGTAAGTCTACATTTGAAATCCTCCATCTGTCCATCAAAATGAATTTAGACTTTGCTTATAAGTTATGTAAAAAAATAAACATGTTGATAAACCATGGCATGAAATTATCAATCCTCTTAGTTTCTAAGTCATCTTGACAGAAGAAAATCTATGTTCCCGCACTACAAAAATTGTGGCAAATGGTGAATTCTTCAAATCTCAAAATAGAATTTGTTGCCTATCGCAAGAAATTGTTCTCAAATAAGAAATCGACACCCAATATTTCAACAATAAACATGTTGATAAACCATGGCATGAAACTATCAATCATCTTAGTTTCTAATTCATCTTGAAAAAGAAAATATATGTTCCTAGGCTACAAAAATTGTGGCAAATGGTGAATTCTTCAAATCTCAAAATAAAATCAGCCTCACACAAGAAATTATTTTCAAAGAAGAAATTGACACCCAAGATTTCAACTAAGAGAAGCCCCAAAATCGAATGTAATAATTAATCAAAATGAGAAGCTACCTATGAGAACTAGATTTTCAAAACATAAGAGTGATCGTGGCTTATAATTACCATTTAGGTCAAGGTTAGCATCGACAACAACCCAAAAAAAGGTCTCTTCTAAATGATGGGGCAAAAATCACTTTACCTTTTATTACACACGCATAAATCAAGCTATGAAAATGGAGGCCTTTTTCCGTAACTATTTATTTACCTAATCAAGCAATTATAGTTTATGGAAGCTTATGTATGTATTAATTTCAAGTTCTCATTTTAGTAAGTGTATGTGGATTTACAGGATTATTGTCATGTAGAATTACGTCTTCACAGGTGTAAATTATACTACCCCAACACTAGCTATTGTGATGGGGAACTTGATCCCTGCATTTATCTTTATATTATATGTTATTTGCATGGTATCAAGTTTAGTCAATCAATTTATTGAACATAAATGTGTATTATTCATATATATACTTGTACTCCTTACCCTAAAGTGGATGTGGTGGAGAAGATTTTGGGTATTTATGGCTTTTAAATGTTATATGTTTTTACAACATGTTTGTAAAAAAATTCACATTTCAAATTACCAAAGATGATTTTTATTGTTCGATGGTATACGATTACATCTTTGTAAATTACATATAGATGAATCAATGTTTTTATTAGAAGATGATTTCTGAATCAACTATGTATTATTTTTAGTTCGTTGTGAATCACTCATCAGTCTATATATTTCTTTATCTTAATTTTTCCTAGTGATGAATCCTATGTTGGGTCTATATATTACTTTATCTCGAATTTTCTAGAGAAAGTAGATATAAGAAGCTTAGCTAGGTAGGAAAAGTTATGGGTACCCTCATTTATGTCCTGAGAGCACTGATAATCGCTCTCGTATGGGTCTATCATACAATTTTCTTTGAGTTAAATCATGATAGTGAAAACATCATCACTCAAAGATTGGATCATAGGATCTATTTTTCTTTGCTAGGGGCTTTAGTATCTTGGTCAACTTCAGAACATAATGCAAATAATCGGTTTGAAGTTGGGCTATGTATGAATCTTTGTTTTTCAACATTTTTTCTAATAATAGGTTTATAAGAAAAATTATGTATTCAAGTGGAAACTTTGTGGAGACATCTAGCTGAATTATCAATTATTGCTTTCATGGCCACATTGGTAACTATGTAATCAGCTATTCTCCCATCTATTATTGAGCACAATTTAGTTGTTTAGAGTTTAAAATGGGACATTGATGTCATAAGCATTTCATATTTAGTAATAATTAGTATTATAACTCACTAAATCTCTCCTCAAGTTGGTAGCTACAAACTAGAAACAAGCATACCTTACAATCAATATAATACTCCTTTTATCAGAGGTAATTATTGGTATTGGGGTTACTTATACCTTGCAAAATTGGTGCAATCGCAAGAAAGGACATTTATTTATGAAATTTTTAAGCCCATTGGGATAGTGATTACGCTTATAGCATCGGTTGTGTTTCTTGGTGACAAACTTCACATCGAAGGTCTAACTTCTAACATTCTTCAAGTTCAGCTAGCCTTTGGTATTGATAAGTAGAGAGATAGTAAAATATAAGGAAAGATGTTGGGAAAATGCCTATATTGGGCTTAATTTGACATTTTATATTTCTTTGTTGATTTGCGGTGTGGTGGGAGATTTTTTCATTGTGTTAAGTTTTTATGTTGTGATTTGGGGAAAATCAAAGGATATTGATAGTATCTATAACCTTCCAAGTATAGACTATGTTACGTGTCGCCTAATTCAATCAACAACGATCCATATAAAACTAGGCACCTATCATTTGGGACATAGAGGCCCATAATTCATCAACAAAAATGAGCAACAAATATTTGTGGCCATAATTCATCTTCACTTTATGATAGTGCTCTCTTTGGTCTATATTGTGCTCAACTAGTTGAATTCCATTATTACATTGATTCATGTTTATACACCGATGGATCTTAAGTTTAATGATGGTGTGATGATAGTTACAAGACTCTTATTGTGTCTTGCTTTGTTCATCACTTTCGAAGGGAGATTTAGTTTTTAGGGGTTCAAGAATGATGTTCTTGCTGCCATGGAAATCAGAGAGTATTGATTTATTTATATATTGGTCAAAGACCAAATTAAAAATAGTTATTTCAAGGTGTCTCATGATAGGAAATAAGAGATAAAATATGCAGAATAATCCCTTACAAAATCGCAATGAGAAAACTAATATGCGTAAAATATTACAGATCTTAAATAAAAGTGCAAAATAAATAACACAACATAGAGAGACAAGATTTAACGTGGTTCACCCAATTTGGGCTACATCCACCAAGAATCACTTGCTCATATTTTATTACAAACCTTCACTCTCTCAATACAATACCTGATCCGTTTGGAGCTATGCTCAACAAACTCTACAGAAATTCACACTGATTCAAAGTACATCCGCAATGCATTTTCTTGTCACATGTATCATATGCATAAGACCATATAAATAGACAATTGCTTAAGCAGCTTTGATACAAAACGTGGGTATCAAAACCATGGGCAAAAGCCATGGGTATCAAAACCATGGGCAAAACCGTGGGTATCAAAACAATGGGTACCAAAAAAACCTTTGGCCCAAAAACAGCCCATAATCTGCTTACCCATTACCCATGGGTTAATAAACCACCCATGAAAATTTGCTTTTGACCCGCTCCACCGTGAGCGGGACTACCGTAAAAATACCCGAGTGTAACAAATAGAAGGTGTACCACACTCTAACATGAAAATAGGCTCCACAAACATAACATCTCATTCATCCATAAAACCTTTATTATTTGATGATAGTTATAAGGTGATTTTATACTTTAGATTATTAATTTTTGTGGGATTTTATTAAGTTGTTTTCAAAAGAACATGATATATAAGAAATTTATGTTAAATGGTTGGCATTTGAAATAAGCAATTCCACATAATACATTATTCAAATTTCCTACTTCATTTATTTCCTTTAAACTTACATAAATTTACCCTAACCTCGTGCACATTTGCATATTACAATATAGTCAATTATTGACAAATATTTGCCTAGCTAATAGTGCAATGCAATGGTGGGGCACATGGTTATTACGGTGAAGATCATGAATTTGAATTTTCTAAGTGTTGTATGTCATGTAAATGTACGTGAGAGATAGGATTTTCCCATTAACACTTCACACTCTGTGACTAAAAAAAAACCAACCTTACCTTATAGAGGGAAGATCTAGATTTCCATAAATCAAAACCTTGCATGATCCTCGATGGCAAGGTAGAAGATGAAGACAAAGAAGAAACATGTGGTCAAGACCACTCCTGGCGATATTATAAGTATAAAAATACCTATCAAGACAAGGAAATCTCATGAGGCATCATACTTGTGAGTCCTAGAATTTGCACACAAACGTTAAAAATAAAAACAATCACAATTTGTAATAGCAAAACAAAATATATTTCATTGTAATTTCTTATTTTTATATATATGTTACTATCTCAAAAACCTTCTAACATGTCTTTCATGTTGCCTAACTTGCTAATATATGCACCTATCTTATTATTCTACTATTTTTCTAATGCCTATTTATGCTCTTATCTTTTTAATATAATACTTTTAAACCTAGAATTAATACTTAACCCAAGTCTTCACAATAGGTTGTCATCCATGGAGGGGTCTCTCTAAAAAAATTTAGAGGTTCTTGTTGAGAAAATTTAGGAACCTTTTCCACAACGATGTTATTTTAGATGTGTAATTATTTTGAAGGGTACAACTAAAAAATTATAGAAATGTTGGGTCACCACGCACAATATATATAAGTGATTTAACAAGAATAGAATTTTATGCTAAACTCTAATTGTAGAGTCGTATATGATAAATAAATGTTAAAGCATAAATTTGACACAAGCAATAAGCTAGTAAAATATGACACTCTAAGTGTAAAAGAGAGAAATGGACTTACCTTATTTGGTTGTGATCCCCGAACTAATCGATCGAAAATGATGAATGTAAAAGGAAGTCTTTCATCATGTTAAATTAAATTTTGTAATTGTTAGATAAGGCCAAACCAGGGTGCCCGGACTAGGTGAGGGAGCTCGGATCGCGCAGTAGGGCACCTAAGCACCGAGACCTCTATTGGGTGCCCATGACTACGCAAGAGCTCGAATCTAGTTTTTCTTGTATCGTGAGAGTGTCGTTGATAGTCATTGTTGGTTACTTGTATGTCGCACCTTAATTGTAGAAGTCACATATAACCTGTAAATAGATGTTGACCTACAAAATCCTCAAACTACATCAAATCCTAAAAAGAAAAGATGTAATATGGGGAGTCAATCGACTCCCGACTCAAAGAACTTACGACCGAGCATTGCACACTACATCTCAAACTCCTTGTAGTTCTTGTGCATGTGGGTAGAAATCGTGCTCTAGGAAGCCCTTGTGCAAGTGTACATGATAGCGTTGATAACTAGATGTACTCATGTAAATAGATGTGTGGATGGAATAATGAACTTCCCCTTCCTATGAAGCATATGTAGAAAATGTAGTCCCTTGTCCCTTGAATGAAATCTAGATGGATACCTTTGATGCTCTTAGATGCCTTTGGATGCAATATTAGGTGATGATAATAAATGCTTAGAGTTTCATCCTTTATTTTAATCACATAGCTATGTACTTATATGATTCCTTGTTGATTTTCATAATTGATAATTGGAAGGTCGGCCCATAAGAAAATAATATGCCCAAAATATAAAAGATAAATAAAAGAAGCTAGTAAGATAGACGAGGGTCAAAGGCACCCAAAGGGGGTGAGGGTACACCAGGCGCCGGTGTTTTTGGTTGGGGGCTAGTGTCCAAAGTCATGAAAGATAAAGAAATAAAGTTCAAACTGGGTTATAGGGTGTGTAAGACCAAAGAGAAAACAAGAAAGACATAAAAGAGGCCAAAGACAACAGTCAATTACTAATTTTCTCACTTAGGAATCATATGAATGCAAGTATGTTCTTAGGACCTAGAAATGTACCCAAGTGTGTGATTTTGTGTCTACATTTTCCTCACTTTATGTTGTTGAGTGAATACTCGATAACATAAAGTATATAAGAGATGTGTACCTGATAACCATGTAGAGTGTGATGGTGATAGCGTGTCGAAGAGACAAGTGAAAGTCCAAGTAATAAAATGAAGCATGAAAGCTAAAAAGAGGAAGTGACCCTAGGGGTGAAGTGTATTGTGTTGTACCGTGTTGTACATTTTTAGTGCTTGATGTAAGGTTGTTTCTTGTTGTGTATTAAGGACGGGCCTGCAAAAGAAGAGTGAAAGAGTAGTCAAAGTCATATATTATGAAAACTCTTGCAAAAGTATGTAAATGTGTGTAAAAGTAGTAAAAGGAAAGTGTGCACTTGATCTGTGAAGAGTGAAAAGGATAGAAAATGTCCTTAATCTGTTGTATAAGAGTGATATTTTTTGGGTGATCTCATGCCAAAGGTGATTTTTTTGGGTGATCTCATGCCATAGCAAAAAGAGTGTTGGAGAGAGAGGTCTAGTGTTACTCTCCTTCCATGAATGCTTCCTCATTAAATAAGCACAACTACGATGGTACATCCCGCATTTTTTTTTTAGTATTGTTTGTATTAGGTTTTATTGTTTCAAATGTACTTGATTGAATAATTTGTTCCAATTGAAGGAAATAGTTTGAGATTGCATGCATTTTGTATTCTCGAGTCCAATGCCCGATCTTGAAACTGCTCTATGAATTGTTGTATATTTTGTTGATATGAGAAATTTTCTATATATGCCCTAAGGACATAGGCGCCTGTGGGAGGACACAAATGCCTCAGAGTTATTGTCTAGTGTTGGGTGTTGGTCTCTATGTTATGTTGAGACCCAAGTAAGAATATGATTTGTTGTATGATTTGTAACTTTTTGTTCTTGTATTGTGCAAGCATGTATTATAGCTTTGAGCTACTATATGGGGTGATTGATTCACCCAATGTATGCCCCCTCATTTGGGGCGTATGCAACATTGAGAAGTAGTCCAAAGAAGAGGACCTGAAATTATGTTGAAATGGATACCCTATATGGGGAGGGGATGTGCATGGTAGAAACCAAGGCACATGCAAAAATATGGCTAAAAACATATGTTAGTAGAAAAATTAACAAACATGTCATAGGAAACAAGTGTAACGAGTAGATATTAATACAAGATGGATCATGAAAAGTGGGTTTCAAACATGGGACATCACTCAAAATGTCACAAGACAATCAAGTCCACAACGGTAAAAATCATACAAGTAATGATCAATCAAGACATGGGGAAAATCTCAAAATAATGGCATACAATAGCAATTAATGGTAAGAAAGTGTAACAGAAACCATGGTGGCAAGTAGTGCTGAAAACAAATTCTATACATGAAGCACCTATTAGCATGTTAGAAAGATAAGAAGTATGTCAAAGCATGTATGTATCGATGGAACAAGTAATGTGCTAGTAATAATATGAAGTAGTATAAAATGAAACAATAGTACATGTGGTGTGTAAGAGAAATAAATGTAGATTCCCTCAGGAGCCTTGGTGGGACTGGTAAGAGGTATAGTGCCAAGCATCATTTTTGTGTGTAATGATTTGTAGAAATTTTACATTCACAACTAAATACCAAGTGAATTGCATGTGTATATAGAAAAATATTGACATACTAAGTATCCGTCTAGCATGGGAAACAAAGTATACATGTAAGTCTAAGCAAGAAGAAGTGCAAAAAAAGATATGTGGTATGGTGTGCATGAGTGAGATGGAATGGTATGTAGTGTTAATTTGATAGGGCGAGTATGCCCCCAAAGAAATGTGTATGAGATTATGTTCATTTATAAAAGACCCCTCAACAATCAATAATGAACCATAGAACAAGAGTGTTTCATTGGGAAATGGTTTGAAATGTGCACTAGATAATGTGCACTTTAGATAGATAAAACATGAAACATAGAGTGTAAAGTGTGGAAAAGGCAAGGTTCATTTCATAGTTATACCATCGATTGTCAAGTATGAACCAAGGAACTAAAGTGTGTCATAGGGTAGTATGGTGTGTGAGAATGAAATGCTATAAAGACGTATCATGAAGTGTGGAGCATGAAATGTGTATTGTGTGAGGTTCATGGATGTAGTATGCCATCAATAGTCAAGTTTGAACCTTAGCACAAGAGTGCGTCATAGGGTAATGATGATACAAGTTGTGTAAGATTTATTAGAAATAAAAGTAACTATGAAACACCACTTGTAAGAGTAGAACTTTTAGACACATGATGATGTCATGAAGGGGGAGGTAAGCATGATGCCCCCAATATATGATGATGAATAAGTTATCCCGCGAAATTTAAGGGCAATGTCTTCCATCCAATGTGTGAGGAGATAAAAGTGTGTGACCATGCTTTATGAGATCGGTGATGTATGATAATCGATTATGTATTGGTGAATGAGACATATGTGTGGAAGGAGGTGGTGAACACCCATGTGAAGGAGATCTAAGAGGTGATGACCACCGATATGAAGTATATCTAGGAGGTGATGAAGACCTATGTGAAGGATACATAGGAGGTGATGATCACCTATGTGAAATAGATCTAGGAGGTGATGAACACCTATGTCGAGGGGCTTCCCAAGAGGAGACTTACGCCGATAAGTTGGACTATTGAATCGATGAGAACGATTAGGTCATGTGTGAATGGGAGAACTAGGTGCAAAAATTGCCTTAAATTTGAGATACCCAGGGTCTAAATGTTTTAGCTAAGATCTGAATGGCAACTTCAAGAGGTGGCTAAGGCCACAAAGCATGTGCATGGCCAAACACCTTGGATAGTGATAAATTGTTGGTTGTGAATGAATTGTAGACACAAGTGATTTATAGAAAGTATATATTGAGCATCGTGGAGCCAAGAAAGACCTAAGAGCATGTCACAACCTTTGACAATAGGTGTGATAATGAATCGAAAAAGCATGGTGAGAGGCCCAATCAGAATCGGAATCTTGACATAGTCATAAGATTTAAGAACTAGATATGAAATATGAGAGAGTTGGTAGTTGATAGAAATGAGGAGTGTAATATAGCACACCCCCATGCGGGACCGATGGATCGATCATTATATT